>CM024612.1:2263062-2969895 GCA_014182575.1 Eucalyptus decipiens
AAAATGGTGAAAAATGGAGGAAAAATGGTGAATAGGCATGAGAGTGAGAAAGATATGTGAATTGCACACGCCCCATGCAGCCCCACGCACGCTGGAGGGCCAGTCGTGTAAAATCCACGCTCCATCGCCCCCACATGCGTGCTAAGGGCAAGCGCGTGGGATCCACTGGCGTGCTGCATGGTTAGGTGCATATGAGACATGCGCCTTGCGTGCATGTAATGCATGTGCCGGCACACAAGGTGAGGCGAGTGCCTTGCATGCGCTCATCAAACCCTCTCTTGTTATATTTACAATTTTGTCCTCCATGCCTATTTATGATCCAGCCCCTCTCTTGCTGGATATTTACAATTCTGCCATCATTGATGGTTATTTACAATTCTGCCATCATTGATGGTTATTTACGTTTTTGTCCTTATCTGCTGGATAATTATGGTTCTGCCATTGTTGATTATTTACCATTTTTCCCCTAGATATTTAATTTACGGTTGTGCCTCATCTAGAATTATGATATTATAGTTTTGTCCTTATGCTTTGATTACGGTTTTTCCCTTGGGTGTAACTTGGTGAATGTTTTTGTTTTACAATATTAAAAAAAAAAATCAATTAAGAATGGTTTGTTAGTTACCTAATTGGCGAAACCTTAAGGTATTTTGAAATTTTTATATTGTAAATTATTTTATTCAATTACCCATGATTAATTGATGCTATGATTGAAGTTGATATGTTATATATCTTTATTGATGTCATGGGTATATTGAAGTTCATATTATAAGAATTTATGAATTAACCCAAAACAATTTCTTATAATTCATGGACATAATAATTGGTAATTAATATTTCTGGTTAAATTTGTTTGTATATGTTGACACCTAATTTTGGCAAATCTAAGGAAAAAATAAAAAAATCACATCGGAACAAATAAAAGAAAAAAATGGGGAAAATCAATCGATTGATTATGCATGGAAGTTGAGAATTCGATGAATATCCAAAATTTGTTAAATACGGAAGTAATTAGAAAATCGTGGATAAATGGCAATGATTCGATAAAATGGAAGGAATTGAAGCCAAATTGAGTTGATTACAAAATTGTGCTCGATATGCAACCATAAATTAATGCAATAGAAGATGAAACTCGAAATTTGCCATAAAAAAGTAAAATACGGAACCACTATAAAAGAGTTGAGAGCAAAATTTTAGAGTGAAAATTCGTGCAAAAATTCATAAAGGAAAAGAGAGGCTTTTCTCGATTTTGAGGAAAGAATTCAAACACAAAAGTAAGGGGTGAGCATCGGTCTAGGATCAACCGTAGGCCGACCCTGGATCGGCCTAACCCTATTAGTCCCGATCCGGTTCTCGGGAGATTGGGTCGGTCCTTGATCATAAAATTCCTAAACTAAAGATGCGGGTCGGTTCTCAATCCTAAGAGTTCCGGTCGGTCCAACCCGGACCAACCCCGACTATATATATAATATTATATTTAATTTTTTTATATAAAGAAAACCTTAAAATAAACGATATTAATAACATTAAATAGCTCTTTAGTGAGGGGTTCAAGTAATTTTACATTTTAATAACTTAGGTTTTTAATGTCTTTTACAACATCAATAGTCATAATTTACGAATGAGGAAAATGCTTTTGTGAGGAGTCCTCACGGTGTCCAAAAAGGCACTTTATGACATCCTCCTCGAGTATTCATTTTTTTTCTGTCTTATTTGTCCTCTTAATCTTCAATTTGCTAAAATTGAAAAAAAACAACTTCTCCGCTTGCCACTCGACACTTGCCTCACTTATTTTGGGTCACTCGTGCCGCTTGTCGCTTGATGCTCGCTTGGCTTGTTGCTCCCCGCTCGACATTCGATGTTCATTACGTTCGACGCTCACCCCAATTGACTCATATTGCTTGCCTTTCTTAGCTAACCTTACTCATCATCGAATCTATTGGGTCAGTGCGGTCCTTTGTTGCCCTTTCAAAAAGTACAAAAAATGAAATAAAAAATTATTGGTTAGTTCTAGGTTGACCTTGAAATTGGACCGAATCTATTGGGTTAGTTTGGTCCTCAATCTTTTTTTTAAAGAGTATAAAAAATGAAATAAAAAATTATTAGTTGGTCCTGAGTTAACCCTAGAACCGGACCGAACCCATTGGGTTGGTCTGGTCCTCGGTCCCAAGTTCAATAGAGTCAGTCCTCGGTTCCAAAAATTGAGGATTAGTACTGTGCAAGTTTGTCTAAAGGTTAGGGGGTGGATCGGTCCAACCCAGACCATGCTCACCCCAACACAAAAGGGGAAAACTTTTCTTTTCTTTTCTTTTGTTGTGAAAAAGAGTCAAAGTCAGCAACCTTTATGCTGAAGCAACAAAGAGAAGGGGCGTGCGAACGGCAGGGAGAGAGACATGAGAGGACAAGTAAAAAAGAAGAAGAAGAAAACAGCCATGCCTTCGCCATGCCTCCGTCTCTTATCCTTACGCCTGCTGCCGCCACTCCAGCTCCACCCAACGCCGGTAGCTGAGCCGTAGAACCTCGCGAGCCCCCCTCGCTAAGCCTCTGCCGCATCTCCGCTCACCACCGTCCTCCTTTCGGCGACCTAGTGCCCGACACCCTGCAACACTAGCCCCCGCGAAGCCACCGCTCCCTCACCGATCTCCACCTATGCATCAGTTTGGAGCCCGACACTGCAGTGCCTCTACAACTCACGACCCAGCAGATCCCAAGTCGGCTCACCGCACCTCTACCGCTGTTGCGCCTTCGATTGCTCGAGTACTAGCAGTCCCTTCGCTCGAATACTCCTTTGTCGCCACCTTGAAGCATCGAATGTTAGATCCCCTGACGCTTAGCTTCCGCCACGGCGTAGTCGACCTCCAACGCCGCGATCTAGCACCGCTCTCGTTTGCAGCTCACCAACACCTCTGTCCTGCGTCGCCAAGCCTCACCCGCAACCTCCTGCTTGCCCACCACCATGCTAGAGCACCTCCCGATCCGCCGCACCCCCGTGCCCGCGCCGGATGCCACCCTTTGCCCAGCGCCGCCCACTATTGCTGCTACCCTTCCCAAGTCCCCCTTGTTAGGGAAATCCCTTATGATGTTTTGAAGATGACAAAATAAATCAAAGGCTACTAACATGTTTGATGGTTGAGTAATAGACCATGCATATGATAGAACATGTAGAGGATATTATCAAAGTCAGAAGACGGCCAGAAGACTGAACGTAACATATGTCCAGAGTATATTCTGAAGACTGCCAGACTCAAGACTTAAAGTCTGAAGATTGCCAGACTCAAGACTCAAAGTCTGAAGATCGCCAGACTTTTAGTGTCAAAGTCTGTTTCTACATCGAAGTCGTCAACTCGACTAATTCCTGCATCGAACGTGAATGATGAACCGGAAGACAGACTTTATCTTCGAAGTTGAACCGGATAAAGACCTTAAAGCTAAATCATTCGGGAAGCGAGATATGTTCGGACCCGGATTGCAAAGTCTATTGCAACTCGACTCGAGATTGTAAAGTTTATGACTCTTAGACTTTACATCCGAATTCGACAGAACGTAATACAAGCCCAATCATATAACGGCTAGTGATCTGGTTTGGATTCCACATCAAGATTGATTTGATTGATTCAATCTAATTTATTGATGATTGGATCTTGAAGACAATAACTTTTTATACGAAGAAGCTTTACTTATGGGAAGCAAGATTTCGTTTGGATGGGCGATCGGAATCAATTTGTGATTCTACCTTTGTCACTCAACGGCTACCGAATTTTCTAGATACGAGCTGTCCAATGGGTGTATTGGAAGACGATTCTCGAGATGCTGTCCAACGGCTAGTTTGGAAGTGGAGGAATATTTAAGGAGATGAAGGGGTGATGAGCAAGTAAGAGATAGAGCGTAGAATTTATAATTCCAAAGTTTGAAAGACCTTCGATCATACACTTGTCTTTGGAGAGCTTAAACGTTTGTGATCGTGAGAGAAATACCAAAAAAGTGACTTAGTGAGATAGTGTGATCTACTACTAAGTGTTTGCACTCGAAATTGTAATCTCTTGTTGATTGCATAGTGGAATCCAGCCAAGAAAGCTGTTAGCGTGGGAGAGTGGACGTAGGCTTGGATTAAGCCGAACCACTATAGATCTTGTGTTCTTATTCTATTCCTTAACTCTTTTGTTTTACTCGAAATTTATTTTATTCCGCATATATTTGCTAAGGTTTATTTTATACACCTATTCACCCCCTCTAGGTGTTCATACTAGCACTCTCACCCCATAGGTAGTTTAGTTTTTTTTTTTTTTTTATTGTATTTAATGTTATTTATTTTTAAGTTCTGTTATTCTTGTACAAATTGGAACATTGGAAGATGATTTTTTAATATTCTAAGTATTATCGGCAGGATTTTGCCCAAAGTTATTATAATTATTAATTTGATCTGTAAAATGTCGGATTATTTTTTTAATCATAATAATTTTTGGGCATTTTAATAGTATTTTAATTGTTAAATCATTATAATTATTAATTTGATTCGTAAGACTTTGGATCAAATTTTTATTTATTTTGAACTTTATTATATGTTGTGATCTTTAGAGTTAAAATAATCGTTAATTTAATCTGTGAGACCAGGGATTATTTTTTTGATTTTTTTAATCCTTCATTTGATGAATATCTTGATTAGTTTAGATATATTGTTTATCGATAATCGCTTGTCTTGAAAAACACAAAAAAATGAAAATCAAAAATCAAATCTTGCATCGGAGTGTTTTGGTTTAGTAAATTAAGACTGCATTTTGAGAGTTGCATTTTTCGATAAATTTTGGGAATAGATTAGGATTGAACTTTATTAATGTTTGCACATTTTAATAATCTTATTTTTCTTTTAAAATAGTTTTCTAAGATAGGATAGGGTTTAAGTCAAATTAATCCCTAAAATAAGTTAGAAAATTATTCATTTTAGATGGTTTAATTAGGTTTCCTTTTTATTACGAATTTTAAAAAAAATATAAAATATTAGGCGTATGTCAATTAGTTTGCATGTTAGGTTCACTTAATTTGAAATAGCTTGTTAGTAAAATTAGGTCATGTAGTTAAAGTGCATGTTTTAAATTCCAGATAAAAGAAAACCCAAAAAATTGTTTGCTTTTTTGTTTATTTATTTTGATGCAATTTGTTTGATTCATTGAGTGTTGAGTACCCGTGTGATCACCCTCTTGCATGATAGTAATTTAGGTTAAAATAAATCCATGTTGCCTGCAAAAACATTTTTTAAAATAAAAAGAATGGTACCGAAAGGGCATTAGAGAAATTTAGTGTAACCAAGTCTCCGTACACAAAGTCTGATTCATAAGAGTAAAATAATTCTCTCATTATTTACTTAGATGTCTAATCGACCTATCGTAAACTGATTAGTGGCAACTCCTAAATAAAATCTATCAAAAAAAGTTGAAACCTAAGTCGCGAATTGGTATGAGCTTGGGAGAGCCCGAGCTAAGTTTAAGACTTAATAGTCCATTAGTCTAAACCCTAGGTAGTGCACTTATAAAATTTAGGTCGTGACAAGTATATCCAAATATAACAAATAATTTTAATGAGATGTATTTATAATTAACGAATTAAAATTATTAGTATCATTATGATTTAATGTATATTAGTATATTATAGGATCGCCCAAGGGAAAACTATAATGTACATATATAGTTTAATTTGAATTGATTTTGTGATATTCTCAAAAAATTAATATATGAGTATATTCTTGCATATTTGCACTATTTGTACCTATTTCACTTCATTTGCACGCTTCATCTGTTCCTTTGTTCAATGGAATGAATTTCTCTAATTAGAGTGAACAAGTTCAGTTTCATTTAGGTGTCTTAGATTTTAAATCAAATGCTATTATTGATGAGAGTAGCAATGAAGAAAATACTTTTCATAAGATCTGGGAAAAACCGAATAAATTGAACTTAATGTTCATGAGAATGACTCTTGCAAATAACTTAAAGACTATCCTTCTCAAAACTGATAGTATGAAGAAATTAATGAAATTTGTGAAAGATCGTTCTCAAATTGTTGATAAGTCATTTGCTAATGCATTAATAAGCACTTTGATCACCATGAATGGTTTACGTATCATGCATAGATATATTCTTGAGATGACGAACTTAGCAGTAATGTTAAGGACTTTGGGAATGAACGTGGATGAATACTTTTTAGTACACTCCATACTTAATTCATTATCTCATGAACAATATGTACCATTTCAAATGAATTACAACACGATAAAGGATAAGTATAATGTAAATGAATTGGCTAGTATGTTCATTTAAGAGGAAATAATGATAAAGAATTAAAAATCTCATTCTATTTATCTCTTAAGTCATTAAGAAATTAAAAAGAATTCCAAAATGAAAAATGGAAGGAGCAAGAATAAATGATTACATATTTTGAATGAATCTTCTAAAACTTTTTAGATCCACAAGAAGGAATACGATCTTATCAAGTGTCACTTTTGTAATAAAATCTGGTTTAAAAAGAACAGTAAGCCTTGTGCTTTAATATGTTTTGAATCAAATTTTACTAAAATTGCTCATGATACCTTGATGGATTGATTCCGGTGCTACTACTCGTGGGGTTTTTTACGATCCAAACCATAAAACCAAATGAAAGTTATATGATCATGAAGAATAGAAACAAAGCCACAATTAAAAGCATTAGAACTTATCATTTAATCTTAGATACTAGACATTATTTTGATTTGTTTCAAACCCTTTATGTACCTACATTTTCCCGCAATTTAGTTTCTCTGCAAATACTTGATGTAACGAAATTTTTTATAAGTTTATTTATGAATCTTTTAATTTGTTTACGTATGAAAATTTTATTAGAATTGTAACTTTATGTGATGATCTCTACAAGTTTAAACTTAATAATGCTTTTGTTGAGACTTTAGTGATCTTGTGTTATAATGTTGGCACTAAATAAGGTTTAATGGATGAGAATTCTGCTTACTTGTAGCATAAACGTTAATGTCATATATCCAATGAAAGAATATAAAGATTAGTGAAGAATGAAATTCTTCCGAACTTGGATTTTACTGACCTTGGACTGTGTATTAATTGTATTTAAGATAAACAAACAAAACATACTAAGAAAAGTGCCACAAGAAGCACATAATTTCTTGAAATTATACACATTGATATATATATATATATATATATATATATAATCCTTTTAATGTTTCATCTTTTAGTAGATTAAGCTATTTCATCACACTTATTGATGATTTTTCACGTTATGGTTATAGTAATCTATTACATGATAAATTTCAATGGAGTGGCGAATATTATGAAAAGTATAATGAATCGGGATAATATCCGGGTCAATTTGCTAAATTCCTTAAAAGACATAGCATTTGTGCTCAATACACAATGCCAAGTACACCACATTAAAATGATATAGCGAAAATATGTAATTGTATTTTAATGGAAATTGTTAGGAGTATAATGAGTCATTCATTTTTACCTTTATCTATGTGGATGTATGCATTAAATATTTCTATGTACTTATTAAATAAGGTTCATAGTAAGACAGTTTCAAAGACTCCATTTGAATTATGGACAAGAAGAAAACATAATTTACGACACCTACATGTTTGGAATTGTCCTATAGAAGTAAGAATTTACAATCCACATAAAAAAAAATTGAATTTAAGAACGACTGTTGGTTACTTCATTGATTATGCTAAGAAATTAAAATGGTCTAGATTTTACTATCCTAATAAGAATTGTTGAATCTAGAATTACTAGGTTCATTGAAAATGATGACATTAGTGAGAGTAAAAAAATGTGTGATGTTTGCATTCAAGAAGTAATTGTGAAAATTCCTATACCAAAAACTTCTAACATTATTGTTCTCATATTATAATTCAACCTAACAATAATTAAGAATAACAAATAAATGATCAAACACTTCATAATGAAGATATCAATATTGAATCTATAATAATTGAAATATAAGAAAATGCATTAAGAAGATCTCAATGAGAAAGGAGATTGGCTATATTCGATCATTTATAAATGAATAATCATATGCTCATTTATAAATGATCTAATCATCTTGAGGTGATTGGATATTTAGATTCCGGCCTAATTGGATGTGCTGATATAAGAAAATTAATATTTGGTTACTTATTTCTTCACGCTAGGGGGGCAATATCATGAAAAAGTGTGAATGAGTCAATTATTGTTACATCTACTATGGAAGCTGAATTTATGGCATATTTTGAGACCACTATTCACAGATTATATGTGTGAAACTTTATTTTAGAGCTTATGGTTGCTAATAGTACTACCAAGCCGTTAAAAATTTATTGTGATAACTACGCGGCAATCTTCTTCTCAAAGAATGACAAGTATTCTAAATGTGTTAAGCATATGAAAATTAAATACTTGTATATTAAATAAGTTTAGAAATAGAGTGTCAATTAAACACATTAGCACCGACCGATGTTAGTAGATCTCTTAACAAAATGACTGCCACCCAAGATATTTAATGAACATGTCTAAAGGATAGGCATTATTGAATGCCATTAATGATTGTATTATGATTGCATTAGTAGATCTCTTATGAAAAATGCATGAAGGTAGAATGTGCTTTGATGGAAGGCATCTATTGACAGCTTATATAAATAAAATTTGGTCCTCTCTCCACCCACGATGTGAAACGTGAAGAAAATTTTATATCGTATTCTATCCTCCATCAGACATAATACGTTAATGAAAAGTCGGTTAAGGGAGAAAATTCAGACTTTTATGTTTCTTTGGTTTTCTATAACTAATTATCTTCAAGAGTATTGCTATGGATAAATGTATGTTTTCATCCATTTCATTATGAAAATCATGAAGATCAAAGATCATGTGTTATAGTTTTTTTCGCATTATAGAAGTATGTTATCGCTTACAAATGCCAACTTGAACACTATTTCTAATAGGGGTGATAAAAACGAACTGAATTGAACCGAAAAGTTTAGTTTTTTTGGTTTGGTTTTCATTCAGTTTGATTCTCATTAAAAACCTAAATTTATTTATCCGTTTAGTTTGTAGCAGTTCAGTTAATCGAACCAAACCGGCAAACCGTTAAAATCATCTACACAAACCATTAAGCAAATCATATTTCTAATTCTCTCCTGTCTCTTCTCGTCTTGGTCGGCTTGAAAGTGCAATGGCGACAGGGATAGTGATGGTGATGGTGACTGCGATGGCGATTGCGACGGCTATAGGGACGACGACCGATCAAGGGACATAGCTTGTTTCTTTTGTGAAAGCTTGTCTCTCCTCTGTTCCTCTTCTTTCTCCGCAACCCCAAACCCAAGTTCTCAACCATCGCCACTACTCACCCAATTCAATCTCCTCTCTCCACATCCAATCACAAGTCGCTGCAATCCCTCGTCAATTTCTCCCTTGCGATGGACAAAGCTGACCCAAAATTAGCCTCTCTCACACTAAGAAGAATTTGTAGCAACCACGTGCTCGAGCATGTCCTGCGTAGGCAAGTGTATATACCAAGTTCAAAGATTGTTGCTTTGAGCGAGAAGTGAGAGATGGTGTTTTGCCAATGTTGGGTTTTTAGAGCTATGTGGAGAATTTATGTTGGGAGATTTTGCGGGATGGAGGAGGTTGGGCACATCTTAGCGACCGATGTTAGAGGGAAGCATTGCTTGCCTTTTTCTCTAGAAAGGATTGCGTGCTTAATGCTCAGATTGATCTCTTATTTGCCATTGATTTCAATTTCTATTAAGAGCAAAACGAGAAAACTGATGAGATTATGGGGCAAATCGTACAAGAGCCATACTAATTTGTTGTCAATAAAGTTGATTTAGAGCTTAATATGCTGGCTTTGTGCCATGCACAATGTTAAATACGAACTTCAAAATGGTATTCGAATGGCACATCAACCATTTGACAAAATGCTTAAATGGAGTACTGAATTCAAGTTCATAAAATCAATGCTTAAAATCTTTGTTTTGCACTCAGTTTGTCCTAATATTGTTGCATTATCACTAAATCTGATTTTCCCATTGATTTTGCTCCATGGATTGTGGGTAGTGGGTTTTAGAAAATTTTCACTTATGTCCTATTTCCTTTAAAAGGATAGAAAATAGCCAAAACAAAGCTAAATGCCTATATTGTGTGGCTATTATTGGTTGTTTTATTACTCAAAAGACTAGAGGAATGCATAATCATCTAGGTAGATATAAGAAATATCCATATGCGAACATGGAGAAAAGGCAAAAAAGTGCCTCAAATGAACTTGTTAGGGTTGGTAATTTTGTTTAAGCTAGTCATTAGAAATTTGATCAAGATACTAGTCGAAAAGACCTAGCATCGATATTAATTATCGATGAACTACCTTTCGAGTTTTTGGAACTTGAGGCATTTTGAAAATTCATGAGTAGAATCCAACCAAAGTTTTTAATCCCCTCAAAAAATATATTAAGGGAGGACTATTATAAATTATCCTTGGAGGAGATAAGCAAATTGAAAAATATTTTTCTGATACTTCTCCAAGGGTTTATTTTAAGATTGACACATGACTTCATGTCAAAATTTAAGTTATATATGTCTTACTGCTCATTTTATAGACGTTGATTAGAAGTTGCAAAAGAAAAATTTAAATTTTTGTCAAATCCCAAGACATTTGGCTGAGATTATTGGAAAAATATATTTTTCTATCACTATTGATAATGCTAGCTTCAATGACTCAAAAGTTTATTACTTGAAGAAAAGACTTGACTCTTGGAATGCTATCAAGTGAGTTACTCCATGTGAGATATTGTGCTCATATTTTCAATTTGATTGTGAGAGAGGGTTTGAAAGATATAGATGATTCCATCGTTAGAATATGCTCAAATGTACGTTATGTGAGATCTTCTCCTTTAAGGTTGCAACAGTTTAAGGAATGCATTCTGTTGGAAAATATTGAGTCAAATAATCTTGCATGTTTGGATACGGAGACTTGGTGGAACTCAACATACCTAATGTTGGAAGTGGCCTTGAAGTTTTCAAATGCTTTTATCTCATTAGATATTCAAGATAGAAGATTTGCTGAAGAGCTTTCCAATGTGAGAGGGTTGCCTTCTGATGATGATTGGGATTATGCTCGCCGATTTCTTCCTTTCTTGGAGTTGTTCTATGACGAGACTTTAAAAGTATCAGGCTCTTCTTACGTTACTTGCAATGATATGGAATAAGATGTCTAGGATTTGTATGATGATTGATAGATATTGTAGGAATGAGGACAAGAGTTTGTGAGAAATAGCCAAGATAATGAAAGTCAAGTTCAATAATTATTTTAGCAATGTGAGCAACATAAATGTAACATGGTTCATTGCATGTATACTTAACCTTTGACATAAGATAGAGTATGCGAAATGGATGATTAATCAAGTACATGAAAGCAATCGGGCAGAAACTTTGCTAGATACACAAAAACTCCGACATAATTATTTGAGCAATATCGCACAGGTATATGCTCCAAAAGCAACGTGAGATTAAAGGAGACAAGGATAGTGAACGTGTCAATGTCTCATGTGGTTAGTGCGGACATTATGAGTGCAATGTATCTTAGCCAAAAGGGACAATAATAAATGGAAGAAAAATCTGAATTAGATAAGTATTTGGAAGAATGATGTAAATAGTATAGCTCCACCTTTGACATCTTAAATTGGTGGAAAGTCAGTTCTTCAAGATATCCTATCCTATCTTCCATTGCTTAAGATATTTTGGCCATGCCCATCTCCACTATAGCATCAGAATCTGCATTCAACACAGGAGGTCACGTACTTGATGTATTCCGTAACTCCTTTACCCTAATCATGGTAGAAGCTCTTATATGTATTCAAGATTGACTACGATTTGCACTGCTTTTATAGTTGATCGAGGAGGACTTAGAAGAACTTGAAAATTTCGAGTTAGGTGAAAAAAAAAAATAACCAAGAAATATTTATATTTTTTCAATATTACAATTGATACTTCAATTCTGATTTTCATTGTGAATATAATGCAGAGTTGTCAACTACGACCATTAACTTAAAATTAATAGTGATTTCTCTTGATGATTGACGAACTTAGAGTTAGGTAAAATATTTGTATAAAATATGTGTGCTCGCTTATAATGCTCTATTTTTTTTATTCATCTTAGTTGGTTCTAGCTTGAAATCAACCATTTAGCTATTTTTAAATGGTCCAAGCTATCATCTGATTATCTTATTTTCACCATCTTACCATATTTGTCACATTTTATTGTTCAGATTGATCTCCTCAATGGTGAGACGCGAAATTCATCCACGTTTGCTTTTTTTCTATTTTTTGAAGGGATAAGTATTGCAGAAGTCCTAAAACTTGTCACGAAAATGCAATTGAATCCTAAAATTTGCAAAAAGTACAATCAAATCCTAAAACTTGTCAAATTGTTTCAATCGAGCCTAAAGTTAACACCGTTAGCCTTTTCCGTTAAAAATGTTGACGTGTCATTTTAATTTTTTTTTATTTTCCACGTGGATATTTTTAAATTATTTTTTATTCATTTTTTAAAATTAGATTTAAAAACTCAACAATTAGATTTATTCATTTTATCTTATTTTCACCAAAAACTAGAAAGAAAAGTTAAAAATTTACTTTAAAAAAAAAAAAAATCAGCGGCTCCTATCCTCGGCCGCCCATCGCCGAAGGGGCCGGCGATGGTCGCCCGCTTGGGCGAGGCCTCATCGGCCCTCACGGCTCCAAGCCGACGAGGCCTTGCCCAAGGCGGGCGACCGTCGCCGGCCCCAAGCAAGGGCCGATGAGGCATTGCCTAGGGCAGGCGACGGTCGCCGGCCCTCGCCCGAGGCCGGTGAGGCCTTGCCTTGGCCGAGCGGGGGCCGGCCACCCCCGCCCGGGGCCGGTGACAGTCGCCCGGCCCCTCCGATGATGGGCGGCGGTGGCGCGAGGGAGAGGAGCCGCTGATTTTCTTTTTTTTAAAAAATAAATTTTTAACTTTTCTTTTTAGTTTTTGGTGAAAATAAGATAAAATGAATAAATCTAATTGTTTAGTTTTTAAATCTATTTTTTTAAATGAATAAAAAATAATTTAAAAAATCCACGTGGAAAATAAAAATTATTTAAAATGCCACGTCATCATTTTTAACAAAAAAGGCTAACGGTGTTAACTTTAGAACTCGATTGAAACAATTTGACAAATTTTGAGACTTGATTGCACTTTTGCAAGTTTTAGACTCAATTGCATTTTCGTACAAGTTTTAGGACTTTTGTATCACTTATCCTTTTTTTGAATAATTAGTTCACCTAAGTTCATTGCACAAGAGATAAGCGAAGAACCAAAGCTAGATTTCTTTGAATATGAAGAGATGCTTATAATTAAAATATAATCTGGTCGGAGAAAATTGAGAATCTATTATGTTGTTGCCTTTCAACTTCTCTTTTATTATTGATGATTTCCTCTCTTTTTCACGAAGATAATATCGTTGAGCCGAAATTATATCATTCATGATCAGGTAGTCTTTGATTGTTGGTAGAATTCCAAGAAGGACAGTTAAGGAAATCGAGAAGTACTTAAATTCTAGATATTCAACAAGTCAATGAAAGTACTAAATCAAGATGATCGTCTTACTTAGAGCAACATAAATGCTTAGCTCGGAAAATTTTCTCTAAGATATGAAGATTTTTTTTCAGTTTGGGATATGTACTTAGACCTATTGAAGTTATGAGTCATTTCATATGATCTTTAGGATTGGAGTTTCTCCCCATCTTTTTGTTGGTTAATTTTTGTTTGGTGCTCATGGTTAGGTAAAGCCATTGGTTTTTGAAATTCAACGTCTAGCAATTAGTTTTGAATGGGCTCATATTTTATTATTGCTGGTATGCTTACATAAATTTGAAAGCGCTTGCAAATTGCAATAATCTTCTGAAGATGTGAACTTTTAGGAAAATGTGATCTTGCAAGGCGTTAATTAAATGGGGTCGGACCGATCCAAAAATATACAACCAAAAGAAACAAAATTAAAAAATTCGAACCGAACCGAACCAAATCACCAAATTGGGGCTTGGGAAAATTACTCTTGTCATATTCAACCAAAAAAGAAAAAAAGAAAACAAAAGCTACAACCCAAAATTGAAAATCCAAATCAAACGGGGCTTGGGAAAATTACTCTTCTAATATACAACAGAAAAAACGAAAAAAAATGCAAAAACAGAAAATCGAAAGCTAAAAGCCAAAAATCGAAATACTGAATCGAACCGAACCGAAATTTTGGTTTGGTTCGTGTCTCATTCGGTTTTTCCTAGCAATTCAGTTCAATTCCCTTTTTTTTAAAAAACCGAACCAAACCGAACTGTTGACGCCCTAACTCCCATTTATTATATAGAATGACTTTGGACAAATTACCCATCTTGGCATTCTATGTGACCACTCATAAGATGGAGATGAAGCATTTTTTTTTTTTCTAAATAGGTGAGCCATGTCATAAATTGTGCTTGAATTTATGGAGAAAATGTCACGCCCGAACCCCGAGCGTGCGCACATCCCATTGCGGTCGATTAAATATGCGACATCTCAGGATACGTCGCCGACCCATTCATTTTATTACGCATGCGGAAGCGAAACAAATCCCCTGACAACATTTAACTTGGGATAGAAAAGCAGGCAATCAATCACAATACCAAACACTCATTTACAAACACATAGGTTTAAATACAACTCTGAACTGTCTACAAAATAGACCAGCTCGACAAAAAGGGGGACTATCCTAAAACCAACTAGCAGGACACGTTCACCGATACTTCAGTCTCTACCTTTCCAGACTTAGGCTTCGGGTCCTCCACAACCGCCATCTAGGGACCTGAAATTTTAATCCCCAAACCGGGATGAGACAATGTCTCAGCAAGTTCAACCCCCTAAACCCCTATTAGAAAGAAAATACGCCCCGGGTGGCCTAGCCACATCATACAGAGAACTTATCTCGCTTCAATTCCTTCCTGCAGGTTAGCACAATTCAAATCACTCAATCAGAGATAGTAATAGGGACTTAAACAACCAGAACGCATTCACTTTCATATAGCAAACAACCGCGGGGGTCATGATTATAAGACTAAATCGTTATGACACGTCCCATTCCATGCCACACAATTCCGTCCCATAATCCGACACATCAACAACACTCAACATGTATTCCAATTGTTATTCACTGCCACACAAGGGCATAGCCTACTCGCAGTTCGGCTATCTACTGGCATATAGCCAGGCATCGCCTCCCCCATGGAGCTCGGCTTCGTCAGTACATCGACAGCGTTCCCGAAGGAGCATGGGCCCAGAATCAACTGGGACCCACATCCACCACGTGGGCATCCCATATAGGGGCAAGTCCGGCTCAATAGCCTAGGACGGTTCCTCTTAATTATCACACAGCCAAATCATACTCGGCCCCATGACACTTTATATTTCAATCAATGCTTCCACTTAAAATAATGATCCCGGTCATTTTTCTTCATATTAAAAATATTCCAGAAATTACTCACGTGCGTGGGGACATGCTAATTTCGAATCAAAAAGCTAATATCTCACTTTTTCAAATCCCACTATTTAATATAATAATTAAAATCCAATTTTTGCATCAAAACCCGACACTTGGGTTTTTATGAATAAAATCTCTATTTACCACAATCAACACTCAATTTGCCACATTCATTCATCAAATTCAAATTCTAAATGCACAGCAGCGATTAGCACGAAATTCTGAGAAAATAAGGTTCCTAAATAATTTTCAGAATTTATTAAATAATTAAATTTATTCCGAAAATTAATTAAATAATAATATCCATATATTTCACGATCCACGCTCAATTTATAATATCCAATCATCAATTTCAAAATCTGACTACACAGCAGCGACCGGCATGAAATTATGAGAATTTAGGGTCCCGACAAAATTTTCGGAATTTAATAAATAATTAAATTTATTCCGAAAATAATTAAATAATAATATTTTAATAATTTCGAATAATAATATATTATTAAATTATTTAATAATTTCGGAATACTAAAATAAATCAAAAACAAATTCCTTTAAGTCACATCAAAGCTTATATTAATATAAGCATACTTAACTTTAAACTAAACACACTTTAACTTAATTAAACACCATAATCTAATCATCAACCAAGTAAACTAATCTAACCACCTAAACTTACTTAACTTAGACCAAGCACACTCAGGGCATCATTAACCGTCTAATCGAGATTTAGTGAGCTAAACTCACCGGATTAGCGAGCCGAGCGGACCAAAATGACGAGGGCGACGCGAGGATTGACTTTCCTCAAGGCGGGCCGAGTATCCGGGCTCGGGAAGCGGCCAAAACGGCCCAAACGTGGGCTGCCATACCCATTTTTCCAGTTGCTGGTTGAGGTCGACGGAGGTTGCTCGGGCGCGGGGAATGGCGGAGGAGAGGGGCGGCAGCTCGTCGGTGGCTTGGACAGGCAAGGCGACGGCCAGGCGAGCCCCCACGGCGGCGACGGCGACGGCAGGAAGCTGCTGGAGATGTCGGACGAAGGCTGGAGACGCGGGCTGAGGCGGAGCGGAGAGGCGAGCGGCGCGGAGCAGACGTGCGGCGACGGCGAGTGGTCCAACGGCGTGCGACAGCGACGGCTCCCAGCGACGTTGGCTGCTGCTTCTGCCCGGCGTCCTACCAGATCTGGGATTTTCGAGCAGCAAACGAAGGGGGAGAAGAAAGGCGGAGCAGCACACACGCGGGCGAGCGGAGCGGCGGACGGCGGACGAACGGCGACGGCGAAGCCTTCGGCGGACGAGCGGGTGGCCGGTTGGGCGTGCGAGCAGGCCGGCGAGCTGCTGGTTCTTCGCACAGCAGGAACACGAGCAGCAAGAAGAAGAAGATGGAGGAGAGAGGCGACGGGGGGAGAGAGAGGGAGGAGAGAGAGAGAGAGAGATGGGGCCATTTTCTCTCATTTTCTTTTCTTTTCTTTTTCTTTAATCCCTCTAACATGGCCCACCATGACCTCACATGAGGTCATCTTCCACTCACACCAAGCTTCCACAACAATCCTCTAATGGGTCCAATTTCATTTTCCGCCGGGACCTAAAATCTTGTACAACTAATTCTCCAATTCCACTTGATTCCCTTCCAGTTGAATCAAATTGAAGTTCATAAAATTAATCTAATGTCACAACACTTCAATTCACATCTTCATTTATCCGTAGAGCCAACTTAAGTCCCAAAAGCAAGACCAAAGGCGGGCTTACTAATTTATCGAGCCAAAATAGCCATTATCTGATTTAATTTCTGAAAAATTCTGATTACATGAAAAATCTTCTGAAGATTAGTCAATGATCTTAAAATGATTTGTGACACATCCAGACTTCCAATTTCTGAATTTGATCTCAATTCCACGGTTAATTTCACTTTGGCACGATACTAGCGCAGCCCAACCTACCGGGGTAGCCTTTAGAAATTTTCGTACATTTGGCCTGTGGTTGATCATCTCAAGCCACAATATACATCTTTGAAACATTGGCGACTTTCGGTTGTCGGGGTAGTCTCAAGGTTTCAAATACGAACACAGGGTACCCAATCGATAGAAAAGTCGGTCCAGTGCCGATCGACAAGAATTGTGCGATCTCGGTGGAATCACCCACACTCGATCACATGCCTCTCGCCGAGTCAACCTATCTCCGGTCTCTAATCGATTTTCATTTGTGCCGTAATGACCCCTTGCAGATTAGCTCGGTCGAAAGGTCGCTCCTGGTCAAATTCTCGAGTACGATGCATTAGAAACTCTTAACGGCTTCACTCGATAGACTAGTTTTCACATGAGTGGCCGACTCAGGGAAAAGAACTATATGTGTGCCAACGAAATGCGTTCTCAATTTATTGAAAATAGGATTGGAAAATCGGGATGTCGCAGAAATCGAACCACATTAATAAAATCACATGACATGACAACTTTTTAATGGATGCCTCACATTGAGACAGATTTAAAAACTTGAGATATTTTGCTGAACAAAAGAAAGTTCCTCTACTCAATTGTTAGTGGGCAAAAGTTCGAGTATTTACGGCATTGTTACCCTAGATTTTCTTCTCCAATTTGAGTTTTGCTAACGTCTCGAATGAATTCAAGGACATATTCGAAGAAATTTTGATTGTCATCTTTCTTTCTTTTTTTTTTGGTGCCGGGGGAGGGAGGGTGTGGTTTGCAAATTCACAGTTGAATTGGGCTGGGGGATTGAAGTTCTAGACCATTCCAACCGCTACTTTTCAAATATTGTTCCGTATGGTGTGCTTTTCTCCAAATCAGATTGCAACCGCTACTTTTTCAAATCGGGTTCCGCACGGTGTCCTTTTTCTCCAAATCGGAGTTTATCCCAATCCATTTGCTTCCGTGACGGACCGTCTTCTTCTGGAGGTTAAAATGGGAGCTCAAACGTTCACGAGACACGAGTAATCATTAGCTTTCATAGGTTTGTGTCATAGGGTAGAATATTCATAGCAAACCTACAAAATGATACCGGAAAATTCAAAGCTTTCCAAGGAGAATGGAATATTATTTTTGATGTGAACCCGTCCATTAGTCAGAAATGTTAAATTCTTCTGATGATAATGATTGATCTCAACGGCACAAACTCTATGTCCGCCAAGAAAGATTAAAAGTGGGAATCAGCGATCAACGTCGACGGCCTCCCGAGCATTATCATAAGAGTCCAAGGTTCCCGCCTACCATTGGAATTTTGGTGCCTAAGTTTATCACTAGATGGGAAACAAAATCCTTCACCCCGTGGGACCGGCTTTGGGGCCACACCAGGTCAGCTTCATACACAGCTTTACGGAGCTGTAACGCCACCACTCCTTTTTGGAGTCCTCCTTTCACCTGTATAACCAATGAAAGAAAATTCCAGATAAAAGACAGGAAAACATGACCAGAAAATCTGACTTTGAGGCAAGTGATCACGTTTTTATCGGCATTTGTTAGGAGAGCTGTAGTAATTTTTGCAAAATATCTGACGAGAACCTCGTAGCCATCGTATCGCCTCCTGAATTGCAATTTACCTTTCTAAAACCCCTCATGTTGTTCCAACGTGCTGCAACTCGATTACATGTATCGCGCAAATTACTACTTTCCTAACACTACAAGATGGCCAAGTTACGGTTCAAGTAAAAAAATAAAGAAATCAAACTGTGCTCTAATCATGGCAAGACTATTGCCACAGCCTAACAAATTCATATGATATATAAGATAATCGTGCTAAATCCAAAAAAAAAAACTAGCATAATGTAAGCAACTCTGAAGTTAATTATCATGTAAAGACGAGATTACATTTGCTGAAAAAATGAGATGGATAATTGTGCATCACTATTGTCTTTTAAGAAAGATCCGACCGAATCAGAACCTTGTATGGTCCTCGAAACCACAAACTTCCAAAATGTGACTTGTATTGTCAGTTTGAACATATTCACCAAGTTCACACCACATATTCCCAATCAACATATGCAGCTTTAATATATGTTGTTTAATCGTCCCCCAATTATCATACTTACTCCTCAAAATCTCTTAAGCGTGACCTCATTGCTCACGTGGGATTGACCCGACCCATCCTGTCCTAAACATTGAATCAAAAGTCCGAACCCCAAGGACACTATTGATTTCTGCTCACTCCCACCATTTTGGGAACCACAAGATTAGCGGCCTAACACAACCCCCAAACCCCCCCCCCCCAAAAAAACCACCAAGTTTAACTGCAGCGTTAATTCTATTTCATCTCACAAAAAATCCATTAATTTTAGGTCTAGTATCGATTCCACATTAATTTTTTTTTTTTTGCTTATAATGAATCACTAACTTTTACCTAACTCTTATATCACCCTCCGTTCAAAATCATCCTTCAATGATGTAACATTTCCACATCATTACTTTAATTTTCCCCACATTTTATATCAAAAAAAAAAAAAAAAAAAAAACACAAGTTTCCACATCAATCCAAATCACGCCCTTTTGAACTGAAATAGTAATTAGGGTTGACTTTCTTTGGGAAAAGTATCAAAAATTCCTAAATTTTTGTATTTGTCAATTTAATTCTAAACTTTTATTGGTGCAAATTTAGTTATAAACATTTTAATTTGATGTCAATTTAGTCTTTCCAGCTAATTTTGCTAGGATTTTGCTACTAGGTGCCGGTCAATCGATTGACGTGCGGCTAACGTATATAACTTTTAATAATATTTTATATATATTTTTTGAATTTTTTATTTTTATTTTTATTTTCCTTTTCCTTTTCCTTTTCCTTTTCCCTTTCCTTTTTCTTTTTCATTTTTCATTTTTCCTTCTCCTCTTCTCTCTAGCTAGTTGTCGAACCTTGGCAACCGGTCAAAGGCGACGGTCGATGAGGTCAAGGTCGACCTCGCTGGTCTCGGTGGGCCTCCCTAACCATTGGTGAGGCTCAACCTCATCGAATCTAGCAAGATCATGCCTCACCTATGGCTGGCAAGGATGAGCCTCCCAACCTAGCGTGAGGCCACAGTCACAGCCTGGGTAGCCTCGAGCTGGCCTCACTAGAGGTAGGGCAAGACTCGACCTCACCAGATTTGGCGAGGTCTAGCCTCGCCCATGGTCGATGAGGCTTGACCCTTGCCAGATTTGACGAGGGCGAGCCTTACCACCTAGCGCAAGTAGCCCTCGTGGCCTCTAGCGACGGCTCAAGCCTCATGGAGAATTGCCTTTGGCCGATCACCGAGGTCTGGTGACTGGCTAGAGGAAGGGGAGGAGAAGAAAATAGAAAAATAAAAATAAAAGGAAAATGAAAATGAAAAAAATTGAAAATACCAAAAAAATATTAAAATATTATTAAAAATTATCCACGTTAGCGCCGATCGTGCCATGTTAGTCAACCGACGCCTAGTTAGCAAAATTCGATCAAATTTAAACGGAAATGACTGAATGGGCACAAATTGAAAATGTTTAGGAATACACTGGTACCAAAAAGAGGTTTATAACTAAATTGACACAAATGCAAAAAGTTTAGGACTTTTTTAACACTTTTCCTGCTTTCTCCAATTGCCTCATTCTTAAGAGAGTCTTCCTTCCATCTCGCTTGAGAATCTTCAATTTTGTACTTGGTCTTCAATCTCTTGTGCTTGAGAGTCTTCCATCTCTCACAGTCAAAAAGCTCATGCTTGGAGTGCTTGAATAGCTTGCACCTAAGAACTTTCTCAAGAGAAATTTTTGGAAAGATGGTCATTGGTTTTTTAATGGGAAAAAAAAGTTTATGGTAGAACTGAGATTAAACTTAAATTTGAAAATCTTTTGTGGGGCAAAAAGGAAAAGTTTACTACAAAATTAGATTTGCAACTATAATTTCATGATTTCAAATGTATCGGGCCTAAGATCTATTAAAGAGTTGGAAGAAATTATGAGATGAACAAGCGGTGTGGCATCGAATTAAATGAGCGGGAAAATCGTCAAGGTCCACGTGTCGCGTAGACGTCAGCTGCGGGCACGTGTTGCCGCACATCGAGCACTCCCGCATCCACATACATCTCTCGTCCGAACATGAGCCGCACATGCATTATCCCTCAAATCTTATGCTTATTTGCCGGATGACACTCTACAGCAACGTGACAAAGAAACGTATATGCGCACGTATAATCCAAATTTAAATCTAATAAGAGTCAAACGCACGATTTATCTTCCCCCAAAATCCTCGATGGCGGCGGAAAAAGCCAATGTCCATGGCGGATGCACCGTACGAACAGGGAATTATCGTAAGCCGCATGTGAAAGCAAGTTGCACTTCTCGAGCACGTAATCGAACATCTATTCCAAGTGGCACGGGTCTGCTTATAGGTGGTCGCATGATCCTTCCCTCTGGCCCAAGTCATCAGCGAAGTTGAGTCCACAAAGATGACAAATTGCAACATTCCCAAATTCATCTAATTATCTCCCCCCACCCCCCTAAGCAAATTTGGAGCATACCCATAAAGGAAAATCAATTCGACATGCCGAGGGGGTTGCCGGCACAAAATGGTGGGAAGCAAGATCGCTCGGTCGGAGAGAGAGAGGTCAAACGATTTTTGCCCCGATACAACATTAGCTCCGGCGGGGGAGATATGAAGGAATTTCCAAAAGCTTTTTGAAGATGAAACGGCGAGCTTCCTAGAGTTACGCACATAATGCTCGTGGAAGTGACGGAAGTTAAATTGAAAGTATAACAAAGTATAATGATCCAAATTTATGTTTTTCTTTTTAACATTAATTATGTGTACAATTATTGAATTAACTTTTACTTTTTTTCTTTTTACCTAATCAAAATTTTGCAACACTTGTACATGAACTTCTTGAAAGCTGGGACATTTGAAACTTTTACTAAATACAAAGGCTGACACGTAAATTCACATACAAATGGTATGTCCATTAAGTCCTTCCTATGCATAGTATATATAGAGAAGTACAGATTCGGCTTCACTCCACTCCGCACATTCCTCATACGCTCCTCCTTCGGTCACTAAAACTCTCTCTCTCTCTCTCTCTCTCTCTCTCTCTCTCTCTCTCTCTCTCTCTGACACACGTCACCGAGAGATTGAGAGCGAAAGATGGACTCTGGCACCATGACAAGACCATCACCACCTTCATCATCTGCTCCTTCGTCTGGTGGAGCTAAGAGAATCCTCAGAGAGGCGATATGGGTCTTGTCCATGGTGGTGTTTCTCGGGACTGTTCTGATGTGGATCATGTTGCCCACCAACACGTACGGCGAGCACTGGTTTCCCAGCATCTGGGCCAAATCTGGCACCTCCACCTTCTTCGGCTATCAAGGCATTGAATCTGGCTCCTGCACTTCCCCTACCTTCTTCCTTTTTCACCCTTTTTCCTGTCCTTGTTGCTTTTAATTTCCACTAAATCACGAGTTCTTTCGTGTGTTACGGTGCGAATAAAAAAAAAAAAAAAAAACAGGTTACACGATGCTGATGTTCACATTCCCGGTCCTGTTCATCGCTTGCTTGGGCTGTGTGTACCTCCATCTTGGAAACAAATCGATCGAGCCTCGAGTGGGAAAGTATTGATCTATTCCACGGCTGTTTGATTCGTCTGTCGGTTTATCGGCTTGTTGAGCTATGCTTGAATTAACCTTAATGATGGCAAAACAGGAATGGCGTGGAAAGGAAGAAAGGACTGGCAATGTGGAAGAGACCGGTGCTGGTGAGCGGGCCGCTGGGGATCGTTTCGTGGACCGAACTGGCCTTCTTCGTGATGTTCATAGCGCTCCTCGTCTGGTCCTTCGCGACGGACCTTCGCAGCAGCTTCCTCCACATCGAGCGAACGGGACCGATGGATGGGGATAAAATGTAAGGAACCTTTTTCTCACGCGCCAAAGTGGCTTTTCACACTAACCTAAAAATTCTTCCGAGGCAAAAGGGTTTCGTCCTCCTGTTTTAATTTTCACTGGAAACAAAAGAAACAGGCTTGAAATCATGCGTTCGTCTGACCATTGTTGAAACAGTTTTAAGGAGTTACGGTTTTTATACATCGACTGATGTGACAGACTTCACTTAGGAAGGTTTTTCTTAATCTTACCTTTATTACTCGAGAGAATTTTCATGGCTTTACTTGTCTAAAACCCAAAAAGTTGTCAGCCAATGTATATATATTTTTTTTATTTCAAGCAATCTGTTGGAGCATAATATTCGAGAAAACCATAATCATAAGAACACGAGCATAAAATTTCCAAGCATGATGGCAGGTGGGAAGCGAAACTGGAGAAGTCGGGCTTGTTGCTGGGGAACGTGGGGAACATAGCGCTCGCCTTCCTGTTCTTCCCGGTGACCCGAGCGTCGTCGGTGCTGCCGCTCTTTGGCCTCACCTCGGAAGCCAGCATCAAGTACCATATATGGCTCGGCCACATCGTCATGGTCCTTTTTACCACGCACGGCCTCGTTTACATCCTCTATTGGGCTCTCACTCATAGAATCTCCGAGGTAAAAATTAGAAAATTCCTTATTTAAGTCGATTTATTTACTGTTTTTTTTTTTAGTATGATATCGAAACATGGTTTTGAGCCTAAACCCACGTGAAATCAAGAGTTAAGGTACGATTTTCAGGGTAAAAGAAATCAACCCCTTTTGAACAAAGAACGGTAGCTCCACGTAAATGCTGAGATTTCGCTGAGCATGTGGCTTGCATTTACGCGGAAGTTGTCTGTGTCGACGTCAGTACCGTCGTTTCGGAAACTTTTGTTCGTTCTTTCGCATATATATTTTATTATTTGTTCATTACTTTATCGACGTCACTGCTGGGGTGGCACCGAGACGGTGCTTTGGATCGTACGACACCAGGTCGGGCCCACCACCGTGTTGGATGGTCAGGATCGTCGGCGAGTTTGACCGGTGCTCAGAAAAAGCGGGGGCGGGGGCGCGCGTCGTGCCGAAGAAATTTCACGAGAATTTCACACATGGAAATCTACTTTTTGGGCCCCACTAGAATTATGGCCGGGCCCACCTGACTTACCCCTTTGGCACAGACTCACATGGTCTCTTTTTTTTAAGATTTTCTTCTGTTTTTTCCCCCATTGGAAACTTCTCATGAGTTTTATTAAAATAATTAATATAATGAAAAATCCTAACCTCTAAATTAGTATAATATGATAAATTTATTTTTTATTAATTTTTATTAAATTTTATTATCAAATTATCGAGTTACATTACAAACGACAGTTAATGAGTGTATGTTAACTTAGCGTACGGTATGATTGAAGTGTAAAGATACGCGGGCGTATGTGTGCAGATGGTGAAGTGGCAGAAGACGGAAATATCGAACGTGGCGGGGAGATATCGCTGCTCGCCGGGCTGGGTTTGTGGGCGACCACCTTCCCCCGCGTGAGGCGGAAGATGTTCGAGCTCTTCTTCTACACCCACTATCTCTACATCCTCTTCATGCTCTTCTTCGTCTTCCACGTCAGCTTCTATTACTCCTGCGTCATGCTCCCGGGCTTCTACCTCTTCCTGGTCGACCGCTTCCTCCGCCTCCTGCAGTCCCGCGGCTGCGCCCGCCTCGTCTCCGCTCGCGTCCTGCCCTGCGACACCGTCGAGCTCAACTTCTCCAAGACCCCAGGTGAAGAAACGACGACATTGTATTGTGTCGTTCAAGTACTTGGTTTTTCGGATTCGGGTTCCTCGTTTCCCTCATTCTTGTCCCGTATTTTGTGAGTTTGAGCAGGTCTAGAGTATCCACCGGCGAGCATCATGTTCATAAACGTGCCGAGCCTGTCCAAGCTGCAATGGCATCCGTTCACCATTTCCTCGAACAGCAACTTGGAAAAGGATAAGCTTAGCATCATCATCAAGAACGAAGGGGCTTGGTCGAAGAAGCTCTACCAAATCTTTTCTTCTCCTTCTCCTCCCGATCGCCTCGAGATCTCCGTCGAAGGACCTTATGGACCCACCCCGACTCATTTCCTCAGGTAATATGATTTGCTCGTTACGTTGGATGGGTCTCGATATATCATTTGTTTCGGTCCATTTCTAAGTTAGAACATACCATGTAATCAGTCTCTTTGTGTAAAGGTCTCCTTGTGTTCACCATTTCTTTTCCAAATTTAGGACTATCCGATGTGTTGGCGTCAGCAATAGAATGAATCTGTCTGATAATTTCTAATTAAATTTCTCTACTTCAGGTATGAGAAGCTGGTAATGGTGAGTGGGGGCAGCGGGGTCACTCCATTCATCTCCATCATCAGAGAATTCATCTTCACGAGCACCGCATTCAAGTCAATGACTCCTAAATTGACTTTCATTTGTGCCTTCAAGAACTCCTCCGATCTTACCACGCTTGACCTCGTCCTGCCCATCTATGGCACCCCATCCGACTTATCCAACCTTCAGCTTCAGATCGAGGCCTACGTGACCCGAGAAAAAGAAGCCACCACCCAATCCCCCAAACAAGCCCGAGCTGTTTGGTTCAAACCCAGTTCGCTCGACGAACCGTTGTATGCCATTTTAGGCCCCAGAGGTTGGCTGTGGCTCGGTGCCATCATTTCGGTCTCTTTCGTCATGTTCCTCATATTGATAGGGATCATTACCCGCTACTATATTTACCCAATAGATCCCAATCAAAACGAGTTCCCTATCACTGCCAGGGCGGTCCTGAACATATTGGTCATGTGCATATGCATCGTCATTGTGGCTAGTACAGCTTTTGTTTGGAACAAGAGGACAAATGCCAAGGAAGCGAAGCAGATCAAGCACTTGAACGGGTCAGCTGGGGTGCATTCGCCTGATTCGGGGCTCTACAACGCCGAAAGGGAATTGGAGAGCCTCCCACATCAGTCCCTTGTCCAAACCACCAATCTGCACTTTGGCGAAAGGCCTGATCTAAAGAGTAAGTATTGGATCAAACCTCATATAAAAATATGAGCAGTTCCAAGTCGCTTCAAGTTAATGGTGATCTATTCACACACCCACTTGGCTAGAATTCTCTTTTCTGTTGACTCTCTAGCTCTTATCCAATAGTACACGGGACTACCACCCACAAAAACTCCCTCCTAGTCTGCTGACTTCGACTAACGCTTTGGCCTCGCATATCGACACTGACTTTTGAGAACCATCTGTGACATTTTTGCAGAAATGTTATTTGAGTGCAAGGAGTCAAGTGTTGGAGTCCTGGTTTGCGGTCCGAAGAAAATGAGGCACGAGGTCGCGGCCATCTGTTCATCTGGGCTGGCTAAAAACCTGCACTTCGAGTCCATCAGTTTTAGCTGGTGATCCAAGTCAAGCCGTCTCCCTATGGAAGAAGCTGATTGAATGTATTGCGATTTGCCGGCAATGCAAACTCGCGGAATGCGCCTCGCTTCGTATATATGTTGCGTGTTGTGATGACGTGGCTTTCCCCTTTTCAGGGCCAGCAACTCCGGGAGGAGAGAGGGAAGTAGGTTAGAAAAAGCAGATTAGTTGGTGTGTTTCTACTAAATCTCAATACAAATATGTGCCTCGGTTTCTCTTTTGTTGGAGAACGGATTTGTTGCCGGTGGCCCAGGAAAAAGAATGGACGAACCTGGATTGATCACATCGGTGTTCGGGGACTTGACCGGGGCAAGAATTGTGATGCCTTGCACAAGAGTGTTACCAATAACCATTCATTGGTTCATCAGTTACTTTCGTTCATTCAGATTTAATTAGTGACTTGGGTCAACTGGCTGGATTAGGAAGATTAGATAAAAATGCTTAGGAGGTTGCTAAACCGTAATGGCTCGAGAAATGAATATGTAGACCAGAATTGCGATGAATGCAGAAAGCTGGTAAGATTGTACCTGCTGCAGACAGAGCGAACTTTCCAGGATGTCGAATTGAGGAGGGTCAAGTTCGAGATCTGAATGGTATTGGAAAACATGAACTCGATCAGGTAGGGGCGGGTGTACTTCAGCTTGCCGCCGTGGAACTTCTGCCACCAGAAGGCGCCTTGACCTTCGATAGTCCCGTTCTCCCCTGGCACAAAGAGACCGATGAGCGAATTGGGGGGATTGTACGAAGCAAACCGGAGCACGAAAACGAAGAAATTAAAGAGAAACCAAGTGAGCGGCATATACTGGTGACGATGAAATAGGTGAGATTGGTGCCGAAGATGAGGCTTTGATACCTCCCAGCAGCCGCATCCCTTCTTCTGCCAGAGGAGGGGCAACGGTTTGAGCGCAGGCCACTCCGTCATGTCCATTGCACACCTCAGAGCACAACACACTTTGCAGTTAGAATATGCACAGATTAAGCTCTACTTTAGCTAGTTTTTCACTTGTTAACATAGTCCAAGAACTTGAGACTCTTGAAACACGCGACTAATTCACCAAGCGAATAATTCGTGCACCCTAATCGATTACCGGATCACGGGTCTTAATGACTACTCTAAAGTTCCCACCAATGGACTCTCTAACATTAACTCGGCCTTAACCCTAAACGTTACCCTGGATTTTCTTCTTCTCTCCTTTTTTTTTTTTTATTTTGGGGGGTGTGGCGGCGGTGGCGGCGCGGTTGCAAATTCGGAGTTAGATTGGGCTGTGGGATTGAAGTTCTGATAGCTCAATAGCAAATGGGCAGAGTTCCAACCACTACTTTTCAAATCCTGTTCTCCATGGTGTGCTTTTCTCCGAATCAGAGTCTACCCCAAGCCATTTGCTTCCGTGACGGAACTATCTTCTTCTGGAACTTAAAATGGGAGCTCAAACATCCACGAGACACGAGCAATCATTAGCGGTGATGGCTTGTGTCATATGGCAGAATATTCATAGTAAACCTACGAAATGATCCCGAAAAATTTTAAAACCGTTGAAGGAGAATGGAAATAATCTGAAAGCGTCCATCAGTAGAAAATATTATATACTCGATGAAAATGATTGAGCTTAACGGCACAAACTCTATATCCACACAAGAGAAAGAGTAAAAAGTGGGAATGAGCGACCGACGTCGACAGCCTCCCTAGCCTTATCATAAGAGTCCACGGTTCCCGCCAACCATTGAAATTTTGATGCCTAAGTTGATCACAAGATGTGAAAGAAAATCTCTGACCCCAGTGGCGGCGACTTTGGGCCACAAAAGGTCTGCTTCTTACACAGATTCACGGAACTGTACCGCCACCACTCCTTTTTTTGGTGCCCCTTCACCCGTATACCCGATTTAAGAAAATTCAAGGGAGAAGACGGAAAAACATAACAATGAAATCGACAATGACCCAAGCAATCACGTTTATATCCGCATTTGTAGGGAGAGGCGTAGTGATTTTTGTAAAACATTTGACGAGAACCTCATGATCATCCCATCGCCTCCCTAGTTGCAATTTACCTTCCTAGAGCCCCCTCACATCATTCCAGGGTGCTGCCGCTCTATTATATGTGTTGAATTGTGCAAATTATTACATTTTGTAACACTAGAAAATAGCAAAGTTACAGTTCAAGAAAAAAGAAAGAGAGAAATCAAACTGTGGTGTAATCACGGCAATATTATTGCCTCAGCCTAACAAATTCATATGATAAACAAGATAATCGTGCTGCATCCAAATAAAAACTAACATAATCTAAGCAACTCGAAAGTTAATTGTCATGTGAAGACGAGATTGCATTTGCTGAATAGCATCTTTTAAGAAAATACGACGGAACCAGAATCTTGTATGGTCCTCGAAACCACAAACTTTCAAAATGTGACTTGTATTGTCAGTTTCAAAATATTCATCAAGTTCACACCACATATTCCCAATCAATATATGCAGCTTTAATATGTCTTTGATTCACCCCCAGTCATTGAACTTCCTCCTCAAAATCTCGTAAGCATGACGTCATCGCTTATGTGGGATTGAACCGACCCGTCCTGTCCTAACCAATGAATCCAAAATCCGAATCCCAAGGACAGTGTTGATTTCTGCTCACTCCCACCATTTTTGGAATCACAAGATCATCGGCCTAATACCCTTTAAAAAAATTAATATTCCAACTTGAACTGTAGTGTTAATTCTATTTTATCTCATAAAAAAAAAAATTAGGTCTAGTCTCAATTCTCTCTTAAACTTTTTTTGTTTAAAAAAAATCATCAATTTTTACCTAAGTCTTATATTTGCCCCGCTAACCCTCCTTTCAAAATCATCCTTTAATGATTTAACATTTCCATGTCATTACTTTAGTGTTTCTCTCTTATTTCAGACCCAAAAAAAAAAAAAGTTTTTTTTGGAGACGAGTTTCCACATTAGTCCAATCAACATCTTTTCGATATGAAATTTGAGGAATCTTCGATTTTGCACTCGTCTTTCAATCTCTCGTGTTCAGGAGTCTTCCATCTTTCACAGTCAAAGAGCTCTCACTTAATATGCTCAAATAGCTTGCGCTCAAGAGCTTTCCATTTTTCAATTGTCAAGAAAAATTTTGGAAAAATAGTTAACATGGACAAATTTAGGCCTTATATAAAAATGGTTAGTTTTTTATGAAAAAATCTTTATGGTAAAATTGAAACTGAACTTAAATTTGAAGGCTTTTTATGGAATAAAAAGAAAAAGTTTACGATAAAATTGGAATTGCAACAAGGAATTATGAGATGAGCTGGCATCGAATTAAATGAGGGGGGGGAACCGTCATGGTCCACGTGTCGCATACATGTCAGCTGCCAGCACGTGTTGCCACGCATCGAGCACCCACCCGTATACACATCTCTTGCCCGAACACGAGCCGTACATGCATTGTACCTCAAATCCCATGCTTAATTGCCGTATTACACTCTACAGCAACGTGACAAAGGACCGTATGCGTACGCATAATCAAAAATTAAATCTAATGTGAGTCAAACATACGATTTATCTTCCCCCAAAATCCTCGATTACGGCGGAAAAAGCCAATGTTCATGGCGAATGCCCCGTACGAACGAGGCATTATCGTAGGCCGAATGCCAAAGCAAGTTGCACTTCTCGAGTACGTAATAGAAATTAAATTCTAAGTCGCGCGGGTCTTCATCGAGAATGAGGCGAGAGTGATGGTGTGAGAAAGCAGGAAGATAATAGATAATAGGTGGTCGCATGATCCATGCCACAGGCCCAAGTCATCAACGAAGTTGACTTCTCGAAGTTGACAAGTTGCAACATTCCCCAATTATCTCCCCCACAGCAAATTTGCAGCATACCCATAAAGAAAATCAATTAAATTGCATTTTCTTTCCATATAATCTCACCCTAACATTTAAAGGAGCTCTTCATATTGTTCAAAGGATGATGATAGAATATTTCGTAATTCTTGGTGCGATGTATCCCTCATAATAAGTTCGGATCGTGCGCAAATTCTAAACGACGCGATCTTTGTTTGTGAATGTAAGTGTTACACCAAATATGGACAAAATACCTGAAAGACGATATTTATTGATGGAAGGGCCGAATCGCTTCATTTTGATGTCACAGCTCGGCTATGGCCTATTTATAGGCATCAAACTGAATTTGGAGAAACTCAACCTAATATACCAAATTATGAATTTAGATGCATATCCGACCACATAGAAGGTACCGAATCACATTTTGAATACGTGGCATAATCGTGATATCTAAATAAGATCATGGGGATATGTTTGACAATAAAAAATGAAGTTTAGTATTCGTGATACAAGGGAAGTAAATCTAGGGCGAGGATTATGCTTGCCCTTATGAAATGCGATTATCAATTACAACTGGTATCTCCATTAAGTCCCTCCTATGTGTAGTATATATAGAGAAGCACAGGGATTCGGTTTCACTCCACTCCCCACATTCCTCATACACTACTCCTCTCTCTCTCTCTCTCTCTCTCTCACGTCACCGAGAGATTGAGAGCGAAAGATGGACTCTGGCACCATGACAAGATCACCACCACCACCTTCATCATCACCTCCTTCGTCTGGTGGAGTTAAGAGAAGTGTCAGAGAGGCGATATGGGTCTTGTTCATGGTGGTGTTTCTTGGGACTGTTCTGATTTGGATTATGTTGCCCACCAACACGTACCGCAAGCACTGGTCGGTCAGCATCAGGGCCAAATCCGGCACCTCCACCTTCTTCGGCAGTCAAGGCATCGAATCTGGGCTCTTGCACTCCCCCTACCTTCTTCCTTTTTCGCCTTTTTTTTAGTCCTTCGTGCTCTTAATTTCCACTAAATCGACGAGTTCTTTCGTGTCTTACGGTGCGATTAAAAAAAAACAGGTTACACGATGCTGATGTTCACATTCCCGGTCCTGTTCATCGCTTGCTTGGGCTGTGTGTACCTCCATCTTGGAAACAAATCGAGCGAGCCTCGAGTGGGAAAGTATTGATCTATTCCACGGCTGTTTGATTTGTCTGTCGGTTTATCGGCTTCTGTAGCTATGCTTGAATTAACCTTAATGATGGCAAAACAGAAATGGCATCGAAAGGAGCAAGGGATTTGCAATGTGGAAGAGACCGGTGCTGGTGAGTGGACCGCTGGGGATCGTTTCCTGGACTGAACTAACCTTCCTCGTGATGTTCGTAGCGCTCCTGGTCTGGTCCTTCGCGACGTACCTTCGCAATAGCTTCCTCAACATCGACCGAGAGGGACCGACGCATGGGGACAAAGTGTAAGGAACCCTTTTTCTCTTGCGCCAAAGTGGCTATTCACACTAATCTCTTCCTCCCCCCCTTCCTTTCTCTCTCCATGGAAAAGTTCTTCTGAGGCAATAGGGTTTCGTTCTCCTGTTTTAATTTTCAATGGAAACGAAAAGTTACAGGCTTGAAATCATGTGTCCTTCTGTCCATTCTTGAGACAGTTTTAAGGAGTTGTAGCCTTTATACATTTGACTTCTATGACAGACTTAGCTTAGGATTGTTTTTCTTAATCTTACCTCGTATTACTCCAGAGAATTTTCATGGCTTTACGTGTCTAAAGGCCCAAAAAGGTGACATGAGTTAACGTAACGCCAGGTTTTAGAATCATCTAAATATGAAACATATGTCTATTTTGTAAACCGTTTTGTCCGCCAATATTTTTTTATTCCAAGCAATCTATTGGATCATTATATTCGAGGAACCCATAATCATGTGAACATGAGCATAAAATCCCAAGCGTAATGGCAGGTGGGAAGCGAAACTGGAGAACTCGGGCTTAAGGCTGGGGCTCGTGGGGAACATAGTGCTCGCCTTCCTGTTCTTCCCGGTGACCCGAGCATCGTCGGTGCTGCCGCTCTTCGGCCTCACCTCGGAAGCCAGCATCAAGTACCATATATGGCTCGGTCACATCGTCATGGTCCTCTTTACCACGCACGGCCTCGTTTACATCATCTACTGGATTCTCACTCACAGAATCTCTGAGGTAAAAATCAGAACATCCCTTATTTAAGTCGATTCATTTCCTTTTTTGGGTATGATATCGAAACACGATCCGAACATAACCCCACGCGAATTCAAGGGTCAAGATACGATCTTCAGGGAAAAAGATATTAACCCCTTTTGAACAAAAGAGCGGTAGCTCCACGTAAATGCTGAGATTTCGCTGAGCATGAGGCTTGCATTTACGCAGAAGTGGTCGGTGTTTGACGTCACTACGGTCGTTCCGGAAAGCTTTTTCTCGCTCTTTGGCAATATTATTTATTATTTACTTTATCGACGTCACTGCTGGGGTGGCACCGAGACGGTGCTTTTTTGGATCGTATGGCACGAGATCGGGCCCACCGCCGTGTTTGACGGTCAGGATCGTCAGCCGAGTTTGACCTTTAGCGGGGGGAGGGGGGCCTACATACATATAAGGGGAAAATGGGGAGTAGGGTCCACGTAGTAGTGCGCGTCGTGCCGAGTGTACGATCTTTAATATTTTATTCCCCGCAATGAAAAAGTGCCCTGACTTTTGGAGGTTGGACTGGGCCGTAGAATATTTCAAACGTGCAAAAGAAATCCCTTTTTGGGCCCCACTAGAATTTTGGGCTGGGCCCAGCTGATCGACCCTCTGCCACGGACTCACATGGTCTCCCTCTAGAATTTCCACTGCTTTCCATTTTTATTTCTTATTTGGAAAAATGATCCAAATAATGTCTAAACCTTAAAATATGACTACATTGAACATATTCATACAACCCGAGATCTATATTGAACAAATATCAAAAGTTCAAGGACCATCTTAAATATTAGATTTAAGTTTGAAGATCGCATTAAATAATTTAAAAATTCAAATCACACAGGTGACCTTTGTGTTAGTTACCCTTCTTTTTCCCCCCACTCTCTAGAACTTCTTCTGAGTTTTATTAAAGTTGAAATTAATTAATTTTCTCACGGCAAGAAACCCTAGAAATAATTTCAGACCATGCTAGAAACAGGCAGGAGGAAATGACAATTTCATCTTGTTAATTTACGCTGCGTACGGGATGATAAGAAGTGTAAAGATACGCGGGCGTCGTATGTGCAGATGGTGAGGTGGCAGACGACGGATGTGTCGAACTTGGCGGGGGAAATAGCGCTGCTCGCCGGGCTGGGGATGTGGGCGACCACCTTCCCCCGCGTGCGGAGGAAGATGTTCGAGCTCTTCTTCTACACCCACTATCTCTACATCCTCTTCATGCTCTTCTTCGTCCTCCACGTCGGCATCTCCTACGCCTGCATCATGCTCCCGGGCTTCTACCTCTTCATGGTCGACCGCTTCCTCCGCCTCCTGCAGTCCCGTCGCCGCGCCCGCCTCGTCTCCGCTCGCGTCCTGCCCTGCGACACCGTCGAGCTCAACTTCTCCAAGACCCCAGGTGAAGAAACGATGACATCCTATTGTGTCGTTCGAGTTCTTGGTTTTTCGGATTCGGGTTCCTCGTTTCTCTTATACTTCTTCCGTGTTTTGTGAGTTTGAGCAGGTCTAGAGTATACTCCGAGAAGCATCATGTTCCTGAACGTGCCCAGCCTGTCCAAGCTGCAATGGCATCCCTTCACCATTTCCTCGAACAGCAACTTGGAAAAGGATAAGCTTAGCGTCATCATCAAGAACGAAGGGGCTTGGTCTAAGAAGCTCTACCAAATCCTTTCTTCTAATGTTCTTATCAGGAGCTGTTTGTTCAAAAGGTTAGGAAAGTTTTAAACAGATGAGTCAGGAGTAAGGTTTTATTGAAAGAGAAGTAACCTGGCAAAAAACCTTGCTGATACACAGATAAAGTGCAGACCTGCACGATAAAGAAGTTGGATATTAGGTCTTCCCCGGAACATCTGAATATGGATCTTGAACTCTAGAACATTGTGATGCATTATGACAGAATAACCTGGTTCCAAAAAGTTTTTAAGTCCCCAAAGAAGATTTCCAATTTTAGAGTTGATTAAGGCAACTAAATCTACAACTGGCTATCATCTTTGACCAATCAAAATTAGTTTCATATTCCCAAAGAGTAATCACAGTGTCACCTTAATTATGGCGACTTGACAGAGGCATGCTTCCAGAAAATACATATACAGTATGAAAGATACTTAACATGAAATAGTACTACTAGCTGCACGCGCCAATTTAAGGATGCAATTTAACCATATTGCAAGAGATGGATGGAAAAATTTTGCAAATATATCCTCTGCAATAATATATTTTAATAGAAACTTTAGTTCTTTTGACTATTTTCATCAATCTGCATAGTTCAAAGAGAGAGAAAAGAGAGAACATCTAATAACAACCTTTAATTTCTATACTTGCATTCAATTGTGTATATAGGAGAATATGAGATGTATATACTCTGAAGTATGAACAGTTAAATGTCTGCTGAAGGATAAAAACTAACCTATGATGCTGATAGTGGTCTCTCATCGAAAGGATGAGATTGAGCATCACAGCTTCCCCCACCAGAACATAAATGAGTCCAAACCGCACGTACCACCTGAACTCCTGGATGTAAACGTGCGTTTCTAGGCCAATCATAACTAGCATGGAGCACCAAGCAAGCGACTCTATGGTTAATGAAACCATCTGCCAAGGTGAAAAGGAACAATTAGACTCAGTTTGCTGGCCAATGTAAAATAGCAACATTTGAGATTGTTTTTTTTTTTTTTTTTGGTAAAATCAACATTTGAGATTGTTGTGGACTGGTAAACTGAAGACTCACAGTATGACACAGATTGCTATCTATTATGGTCAGACATTAGTCGGCAAATGGCATTGAAATGGCAGCATGGCAGCAGCAGAAATAGAGTTTCAGAATTTTACAGTTAAATATAACTGTTAGCCATTGCTGACTCAGAGGGTTAAACTTGGAACCTATGGAAGTTGGAAAAACTCACATGTGCAAAGAAGGATGTTTTCCATAAAGTTCATCAATTTATCAAAAGACTAAGTATGCAGAATGTTGCAGCAATGAGGATTGCAGTAGTCCTGCGAGATTTACTGGTGCCAGGCTTCTTCCAAAAGAAGGCAGTGGAAACTAAAAAAAGAAAGGAGAGTCAATGTGCTAGTGAACAATTTCGGTCTAATGCTTTCTTATTTTGTTAAGGCCGAGCAACTAGCTACCAAATGGGCTAAATGGGACTCTGTTGAGCATGACCACACATTAAACAAAATAACCAGCATATCAAGATTGTTCATTAAACAAAGAAAGATTATGTGAACATTGGAGAGATGAAGTTAGATTCTCGATAGAGTAAACTTCTACCTCATATGGAAGGAGGCTGGTCTGACCATCCAGATTGAAAACAGAAAAGCCCATCATTAACCTCAGCACAGGCTCGGCAGTGCAATAAAAAGAAAGCAATCCCAACATATAGTTGTAGCATTTCGACCTCAAGCGGTACCTCTGGACTTTTGAAGTTGTCTTGATCAACCAAATTCGGTAGCAGCAGAGGCCCAGAAGAACCAAATAAGATATGGAAATGACCAAGGAATCAACAGCACAAGGTGTGTATGCACCGAAAGCGCTGTCTGCGCTCCTTGCCCAAATCTCATTTGCCACCGGCTGGCAATACCATTCCAACGGCTCAAAACCCCATCTTTCAAATGATCATGTAAGGTATCTGTAAGTTCAAGTATGTACTTCTTCGCTTTCCAATCAAGATGAATCCTTTCCTACAACAGCAAGAGTCCATCACAACTGCTTCAGTTAGCACTGCAACTATTTAAACGCAGAAGTCTCATTCCGCAAAAACTTCCGCCAAATCAATGCACATGTTCAGAAACATCCATCATCAATACTGCAGGGAAATTTGGAATTAGAAGTAGTTAAGAAAGAAAACTCACTGTGGCGAAGTCACAAGAAGTCACAGTCCATTGAAGATTGCAGTGCTAGCAAAGTCACAGGCCATTGCTCTGTGTTCCAAACCAAAATCCCAATTAAATTTCCTCAACTTGACTTGAGCTTTGAAAAGTCTACAATCACCAAAACAATGCTTTGAGCTATGACCCGAAAGAAATTAGAACTCCATTGATTTCAAACAAAGTACCGAGTAATTGCCCCGAGCAAAATTTGAAACAAGAAAGAACATATAGCGAGTGCTTTGAGTGAGCCAACAAGAGTGAGTGTGTGAAACAGACCGTCAGAGGCAGATGAATCATCACCAAGAAAAGGGGAAGAAAGTAAAAACGGAAGAAGGATGAAGAAGCGGGACGTTGGGAGCGAGTGATGGTATCCAAGGAAATAAGGAAAAGAGGTCCGAGACGGATAAGAACATTTGACGTTATGCATGACTAAGTTATGGTCTTTCTCTAGTGTTTTTGGCTTGTTCATTGGACTTACAAAGTCATACTAATTGACGAAGACTAATGACGGGCATTCCTGTTCATAGTCAATTATAATCATTTGAACAATTTACTTTCTTGATTTGGTATTCTCTTCTTTATAGACAGGGATAATTACATAAATAATTCTTGAACTTTGGTCCAATATGCAATGTTATCCCCAAACTTTTAATTTATTCAATGTAGTCTCTATATTTTTTATACATGTTCAATTAAGTCCATGGACTATATAAAAATGCTCAATATGCCCTGAACTCAAATTAATAAAAGAACAAGATTGAATATTTTAATATAGTGCAAGGATTAGATTTTTTTTTTTGGTCGGTCCTACTTTAATCCTACTCTAACACTCACTCTCAGACTTTTGCCCTACCTCCTTATAGGGCGTGGGAGTCGAAACCCACTCCTGAAATGAAATCGTCCCTACCCTAATCCCCCTCTGAGAAGGTGGGGATTTGAACCCCTTATCTCCCCCTTCCAAGTTGGAAGAGTGGCCACTAGGGCGAACCCCCAGTATTTGTGCAAGGATTAGATTGAACATATAATAAAAGTTCAGAATCCATATTGAACAAATTAAAAATTCAGGAATGACATTATATATTATTATTTTTTTCTTAAAGATAGGCAAAAATCATTGGGATGCCACCTCTTCTCAAATAATTTTACCATATTTTGCAGTATTGTAAGAGGCTCACGAATCCTAAATTTTATTTATTGATCACAATCTTTTCAATCTAGAGAGGATGTCGACGATTCTCCTAACGTAAGAATTATTCTTTTTGTCTTATGTTGGACTTGAGATATCCTAGTTGCTCCGCATACTCCATCAGAATCTACCATAGTCCAACTCTCAAGCCATATTAACTATAAAGGACTAACTTCTTACCTATGGTACGTTTGGCTATTTGGTGTTCTAATTATTATGCCTGTTGGAGAAACATCTCCAGTTGATTTTGATGATTTCTACACTATCTTTAATATAATATTTACTATAATAATTGTAGATGTTCGTGACAATTATTACAGACTATGTGATGACCATAAGTGGTAAATATCGCAATATGGCTTGATATAACTTTTCCATAAAAAGCACAAACAAACCTGAAGATTAGCTATTACATTAGGTAATTGATACTGTGACAACAATGTTCATTTGATAATATACGTTGGATTGGCAAAACTAGCCGTTGTGGAGTGGATATGCATAGCAGCAGAATCCAAAATCCAAATGATAATAGAAAATGAGATGCTAAGCTGTTTGACAATTTTTCTAGAAGCTGTTAAAATAAAGAACAACGGCATAAGCTATTTTTTGGTAGTCTACAAATGTTCGGGAAAATGATTGTATTAGTAGTTCCATATTTGGATAGTAGCATCAAGTAGTTCATGAGAAATATAGTTGGATTTCATATATTATTAAGGAAGTTACGTAAATCAAACATTTCATTATGAACCATTCCATGAGATTAGTAATATATAATAAGTTTATTAGTTTGAAGTTGCTTTCCATAGCCGATACACATTTTGCTTCGATGATTGTGATGCTTAAGAGATTCAAGTTAACAAGAAGTAGTCTTTAAAACATGGTGACTTGTAACAAATGAAATATCTATCGAGATGATAATTTGGAGAAGGCTAAGTTTGTTAGGGAGAAAGTGTTGGATGATTCTTGGTAGGATTCAATTGATTATATATTTTCCTTCATAGCTCCTATATATGACATGCTTAGAATTTGTGACATAGATAAGTCTCATCCTCACCTAGTTTATGAAATATGGGGTTTAATGATTAAAAAGTGAATAAAGCTATATATGCACATGAAGTAAAAAGACTAGATAACAAGTTTACATTTTATGAGGTGGTTCATACAATTCTTATAGATTGTTGGACAAGAAATAACACCTAACTTCATTGCTTGACACATGCCTTAAATCTAAGGTAAGTTCTAAAATTGTACGAGATTATTATTTTATTAGTTATTCCTTCTTTAATATGATAATATAATACTTTTACTTATTATCGTTTTCTATTCTTATTTTATTTTATTAAATAAGGTACTGCAATGATCAATGGCTCAATGAATGTCCTACTTTAGTTTCTCCATACAAGAATATGGAGATCAACCAAGAAAGACTAAAATATTTTAGGAAATACTTTCCTAATATGGATGAGCATAACAAGTTGAATTTAGAGTATGTAGATTTTGCAGGCATAAATGGGGATTTTAAAGATTTTTTTTTTTGGGTGAAAGTAAGTATTTATTATAATGGGAAAGGTCAAAATGTACAACCAAATGGCTTCAAAAAAACTTACACTCAAATGAACAAGCTCAATTTGAGTGGAAGGGAGCCGAGAAGAAAAAGCCAAAAGGCACCAAACCAAACAGAGAACTAGGAGCCAAGCGGCAAAAAACACCAGGCAATACGACCTAGCTACCAACAAAACACCTAGCCAAACAATATAGAATTAGGGGAAGAGAAGATAATAGGATCCAACTCCCACGAGCGCTGCATCCGCCTATTTCTAGTGAAGTCCTCCACATTCCTATAGGTAGTAGCCTTATCCTTCATGACCTTGATGAGATGATTCTTCATGGCCGGAACAGAAACCGGCTCACCCTTAAACAGAATATTGTTCCTGTTCTTCCATATGATGTGGCATAGTGCACCAAAGGAATAACAGGCCAAACATTTATAAAACTCCCTTCCCAACAGGAAAGTATTAGCCCAGTTGAGGGTCTCCTCTCAAGTTCTATTGGTCTAGGGGAGATTGCATTTCGTAGCCCAAAAAAAAAGCAATACTCGAGGTAAAGCGACAACCAAAAAAGAGATGCTCCATAGAATCAGGCACCTTGTTGCAAAAGGGGCAGGCTGCAGCATCAATTCTGCCATGAGACATAAGCAAAGCCTGAGTAGGCAGCCTCTGCTTGGTAATGATCCACGGGTTCAGTTTGTGGCATCCGAAATTCCAACGACCCTCAAATATGGAACGGCCATGTTTTCTTTTATCTATTGGACCGACCAACCATGCAACAAGAGAAGTCTTTGGACTTCGATTGATTGATGGAATTCAGCCATGCATGAGGAACACGCATGCTGAATTTATGAATAAAATTTTGAGAAGTTGGACCATGCATGAGGACCATGCACGTCTTTTCTTTGAGTGATTCGGCAAGGAGGAAATGAATTTTATCACCATGCCGCTCGGTCGAATCCCTTCTCCACGTGAGGACTTCGGTCATGTACTTGTACATGAAGCAAATTGATTAAGGGAATATTAGTTGATTTCTATGAAAACCGAAATGCCTCATTTTGTGCAGAAATTTAAGGGCTTATCTTTGGAGAATTTGGGCCATTTAATTAGGACCTTTTGGCCACAAATTGCAGGCCCAAAAAGCCCAAGAAGCCCCCTTAATTGTCGACAGAGAGGAGGGGAAACTGGACAAGGAAGCCATGCCACTCTCCACTTGTCTCTCTCCCTTGAAGCCACCAAATCACCTGCACGCAAGAAAATTAATTAATCAATTAAGCAAGGAGCAAAAGGGGCGGATTAGCTGAGAGAGAGAGAAACCGAGAGTGAGCAGACAAGCAAGTGAGAGAGAGAAAGAGAGTTTGAGCGAGTGTGAGCAGCAAGCGGGTGCATGGCGTGAGGAAGGAGGAGGTCACCCTTCCGTCGAGCACGGTGCTGACTCCGCCGTCGCTGCCGGACTTTGCCACTATTGAGCCGAGCCCAAGACCCCATGAGCCCCTGTTTTGCTTGCATTCGAGTAAAAGAGCTAGAGGCAAGTAGAAGTTTATTGATCTATGTCTTTGCATGCTACAATTATCTAGTGAAATGCTGGTAGATGTGAGAAAATGCAGAATTGGGAGTTGCATGTGGATTTTTGGATGATTGAGATGAAGTTGGATTAAGAGATTGAGTAAAACAGAGTTTGTTTTGTGTAGTTTAGATTATTGGTTGAAATAAGAATTGAAATGTCTAACTAAAGTGGATTCTTGAAGTGAAGTAGTTATAATGTAGTGTAATAGACTTGTAAGAGTTTGGTTATGGACGTTGGATGCTGGGATTCAATGAGTAAAAGTAGTTCTCTCTGGATTAGTAAATTGTTTTCGCAGAAAACAGCATGACCTTCGGTGATTCCATGAATTTTTTGTAATTATCTAGCTGGAATTAGACTTCGAACCCTTAATAAAAGTTGTGGGGCATATCTTTAGGAATAACATATCAAAAATTGAAAATAAATGAGCAAGGTTTGATCGATAAAACGATTTTCTATGAAAATGTTAAATCTGGAAGTTATTACAGAATGTTAGCAAAGAATACAACAATTACTGCTCTTGATATATAAGGAATTTGACTTGGTGTTCTGCATGAAAATTTTTCCTTTAGGTCTTATTGATAACATGTCAAAATTTCATAATTTTCTGAGTTCATTTAGGGATTATTCCGAAATTTTTACCAGAACTTTGCATTGTAACAATCGAGCTGTTTTGTTCCGAATTTGCTCAAATCGTCGCAAAGGTGAATACATCTTGAATTGCTATTTGACATGATGATACTGGCATTGGCATATCATGCAATATTGAGATGTGATGAAGACTCATGGGACATCTTGTCATTGCATTGAAAAGTGTTTTTGGAAATTAAGATGTTAATTGTTGCCGTTGGACCCTCGGGTCAACAATGCCTCGGGAGTTGGGATGCCCAAAGGATCGAATGAATTGATGCCTTGTGAATGTCAGGTGGCCCTAAGTGGCTGAATGCCGGAGGTTTTTCCCCGGGAGCTTCGGGATGCCCAGTTGTATGCTTGTTGATACGTAAATCCGGATGGTTGAGGTAACCATTTCATGAAGAGCCCCCGAGGTTCCTCGTGATGCCAAGTGGGGTGCAAGATGCTTAGAGGCGTGACGAGACACGCTCTGGATGCTCGGTGGCCCTATGTGGCTGAACGCTGGAGGCTTTTGCGATGCTAGGGTGGATGTGAAATCCCAAAAGGATGCAAACGTTGGTCCTCTAGGGGATGAAACCCTTTTTGAATATTAAAACTGGTGGTTCTATTAAGTATGCGTGTGGTCTGGTTATGGGACTAAATTGTATGGCATGGAATGTGACGTGTCATTATAGTTTGGCCCTATGATCGGGATTTGTGTAATTGGACGTGATGTATCTTAATCCTTTGAAACTGCATTTGCCATTGCATTAAAGAATTTTCTGATTTTGATGCATACTTATTCTTGGATTACTTGTTTTTGTCTATCTCGCATGAATCTGGATATTGATGGTACTGCGTGATATAGCTTAATGAATCTTTTACTGTTGAGTGGTTGTACTCACCCCATTTGGGGACTAACATTTCAGATTAGGAGATATGCCTCTGCTACCAGTCACCCCCGGCACATTTTACGGTATACCGGTCGATATTGGATGTGAGTGTTCGGAGCATCATCACCTTGAGATATGAGGGTTAGTCTTTGTTCGTGTGCGGGTTCTAGTCTTGTATGATGTTGGTTTGCCCGCCAACCCAGTGATTCAGGAGTTTTTGGCTGTGTTTGTCTGCCGTGATGGGATCATGCTGGGGATGTTGCCGTCGCCGCTAGCTGATGGACCAGGCTGGGTGTGATTGAGAGTGATGGTTAGCAGATGAAGCATTTTTGGATCGCCGACACTAACTAATAGACTTATGTATATGGCTGTTTGAAAAAGGAAAGAAAAGGAGAAATCGGTTGTCTTTTGCTATGTAGCTGGGTATAGAAAATCATGGCAAATCTTGGTGTATCGATTGATGATGTCTATCAAGTTTATGTAAATAAAAAGTGTTCGACTTTATCTTATAACAATTTTAGTTGGTGTGCATTTTTTTGAAAATATGGAATAGGAAGATGTTGAATATGCTTCCGCTATATAAACTGCGCAGGGACTGATCTATATGATATAAACCCCCAGGACTTATGGACTTATTATAATTATATGGTATCAAAGTGATATATTAACAGGATAAATGAAAGGTAAGCGAACTGTGGCGACCCTAATGGTTCGGGGGCCGTTCGAGGGGTGCCACACAGTTGGTGTCAAGGCAGAATGGCATTGCTCCAAATGAGTCGATGTCAGTTGACTCTCTCCTTCTTCCACCGTATGATCTCCCAAGCTGAAGCCACTGAAAACATGCCTGACGACTCCTCCCTCCAACTAAACTAATCCTGCATATCAGTCAAGGTGGGAAGAGGCAAACCCCAAGACTCAATCTTTAATCTGATAGTCCTTCCATTCTCAGAGAAAAGGTCAGCCACCAAAGCCTGCCTAGAGAGGCTTGAGCTATATATGAAGGAATCCATGAAAAATAAATTCAACGGACCCCTTGGATGCCAATCCTCGAACCAGAGTGACGCTGTTAAGCCATCTCCTATTCTCCAGTGGAAGCAAAGCCAGCATTCAGTCCTGAGTTGTAGAAGTCTTTTCCAAGCCCAAGAGCAATAGGTCAGCTGCTTCACAACCCAGAAGTTCCTGTTTCTTAAGAAGGTCAAATGGACCCACTTACACCATAATGATTCCTTGTCTGAAAACAAGTACCAGATATGCTTGAGCATGGCCGCCTTGTTGCAATCTCACAATCTCTGGATACCAAGCCCCCCTCCACTTTAGGAAGGCAAACATCCTCCCAGGAAACTTTGGCACCTCCTCTACCCAAAGTAGGTCATTTCCAAAGGAACTGTCTAAGGATATGCTTAACTTGGTTGAGAATTGCAGCAGGGATAATAAAAACACTTGCCCAAAAGGCCTAAATGGCAAGGAGAACTGACCTAATCATCTGAAGATGACCAGGTAAGGAGAGGAAACGGTGAGTCCAGGATTGCACCCAAGAAGTGATGTGCCTAATATGATTCGCACAGTCCGCTTTCCCAAGCCTTTTTGTGATGATTGAAACACCAAGATACTGCACAGGGAGGGTACCCTCACCAAACCTAAGCTCTAGAAGGATTTGATTCCTTAAGGACGGCAGACCTCCTGAAAGGAACACCTCACTTTTCCTTGTATTCGGAAGAAAGCCACTCCAAGAGGAAAACAACTGGAGACTCTTGTTCAAAAGCCTCAAAGATGGCAGGTGACCCTCGCAAAAAAGGAACACATCATCTGCAAAGAATAAGTGTGAAAGGCAGGTAGGTCTGTATCTCCAGAAGAATCTGAAGTCCGACTAATGCGAGCTCCTCCCAATAATCCTAGAGAGCACCTCCATAACCAGCGTGAATAAGTAGGAAGAGATGGGATTTCCCTGCCATAAGCCACGCCCACTAGGGAAAAACCCATGTAGCTCCCCATTCTACACAATGGAGAATCGAGGAGTCCACACACAGGTCATGATAAGGTGAACTAGCCAATCAGGGAACCTAAAGCATGTAACACGTTCTCAAGAAACTGCTAGTCCACGGTGTCATACACCTTCATAAAGTCGACTTTAATAGCACACTTCAGAGTATAGAGTCGGCATGGAAGCCAGAAAAAAGTTCCTGTGCCAAAAGAATGTTGTCCCTGATTCTACGCCCTTTGACAAAAGCGCTTTGAGTCGGGTTGACAATACCCCTAAGCACAGCAGCAACTCTATTAGCCAACACCTTGGTGATAATCTTGTACACCATGTTGCAACAAGCAATCAGCCTGGAGTTGTCAATCATAGTCGCATTTGGGACCTTAGGAATCAACACATAGATGGTATTGTTCACTTCTTTAAGGAGCCTCCCCAAATTGAAGAAATCTCTAACGATAGCCGTAACCAGCCGACCCACCATGTCCCAATTCTCCATGAAGAAATCCACCGCGAAACCATCCGGCCCTGGTGCCTTCCCCCAAGCCAGGGAAAAAAGAGTGTCTCGTATCTCAAGCTCAGAGACGGGCCTAGCAAGAAACGAAATGTGGTCCTCATTGAGCCATGACCGAGATAACTTCCCGAATCTCGAGGCGAGGGAGTATCCAACTCTAGACGAGGCAATAGGAGCTCTTGGAAATAATCCACAAAATGTCGCTAGACTAGCTGAGGCTCAGTAATTTGGCTACCCAAAAAGTCCAATACAAAGAGGATTCTATTCCTCCAATGTCGCCAATTAATAGCCGATGAAAGAACTTCATGTTTCAGTACCTTCCTTAAGCCATCTAATTCTGGCTTTCTGTCGAAAAAACGACTCCTCCTAAGACTGGAGCTCTAAGAAGGACTTGCGCTAAACCCTCCAAGTCTGCAAGCACCTCGCTGGTGGGATCAAGTATGAGGTCAACTTGGGTTTGTTTTAAGGCTTCCCTCGCTTGAGAAATCCTTTTGGAAATATTGGCAAACGAACTCCTATTCAGCTGCTTGAGCCACCCTTTCAATGCCTTCAGCTTAGAAACCAGCCTAAACATTGGCACACCTGAAGATAGAGCCTCTCAAACTTGCTTTACAATTAACTCAAAGTTCGGGTGCTGCATTCAAAAATTGAAGAATTTAAACGATCTTCTCCGAAAAACCGATTTCTCAACCTTGACCACCATAGGTGAATGATCTGAAATCCCTAGCGCAAGAAAGGAAGCCTTCGAATAGGAAAATACTTGGCTCTAACAAGGGTTAACCAACACCCTATCAATCTTCCTCACCTTACGAGACTGACCTGAAGAAGTGGAACAGGTATGTTGTAACCCCACATATCTGAGGTCCCCCAACTCCACCTGGTCAAGACACTGTCCAAACTCGTCGAAGCACAACAACCAAAGGTCCGAACCACCCAGTCTATCTAAGGGATCCTTGATCGCATTAAAGTCTCCCATAACAAGCCAAGGTACATCCCGAAGAAAAGAACTCCTAGCCACCAGATCCTCCCACAAAGGACGCCAAGAAGTAAAGGTATGCTCAGCATAAGTGATAGAAACAACGCAAGTCACGCCAGAATCCAACCAACAAAGCTTCTCATGAAATGCCTGATCCGAGGCCGACATAGGTTCCCAGAAAACTGCAGTAGGATCCCAACCAACCCAAATCCTACCCCTATCGAGTACTCGAGTTGGCTCGCCAACACCGGTCCACCAACAAATGTCCAGTAATGGCATTAAAGAGATTATGAGTTTTTTGGTCTCCACTAACCTGATCAAGGATAACCGATTTGACAAGACAAAATTCCTTACTTCCACTTGCTTAAGAGGGGCAACAAGCCCCATAATATTCCAACACCCTATGTACATATTTACAAAAGGAACATAAGAAAAGTTACCTCCTTTTAGAGGAGCTACACCTTGTTGTGGGTGGAGCAAACCGAGCGACTGAAGGGGGTGTTTCGGAGTAACATCGAGAAGCTTGCCTTGCACAGTGGAAGGAGGAGCTTCCAGAGCTAGGGCAGGCCTCCTCACCAGGGACGCCTTCGGAGAGGTGTAGGGGGAGGGGAGATCATCGTCCGAGGAAGAGATGACGTCGGAGTCCTTTGCCCCCTCACTCGGGTTGGGTAAAACCCGACCAATAGGCTCCGAAGGAAGGACCAAGACGTCCAAGGAAGGAGGGGTAGCATCAAACGGCTCAGAGATGATCAACTGTCCCCTAGTACCTCTCCAAGAGTAGGTGCTAGGCAATCTCTTATCTACCGCCACAGTCTTCAGCTTCAAGGACCTCCCATCATCACTCGAATCAGCCGGGATAGACAAGCTGCCAGGAAGTGGAGGAGTAGGCTTTTTCTTCTTGCCTTTGACCATCTTCTAGCCTTGATTAGGCTCAGAGAGGGCTGCCGAATCGGGGGCATGGGGTTGAACAGGCTCCGAAGTAGCAGGGGCAGGATGGTTCCTCTTTGGGGTTGCCGAAGGTCAAGTAGGGGGGGCAGCATAGTTGGGTCCATAAACCCCACACTTTTGGCACTTTATAGGCCGCCATTCGAACTCAATAGCAATGGTCCTAGGGACACCATCTACATTCACTTCAACCGAAGATACCCTAGGCTAGTTCACTTCAATCTCGACACACACACGAGCAAACGAAAGCATCCTCTGTCCTTCGGTGCATTGATCTACAAAAATGGGCTTACCCACGAAGCTAGCGATAGCACCAATTGCTGGAGCAGACCAAAGGTCAAGGGTGTGGCATCCCGGAAATTCAAAGCCAAGCCTTAAGGTGTGTTAAATGTCTTTAGTTAGATGATAGAATTTTATGGCTTATGCTTTAGCCAATTTGTCTTTTAATTTGATGAATTTTGCTTGTGTTGTGGAAATTTAAATTTAATTTATTAATGCTTGGCCATATGATTTAAATTTCAATAATTAAAAATATCCCAAGACTTTGGCCAAGATGGAAATTGGAATTTAAAAATATTATAGAAGGAATTTCAAAAAAAAAAAAAAAAAAAAGGAAAAAAGGGCTAATTTTCGAATGGGCCTTGGGCCCATTAGCCTAAAGCTTGGTGGGCCAAGCTAGTCGGCCCATTGGGCCCAAGAGGGGAGTTCGACCAGCCCAAGGGGAGTGGCCGGTTGGGCCTAAGCCCAAGCCCAAAGCAATTCAAAAAACAAAAATTACAAGTGGCAAGGGAGATAAGCATGCATTGGTTGATCAATAGGCAAGTAATCATTGCATATGATGGGCTTTAGGGGAGTATAAAAGAGAGAGAGAGAAGAGGAGTGGCCGGTTCCTCTAGCTCATTCGGCCGAGAGAAGTGAGAGAGGAGAGAGAGAATTCGAGAGGGAGAGAGACCAAGAGACCGAGAGAGAGGAGGCGGAGCCGAGAGGAGAGGTGTGTTCGCCGTCGCCGCCTCCGACCGTCCTACGCCGCCGTACGCCGTGTGCTTGCTGTTTGTCCATCTTGGAGGCAAGTGGAGTCCGTAACTTCTCTTGCATGTTTGTTGTGGTAGTTGCATGTCCGGTTTTGGGTGTTATGTGTGAGAAAACCGAGCCAAGGAGGGTTTGTTTGCATGCCATGTAACTGTTTTTGTTCGGTTTGTTGAAGTCAGCGACTTGTTCGAGCTTGCATATGTATTTGGAGTGTGATTTTGGCTTCGGTGTCTTCATGAAAGTTGAAGCTAACATCTTGTAGTATGACATACTCTAATTTCATGGAAAACGAAGGTGATATGAGGGGTCAAGAGCTCTGTTATACGGAGACTTCAGATCTGCGAATTTCCTACTGACCTCTTGATGATTTCTTGGTTGCATGTTGATTTCTGTTGGAGATCTCACTTTGTTGTCTTCATGGAAGTTGTAGGTAACATCCTAAACTACAATATACTCAAATTTGAAGAGAAATGAACAAGTATAGCCTAGTTAATCGGCTAGATCTTTGAGACGGTTGGTTCTGTTGAAGTATACCGAGACACCCGAGACTTCAAGGACTTAAAAGAGGATCATACTTTGGTTATTTAACCTAGATCTCTTCATGAAAATTGTAAAGAACACATTGATACATAACATACTCGAATTTCAGAAGAAACGAAAGAGATTTGATGTGTCAAACCTAAGTTTTTCGGTGATGTACGTTCTGGACGAAACGGTAGAGGTTCCAGAAGCTTCATGGAGTTGTATAAATTAATCTAAAAAGAATTTGGCTTAGTGTTCTTATGAAAAATGCACGAAAATGTTTGGATATCACCCTGTAAACTTTGGGAATTTTCTGAGGTCATATGAGTATTTTAATTGAATTAATTCGAAAACTGTGCAATCTGGCCATTATCCGAATATTGTGTGTATTTTGTGGAAATTTGGGAAATTATGTGAAATGCAAATTAGCCATGAATTTGTGTGAAATTGTGATTTTAATTTTTTGTTTAATGATTGTTTGAATATTATGATTTTTGGACAATCATAAATATTAAATATAATATTTATTTATTTTCATAAATAAATATTATAATAAAATAATAAAATAATAATAAAATAAAAAGTGGATTATTTTATTGGCCATGAGTTCTATTGAGTTATAATGCATTGTTATATGACATGGGTGTATGTATGCACATGAATATGATGCATTGTTATATGGCGTGTATGATTGATGCATGTGTGTGAATCATATGCCATGAAATAATAAGATGAAAAGGATGATAAAAAGTGGAAAGTGGTATGTGAGTAAGAGGTTGTGGCAGAGGATGATGTCCGGTGGCCGAGTGGCATAATTCCAGAGATTCCCGGGAGTTTCGGGATGCCGGAATGTGGGGGCCGGAAGCCTGTCGGAGGTTTCGCTCGAAGGGAGTGACTCGCGATGCCGGGATTAAGGTGCGAGATCCTCGGCTAGAAGGGTAAAGGCCGGAAGCCGGTTGTATCGGAGGTTTACATGCCCGAAGGGAATGCCTTGTGATGCTAGTTGAGATGCGAGATGCCCGGAATGTGGGGGGCCAGAAGCCCAGTGGCCATGAGATGGCTGGGATACTGGGATCCCTGTCGGAGGTTTTTGCCCGAAGGGAGGATGATAATGATGGTGAATTTGATGATTTGAGAAAGGATAATGTGGGATCAATTGATAAGTAAAAGTGGAAATTGATCTATGATGTGATATGCATAGTGATGCATGGTTAATGATGATGTGATATGCATGGTGATGCATGGCTAATGATGATATGATGAAATGCATGGTGATGCATGGCTAATGATGATATGATGTGATATGCATAGTGATGCATGGTTAATGATGATGATATGCATGGGGATGCATGGCTAATGATGATATGATGTGATATGCATGATGATGCATGTTAATAATGTGATATGCATGGTGATGCATGGCTAATGATGATATGATGTGATATGCATGGTGATGCATGGTTAATGATGATGTGATATGCATGGTGATGCATGGCTAATGATGAGATGATGTGATATGCATGGTGATGCATGGCTAATGATGATATGATGTGATATGCATGGTGATGCATGGTTAATGATGATGATGATGATATATGAGATGCCATGATGATGATATATATGCTATGATGATGCATGCATACGCTTGACATCAAAAAGGTAAGTAATGCTTGTATTGTATGATGGTATGCATGGTGCATTGAGTTGTTATTGGATTTCCTATCTGTTTGAGTGGTTGTACTCACCCCTTTTGGGGATAACATTTCAGATTAGCACTATGCCGTTGCCTGCTGTTTCGCGTGGGGTATTTTACGGTCTACCGTCTGATGTCGAGGTGGAGTATACAGAGATAGATTGTCCCTCGGTGCCCGGATTGACGTTTATCCGAGTACGATGCTTAGTCATGTATGATATCGGCTTGGCTGAGGGCCCTGTCATACAAGAGTTTTTGTCTATGCACGTTCGACGGGACGGAGCGATGCGAGGGATGCTGCCGCCGCCACCACCTAACGCACCGGGTTGGGTATGAGACCGTGCGCGAGGAGTAGGAGCTAGATCACTTTTTGGTATAGATAGTTGACGCTTGTGATGGGAGGGTTTTGTGCTTATGTGATGTTAGAGGTCGGAGTTCCTTTTTGAGATTTTAGTAAAGGACATGGCAGAGTCCTTACCTTTTCGTTTATTTTGTACCGACCCGAGGAAAACCCCATCTCGCTATATGTATGTAAGCAAAGCGTCAATGCTGTTTATAAAAATCGTCTTTGTTAGTTGGTGTGTATTTGTATCATGGGTTAGAAGGGAGATAGATGACGATGTGAATTTTGCTTCCGCTATGAGTCGCGCATGGGATCGCTTAAAAAAAAAATGCCTGTAATCTGGCAAGGCTTAATTTAGCCAAGAAATAGAGATGGTAAAAGATGTAACATCGGCACTGTTAACGACCTGCGAAGAATTTGGGGTGTTACAGTCGCCCTTTTTTTTTGGTATCAGAGCGAATGGTTATAGGTGGAGTGATAAGGAGCCTCATTTGGAATTGAGGAACATGATGACAATGCACACCATAGGATGTAAAACGAAATAATTGAATAACGGGTGATGGGTATTCACTCGTAGATCCCCAGTAATTTGCCTTGAATTGCCAGTAACATGTATATGTTACTTATGTAGTAGCAGTAATTGCTTTGAGTGGAGGCAGTATGTCTCAGATTATCCCTGAGGCAATGCTTGGAAATTGCAGGAGAGTCATGGTGCAAGCTGGAAGTGCTCATCCATCGAGGGCTGAAGCCTCTGCTGCAAGGGCTGAACCCCAAATGGAAGATATCCTGCAGGCATTAGCCAATATTGGAAATCTGATGGAGAGGCAAGCGCAAAGAAGCCGGAGCGAACGCCGTACTCGGGGACTAGTGGAGCAGTTTTTGAAACTGAAGCCACTTAAGTTTAATGGAATGGGAAGTCCCGAGGAGGCAAAGCAATGGATTGATGGAATGGAACGAATTTTCTGGCTGTTGGACTGCACTAATGCTGAGAAAATAGTTTTAGCAGAGTACCAATTGGAGGGAAATGCGAAGTTTTGGTGGAGAGCTTCAAAGGACATAATCTTTCCACCAGGTACTGATGTTAATTGGGAGGAGTTTGTTAGGGTCTTTAATAGGAAGCATTTCTCTGACTGTGCTAAGGATAGGAAGATTACCGAGTTTGTTCGGCTAGAACAAAAGGGATTGACTGTAGATCGTATGAGGCTAGATTTTCTGAATTGTCTAGATATGCTCCTAGATTGATTGAGGATCAGGAGAAGAAGGCTAAGAGATTCCTGAAAGGGCTGAGGACTGATATTAGGAAGCAACTGGTGCCTTTGAGCATAAGAGATTATAATGAGATTTATGAAAGGGTGCAGTTAGTGGAGCAGGAGTTGTTGAGGGAAAGGTCGGAATTTAAGAAACCGGTGAACTTTAGTGATGTGAGAAAAGGAAAGAGACCTTATTCTGGTCAAGGTCAGACCTGGAATGTGAAGAAGAAGGGTAATTTTGGAAATTTTGGAGGAGCAAGGAGTGGTCTGAACATAGGGAAAGCACCCTATCAGCCTGGACAACAGAAATGTTTTGGCTGTGGACAAGTGGGACATCTTAGGAGGAATTGCCCGCGAGAGAGGTCGCAAGTGAGTGTCGGCTCGGTGCGACGGGGATATCGAGTGCTTTGTTAGGTCGAATCCGCAAGGAAATCCTCAAAGACCACCTGCACAAGGAAGGGTGTATGCGATCACCCGGGAGGAAGCGGAAGCTTCCAAGAATGTTATCTCGAGTACGATTCTTATTAATGGCGAGAAGGCACATGCATTGTTTGACACGGGTGCAACGCATTCGTTTGTGTCCGAAAGATATAGATGTTTGAAAAGATAGAAGTTATGCCTCTTGAGACGCCTCTTTGTGTTTCCACGCCTTTAAAGGATATGGTATTGTCTACGCTAGTGTGTGAAAATTGTAAGATTTCAATGGGAGGAAAGGATATGGAAATAGACTTGGTTGTAATGGCTATGTATGATTTTGATGTTATTATAGGAATGGACTGGCTTCGTAAGTATCGGGCTAGAATGGATTGTTATAGAAAAGTGATTCAATTTGTTTTACCTGATCAGTCTAGTTGTGAATTTTTAGGAGGCCAAACCCATTTTCCTGTAGCACTTATTTCGGCAGTAGAAGCTTGTAAGTTACTTGACCAAGGATGTCAAGGGTACCTAGCCATAGTTAGAGATTGTGCTAGAGAGGAGCCTAAACTTGAGGAAGTTCATGTGGTTAATGAATTTCAAGATGTATTTCCTGAGGAATTGCCTGGATTGCCGCCAGAGCGGGAGATTGAATTTGAAATTGAATTAATGCCTGAAACAGGACCAATATCAAAAGCTCCATATAGGATGGCTTTAGTTGAATTGAAGGAGTTGAAAGTGCAACTGCAGGAATTGTTTGATAAAGGATTTATTAGACCAAGTGCTTCACCTTGGGGTGCACCGGTCTTGTTTGTAAAGAAGAAGGATGGGTCAATGCGCTTGTGTATTGACTATAGGCGATTGAATCAAGTGACCATTAAGAATAAGTATCCTTTGCCTAGAATTGATGACTTGTTTGATCAACTTCAGGGAAGTTCGGTCTTTTCTAAGATTGATTTGAGATCGGGATACCATCAGTTAAGAATTAAAAAGGAGGACATTCCTAAGACGCATTTAGAACTCGTTATGGACACTATGAGTTCCTTGTTATGCCATTTGGATTGACTAACGCCCCGGCTGCATTTATGGATTTGATGAATGGAATATTTCAGCCTTATTTAGACCAGTTTGTGATTGTCTTTATTGATGATATTCTGGTGTATTCGAAAGGGCCTAAAGAGCATGAGCAGCATTTGAGAATTGTTTTGCAGACCCTGCGAGAGCATAAGTTGTATGCTAAGTTTAGTAAGTGTGAATTTTGGTTGGACCGGATAGTATTTTTAGGACATGTGGTGTCAGGAAAAGGAATTGCGGTAGATCCAAGCAAAATTTGAAATGGTAGTGAATTGGTCGAGACCAACGACACCTACCGAAATACGAAGTTTCTTAGGATTGGCTGGTTATTATAGAAGGTTCATTGAAGGATTCTCGCAATGGCGGCAGGACTTTAACTAAATTGACTCGAAAGAATGTGAAATTTGAATGGAGTGGGGAATGTGAAAGGAGTTTTCAGGAGTTCAAAATGAAATTGACTTCAGCTCCAATTCTGACTTTACCTACTGGACCTAATGGTTTCACGGTGTATAGTGATGCATCTCACAAAGGACTAGGATGTGTGTTGATGCGGCATGGCAAGGTTGTAGCCTATGCATCCAGACAATTGAAACCCCATGAGCTGAATTATCCGACACATGATTTAGAGCTAGCAGCCATAGTGTTTTCTTTGAAGATATGGAGACACTATCTGTATGGGGAGAAGTTTGAGATTTATACGGATCATAAGAGTTTGAAGTATCTGTTCTCACAAAAGGAGTTGAACATGAGACAAAGGAGGTGGATGGAGTTATTGAAGGATTATGACTGTGAGATAAAATATCATCCAGGAAAAGCGAATAGAGTAGCAGATGCTCTTAGTCGAAAGTCAGCAATGGAAATAGCTAGTTTGAGAATGGCAGAATGGGAATTGTTAGAATCTGTAGCAAATTCTGAATTTAAATTGGAATTGGATTGTCTTACTGGCGTGCTTAGTGCATTAAGGATTGAGCCAGAGATTATCCAGAAAATTAAGGTTTTGCAAAAATCTGATCCAGAGATTTTGAAAATGAAAGATGCTGTATCTTTAGGGAAAAGATCAGAATTTCAAATCTCTGATGATGGAATTGTAAGATGTCAAGGACGACTTTGCGTTCCCGACAATGAGGAGTTGAGGAAGGAAATTTTGTCGGAAGCTCATAAGAGTAATTATAGTATCCACCCAGGTAGTACAAAGATGTATAGAAATTTACGTCAGCAATTTTGGTGGAGTGGTATGAAAGCAGATACGGCTAGACACGTATCTCAATGTTTGACGTGCCAGCAAGTAAAAGCGGAACATCGAAAACCCGCAGGACTTTTGAGACCATTGGACATTCCCGAATGGAAATGGGAACATGTAACGATGGATTTTGTGCAAGGATTGCCAAGGACGTTAAGGAATCATGATTCAATTTGGGTTGTAGTGGATCGTTTGACTAAGTCGGCGCATTTCTTAGCAATTCGCATGGATTACCCAATGGATAAGTATGCGGACATGTATGTAAGTCAAGTGGTACGCTTACATGGTATTCCAGTGACTATTACTTCAGATCGAGACCCAAGGTTTACATCGAATTTTTGGAGGAGTCTCCAAGTTGCGTTAGGATCTAAGCTTCAGTTTAGCACAGCTTTTCATTCTCAGATAGATGGCCAATCAGAAAGAGTGATTCGAATCTTTCGGAGGATATGTTGAGAGCTTGTGTGATTGATTTCAAAGGAAATTGGGACGAGAGATTGCATTTGGTAGAGTTTGCCTATAATAATAGCTTTTAAGAGTATAGGTATGGCACCTTATGAAGCATTATATGGAAGGAGATGTAGGACTCCTGTCTGTTGGAGTGAAGTAGGTGAGAGGAAATTGATAGGACCTGAACTGGTACAAGTTACCACTGAGGCTGTTGATGTTATTAGAGAAAGGCTTAGAGCAGCTCAGAGTAGACAGAAAGGCTACGCAGATAAGCGTAGAAGGCCTTTGGAGTTTAGTGTAGGAGACCACGTATTCCTTAAGATATCTCCAATGAAATGAATATCTCGATTCGGGATAAAGGGTAAGTTAAGCCCCAGGTTTGTTGGACCTTTTGAAATTCTTGACAAGATAGGAGATAGGGCTTATCGTTTAGCATTACCTCCTAGACTAGAAAATCTGCACGATGTGTTTCATGTATCGATGTTGAGGAAGTACTAGCCGGATCCTGGTCACATACTCGATCATGAAGCCATCAAAATAGATGAGAAAGTTAGGTACATTGAAGAGCCTGTGCAGATATTGGATTGAAAGGAGCAAATTCTTAGGACTAAAAAGATTCCATTAGTCAAGGTATTATGGCGACATCGTGATGTGGAGGAAGCCACAGGGGAAAGTGAGGATCAGATGAGGGAAAAGTACCCTAATTTATTTCAAGAAGGCGCGAGTAGTGCTTGAATTTCGAGGACGAAATTCTCTAAGGAGGGGAGAATTGTGGCATCCCGGAAATTCAAAGCCAAGCCTTAAGGTGTGTTAAATGTCTTTAGTTAGATGATAGAATTTTATGGCTTATGCTTTAGCCAATTTGTCTTTTAATTTGATGAATTTTGCTTGTGTTGTGGAAATTTAAATTTAATTTATTAATGCTTGGCCATATGATTTAAATTTCAATAATTAAAAATATTCCAAGACTTTGGCCAAGATGGAAATTGGAATTTAAAAATATTATAGAAGGAATTTCAAAAAAAAAAAAGAAGGAAAAAAGGGCTAATTTTCGAATGGGCCTTGGGCCCATTAGCCTAAAGCTTGGTGGGCCAAGCTAGTCGGCCCATTGGGCCCAAGAGGGGAGTTCGACCAGCCCAAGGAGGAGTGGCCGGTTGGGCCTAAGCCCAAGCCCAAATTGAATTCAAAAATTGAAATTACAAGTGGCAAGGGAGATAAGCATGCATTGGTTGATCAATAGGCAAGTAATCATTGCCTATGATGAGCCTAAGGGGAGTATAAAAAGAGAGAGAGAAGAGGAGTGGCCGGTTCCTCTAGCTCATTCGGCCGAGAGAAGTGAGAGGGAGAGAGAGAATTCGAGAGGGAGAGAGAGGAGAGACCGAGAGAGAGGAGGCGGAGCCGAGAGGGAGAAGCCGCCGTGTCTCGCCGTCGCCGCCTCGTCTGACCGTCCTACGCCGCCGTACGCCGTGTGCTTGCTGTTCGTCCATCTTGGAGGCAAGTGGAGTCCGTAACTTCTCTTGCATGTTTGTTGTGGTAGTTGCATGTCCGGTTTTGGGTGTTATGTGTGAGAAAAACCGAGCCAAGGAGGGTTTGTTTGCATGCCATGTAACTGTTTTTGTTCGGTTTGTTGAAGTCAGGGACTTGTTCGAGCTTGCATGTGTATTTGGAGTGTGATTTTGGCTTCGGTGTCTTCATGAAAGTTGAAGCTAACATCTTGTAGTATGACATACTCTAATTTCATGGAAAACGAAGGTGATATGAGGGGTCAAGAGCTCTGTTATACGGAGACTTCAGATCTGCGAATTTCCTACTGACCTCTTGATGATTTCTTGGTTGCATGTTGATTTCTGTTGGAGATCTCACTTTGTTGTCTTCATGGAAGTTGTAGGTAACATCCTAAAATACAACATACTCAAATTTGAAGAGAAATGAAAAGTATAGCCTAGTTAATCGGCTAGATCTTTGAGACGGTTGGTTCTGTTGAAGTATACCGAGACACCCGAGACTTCAAGGACTTAAAAGAGGATCATACTTTGGTTATTTAACCTAGATCTCTTCATGAAACTTGTAAAGAACACATTGATACATAACATACTCGAATTTCAGAAGAAACGAAAGAGATTTGATGGATCAAACCTAAGCTTTTCGGTGATGTACGTTCTGGACGAAACGGTAGAGGTTCCAGAAGCTTCATGGAGTTGTATAAATTAATCTAAAAAGAATTTGGCTTAGTGTTCTTCATGAAAAATGCACGAAAATGTGTTGGCTATCACCCTGTAAACTTTGGGAATTTTCTGAGGTCATATGAGTATTTTAATTGAATTAATTCGAAAACTGTGCAATCTGGCCATTATCCGAATATTGTGTGTATTTTGTGGAAATTTGGGAAATTATGTGAAATGCAAATTTGGCCATGAATTTGTGTGAAATTGTGATTTTAATTGTTTGTTTAATGATTGTTTGAATATTATGATTTTTGGACAATCATAAATATTAAATATAATATTTATTTATTTTCATAAATAAATATTATAATAAAATAATAAAATAATAATAAAATAAAAAGTGGATTATTTTATTGGCCATGAGTTCTATTGAGTTATAATGCATTGTTATATGACATGGGTGTATGTATGCACATGAATATGATGCATTGTTATATGGCATTGGTGCATGTGTGTGAATCATATGCCATGAAATAATAAGATGAAAAGGATGATAAAAAGTGGAAAGTGGTATGTGAGTAAGAGGTTGTGGCGGAGGATGACGTCTGGTGGCCGAGTGGCATAATTCTAGAGATTCCCTGGGAGTTTCAGGATGCCCGGAATGTGGGGGGCCGGAAGCCCTGTCGGAGGTTTCTGTTCGAAGGGAGTGACTCGCGATGCCAGGATTGGGGTGCGAGATCCCCGGCTAGAAGGGTAAAGGCCGGAAGCCCGGTTGTCGGAGGTTTGCCCGAAGGGAATGCCTCGTGATGCTAGTTGAGATGCGAGATGCCCGGAATGTGGGGGCCGGAAGCCTAGTGGCCATGAGATGGCGGGATACTTTGGGATCCTGTCGGAGGTTTCCGCCCGAAGGGAGGATGATGATGATGGTGAATTTGATGATTTGAGAAAAGATAATGTGGGATCAATTGATAAGTAAAAGTGGAAATTGATCTATGATGTGATATGCATGGTGATGCATGGTTAATGATGATGTGATATGCATGGTGATGCATGGCTAATGATGATATGATGTGAAATGCATGGTGATGCATGGCTAATGATGATATGATGTGATATGCATAGTGATGCATGGTTAATGATGATGTGATATGCATGGTGATGCATGGCTAATGATGATATGATGTGATATGCATGATGATGCATGGTTAATGATGATGTGATATGCATGGTGATGCATGGCTAATGATGATATGATGTGATATGCATGGTGATGCATGGTTAATGATGATGTGATATGCATGGTGATGCATGGCTAATGATGATATGATGTGATATGCATGGTGATGCATGGTTAATGATGATGTGATGATATGGTTATATATGAGATGCCATGATGATGATATATATACTATGATGATGCATGCATACGCTTGACATCAAAAAGGTAAGTAATGCTTGTATTGTATGATGGTATGCGTAGTGCATTGAGTTGTTATTGGATTTCCTATCTCGCCGAGTGGTTGTACTCACCCCTTTTGGGGATAACATTTCAGATTAGCACTATGCCGCTACCTGCTGTTTCGCGTGGGGTATTTTACGGTCTACCGTCTGATGTCGAGGTGGAGTATACAGAGATAGATTGTCCCTCGGTACCTGGATTGACGTTTATCCGAGTACGATGCTTAGTCATGTATGATATCGGCCTGGCTGAGGGCCCTGTCATACAAGAGTTTTTGTCTGTGCACGTTCGACGGGACGGAGCGATGCGAGGGATGTTGCCGCCGCCACCACCTGACGCACCGGGTTGGGTATGAGACCGCGCGCGAGGAGTAGGAGCTAGATCACTTTTTGGTATAGATAGTTGACGCTTGTGATGGGAGGGTTTTGTGCTTATGTGATGTTAGAGGTCGGAGTTTCTTTTTGAGATTTTAGTAAAGGACATGGCAGAGTCCTTACCTTTTCTGTTTCTTTTGTACCGACCCGAGGAAAAACCCCATCTCGCTATATGTATGTAAGCAAAGCGACAATGCTGTTTATAAAAATCGTGATGTTAGTTGGTGTGTATTTGTATCATGGGTTAGAAGGGAGATAGATGACGATGTGAATTTTGCTTCCGCTATGAGTCGCGCATGGGACCGCTTTAAAAAAAAAAAAAATGCCTGTAATCTGGCAAGGCTTAATTTAGCCAAGAGATAGAGATGGTAAAAGATGTAACATCGGCACTGTTAACGACCTGCGAAGGGTTCGGGGTGTTACAAAGGGGTAGGTTCTTGAGCCTTATCCAAACCGGAACGGTGGACTGCTTGTCCTTCTTCAACTCCATGAGTGGTTTCCATTGCTACAATATTAGAGGAATCCTAGCAACAATGGGGGACCCTCTTCTAAAATTTTTCTGTGGAACATCGGGTCCGGAATATGGAACTAATAGAAGCCTTGGTCGTCGGCCAGCACGTCAATCAACTTCGGTCCCCGGGTGTTTTTCAAAGTTTTCTCTGTGAGCTGCAATGGGAGCCTCTTCCCTACACAATATCCAACTAAGAACTCACACCATTTGGGGTCTGCGGCCTGCAACACCTCACTCGTCAAATTAACAACTGGTTTCTCATCTACAAAAGTAGGCAGAACATAGGAGAGCTCATAGCCCTTCGTTGCGAGCCGCACCATGTTGGCCCATGTCTAGGCTTGGGGAGGCTTTGAGGACCGAGCTTGCTTGCTCTGGGCTCGCTTAGAAGGAGCTCTAGAACAACTCCTCCCCCTGGAATGATCCATTCGAGAAGGCCTAGTACCTAGGCCCCTCTCGGCACCAACACCAGATGAAGAATTCCTCCCTACTTGGCGGGGATCTTGGGCCACCTTACCATCTAGTCTATCGATAAGATTGAGAGGAGCGGGACTTTGACCCTTCCCATTACTCGAGCCTTAAAGTGTCTTAGTCAAGGAGGACGCTATCAAGCCAGCACAGCCCTCAACTAGACCAACCAATCCTCTATAGAAAAGCCAGAAGGAGGAAATCCATAGCAGGGCCTAATTGAGAGGAGGATGGATGTTTAAGGACAACCACACCATCACAAGTCCCAGGCTCAACTCTCGGCTCAACTCGAGCAACTCCCGCGAACAGGGACTCCCACAGCGATGAACTAGGCAAACCAGCGAAACTAGGGTAGATGAGAATTCCTCTTCGGGGCAGAACTAAACCAAACCAATAGGTGAGGAGTTGGAGTGTACCAAGAGGAGGAAAATTACCAAAATTCAAGCCCAAAAAATGGCTGAATCGCCCGAGTTGAGCGAAACATAGAAACAAAGAACAGTGTGAAAAACACCCCTCTTGGGAGAGAAGTTTAACAGTATGTCGGGAATTACCAAATGACCTTGGATTTAAGAGATTTTGATTCCCTTTAAAATCAATAATTTAATCATGATGCATCACACTAATGCTTTAAAACATAGCCTTAAAGCTTTTTACACAACATTTTTCTTCATCATGTGCTGAGAGGCATTGGATTATTTACTCTTTTGTGCACTCAATGAGAAGAAATAAGATGACCCCAAAACATGCAGAATATATATATATTTGGTAAAAGGTAATAGATATAATGAGGAAATGCCAAAATTACAAAAGATCATGGCACCAAAAACTTGCACTCATGATGAACAATCATAATGAGTGGAAGGATGCCATGATGTAAAACACAAGGCAGTGCCCAAAAGAAGGCAACATGCAGAAGATTTGATTTTCATTCACAGCAACCTTCGTCTTCAATCAAGAAAAAATCCACAATATGCAGAAGGAGAGACTAAGATGTAGGACATTGGCAAAGATGCATTTGACACATTTCACTTGATGAGCCAAAGATAGAGTCTGCTGTTTTTTTTAGAAGAAGTGGATAATGTAGATGAATTATTTTTGTTATATTTGATAGTGACATGTGGATTGGTTTTTTTTTTTTTTTTTGGACCTATTGTTAAATATTAAATTTAATAGTGAAACATGGATTATTCATTTTTTTTCCTCCAAATTTTATGGATTATTGCAATGGAATATAGTTGAATTTGTCAAAATTGAAACAATGAATAATATTAATAAATATTGGATTTTTTTTTTAATGTAAATTCATTACAAGCTCTTTTTATTATTTATTTATTTGTGTTTATACATAAAAATATGCATTTAATATACATCTTGTTTCAAAGTGTCGGAGTTCTCTACTTTTTGAGAAATTACGTATTGACGTGACGTGTCATGTTGTGTCATGTGTCGGTGTTAGTGCTACATGACTGCATCTTTTGTTCTCTTAAGGGAGAAGTATACTATTAGTGCCATAACTTGTGTACGCTCACTTTGGTGCCAAAAGTTTCTATCAGATCACTTACATGCCAAAAAGTTTGAAAAGTGCTCACTTTAGTGCCAACTTTGATCTAGTTGGCCGGAAATCCGACGTAGCATTTTTTTATTAATTTTTTAAACTGATGTGGCTCATCGGAGTGTACAGTCAACATTTAAACAACAAAACGACGCTGTTTGGTGTGTTTCCCCCAATTCAAAACCCTAAATCTCCAGCCAGTTGCCGTCCTTGATGGCCCCCACACTTGGCGGCCGTGGCTCCGACCCTGACCCCGACCTCGACAATGGCCACTCGGTGGCCACGTCGAAGGTCGTGATCTGGCCGGTGCTTGGGGAGGCCACTGACGAGTGTGTCGCCCCTGATCACTCCCTCTCCATCTCTGATCTCCCCAACGAGTACCTGGCTTGTGTCTTTCGGTACCTAGGCTCCGGTGACCCGAACTGGTGCTCCCTCGTGTGCCGCCACTAGCTCGCGATTGAAGGCCAGAGCCGCCAGAGGCTCGCCCTCTGCACCCACTCGGAGCTGCTGGACACAGTCCTAGCTCGAAGAATTTGAGGACGTTGAAGCTGGTGAAATGTTACCGAGATTGGGACACGGTGCTACTACGACGGAGGCTGAGTGACGGCGGCCAAGCGACAGAGGCTGAGTGTGTTATCCTAAAACTTCATGATAACCCCTGGATATGCTATGAACCATGAATAGGTGATAGAAGCGCCATCGGACTATGTTATGGTCATTGGTCTAATAAATTTCAATATATTAAGGCCGAGCATTTCAATGGACAATTATTAGATAGGAAATATAATTTATGTCCATAAGCAATTAAGGATTGTATTAAAAAAGATAATTTGATAAGGAAAATTTTATTCTTGGCCGTGCACTTTATAAGTTGGATTTTATTGATTTATGTTACAAAGTTTTATGGCCCTATAAATTGCAATTAGGTATTCATATAAGTGGGGATTTATGGTAGATTATTAAGGGAAGGAGTAGGCCGAAATTTTTAGGCCAAAAACCAGCCCACAGCCCCACCGTTCGACCGGCCCAAGAAGCCCAATGGGCTGTCGACTGAAAGAAGGAGGAATCGGATGGAGGAGTCGGCCCAAAGGATGGCCCATCAACCTGCATGAAAATTTACAAGTGGCAAGGGAGATCAGCCACATGTCCATCCATTGTAGCCAAGTGTAAAATGCCATGCAAGGTTAATGATTGCAAATCATTGAAGGGAAAGAAAATTAGAGAGAGGAGAGGTGGACTGATGAGGGGGTTATCGACCAAGAGAGAGAGAGAGTGAAATCGAGAGAGAGGGAGAGTGAACCAAGAGAGAGGAAGCCGAAACCGACCGTGAGCCGTGAAGGAAGAGGAGACCATCAATCGAGCCCCGCCGTTCTTGCTTGTTGTGATTTTCGTTGGATTTAAGGCAAGTAGAGTCCATTGATCTACACTTTGCTTGCTGTGATTGTGTGTGATGAATGGTGAATTTCGGATGTGGTAGAGGTGAGAATTTTCGAAGTTATAGGAGTTGTGTCTTAGCCTAGTATTCTGTTTTCTGGAAAAACAGTCCGACCTTTGGTGATTTTGTGAGCTGTATGCAATGTTTTAGTTAGAATCTCACTTTGACTTCTTGATGAAAGTTGTAGAGGACTTCTTGGAGAGTAACATATCAAAATTTGAGAGGAAATGAACAAGTATAGGGTGGTGAAATCATTTTTATTTGAAGAAATTAGATCTGGAAACAGTTATGCTAACCTAGTACGATTCTGTGAATTTTTATAAAATTATCCGGTTGAAATTTGATCTTGTGTCCTTGATGAAATTTGTAGATGACACTTTGAGGAGTAACATACTAACATTTGAGAAGAAACGGACATGCGTAGGTCGGTGAAACGATTTTTATCCAAAATGGTTAGATCTGGAAATTTTGCTGAGGGTTAGGGACGGTTACGGTGATTATAGCTTTTAATCTATCACGAATTTGACTTTGAGTTCTGCACGAAACTTTTACCTCTAGGTCTTGGATATGACATATCAAAATTTCAGAATTTTCTGAGTTGATTTAGGGTTTATACCGAATTTGTGAATGAAACTATGCAAAGGCGATGTTATGAAATTTTAAAGGCTGTGATGTATGGACTGTAGCGACTTGTATGAAGCTCTTTCGACATGATGTTCCTCATGAAATCTCTTTCTCTAGGTCTTGTTTACATCATGCTAAATTTTCAGAATTTATTGAGATTTGTTACTAATTTTCCAAGAATTTTTACTAAAGATGTGTATTCTGTTTTACCCGAAAATTGTTCCATTTTCAAAAAAAAAAAAAAAAAAAAAAACCAATGAATTGCTTTATGAAATGTGATATCGTGGGTGTTATGTGTACTGCATATATGGTGACATTTGGCATATGATATGACATCAAAAAGGCTGGTTTAGACCTCAGACATGGTTGCATCAAATGTTAAATTGAAAATGAGATATATATGGGAATATGCTTTGTGATGATGATAATACCATTGGAGGTGTGAGCCGACGATGCCTCGGGAGTGTCGGGATGCCCGGAGGTGTGTGCCGGATGTTCTTGGGAGTTTCGAGATGCCCGGAGGTATGTGCCGGATGCCTAGAGGTGTGTGTCGGAGGTTCCTCGCGGTGCCAAGATTGGGTGCGAGCGATAAATGAGGGATGCAAACATTGGTCCCTGGAAGAAAAATGAGATCCTTTTGAAAGTTAAAATAGAAATTAAATCATGCGCATGCGTGTGTGCATATGACATGGGATATATATACATAATTGCCTATGAAATTGAGTTGATACTATATGGCATTGAGAATGCGATCGTGATGATAGTGAATGGATCTCATGGAGATAGATACATGATGGCATGGATGATATGAATCATTCGCATGTACAAGTATATGGCATGGAACATGAATTGCTTTAATGAATGAATCTCATGGAAATGCAAGCATGATTACATGGATGACATGTGCATTTCACACGAAATTGTGGTTGTCTTGCTTGTTGCATTGTGTAGTTTGATGGATCTTTACTATTGAGTGGTTGTACTCACCCCTTTTAGGGACTAACATTTCAGATTGAGAGATGCCTCTATCACATGTCACGCGTGGTACATTTTATGGCTTACCGTTTGATGTTGAGGTCAAGTGCTCAGAGCACCCCTGCGTTGGTGTTCATGGTCCGGTGTTTATCCGCGTTCGTGTTTTGGTTATATATGATGTGGGCTTACCTGATGGCCCAGTAGTACAGGAGTTTCTGCCTGTCCATGTTCGTCGAGATGGGAGGATGATGGGGATGTTGCCACCGCCATCGGCCGATGCACCGGGCTGGGTATAATAGGAGCGTGTGAGTGGTGGAGGTTGACACTTTTTGGATGGCCGACACTGGGATGATGGATTTGGTGTACATGTCTGATGTAGAGTCGGGTTCTTTTGGGTTTAGCCGAGCTTAGTTAAAGCCTTGGCCTTTTGTTGTACCGACTCGTGATATCCATCAAAGTATGTAAATAAAAGTAGTTCGGCATTAGTTATATATATAAAGTGTAGTTGGTGTGCATTGATTACATTGTATTATTTAGTTGTGTTCAAGTTAGGGAGATGTCAAGTATGCTTCCGTTATATAAACTACGCTGGGACCGATTGAGATGATACGAACCCCCGGGATTTATGGACCCACTACAATTGAAATGGTATCGGGTGACATGTTATTAGGATGAGTGAAAGGTGTGTGAGCTGTGGTGACCCTAGCGGATCGGGGGGCCGTGTTGAGGGGTGCCACAGATTTTTGGTATCAGAGCAATGGTTATAGGTGGAATGATAAGGAGCCTCATTTGGAAATTGAGGAATATGATGACAATGCACACCTTAGGATACTAACTGGGATAGTTGACTAACTTCGAATAACGGGTGATGGGTATTCACTCGTAGATCCCTAGTAGTTTATTAGAAGTTGCTTTTAGTTGTCAGTAACATGTTTATGTTACTTATATATAGTTGTAGTTGCTTTTAAATGGAGACATTGAGTCATAGATTATTCCTGAGGCAAATGCTTGGAAACTACAGGAAAATCATGGTGCGAGCTGGAAGTGCTCGTCCATCGAGGGCTGAAGCCTCTGCTGCAAGGGCTGAACCCCAAATGGAAGACATCCTACATGCATTGGCCAATATTGGAAATCTAATGGAAAGACAAACGCAGCAACAACCTGGAGTGGAACGTCGCCCTTAAGGACTGGTGGAACAATTTCTGAAGCTGAAGCCACCTAAGTTTAGTGGAATAGGAAGTCCTGAGGAGGCAGAATAATGGATTGATGGAATGAAGCGAATTTTCCGGTTGTTGGACTGCAATGATGCTGAGAAAATAACTTTGGTAGAGTACCAGCTGGAGGAAAATGCAAAGTTTTGGTGGAGATCTTCGAGAGATACAATCTTTCCACTAGGTACTGATATAAATTGGGATGAATTTGTTAGAGTTTTGAATAGGAAGCATTTCTCTGATTGTGCCAAGGATAAGAAGATCACTGAATTTGTTCAATTGGAACAAAGGGAGCTGATAGTAGATCAGTATGAGGCAAAATTTTCTGAATTGTCTAGGTATGCTCCCAGGCTGATTGAGGATCATGAGGAAAAAGCTAAGAGATTTTTGAAAGGGTTGAGGACTGATATCAGGAAACAACTAGTGCCTTTGAATATAAGAGATTACAATAAGATTTATGAAATGACACATTTGGTAGAGTAGGAACTGGTGAGAGAGCGCTCAGAGTCTAAGAGACAGTTGACCTTTAGTGATATTAGATGGGGTAAGAGACCCTATCCTGGTCAAGGTCAAGCTTGGGATTCTAAGAAAAAGAGTAATTTTGGAAGTTTTGGAAAAACTAGGGATGGCCTAAATATAGGGAAAGCACCCTATCAGCATGATGCTTGTCGAAGATGTGATGGGCAACATGGCCCAAGACCTTGCAATGGATGGCTGAAATGCTATGGTTGTGGATGGGTAGGTCACCTTAAGAGAGACTGTCCACAAGAGAGGTCGCAACTAAGTGTCGGCTCGGTGCAACAGGTACAGCAAAATGCTATTAGACCAAATCTACCAAGGAATCCTCAGAGGCCACTAACACAAGGAAGGGTCTATGCGGTCACCCAAGAGGAAGCGGAAGCTTCTAAAAATGTTATCTTATGTACGATTTTTATAAATGGCAATAAGGCATACGCATTGTTTGATACGGGTGCTACACATTCATTCATATCCAAAAGATATAGGCAATTGATTAAAATAGAAGCTACGCCTCTTGAGATGCCTCTTTGTGTTTCCACACCTTTAAAGAATATGGTATTATCTACAATGATGTGTGCAAAATATAAGATAACTATAGAAGGACGAGATATGGAAATAGATCTAGTTGTGATGGCTATGTATGACTTTGATGTTATCATAGGAATGGACTGGCTCGGTAAGCATAGGGCTAAGGTGGATTGCTATAGGAAAGTATCCAGTTCATGTTACCTGATTAGTCTAGTTTTGAATCTTTTGGAGGTCAGACAAACCCCTCTATAACCATTATCTCAATGGTAGAAGCTCGTGAACTACTTGACAAAGGATGTCAAGGATACCTAGCAGTATTAAGAGATCTTACTAAGAAAGAGGCTAAAATTGATGAGATTCGAATAGTCAGGGAATTTCAGGATGTGTTTCTTGAGGAATTGCCTGGATTACCACCGAAACGAGAGATTGAGTTTGAAATTGAACTAATGCCTGGCGATGGAGGTTGAGTGACTTTGGCCAAGCAACAGCGGCTAAGCGATGGAGGCTGAGCGACAGTGGCCGAACGATGAAGGCCGAACGACGACGGCCGAGCAATGGAGGCCAAGCAATGGCGGCCGAGCGACGGCGGCCGACGTTGGGTGAGGATCGGACAAAACCCTAATTTCAATCCAAAAAAAAAAAAAAAAAAACCCATATGAGTTGTGCGACATCGTTTTCTCGAGGACATCCACTTAGGACGGCAAAACGACGTCATTTTCTTAAGGAGGACGGAAAATGATGTCATTTAAAGGCCTTGTTGATTTTTTTTTTCGAAAAAAAAAAAAGTCACTTAATCATTTTGGCCGGAATCTCTCACCGGTGGCACCAAAGTGATTGTTTTTCCTCCAATTTGGCATTTAAATGATCCGACGGAAACTTTTGGCACCAAAGTGAGCGCTATACACAACTTATGTCACTGATAGTGTACTTCTCCCGTTCTCTTAAGGATGTTCACTGCTGTTGTTGTCGTCCTCAATGTTCAAAATCTGTGGGGCATTGTTGGAATTGAGGCTGACCATTCCCGCAACATCGGCAGAGGCAGAATAGTAGGAAGAGGCTGAATGTCGTTGCTCGATGTCTGGACGTTTCGTTTCCATCCGTAGCGTACTCTCTTTCCTTCGTAGGACTAAGCCGTGTAGATATTGCGCATGGGCAGACCCCGTGCTTTGAACCATCTTAGAGAATGCGCTTGCTTCATTTGACAGCAGATTCTCTGGAGTATCGTGCTCTGCAACCTGAAGTGAAAGTTGAAAGCATCGCAATTGATACAACAATAAGAAGAAGAAACGCAGCTACATTGAAATGCATGAATAGTTCATTGGGGAGCCACGGTCCTTTTATTTTAAATCGAATTAGAGGATTAATTTCACTTCTTATTTTTTCAGAAGTGTCAAGCGCCCTAATAATCATACTTCAGAGATGAGAGTGGATGTCACTTTCACATATCCATGAGGACAGACCGCTAGTATGCATTTTTAGCTAGCAATGATGCGTGCATGATGAATAGCAATGTTAGAACATACTTGACCAGCATCAAGCACAAGAATTCGGTCAGTGTCAATGATAGTGTTAAGCCTGTGAGCTATGATGAGCATGGTGCAATCGTTGAATTCTTCATGGATGGTTTTCTGGATGATAGCATCGGTTCTAACATCAACGGACGCAGTTGCTTCATCGAGAACAAGAATCTTTGATCTTCTTAGCAATGCTCGAGCAAGACACAGCAGTTGCCTCTGTCCGACACTGAAGTTCTCTCCGCCCTCAGAAACCTTGACAGGACACAGCCAACATCAATATCAATGGAGATTTTTAGCTTCGTCTTTCTTAACTCATAAGAAAGAACCCATGGATACATTTTAAAGCCAATAGAATAATTCAGAGCATTACATTGGCCACTTGCACATAGACAAGTCGAAACATATACATAAATCGACATTTCAACTTCAGTTAAGACTTCAGACGCTATGACCTTTTATGTATTGAGAAAACGTTATACAAGGGATCCTCCAGTTTTTTTTCGCAGGTAAAACAATTCCAACGTCTATACCACTCTGCCCACTATCCCACCATGTCTTTGCCAGATATGATGGCTCTTTTACTCTACCTTGTGGTCTACAATTTAGTTAAGAAGGAGGGATATTATGCATTTAATGGAAACTCTGCAGATATTATGAAATTAGTCTCCGAGAAGATTTCTCCAGTGAGATGAGCTAACCATGTTGCAAGCAGAGCATTCAAACAAGTTATAATCATACATAGAAGACTATAGCTACTTCTTTATAACCAGTGCTGTCTCATCTCCTTTAACTTCAAAATTTTTAAACATCTGTGCTCATTTAAGATACATAATTTGTGTTTCAAAAAGTATAGGACGCATATCATTGTTTTTCCTGTATAATGCTTCGCTGAGAATCTATTGCATATGCATGTCAAACTTTTTTACGGCAAAAAGTATACCCCAAGTGCCAAAAGTTGACACGGAGGGATATTTAAGTGCCAAAAATTACAAAAGTGACATTTAAGTACAAAAATCAGAGTAAAATAGATTACTTAAGTGCCAATCTGGCCAAAATGCTGACGTGCGCGATTACCGGCAAAGTAAGTGCAAATCGGCGTCGTTTTGCATGCTGACATGATTAGCCAATGCAAAAACTACGTTGTTTTGGTGCTAACGTGGTAAAAAATTAATTAGCTTAAATTTAAAACTAAATTTATTTAAGACATTTAAAAATACAAATACAAATATTAAAAAAAAAAAAAGGAAGGGAGGTGGCTGAGGGTTGAGTCCTCATTGCCGCTGCCTCCCTACCACCGCTAGGAACGGGTGGCGACGGAGGGGAGAGGGTCAGCTGGGGTCGCCGAGCCTTGGCCAGGGGCCAGCAACCTCGGTTGACTGGTGACGAGGGCTCACGAGCCCTTGCCCCGATTTGGGGTGAGGATTGCGGCCCACGCCTAGATTCGGCAGGGGTCATTGGCTCGGCCAGGTGAGGGCCAATGACCCTCGTTGGATCTGGGCTTGCGGGCCCTCGCTGAGACCCCTAGTCACCGACCCTTCCCAGTGGCGACGAGGAGGCGACGGCAGCGAGGGCTCAGCCCTTAGCTACTTCCCTCTCTTTTTTAAATTTTTTTTAATATTTATATTTGCACTTTTAAATGCTTTAAATAAATTTAGTTTTAAATTTAATTTAATTAATTTTTTATCACGTCAGCACAAAAACAACGTCGTTTTTGTATTGTCTAGCCACATTAGCATGTAAAATGACGTCGTTTTGCACTTATTTCGCCGAAAAATCGCCACATTAATATTTTGGCTGAATTTTGGCTTGATTGACACTTAAGTTATCTATTTTGGTATGATTTTGATACTTAAGTGTCACTTTTATAACTTTTGGCACCTAAATGTCTCTTCGTGCCAACTTTTGGCACTCCAAGGGTCCCAGTGTCTTTGCTGAACACTAATTCAAGTCACTTGCCTTGTATCAATTCAACTCAATTTCTCTCCTCTCTCTGTCAATGGGCATTAAACTAGTCAATTGTTATCATCACTATCTCAACTCTCGCATGCTTTAGGCAACGTCTAACAACCCTTTCCTTCACATTTTGTGACTTTAATATTTTACTGTTAAACATTGTTAGGTAAATTCCCATATTTATATCAACATAAACCTGAATTCAGTAGGAAATGCAATGATCCCTTCATCAACATTTTGCATCTAGTAACTTAATTGCAAGCTTACCTCAACATCTAGACCATAAGAGTTCCTACTGATGACATCCTTCAAATGTGCTCTCTCTAGAGCCTCCCAAAGGCCAGCGTCATTGTGTTCATTGAAAGGGTCGAGATTGAATCTCACAGTTCCTACACAAAATTACGAAGAAAGAAACTATTGGAGATGATATTTAGTCTCCAAAAATAATGGAATCTAAAGTTTCTTTGGGTATATCATAGCAGCTTCTCAGTCCACAGTAATGGAGTTCAGTGTATGCAGTTATGATTCGTACTGTAGCCTTTTTCACATGAAATATCGGACATCACATTAAAAGAAAATTGGTCATTTTTGTCCAGAATACTACTTGGAATTAAATCAAAGTAGGACAGTGAGTTAAGACATTTGAACTGATTAAGATTGGTCAGCTGGATTGTTCATGTAAAAAAGAAAGCAACCGTCCCAAAGCAGTTCAGTAAAGACTTGGATTGCCAGAATTGTGAATAGCTCTTGTGAACCGATGCTTGCTCCAAGGGATAAAAATGTTCTGGAGCTCCAATATTGAACATAATTAGTGAGAGAGAAAACTCTCAGCTATGGATTGGTCTGAGGGCATAGCAATATCAACCAGTGAGAAGACTGAAAAGCATGAACTTGTTAGCTAAATTTCCTATAGAATATCAGAGGTTGAGGGAAACGGGGGAGGGAAGAACGTAGAGATTTTAACAAATCAGTTAGGTAAATAAAAGATTTTCGCTGTACCTACCCGAGAAAAGAACCGGTGATTGTGGTATGATGCCAAGGACTTTCCGCAAATCTTCCAGTCCTATTTTAGAAGTGTCGCATCCATCAATCAAGATTCTTCCTTTTTCCAGCTCAACAATTCGGAACAAAGCATTTATCATGCTAGATTTTCCTGAACCAGTTCTTCCGACTATTCCCAGCTTCTCATGGGGCGCTATAGTAAAAGACAATCCACGCAAGATGGGAGGAAGTTCAGGTCTGTAACGAAGGACCACATCATCGAATTTGATTGATCCCAATGAAGGCCAACTGGGAGGGGGCCGGTTGTTCTCTATTATAGCCGGAGCCTCGGAAGGCAACTCTATGTATACACCCACACGCTCTACGGCATTTAGACTGTTCTCAGCTTTGCTTGCTTGTCTCAGAACACCGCTCATAAGGTTCGTTATATTCAAAGTGTAGCTGAGGAGGAGACCCATAGTTGAAGCAAATGCTGCTCTGTTTTCTGCTTTTCCGGTCTGCATTACTGCAAATGTCGCGGTCAACCAGATCATTATGCCTCCTAGAGTCTCCAACCTAATGGAGCGCCAACGGTTGCAACTGATATTGACAAGGTTGAACCTGATATTATTGTCCATTGCCTTGGCATTAATGGTGGCCCATCTATCATATGCTTTATATGCATGTATTGTCGACACGCCGTTCAATGCTTCTCCGAATTGCGCATATACAGGAGATCTGGTGATTGAATCCAAGCGTTTCAGTTCACGAGATGTAGTCTGTAAACAACACGAGACAAACAATTAAAAGGAAACTATATCAAAACTTCCAAAGTAATCGGCTATGGGTAGAGGATGAAACATCCGTTAGAACAAGAGGGGACAGACATGTGTTATATGACTTTAGGATGGTGCTCACTTGAGCGCCATAACATTTTTTAAAATCAGCTGGGTGTCATAACTTCTAAAGAACATTCACTAGAGTGTCATGAATTTTAATTAATTACTTGAATGCTGTAACTTTTTAAAAACATTCACCCAAGTGCCGGAATTCTAACATGGCATGGCCTTTTTGGTATAGGTTTTTAAAAAGTTTGGGCAATCAAGTGATTGATATAAAAATTATATGACAGTCAAGCAATCAGAGAAAAAGTTATGCACGCAAGTGAGCGCCATATACAAGTTAAAAACTGAAGTGATCAAAAAAAGAAAATCATAGCCTTCAAGTGAGCATCATACGAAAATTATTACTCTTGTAGTGTCCTCTTTTTCCAAAAAGAGGTGTAATGCTATCAAGATCTACTGTTTCATATTAGCACCCCCTCTACCAAAAAAGAAAAATGATGAAAGGATGGACAAAAGGAACTTTCATTCTGAGCCATTTGTGCTATTATAATCACTGTTTCATATAAAGGAAAAAGAACATTGCTTCATAATGTAGAAGGATAATGGAATTTGTGTTTCAGAATTTCCACTATGAAACATTTTAATGCCGGTGCATAGTATCGAAAGCATCACCAAAAAATGCAAATACTACATGACGTTGTCAACTTATGTAACAAAAGAAAATAGCCAACCCCACTTAGTGGGACAAGGCTTGGCAATTTTGTTGCAAGTAGCAGAGCAAGTATAACCATGTATGAAAAAGCATTAGGGTCTAAACAAGACTCTGCTCACCTGATAATACAGATAGGCAGCATAAAACAAGATCAAGAGTGGCATTACGGCCCAAAGAGAGATTGTGCTCACAATTCCTATAAGCACAAAAGTCGAAAGTAGCTGCCAGACCTGGATCATAAGCATATTCACAAGTTGGGCAACATTGCAATCTATGTCACCTAGATCCTTGGCAAACCTGTTGATTATCCTTCCCATTGGGTTGGTGTGAAAGAAAAGCATCGGTGCTCTTAATATAGACTGGAGCATAGAATCATGCAATCTTCTTGCCGCATGAAGACTTGAAATGATCAACCAGTAAGCATTAGTCAGTGTCACGGTCACCTGATTCACAGAAACATGGGAGTCATCACGGAAGTTGCCACGGAAGTTGCTAGAAAGACCTACACTTCAGGTGACATATTCCCATATGCACCAAAGACTCTAAAATACAGAATTCTAAAAATATAGCAGAGCTAGCAAATAGTCTGTATGATGCTATCAGATTCTCATTAAAATTACATTTATCTTTTCTGCACTACTAACAAGGTAGTGTAATCCAAACTCAAGGACTAAGGGGTAACGTGGCTTACCCACTTCATCAATTATCAAGAAAGAAAGTATAGAAGTGCAAGCTACTGCCTAAAAGATATTAAACTTAGGAGATCCATCGACTAAAATTTGACGTACCTGACTAAAGGACAGGAGTGTGTAGATCAATATGTAGAATCCTGGTCTGTAGTTCTCTGAAGTGCTTTGATCTGTCCAGAAACTCAACCACATGCTACTTGAAATTCGAAGCACTTCAGTTGAAATATAGCATATAAAGAATACTGACACCACCCACAGGCCTCCCAGGGCTCCTTTGTACCTAAAATTGATTAAGCGAAAAAGAAAATAAGTTCATATACATGTCACAGATAAGTAGCATTATTGCTATGTAATTCTATACAATGTGGTCCAGATTTAAGAGTCCTAATAAAAATAGAGGGAAAAAACATTTTACCAAACAAAACACAGTATTCGGTTTTCACTAAAAAGGAATTTGAAAATACATCGACGTAGGTGCTTATAAGCATTTAATGATATGCATGACACGTGGTTATCATGTGGAGGAAACCTAAGTATCGCAGGAAAAGGCACCTTGAGACCACATTTTGAGTGATGTCAAGTGAACCTGAGAAACAAATGTTGCACAAACTTACAATTACGTCAATATTTTCTCCATACAGTATTAGCAGTATTAGGTGTTGCATGGACTTTCTTGAACTTTTTATTTGAGATATCAAACATATGTTTAGGTCATCTAATTGGCTTATGTGAACCCTACTTCCATTGTAGAGTTCATGAAAGTTTTTCAGTCTTGAATTTCTTATCCAGAAATAAGCCTATTTTGTAAATAACCTGTCCATACGATAAGTGTTAGAAGTTAAAGCTTCACATCATGGATTTTACTACCTCATCAGGACTTCCCAACTCACGACGCCCGTTTCCCGCTCCTCTTGCTTAATAAGTACCGACTTCCCTCCTTTACCTTTCTTCGCATGGCTTTGATCTTTTGGCAATTCGTTAACAATGCTGTTAGCTGCTGGTCTGGTTGTTTTCTCCTCTTCTTCTGTTTGTAACTTTATTTTTCCTGCATTCTCCAGAAGTTTCTGGAACAGTACACCGTTTCTAGAGAGCTCCTCAAAAGTCCCCTCCTCTTTGACCATTCCTTCATTAACCAAAATGATTCGATCCACTTGAGGAAGAAAATGTAGCTGGTTTGTGACAAGAACCCGCGTCTTCCCTCGCAGATCTTCCTTGATACAACTATTAAACACCTGTAACTGACTGTGGGTTAGTATAAGAGATTCTACTAAATGGAAGATCTAATAAATATGAAACTAAAGTTCACTCTAGACATGGAGATTAGTTAAGCCAAAAGTTTGGATACCCCCCTATTAATAACTTTAAAAAAAAACTGGCAAAACAGAGACGATAATAGATATACCTAAATTAAAATTAAGGAGTCCCAAATCAGAAAATACTTTCAAAATTAGCAGACATTGCTTCAATTATTCCAAGAATGATTGCAGCAAGTTATCTTTAACTGGAGCATTTCTGTATGCTTCGCATAAAAAGCTTTTCAAGTATACAGGTAATTGTTGAGGCCCTATAACATCAATTGCTACGCCTGGGGTAATCTGAAGTGACTGATATCCTGCATCATGAATATCATACCTGTCGACCAACATGAGCATCCAGAGCACTTAACGGGTCATCAAATATGTACACATCTGAATTCGAGTAAACAGCCCTGGCCATAGAAACCCTCTGCTTTTGCCCTCCGCTTATATTGACCCCTCTTTCACCAATCTCTGTAAGATCGCAACCCTGAAGATTAATTGAAACAGATACTTAATGGATCAAATCCCACGTTAATAAGAGAATCTTGCAAAGCACTGAGTCCCACTTAACTGGAAGCAAACCAAGATCATGCTCCAGTTCAGTAACGCTGACTGCCTTCCAATATCTTTCTGGTTCAAATTCAGACCCAAATAATATGTTGTCACGCAGCTGATATCACACGCTAGGGATTAGGACACAAGATAAAATGATGATATTGTTCCCAACATTGACAGAAAAACAAACCAGCACTGTGCAACTTACAGTGGCATTGAAAATCCACGACACTTGAGGAACATAAGCAACAGTTCCTCGTATAATAACGCGCCCATCGGAGATAGGAGGGAGTTCTCCAAGCATTGCGGATATTAGAGAGGTCTTTCCCTCTCCAGTACCACCGATAATAGCAACTAAGCTACCAACTGGTATGTCCAGATTGATGTTCGACAATGTGGGTTTTTCTGCCTGAAGTTAGCTGAAAATTTAGCCTCCGGTTGAAAAAAGATACAGCAACAAAAGGATTGGAAACCTCCATAAATGACCATATCTTATTGTGAGATTTTGTGAGACCACTACCGAATGTTCTAAAAGCTTAAATTGTTAGATAAACACGTGATTTATTACTTAAATATTTTAACACTCCCCTCACGCTTAGTCTGGTCTTTTACCTAGTACTAAGTGTGGAAATTTAATTGGGGAGGCAGATGGGGCCTAGTAAGATTTGAATTTAGGATCTCCAATTCTGATACCATAAGAGATTTTGTGGGACTACCAATTGTTCTAAAAACTTAAGCTATTAGATGAATGTGTGATTTATTACTTAAATATTCTAACACTTATATCATGAGAATGACATAGTTACATTAACTTGAAACCTTAAAATGATGGAAAAAGAGATGCATTCCTCTAAATTTTCAGATCAGTTATCTGCAACCTCAGACAATTAGCAAGAGTGAATTCACCCCGAAAAATTGCACTCTAGAAATTAGCAAAAGTTTCCATTTGCACTAATCACTTACTAATTGTTTGAGTTGTTTCAACAAAAAAAAAATGCTTAAGTTGTTCAATGAAGCTGTGCTTTAAATTTTGATTATGGCATCAACTAACTTCCGGGTTAATGAAAAACTTTCAATATGCCTTTATCCTTCAAATCACAGGAGTGATTATTTTTGTTTATAAACGCATGGTCAATGGTGTTAAAACCCCTAAAACCTAGACAACTCGAACATACTTAAGTCAACAGTTTATTGACATTCAAAAGGGAAAAGGTAAGTGATTTTGCCAGAAAAAGTGAGGCGAGTCTTTATTTGACCTTTGAGTTCCATGAAAAGTGCCCATCTTTGATTGAAATAGCTGGCTGTCCTGGCTCGATCGGTGGATTTGGAACTACAACTGTCTCTTCTGTTAAAATAAGTTCCTCCAAACGTTGCAAGGAAACATTTGCGGTAACAACCTGGGACACAAAAGTATGTTTGGAAACTGAAATATGACATACATGTGTTCGCAAGCACAGTTACAATAAGGTTGCCAGATCTAAGATGGAGAATATGCATCATCTTTGAGAAAGCAAATATAAAAAACCTTAATAACCACAAAAACAGAAATTTTGCTTCCACTTTCCAAATATTATAAAAGCAGTTTAATGATTACAGAGTTAATTATCACAAAATGGGTTTAGCCTTCCCACTTAGTTATCAAATTGTTGTTACAGGTTTAACCTTCAACTAATTTAATTTCCATTTTTATGCTATTTCAACAACTACACAATCAGTTTAGTTTAGAAAAAGATGCAGTATATTTCACTTTTTACATGTTTTGTTATCCAACTCAAAGGATCAAACCCATCAGTAAAATGATCTATTGCAGTTCACCTTTGATATACTATCTCATTTTTCTAGCAGTTCAATATTGTCAATCATTCGCAAAGGCAAGATGAATTAATACTTAAAATGGATGAGGGATATTGTGAACAACATATCCAAAGTAAATAATTAGGAGGAAAAACAAAATGATATTTTCCACTATCCACATAATAACTGCACATGTTGATGTTGACAATGGGTAGATCAGTAGACTATTCTTTTGAGTACAGAGATACAGAAAAGAGGGTAGGATGAAATGAAAGAACCTTAGACATCAGGTTAGGTAGCGTGTTTAAAGGAAGCTGTAGCACCGCAAAAAGGGAAAGTGATGTAAATGCTCTCGCTGGTGTCAAATCCCCACCAAGTAAAGTGAATGTCCCAAATGAGACAACGGTTACAATGGCGGGGATGCTGTTTAGTATGAAGCTGTTGAGCTGCCACCAAAGTTAAACTCTCAGACATAGAAAACCATCTAGCATTATGGAAGAGAAAATGCCGTGACCATTAGCTCTCACGCCCGCCTGACAAAGAGGATCCAAATTCATTTGTCTACTGCTAGTTGAGAAACAAATGGAGACTATTTTTTCCATGCACATTTTGGGAATAAATCTGCTGATTCAAAAACAGCTAGTATAAGTCGATGACTACTCAGCATACATGAAATGGTTAACGGAGTCCAAGACCAGATGGATGATTTGACACAGTAAATCAATCATCTTTCTCAATTTTACACTAACTTATTGTCTTGTATGAAAAGAAATAAAAAATTTTGAATTGCTAGCACGAAGGTACTTATGAAAGTATTTTAACTGCTGTCGGTCTGCTTGGCAAGTTTACCCCAGACAGAAAGCCAAGACACGTGGTTCCATAAATAGTGGGTTCACAATTTTTTTTTTCCCACAATCAGTTTCCAGCCACTGAGGTTTTTCTATCTTTCCCTCCCTCTCTTTTTCTCTCTCTCTCTCTCTCTCTGGGCGTGCACGCGTGCGAGTGTGTGGATTTGTGTGTGTGGGTGTACATGTGTGTGCTCGTACATATGTATTAGATACTGACATAGACATGCATATCGGGGAAAGAAAGAATTTTCCAACTGTCAATACAGATGATGGATAATTCCACAATAAGAAAGCATAAGTTCATCTTAATTTTGAAAACATTCATACCGCAGATAGTAGTTGTGCTCTACGAAACCACAAAAGCTCATCATTTCGTACTTCTTGAACTCTAGATTGAAAGATCTTTTCCCAAACATAACATCTGCAAGAATTTTTCCAATGAATTTCATTCGTCATAAAAAGAACACAGCCAAAGAAAACGTAGGCCAGAGCTTCCCACTTATTCAACATACTTCGCAGTGTCCATTGCTGCCAAAATTTCATTCATGAGGCTGACTCTCTTGTCAGTACACTGCAGCCCTTCCTTTGTAAGTTTTTGCATTTTGCTGATTATGACCGTCTAATTAGCCACGTAAAAGATTAGAACATGTAAGCCAATTGATTGACAGATGGAACAGATAGACAATTAATAAATATGACATAAATGTTAATCCATGATCTAAGAGTGATGAAGTGGCAAAGAAAACCTCTTTTAGCTAACCGGCAAGTAATACAGAGATGATGAGTCTGAGAATTTCTTAATGAGCAAAGCAGTGTAGGCAGACATCGCTAATTTTGACTCATGGAACTCTTTACTTGTTGGACCATTATCCTTTGGTCAGAATGGCAATACGATTTGATTGCATTCGTGTCTTAAGCAATCAGATTAGGCTTGCCCAAAGTATGCATTGTCGCACAAAGTGCCACACCAATATGATATTGCCTGTGAGCAATACTACTCTGATACAATTGCTACTATGTAGAAGTTTCAGAGGATAAACAACCTCTATCGGGTACCTAGATCAGAATGCCCCCTTCCTAACAATTAAAGTTAAAGACAAGTGGGACGTTCAAGTCAGCACAAATATTAGCAAATATATGCTTTTGACTTAAATTGGTAAATGGTTACTAGTCATGGAAGAAATCAGCACTACTGATGTTATAGAGAGGACGATATTTCGAGGAATAAGAAAGCACAAGCTTACTTGCAATGGGATCATGAGGAAAAGCATGAGACATCCAAGCAGCGAAGCAATGCCTAGTTGCTGGTACAGAAGAACCATGGTAATGACAATACAAAACGGAGCTGACCATAAGTTGTGAAGTTGTTGGCATATTTGCTGAACAATGTCAGGTATCAGGTAAGATGCATTTAAGAAAATCCTCTTTTGCAAAATCAGAAGAGCAGTGCTTATGATTTCTGAACTAAGTACGATGTCACCATTGACTTAACTAAATCACGTTGCAGCAATAAGAGAACTATAGTAGCAATGTCATAGTCATGTCTGAGGTAAGAATCTCACCTGAAGTGCATTAGTATCTGTCGTTATCATGTTTGTTATCTTTCCAGATTGGAACTTTTTGCGACCCTCATGAGTGAGTCTCAAGGATTTGCAGAAAATGGCCGCCACCTACCAATTAGGTTAAATAAGCTATGGTAACTGCTCACCTACGACAGATGACGAAGTAGAACCTAGACTAAACATCTGAAACTGGGGATTAGTACACATCTGGTAGAGGTTTTACCAAAGTTGACCTCAGCCTAAATCCTGTCCGAAATGCATTCTGAAGATACTGGGCTTCACAAAGCACACCAAACAACTGAACAGAGTCAAATCAGAAGTCAATACCATATCCCAAAACAGCAATTTTCACATGTTTTATTGATGAAAGGACATGATCATGGAATCAGAACCAAAGGACAGAGGCACCAATAAATATGAGTAAAGCAGACAATATTGGCATATAATTAATTTACTTTAGAGATAAATGCAATATACATGGGAATTTACTGTTTACAGAGGTGATGATTATATTTTCTTCACATATTGCACTATGAATATTTAACGATGTGCAAACTTAGAAGGAAAGGATTCTGTCTCCTCAAATAAATCAAAACCTTGACAAAAAACCAAAAGAGGATCATACCACACTGACAAGAATCAAAAAGGCACAGACGTAACCAATCCATGCAGGGTCCCCTCTTTGCATTGACTGCACGTTGCAAAGAAAGAGGCATCAGAAAACCATTCCTGAAGCACCTAAAATAATCCACCATGATGTGAATGAAATACTAAAACAAAAGGTCGGTCTCTCTGCAGAATATTTTTGCCATGGAAGGCAAGGCGATTGAGAATTCAAGATGAATGTACCATAAAACAGAACGGTGAGATTCTCATTCAATTAATCTTAGTCCCTATGGTCATTATGCCATTGCTGTTCCTTTTTTCCTGTTCATATTGAAGCAGCTACTCTGTCAACGCAATACATGGAGCACAGTGAAATAATTACTAGAAAGTGACATTTTACCCTAAGAAAAACATGCTACTTCTGTTTCTGCTACGGTCTGCCCCCCCTGGGAGCAACTCTTCTAGTTTTCCATCCAAAGATGGCCTATCAAACAGAATTCTAATCATTTGAAGAGGAAACTCCATGGAAAATTTTTTTCATAATGAAGCACATATTTCTAGAATATAAAGATTTGCAATTCCAGGATTTCATCAAAATTTTACGAGTCCAGTCAAGCATTGAGTAGCATTGAGTTGAAAATTGATGCCTACACATTCATCTTTGAGAGAGGAAGCCGGGGGGTGGGTGGGGGAGGGGAGGGGGACTTTGAACGACTTGCCTGAAGGAGGTGGTTCAGCAATATGGGCCCTGCAAAGCGGGAAAGATCGGTCCCAATCTGTAGTAATTCTTGTAAGAAAGAGTTACTAAGCTTCCAATGAGCATTGCATATTGAAGTGAACAGAATGGTCTTGAAGTATTGTTATTATAGTGATCATTCAAGCTCAATCATGAGATGAATTTCTAGAGACTCCAGTTTTTCAGAAAATGCTTTTTTTTTTTTTTTTCTTTCAGATTCATCAGTTTTAAATGTTCTGCTCGACCAAAATCATTAGGAAAGGAGTCACAACATTTGATTGAGCACCATTCACGACAACTAAGGAATCCGAACATTTTGGAATGAGCCCGGTGTTCAATTAGATAATGAAGGGTACCTATGATACCTTAAAGAAGCCTCCCAACCAAAACCTGAAGAAGTAAAGGAAACGAGTAAAATGAGATGGGGAACGTTCAAACAATGAGGAATCTTACAGAATAGCACTGGACAGATGTCAGTGCACCGTCAAATCGAAATTGGAATGAAGAATGGGACATGGGATGCAATTTAGCCAATACATACCTTCCCCCAAGGCTGCTGTTCAAAGCTCTTAAAAGCCACGGTTTGGGCCTTTGAGACTCTTTGGCCCAGCATTTCTGGAATCTGCAAAATATGAGATAAGTTTGATGCTTTAGAATTGCATCTGAATACACAAAACGTTTGGGACACAGCTAAAGAAAAGTGACTGAAGCGAACCTTTTAAACAGCCTCTCAGTCCGATCCCAAGAGTCTAACTTTCAAACATCCTTTTCGGTAATTGGCCGGTTGTAGCCTTGCAGAATAAGTGGAGTCATCCACCCAAAGTATATCCCTAAGGGAGAGAGAGAGAGAGAGAGAGTTATTATCATTAGCAACAAAAGAAAAAGCATCTGATTAATAAAACATTAAACAAAATCCAACGTTCCATTTCACTAGACCCCCAAAGAAGTATCTCATTTCAATTTTATTTTCAAGTGAAGCTATTATATGCTTCAGCGAGCAAGAGATAAGCACAGACAGAGAACCAATAAATGCCACCATCAGAAAGCAAGTAATACAAGCAAATTGGACTTGTTAAGCAGACAATCTAAATGCCAAATTACTAGTTCAGTATCAGTGCTTATTGGAGAACGAGAAGCAGTGCTTTGATATGTCAATCCATAAAGAATAGCTGAACTGGTCCGGTCTTATGGAAAACAAAACAGCACTATTGGATAGGAAAAATTGAAGTTCCGGTATCACTCACTTGAAAAAATGTTGACATGCCTTTCAGGACAAACTTGCTCCTCTCCTGGAAGAGCCTCATATTTTAACACTATCAAGAGGCTCAGTTTGGATCATTGTATACTCTGGATAAGGAACCAGATTTGGAACGTAGACCAAAAGAAGAATCCCAGATGAAACCTACACCAAAAGAAGCACAAAAAAGAAGAAGATTTAGTCGGGATTCTTTAGATCAAGATGACCAAGGACAGACAGAAATTATAATAATTGACAAGTGTTCTTAGCAGGATCTGTTTGTTCAAAAGGTTAGGAAAGTTTTAAACAGATGAGTCAGGACTAAGGGTTTATTGAATGAGAAGTAACCTGGCAAAAAACCTTGCTGATACACAGATAAAGTGCAGACCTGCAGGATAAAGAAGTTGGATATTAGGTCTTCCCCGGAACATCTGAATATGGATCTTGAACTCTAGAACATTGTGATACATTATGACAGAATAACCTGGTTCCAAAAAGTTTTTTAAGTCCCCAAAGAAGATTTCCAATTTTAGAGTTGATTAAAGCAACTAAGTCTACAACTGGCTATCATCTTTGACCAATCAAAATTAGTTTCACATTCCCAAAGAGAGATCACAGTGTCAACTTAATTTTGGCGACTTGACAGAGGCATGCTTCCAGAAAATACATATACAGTATGAAAGCTACTTAACATGAAATAGTACTACTAGCTGCATGCGCCAGTTTAAGGAAGCAATTTAACCATATTGCAAGAGATGGATGGAAATATTTTGCAAATATATCCTCTGCAATATTTTAATAGAAAAGTTAATTCTTTTGACTATTTTCATCAATCTGCATAGTCCGAAGAGAAAGAAAGAGAGAGAACATCTAATAACAACCTTTAATTTCTATACTTGCATTCAGTTGTGTATATTGGAGAATATGAGATGTGTATACTCTGATGTATGAACAGTTAAATGTCTGCTGAAGGATAAAAACTAACCTATGATGCTGATAGTGGTCTCTCATTGAGAGGATGAGATTAAGCATTACAGTTTCCCCCACCAGAACATAAATGAGTCCAAACCACACGTACCACCTGAACTCCCGGATGTAAACGTGCGTTTCTAGGCCAATCATAACTAGCATGGAGCACCAAGCAAGAGACTCTATGGTTAATGAAACCATCTGCCAAAGAGAAAAGTTACAAAACAAATTAGACTCTCAGTTTGCTGGCCAATGTAAAATAGCAACATTTGAGATTGTTGCGGACTGGTGATCTGAAGACTCACAGTATGACACAGATTGCAATCTGTTATGGTCAGACATTAGTCGGCAAATGTCATTGAAATGCGCAGCATGGCAGCAGCAGAAATAGAGTTGTGGAATTTAACAGTTAACTATATCTATTAGCCATTCCTGACTCAGAGGGTTAAACTTGGAACCTCTGGAAATTGGAAAAACTCACATGTGCAAAGAAGGATGTTTTCCATAAAGTTCATCAATTTATCAAAAGACTAAGTGTGCAGGATGTTGCAGCAATGAGGACTGCAGTAGCCCTGCGAGGATTTATTGGTGCCAGGCTTCTTCCAAAAGAAGGCAGTGGAAAAAAAAAAACGAAAGGGGAGTCAATTAGCTAGTGAACAATTTGGTCTATTGCTTTCTTATTTTGTTGAGGCTGAGCAACTAGCTACCGAATGTAAGTTTGTTAATAGGACTTACTATATGGGACTCTGTCGATGTGCATGACCACACATTAAACAAAATAACCAGCAAATCAAGATTGTTCATCAAACAAAGAAAGATTATGTGAACATTGGAGAGATGAAGTTAGGTTTTCGATAGAGTAAATTTCTACCTCATATGGAAGGAGGCTAGTCTGACCATCCAGATTGAAAACAGAAAAGCCCATCACCAACCTCAGCACAGGCTCGGCAGTGCAGTAAAAAGAAAGCAATCCCAACATATAGTTGTAGCATTTCGACCTCAAGCGGTACCTCTGGACCTTCGAAGTAGTCTTGATCAACCAAATTCGGTAGCAGCAGAGGCCCAGAAGAACCAAATAAGATATGGAAATGACCAAGGAATCAACAGCACAAGGTGTGTATGCACCGAAAGCGCTTTCTGCTCTCCTTGCCCAAATCTCATTTGCCACCGGCTGGCAATACCATTCGAACGGCTCAAAACCCATCTTTCAAATGATCGTGTAAGGTATCTGTCAGTTCAAGTAAGTACTTCTTCGCTTTCCAATCAAAATGAATCCTTTCCTACAACAGCAAGAGTCCATCACAACTGCTTCAGTTAGCACTGCAAGTATTTCAACGAAGAAGTACGATTAAGCAAAAACTTGCCCCGAATCAATGCACATGTTCAGAAACTTCCATCATGAATACTGCAGGGAAATTTGGAATTAGAAGTAGTTAAGAAAAAAAACCCACTATGGTGAAGTCACAAGAAGTCACAGTCCATTGAAGATTGCAGTGCTAGCAAAGTCACAGGCCATTGCTCTCTGTTCCAAACAAAAATCCCATTTAAATTTCCTCAACTTGACTTGAGCTTTAGAAAGTTCACAATCATCAAAACAATGCTTTGAGCTATGACCCGAAAGAAATTAGAACTCCATTGATTTCAAACAAACTTAGAAACAAGAAAGAACATTTAGTGAGTGCTTGGAGTAGGCCAACAAGAGTGAGTGTGTGAAACAGACCGTCAGAGGGAGATGAATCATCACCAAGAAAAAGGGATGAAAGAAAAAAAGGAAAAAGGATGAAGAAGCGGGACGTTGGGAGCGTGTGATTTATCTAAGGAGACAAGGAAAAGAGGTCCGAGACGGATAAGAACATTTGGTGTTGTGCATCATTAAGTTATAGTCTTTTTTTTTTTTTATTGTTTTTGGCTTGTTCATTGGACTTGGACTTACAGTCATACTAATTAGAAGAGACTAGTGGCAGGCATTCCTGTTCAAAGTCAATTATAATCATTTTAACAAGCTTAAAAAAAGTCACGAAAAACCCCGAACTTTCACTGCCGACACATTTACCCCAAACTTTTTTTTCATGACGTGAAAAACCCCAAACTTTCCAAACCGTGACACATTTACCCCATAAGGGCATTTTTGTCTTTTTATTCTGTTTTTTCATTTTCATTTTTTTTTCTTTTTTTCTTCTTCTTTCCTCCGCCGGCCATGGCCGGGCTGGCGGAGGGAAGCCGGCGTCCGGCGACCTCGCCGGCGTCGGGCGAAGGCAGGGACACCCTCGCTCGTCGCCGCGAGGGCGGCCCTCGCCGCGTCGGCGCAGGACGACCCTCGCCAAACGCAGCGAGGGCCGCCGCCGGCCGCCGGCGAGGACGACCCTCGCGATCCGGCGAGGGCACCCCTCGCCCGACGCAGCCCCTCGCCGCGTCGGGCGGGGACGGCCCTCGCCAGACCGGGCGAGGGCGGCCCTCGCCCGACGCAGCGAGGGGCGGCCCTCGCCGACGCAGCGAGGGCGGCCCCGCCCGACGCAGGGAGGGCGGCCCTCGCCGGCGTCGGGCGAGGACGGCCCTCGCCGACGCAGCGAGGGCGGCCTCGCCCCGACGCAGCGAGGGCGGCCCTCGCCCGACGCAGCGAGGGCCGCCTCGCCCGACTCGGCGAGGGCCGCCCTAGCCGAGGGCCGGCGAGGGCCCCGCCGACGCCGGCGAGGGCCCTCGCCGACGCCGGCGAGGGCAGCCCTCGCCGGACGCCGAGCTTCCCTTCGCCGGCCAGCCGGCGGAGGGAAGAAAGAAGAAAAAAATTAAAAAAATTTAAAAAAGATTAAAAAAATTTAAAAAATTTAAAAAAAAAATTAATTTTTTTAAATATGAAAAGACCAAAATGCCCTCTAATTCTGGGGTAAATGTGTCACATAACGAAAGTTCAGGATTTTTTGTGTCACAAAAAAAAGTTTGGGGTAAATGTGTCACGGTTGACAAAGTTTGGGGTTTTTCACGACACAAAAAAAAGTTTGGGGTAAATGTGTCACTCTGGGTAAAGTTCGGGGTTTTTCGTGGCTTTTTCCCTTTTAACAATCTACTTTCTTGATTTGGTACTCTTCTTTATAGATAGGAATAATTACATGAATGATTCTTGAACTTTAATCTAATATGAAATGTCATCCTCAAACTTTAATTTATTCAATGTAGTCCCTATATTTTCTATACATATTCAATTTAATCCATGAGTTATATAAAAAATGCTCAATATTGCCATAAAAGAACAAGATTGAATATTTTAATATAGTGCAAGGATTAGATTGAACATATATCAAAAGTTCATAATCCGTATTGAATAAATTAAAAGTTCATAAATGACATTATATATTAGGCCAAAATTAATGAACCATTTTTATTATTTTTTTCTTAAAGATAAACAAAAATCATCAGGATGCAGGCTCTTCTCAAATAATTTTACCATATTTTGCAGTATTGTAAGAGGCTCACAGATCCTAAATTTTATTTATTGATTACAATCTTTTCAGTCTAGAGAGGATGTTTGTCTATTTGGTGTTTGAATAATTATGTCTGTTGGAGGAACATCCCCAATTGATTTTGATGATTTCCAACTATCCTTAATATAATATTTATTATGGTAATTGCAGATGTTTGTAACAAGTATTAAAGACAGTGATGACCACAATGGTAAATATCACAGTATATCTTGATACAGCTTTTCCATAAACAACGCAAACAAAGCAGAAGATTCGGTGCTATGTATGCGTCACCGCTTACGAGGGCAAAGATAAGAGCTGAAACGAGGGGAGGACGTAATGGAGAAATCTTTGCATGATTGATTAGGCTATAGTCTTTTTTCTGAAGTTTTTGGCTTGTTCATTGGACTTAGGCAATCATACTAATTAACAAAGACTAATGACGGGCATTCCTTTTCCAAGTCAATTATAATCATTTGAACACTTTACTCTCTTGATTTGCTCTCCTCTTCTTTAAAGAAAAAAAATGCATAATTAGGTAGATGATTTTTAAACTTTGACTCAATGTGAAATGTTGTCTTTTGAACTTTTAATTTGTCTAATTTAATCTATAAACTTTTAATGCATATTCAATTTAGTCCTTGAACTATAAAAAATATTCAATATTGGCCTTGAGCTCAAATTAATAGGAAAAACAACATTGAATATGCTCTTATAGTGCAAGGATTAGATTGAATATATATCAAAAGTTCAAAAACCATATTGAACAAATTAAAAATTTAGAATTGACATTACATATTGGGCGAAAATTTATGAATCATTTTTATCATTTTTTTTTTCTAGAGATAGGCAAATGTCATTGGGATGCAATCTCTTCTCAAATCATTTTACTATATTTTGCAGTATTGTAAGAGATTCATGGATCTTAACTTTTATTTATTGATTACAATCTTTCGAGTCTAAAGGATGTCGATGGTTTTCCAAACATAAGAACTATTCTTTTTGTCTCATGTTGTACTTGAGATGTACTTGTTACCATAGTACAACTCTCGAGCCATATTGACTATAAGGGATTAACTTCTCATCTATGGTACGTTTGTCTATTTGGTATTTGAATAATTATTTTGTCCTAGAAAAGCTTTTTAATCCAGAATTCGTAGTGTTAACCAATCTATTGATTATCCTAGTGTGATAAATCATGTATCTGCCTTGAGGGTCCATTCTATCTATGTTTAAAAGATTTAAACCCAAGCTTTAACGAGTTCCCTGGTCTCTAAACTCTATTCATCTTCTTCTTCTTCTTCTTCTTCTTCTTCTTCTTCTTCTTCTTCTTCTTCTTTTTTAAATTTCAACTCGACCATAATCATGGGACTATAGCTAAAATAATGGTAGAAGTCCTATATGGATTAACACTCGTCTCTAAACTCTATTCATCTTTTTTTCCTTTTTTTTTTTTTTTTTTTTTTGAAATTTCAACTCAACCATAATCATGGGACTATAAATAAAATAACGGTACAAGTCCAATATGGATTAACCCTATGTCTGTAATTTTGTGCACCTCTTGCTTTTTCTCTTAGCTCGCTAATCCTCTGGAGAATTCACAATGGCAAGTTCAGAGTTTCAAGTTCGCTGCACCAGACTTGAGCCTTTGAATCTGATTGCGAGATGTCTAAGACCAATTTAAAGCTAAATCCGGATAGCTTATGAACCGTCCTAACATCTACCTTAGGCGACCTCCATTCTACAGTTGATCCGGAATGATCTTCAAAATGGAAATTTTCTTCTAATACCTGGGATGTTGATGGTAAAGGCACTGTACCATCATCTGCGTAATCATGAGCAACTGTTCAATCCATAATTCTAATCTTCCTCGTCTGTCTATTCCAAGAAGTCTTCATAGATAGATTCGACTTCAAAATCTAGATTTTCTGAGTTCCTCCTCATACATAGAGGTTAATAAGTAAGTCCGCCATGAAGGTTTTCTTCTTCGATTAATGTTCTAAGAAGAAGAACATTAATCGAAGAAGACAAGTATCAACCTTATGGGGTTTTCTCATCCATAACATAGCAGTAGTTACAGCTGCTTGAGGTTTACCCTGAGAACATCAAGGTTCTCTTCCATGTTCCTTTTTAAAAGCCATGTGGAGTGCTTCCTTTCAATACTTCTGCCATGCACTCTCAGGGTGTGAGGCGTCACCTTTTAGGATGCAGCGCACTTCCTTCAAAAGTGTGTGGTGTTGGCTGCGCTTTTTAGTGAAATTTTTACGTTTTAGGTATTAACAAGAGTCTAGAATCACACTTAGGGTTGGGGCTTTGTAATTTGGGGTAACACAATGAAGAACCTCAAATTGGTACATTTATGATGATTTCATCATAAAATAATTTTTTCGTCAAAAAAAAATCATAAAATAATTTTTTCATGACAAAAAATCTCAAACCGGTTCACTCATGATAAATTTACCTCAAACCAACTTCTTGGTCATCAAAAACCTCAAATTAGTATAATTGAGATAAAGTTAGCATCCGTTAGTTTTCAATAAATTATATTAATATGATGTATTCATGAAAATGAATTATAAAACTCCAAATTAGTATATCTATCAACCATCATATGTAATTTAATTCAATAATTTAACAGTAAATTTTAAACAAAATAACGGATGATAAATTTGTCATAAATATACCGGTTTGAAAATTTTGAAGATACAAAATTTAGCTTAGATAAAATTATCATAAATGTATCAGTTTGGAGTTTTTCGTAATATTAACCCTTATAATTATAATTGAGCGCCTCGACTTTGACCAGTTATTGACAAAAGGTAGGGTTGACTATTTTTATTTGACTTTGACCGTATGAATATAGAGTTGACTCTTTCACTTAGACTTCAACGGTTTGACCGAGGGTTTAACTCTTTTACTCCGACCCTTTTTAGTTGACCATTTTACCATTGACATTTTTCTTTTTCTGATGGAATCAAAATTTGACGTGAGAACGAACGTCTAGTATTTCATTGACCAATACGGTCACATCTTTTACGAAAGTATCTGTCCCTCCGTTTGTATCCGGGTAATAATTTATTCGAAAGATCATTTACTTCACATTCTAACCAATAACGAAAGTATTGCACTGGGGAGAATTAAATATATCTGACTTTCTATTAACCCCTTTTTTAATAGCGGAATAGATATCATCCCAATTTTTGCACATCTTAATTTATCCACTTCCGCGGGCGAACAAGCTGAACCCAAGACCACAAAAAGAAGAGCATACTCTCTCAACCTCCGAGTCAATAACTTATTGATATATCGACAACTTGTATATGTTCGAAATGTTTATATCATTTTATAACAAACTATAGCTTTAATGGCAAATTTGTGAATATTGGAAACTGTAAAGGAGAAAAGTACAATTAAAAGAAACCTTATGCAATTATTTGGCACGTTTGAAAGTTCTTGACAAAAATTGTCACAGTGACTAAAGGTTGTTGTGCTTTTATCTTGTATTTATCCTATTAGAAAGAGGACTTTTTAATTTGAGAGGAGAGGACTTATAATCTATTCTAAGTACTTGATTAAAGTTTCAATTAGTTTTGGAGCATGATATTTTTTGTTTTGGTACTTTTAAATCATGTGCAATAACATGTAACCAAGTAGCTTTAAATTGCAAATTAGGAACAAAAAGATACAAACATAGGTAAAAATTTTGTAGAAATTGTCCAAAAATTCATAAATTTATGACACTTTTGCCAATCAAATCCTAAACATTTTAATTTTACCAAAAGAGTCATAAACTTTTTCATATTTTGCTAATTGAGTCAATCCATCCAATTTGGACAAAATTTGCTAACGTGGACACCAACCGTTCTACATAGTATAGCCACCATTGACATGGATAATTTTTAATTATATTTTTTTATTTTTTATTTTCCATTTATGCTTTTTTTTTCTTTTCCTTCTTTATATATATTTTTTGCCGCCCTTGCTGGCTACGAGCAAGGGTTGTTGGGCCCTTGCCAACTGTGGGCAAGTGTTGCATAGCCCTTGCCTAGATTTAGGTGAGGCCATCACAGTCGTAGGCAACCCCATAGCGGATGAACTTCAATTACTTTGAGACAAACCATATCATGGCATGACATCTAGCTCGATTAGGGTGAGACTACCTTGCTCATGGCTTAGGGTTGTGCAATAGCAAACACACTGGTGAGATTGACTAGCTGGTTTTCGTTCCCGTGGCTTATGGTTGTGTAATAGCAATCTCAAGGTGGTAATCGGACCGATTGATTTATAATGTGGGAACTACTTTATATTATTTTTAATTCTCGCAATTTTATTTAAGATATTTACTTTCTTGTTGTTTCTTGTTGTTATACACTGGCTAGATCTGTTAATCCTTTATACTTTTGCACTCCGATCCTAACCCCTTTATGGCACGAGTAGGAAAGTATTAGTCTTTGTAAAAACATACTCTTAGATCAAGAGCCATTCGTTGGCATCCTTCTTTTTTGGAACCAATGGTTCGTTGATTTATGGTTCGAAGAAGGAATAGTTCCGATCTTAAGTATGAGTTTACATAGAAGATCTACATCTTCCTCTAGTTCTCTATCACAAATGGACTCGGATCCCAGTCCTATACATAGAGAAGAAGTAAGGATAGAAGATTTCAACAAATCTATAGAAAATTGGGAAATTCCTAAAATACAGCTTAAAGAAATATACAAGCAATCAAAATTGAAGTTTTTCAAAAAATCAGACTATGTCATAACTACTGAAGAAAGAGATGTTCATCTTTCTAATTCTTATGAAAAAATACATCTTTTGAACAAAGAGTCCATTCTAAAGCACAAACAAAAATACAACTACATTCATATAGGACTAGTCCCTTAGTCTTACGTGGTGGGTAGAGACAAGTCTCTACAAAGGACCTATACATTTTGACTGTTATCCCAATTTCTCGGTTTCCCTTAAAGACAAGAACATTCTTAGAGCTCTAACACTCCAAATCAAAACCCATAATTATAAAGTAGCAGATGGATCTATTCATTTAGCCCTTGTCTATAGAATCCATTATAAAGCCATGTCCTCCGCTTTTGGAGAAAATGCTTTCAATGTCCTCCGCTTTTGGAGAAAATGCTTTCAAACATAGTCCACGAGGAGAAACACTTCTTCTCCAAACCGACATTTCTAGAGCGACAATTCCTATACCAGAACAATGAAAACCAAATTCCCCAACAAGTTGTTCAAAATACAGACCCTACTAATGTCATTTCAAGATCTAGTCATTCTTTCATAATTCCTATGTCTACAAGAGGTACAACACCTTTACCTCCTTCCACTAGTAGAAGTAATCATGAGTCACCTCTTAGGAATTTCCAGGCCAATTTATCAACAAAATCAGCCCGAACCGTCGAATCAGCCATAGATAATAGACTCTCCTCATCATTCTCCTACTTATTCGCAAATGATAGATGCCGAGCTTAATGTTTTAGAAAACATTTTGAGCCAAACAAAACTTTTCTTAATAAAGAATTTAATTCTGAAAACAACAAACAAATCGAGAATCAAAACCTTTGCTGAAAAAGCAAAAGACATCAAACAAAAATATTACGACTACATATATATATGTAGAAGAACAAACCAAAAGAAATATTTGATCATTATAAGTGGAAACTTGATAAGAAACCTTTCTTAGGAGAATAAAAATATCATTGCAATTGAGGAACAAAACAATTTTACTAATAACAACCTGAACATGCAGCCAAAAGACCTCCATTTTTAAAAATCAGAGTTTGCCAAAGCCTTCTTGTTCATCATTGCCCTACTTAAAGAAGCAACGAATGGATGATGATCAAGGTCATCTCATCCAAGAAAGCCTACCCTTGTTAGTAATACAATCAAATTACAAAGACAACTCAAGGAAGAACAATCCCTTTTTTCATTTCGTAGGAATTCTAAAGACATTAAATGCTATTCACTCTTAATCAGTTAAACAATATCTTCATAGAAAATGATGATACTTCTTCTGATGAATTTCTTGAGGAAGAAGGTGGGATTAAGGCTCAAAATAAGAGGGGCTGACCTCAATTGTATCAAGGAAGGCCTTGTTCCAACAAGCCACACCCTACAGCCCTTAGATGGATAAGATACCCTATACCCAATAAAAAAGATTTACTTAATAGACTTTGTAGATCAAAAATATTTTCTAAATTTGACATGAAATCAAGATTTTGGCAAATACAAGTTAGTGAAAAGGATAAATACAAGACAGCCTTTACAGTACCTTTTGGCCAATATGAATGGAATGTTATGCCATTCGGCCTCAAAAATGCCCCTTCAGAATTCCAAAGAATTATGAACGAGATTTTCAATCCTTATTCAGAATACATCATAATTTATATAGATGATGTTCTAGTTTTCTCTTCCAATATAGAACAGCATTTCAAACATTTATCCATTTTCATAAAAATAATCATACAAAGCGGTCTTGTAGTCTCTCCTACTAAAATTGCACTCTTCAAGACCAAGATTAGATTTTTTCCAATTATATTTTAGATTTCTTTCCCAATATAAATATCCTTTGTAAACCTTTACATCAAAGGCTACGAAAGGATCCTCCACCATGGACCTCTGTCCATACAGACATTGTCAAACAAATAAAAATTCATGTGAAAGATATACCATGCTTACATCTTGCCGACCCCTCCAAGCTGGCAAGCCATACTTTTAGTATTCGATTTTGACATTGAATTTATAAATTGTTCTTCAAATTCATTGCCCGACTCGGTTAGCCAACATACTACCAAAAGAAACAATATTGTTACTTGCCCAGTCTTTACAAAACGTAAAGAAAGAGCCATCCAAAGTGCCATAGAGGTAAGTAACAATCCTTCCCCACTTGCTACACAAAAACAAGCGGAATACAAAAGAATTTCGAATGAGGTGGTTATTAAGCCCCAGGCAACCCCTCCTTCTCAAAGATCAAATTTTTTTCCCAAAACATCATTTCAAAAAATATTAACTGTGGAAGATGGATTCTTCGATAAAGATCCAATCAAATTTGCAGAAAACATATTTCCAAAAAATTGGCTTTTCAAACCTCACAATACAAACAAAACCCTTGCTTATTATGAGCAAATTTTAGTGGAAACAGAATCGGTAAGGTTCACTCACTTTGCTGATAAAAACAATATAGAAAATATCCTTTATTCCACTATATCCATCAAGAAAAGTCATACACCCCCTCACAATGGGGAGCCTCACCCCATACACCCAGAAAATTCCAAACCAAACTTACTCCATGGGAATTTGAATACAATACATCCAAAACACCGTGTGTACCCAGTACTTGTTCGAAAATACAAAACCAAATGGTCACTCAGCAGCGTAGCACCCTCTATAAATACACCCACTCGACATAGAAGAAGGGGACCCGAAGTTTTCTGAATTTCTCTCTTCTCCTTCTCTCTCTCTCTCACTTGTAATCCTTCATCCCTTCCATCCCCATCCTCATCTCTTCCATCTCCAAGCTCTCTTACCTTGTATCCCCGGTTTCAAAGTAAGTTAGTTTTCATATACACACTTTCATATAGGGTTACCAACTCACATGATAGTTGGTTAACCATTTCCTAGTGGATGACCCGATTTTATTTCAACAACCTCACATGCGGCCAAAAGACCTCCAAAATCGTTCTTGTTCATCACTACTTAAAGAGAAAGCCTACTTATTAGTTTTTTCTTCCACTTGATGTGGGATTAAGGCTCTAAGAGAGCTCAATCCCTCACTCCCCCCCCACTCCCAAGAGACAAGGCATTCCAAGCCTCCAAGAGTCCCACATCGAGCAAATACTTAGAGAGTATAAGAGAGATTGTCTATAAAACCCAAGCCAAGCATGACCTTTTGTCATATTGTTTATGGCCTTTTTGGCTAAGATTGAGCATGAAATATATGAAGTGTGATCAATGCTCACATAAGTGGAGTTTGACGTTTTTGCACATGGGAACATGTGTGATTGGTTCTATTGGAGATTGCCCAAGAACCAAACTGGATCAATTTCGATTGGTTTAGAGCATGACCACTCTTTAGTGAAAAAAAAAAAAAAGTGATTAGTTTCATTGGACCAGACTAAAAATGACGATCCGGTCCGATTCCTAATCCTAGGACCAAATGGTCCAATCCCCAGTTCCCAAAATTGGAAAACGATTCTCTTATTTCCATCCTAGAACCGAACCAAACCGGTGGAATTGAACTGGATTGAGAACCAATCATGGGCAAGGGTTGCGCCCTAGAACACCACCATGGCCTAGGTGAGGCTACCTTGCCCGAAATTGGTGAGGGACCTCCGGCCACAAAATAAAAAATAAATAAAATAAAGAAGGAAAAGAGAAAAATAAAGAAAAAAATAAAAATAAAGAAATTTGTAAAAAAAAAAAATATATATTAAAATATTATTAAAATTGTCCATGTCATCCTTGTCCTTGTCATGTAGGACGTTCGACCATGTCAGCAAATTCCAGCCAAATTTCGTCGAATGAGCTTAATTGGCAAAATGTGCATTGGTTTATGATTCAACTGACAAAATTGAAATTCTTAAAACTAATTGGCAAAAGTACAATAGGTTTAAAAATTTTGAACAATTTCCCAAAATTTCGGAAACCATGCATTTCCTGCCTGTATTCACGTTAAAGACAATTTGCATCTTCAACTTTCGAACCTACAATTTACGTTCTTACCTTTGTGAAGACACTTCTGATTGCATGTCATTGTTTTGGTTTTCTCTTTCTATGGAAATTGTCATTTTTCTTTCAACTTGCTCCTTTCATCTCCGGTGCAGCGGACGGTCACCTCGTTGCCTGGAAATTGTCATCCTTTCATCTCCGATGCAGCGGACGGTCACCTCGTTGCGTCCCACGCCTCACTGCCACCTCTCCTCTAGGCTCCTGTCTCTGTCTCTGTCTCTGTCTCTGTCTCTCTCCCCCTCTCCCCCTCTCCCTTCTCTGCCCCCTTAAGTTGATCAGTTTAGCTAATTGAAGAAGTGCAATTGAGTTTTTTTTTTAAGTGCTTTGTCTAAAGATACAAATTGCAGATTTTGAAAAATGGGGATGCAAATTATTCAACGTGTGAGAAGTACCATAGCTTTAGAAATTTTTCCTCTGGAATAATTTCATCTTGTCAGCTTTGCTGAGCATTGGCTCTCATGGTTCAATGGAATTGGCATTTCTCATTTTTGCTTGTACTAAAAGCAGTGAAGCCAATTGGAACCTCCAGCATCATGCATATGCATGAATATTGCAACTAAGCCCATCTCACTTTCAAAGAAGATTCCACTCAAACTGGTGTAAGACCACGCCAATATTAAGCATTACTGAACTTGGAAGAACCTTATCTCAGTTAGTCCAGATATAGTGTGTATGATAGACAGAAGCACCTTTACATAATTGGTGAATGCATTTCATGGCCTTCTGGCAATTTACTGTTTTGCCTTCACATACTAAATCCACGGAGAAAAATGAAGGCTTGCATGGACGAACGTAGTTATTACATTTTCACAGCATCCCAATCCAGGTTGTCTCATTATGGAAGATCAGGGAGGTTGAGGGAAACAAGGAGGAAAGAACCACATCTTTAAATTTGATCGAACCCAATGAAGTCCAACCAGGCAAGGGCCGTGTGGTCTCAATTATAGCCAGAGCTTCCGAGGGTAATTCTACGTATACACCCACATGCTCTCTGGCGTTTAGGCTGTTCTCGGCTTTGCTTGCTTGTTCCGCAACACTGCTTAAAAGATCTGCCATATTCAAAGTGTAGCTGAGGAGTAGACCCATAATAGAACCAAATAGCACTCGGTTTTCGGATTCCTTATTCTGCATGACAGTGAATGTCGCTGTTAACAAGGGTGAATCTGATGTTATTGTCCATTGCCTCAACGTTGATGTAGGCCAACCTATCATATGCTTTGGGGGCAAGTATTGTTGATAAACCGTTTTAGTGCTTCTCTGAATTGCGCATTAACTGGAGATCTGGTGAAGGGATTCAATCATTTCACTTCACGAGATGTGCTCTGTGACAACCACAAAGCAAAAAATTAGACGGTGATCGTTTCCAAACTTCGTAATCACGTCTGTTGGTAAAGGTCGAAACATACGTTAGAACAAGACAAATAGTGTTATCGAGCTATTAAATGGAACTACTCTTAAGCTCAATGTTTACCGCCCCTTTCTTTAACAAATAAAGATGAACAAAACGGAAATTTTCGTCCTAAACCCTTACTGCCTACTGCTTGGTCACTGTTTTCCATAAAGGAAACGAAATGTTGCTTTGTGCGTAAAGTAGAATGATTGTGGAAATTTTGTTCATGCTTTTGACCATAAAACATCTAAAGAGCAGCAGAAAACAAAAGGCGACCCCACTTAGGGGGTCAAGGCCTGGCAATTGTCGCTGTAAGTAGCAGAGAACATATCACTTTGCATAAGAAAACATTATGGCCCAGTAATACAGATAAGCGGCATAAAACAATACAAAAGCGGCATTGTGACCCCAAGACATCATGCTCACAACCACTATAAGCACAAACATTAAAAGTAGCCGCCAGAATTGGCCCATGACATATCCGCACATTGGTCGACCTTATGATCTGTCACCTAGATCCTTTGAGAACCTACTGATTATTCTTCCCGTTTGGTTGATGTGAAAGAAAAGCATCGGAGCCCTTAATATAGACTCGCGCTAAATAGGTTGTCGTTTTAGGTAGGGAACCAACCTATTTTGGAAACGATCCCCACAAAAAGTTTGAAGTCATAAAGTGTAGAACTATTTTCTCTATCAACGTTGGGTTAATCGACAATAACAATGAAAAATACAATGCTAAAACTTGCTCGAAAAATACAATAAATGCTAGTAGAAAACAACTTCCAAATCCTGGACCATACATGAAGCCAAGTTTATTCTCCACTGCTATGATGCTTTTACATAGATGAAGATTAACAAGTGTGGCATATTTTTCAGGAAAAATACCAAAAATGTCCTAAACCTATTACATTGGTATCAATTTAATTCTAAATTTTTTCACTTTTTACCAACTATCCAACTAATTTTTGCCGGGAATCGCTGACAGGGAGGCCGGCTGTCTTATATGGTGCAGCCGGAGTTGATATAAACATTTTTTTTAATAATGTTTTAATAATTTTTGGAATTTCCTTATAATTTTTTTTTTTTTTCCTTCTCTTTATTATTATTGTTATTTATTTATTTTTTTGGGCTTAGGCCGGCAAGAATATTGTCCATGTCTGTGTTCACCTTCACGTGCAAAACCCTTTGATTAAAAGTGAAGAATTGGGTTGACGTCACCACTTGTTTTATCACATTTCCACAGCATCCCAATCCGAGTTGTCCCCAAACTTGTGCTCTAGTCGTTCGTATCTACTGTCAGCCAGTCTGCTCATCAAACCTAGACCTGCATGAAGGATGATTAATTAGACGCAATGTGCGAATGAAAATGCAGAACAGGATACATCAAAACAAAAAAGTAGATACCATATGATCTTTGGTCATTTCTTCTTTAATACTTTCGCAATTCCATCCTTCTATAAGCAGGAACAACGGCATATTTTGAAGGTTCAAGTACTCGATCTCATGCAACGACCTTAAGCAAGCAGAATATAGAACAAGGTATGTCCAAGAATGAAGCACGAACCTTCAACTAACTTGTAGAGAGCAGACCACCAGCTATAGGCAGGAACTTGATAATGGTACAAAGCATTTTCTATGTCTTCATTGTGCTTCCCTTCCAAGACGCCATGAAGGGTTATAACTGCATCTTTTGTTCTCTTAAGGATGTTGTCACTGCTGTTGTCATCATCCTCGATGTTCAAAATCTGTAGGGTATTGTTGGAATTAAGGCTGACTGCTAGAGCAACGTTGGCAGCGGCAGCCCAGTAGGAAGAGGCCGATCGTCGTCTCTCACTATCTAGACGCTTCATTTCCATCCGTAAACTACTCTCTTTCTTTTGGAGGACTAAGCCGTGTAGATACTGTGCATGGGCAGAACCCGTGCTTTGAACCATCTTAGAGAATGCGCTTGCTTCATTTGACAGCAGATTCTCTGGAGTATCGTGTTCTGCTACCTGAAGTGAAAGTTGAAAGCACTGAAATTGATACAACAATAAGTAGAAACGCAGCTACATTGAAATGCATGAATAGTTCATTGGCAAATCGGAGTCTTTGTATGCTGAATCAAATGAGATGGTTAATTCACTTCTTATTTTCAAAAGTGTCAAGGGCCACAATAATCATACTTCAGAGATAAGAGTACTTTTACATATCCATGATGACAAACCATTAGTATGCAGTTTTTGCTAGTATTGATGTGTGCATGATGAATAGCAATGTTAGAACATACTTGGCCGGCATCAAGCACAAGAATTCGGTCGGTATCAATAATAGTGTTAAGCCTGTGAGCGATGATGAGCATGGTGCAGTAGTTGAATTCTTCACGGATGGTTTTCTGGATGAGAGCATCAGTTCCAACATCGACAGCTGCAGTTGCTTCATCAAGAACAAGAATCTTTGATCTTCTTAGTAATGCTCTAGCTAGACACAGCAGTTGCTTCTGTCCAATGCTGAAGTTCTCTCCGCCCTCAGAAACCTTTACAGGACACAACCAACATCAATAATATGAAGATTTTTAGCTTCGTCTTTCTAACTTATAAGAAAGAACCCACGGATACCTTTGAAAGCCAATAGAATAATGCAGAGCATCGGCCACTTGCATATGGAAAAGTCCAAACATATATATAAATTGACATCCCAACTTCAGTTAAGACTTCAGACACTACAATATTTTATGTATTGAGAAAACGTAATACAAGGGATCCATCAGTTTCTTTTGCCGTTAAAACAATCCCAACTTCTATACCACTCTGCCCACTACACCACCAAGTCCTTGCCAGATATGATGGCTCTTTTACTCTGCCTTGCAGTCTATAATTTACTTCAGAAGGAGGGATATCATTCATTTAAGGGAAATTCCGCAGATATTGTGAAATAAGTCTTGCTTTGGAGACTTCTCCAGTGAGATGAGCTAAGCATAGTGCAAGCAGAGCATTTGAACAAGTTATAATCATACATGGAAGACCATAGCAACTAATTTATCACCAATCTTGTCTCATCTCCTTTAACTTCAAAAAGTCTTAATATCCATGCTAATTTTAGATACATAATTTTTTCCCCCTGAAAGTATAGGATAAATATCTTTGTTTTTTTCCGGATAGTGCTTCTCTGAGAATCTATTGCATATGCACGTCAAACTTTTTAGCTGAACATTTAATCCATGTCACTTGCCTTGTATCAGTTCAACTTAATTTCTCTCTTCCCTCTGCCAAAGGGTATTAATCTAGTCAGTTGTTCTCATCACTATCTCAATTCTTGCACACTTTAGACAACGTCTAACAATCCTTGTCCTTCAAAAGACAATTTTCTTGACTTAAATATCTTAATCTCAAACATTGTTAGGTAACTTCCGATAGTTTCAATTACATAAACCTGAATTTACTAGGAACTGCAATGATCCCTTCATCAACATTTTACATCTATTAACTTTATTGCAAGCCTACCTCAGCATCCAGACCATAAGAGTTCCTCCGGATAACATCCTTCAAATGTGCTCTCTCCAGAGCCTCCCAGAGGTCAGCGTCATTATGTTCATTGAAGGGGTCAAGATTGAATCTTACAGTTCCTACACAAAATTGAAAAGAAACAAACTATTGGAGATGATATTTGGCTCCACAAATAATGGAATCTAAAGTTTCTTTTTGGTATATTGTAGATGCTTCTCAGTCCACAGTAATGAAGTTCAATGTATGCAGTTATGATCCATTCTATAGCCATTTTCACATGAAATATCAGACAGCACATAAAAGGAAAATCAGTCATTTTTATCCAGAAAATTCATTGGAACTAAACCAAATTAGGAGGACAGCGAATTAAGAATCATAGAAGTATAAAGGGTAAAGTAGTCTTTAGGACCTTTATGCCTTTTTTTTTTTTTTTTGTTTTTGTTTTTTTTTTTGGTAAAGGTAATAATATATTGAGCTTTAAACCAACAATATACACAAGATCCGGCGCCACAAAACTTGCACTCAACAAGACAACAAGTCAGAGTGAGTGGAAGGGAACCGAATGCAAAAGGCAGCCGCTAAACAAAGCAGCAGCAAACAAGGAAAGAAAACAGGCTAAAAGCCAGGACTACCCAAGGCAACAACAGGAACCACCTACGAATCCCAGGTCAGCATCACCGCCCTCTACAAACAGCTTGTGGGTGTTCAATTAATCTAGTTATGGTCTCTCGATTGGTGGTGTTTGTGGGTTGTGGAGATTCTTTTATGTGGTGATATATTTTTGATTGTGTTGGATTATTGAACTGTTGAGATTGAGTTGCCTAAAGGACAATATTGTGAGAATTCCCTTATTACTATTGGAGAATGGGTGATCCTGCACAGAGTAAAAGTAAGGGTGATCCTAAGAAGAGTAATAATGTGATAACTGAGGTGATTTCCTCTTCTTCTAATCAAATTACCAACAAGAAGCTTGATCATAGTGCTAATTTTCATTAATGGAAGAAAATTGTGAAGCTTACTTTGACAAGTAGGAATTAGCATAAACACTTGATTGAGCCTAAACCCCAGGATGATGCAAGTTGGGATGTTATTGATGCACGTATCCTTGGTATGCTTGATCTAGTAACTCATATTGACACAATTAGAGAACTGTTAAGAGAATTTTTATTTTTTCTTTAATGCAAAAGTTTAACTAATCTAAAAGGAAGCAACGTTCTAATATGCAATACTTTGCCGATTTTAAAAGGATATAAAGGAGTTGAATGCTATCTCCCAAATTCAGCAAATGTTTAGTAAATGCAACTTCAGAGAGAACAATTGGCTATAATAGGATTCCTATGTCCTGATATGAAATTGTTAGGTCTTAGATTCATAGAGAGACTATTGCATCTCTCACAGATATGTTTGCTCAGGTTTTTTGGGCAGCTCATGAGTCTTCTCAGGAAACCTTATTTATAGTAGATAATTCAGCTTTGTGTCCTACTCTTGAACTAGTAGTGGTAGGAGTGATGGAGGAAATTGTGGAGGATATAGCAGACATGGTAGCCAAGGCCCAATAACAAGGAGCGGCCAAGGCCAATAGCAATTTTATAAACAATCCTACATGTCAACTAATAACTCGGAGGCCACACAGACTTCTCATTATTGAGGCAAACCTGGTCATATTCAAAAACTTTGCTATAAGTTACATGAGAGACCTGGGCAGCAACAACAGTTTGCAAATACTGCATTTGTACTAACTCTTCTCCACAATCTTCAGTTGGAAAGGTAATGGTTATGTCAAATGAGAAATTTGCTTGGTACAACCAATTTCAGATTTCACAACCTACTTCTTCCACTGCTACTTTGGTACAGACAGGCAATGCCAATGCATGTCTTTCAAGTGCTTCTCGTCCTTGCATCATTTGATTCTGCAGCTTCTGATCACGTGCCAGGTCTTTGAAGTATATTTTCCTCTCTTACTCCATTTGCATCTATAGTTACCCTAACCAATGGATCATCATCACCTGTTAAGGGAGCCGGCACAGTTCATTTAACTCTTTCATTGCCATTGTCCTCAATGCTTTATCTTCCGCAATTTCCATTTAACCTCAAGTCTATTAGTAAATTAACCAAAAACTTTCAGTGTCCACATTCTACCCTAATTCTTGCATTTTCTAGGATCTGGCTACAATGAGGACAATAGGGAGAGGACGTGAGGCGGAGGGCTATATGTGCTTGAAGATACCCTTTAATGCTCGAGTGTTGCATCCCTACATCATATTCATTGTCAGTTTGGTCATCCTTCTCTACACAGTCTTCAAAAGTTCATGTTGGAAAATCTCCTATAATCTCTCCCAAATCATTTGGGATATTATGTGATATTATTTGATTTGATTTGATCATGTGATCTGATTTTGTAAGCTGTAAATTAGCTATTGACAAAGATTAGGTCCTCTATTCTTGATTTTCTCACCTAATTTAGGTCCTTTATTCTTGCATATATATACCATGTAATCACTCGATGATGATATGAGAAAATACAGATTCTTTTCTACATGATATTAGGGCCCAGTTTTCTGATCTATATTCCTTGCCTTTGTTTCTTTTCCACTACTGCTGCTTCATTGCAGCCCTTTTTTCAGCCTTATCATTGCTGTTCTGTTTCAGCTTTATTACTTACTTAACCAGCCTTATTGCTGGCCTTCAATTGTGTGATAACCACCCTTGTCTCTCGATCCCTTCTTAGTCTCCTCCTATAATCTGTCCTTAAAGTTGCTGGAATGGAAGATTCAGGGAAGGCTACTCCGACCAAGCAGGGTCCTCTGTTCAAAATCAATCCAACTTGACATGAAGGAGATGAAGTTGGATTGGATGAAATAGGATTGAGCGACGCACTAGGTAGTGAAGGTAGTGGTTCAAACCACTATCTTCATTAGGAGTCTCCCCATGAAGATAATGGTGGGAAGTAAAAAACGATTGGTTTTCATTAAAAGTGACATCCATCAAGATAAAAACTCGACATATTAAAGGGTCATAACATTTATAACATTTTTTAGTATTAGCATATACCCAATAAAGACGCACTTTAGAGCATGAGGGTCGAGTTTGTTTCAGTTATGATTATGAATACACACAAATGCAACATAGCCAAAGACACGAGGGGAAATGTGATATTTTTGGGAGACATCAGGATAAAAGGGAGACAGGAGCTGTAAGGGGCTTCTATTTCCTAAGGTTTTGGAAGGAACCCGATTAATATGATATGTTGAAGTTAAAAGAGCTTCCCGCCAAAAATGCTTTGGAACAGACATTTGAAAGAGAAAAGTCCGAGTAACATTTAGGAGGTGCCTATTTTTTCTTTTGACTACTCCATTTTGTTAAGGGGTATCAACACAGGAAGACTCTTGAATAATACCTTGAGTTTAGAAAAAATGGTCGAGATACTTATTGAAATATTATTTCCCATTATCATACCTAAGTCTCCTAATTAACACTCCAAATTGATTGACTATTATTTTATGAAAGTTTTGAAAAATAGATTGAATATTAGATTTGTCTTTCATAAGATATAGCCATGTAGTTCAAGTACAATCACCAATAAAAAAGACAAACCACTTAGCTCCTGTAAAATTAGCAATTCTAGATGGACCTCACATATCAGTATGGATAAGAGAGAATGATATTGAAACTCTACCATTATTATTCAAAGGAAATGAAACATGATGATGTTTTGCGAGTTCACAAACTTCACAATGAATATTTTCAACAGCAACGTCTGTTTAGTCCACCTAGTCCTTCAACAAGTCCATCGAGTCCTCTGACCGGTCGTAGTTCCCCGTCAAGTCCTCTGCCTAGTTCATCATCATCTTCATCTAGTCCTCTTAAGAATGAACCAACTAAACTGCAAGTTTACTTAAGAAGGACGAAACTCAATCTGAAACTAAATCAAGTCCCATTATCCAAACCGTTATTAGGTAATGAAATCACTCACTCTTCTTCTAATGAACCTGAGTTAAGTGATTTTGATTCACCTATTGCCTTGAGAAAAGCAACTAGGAAATGTACCCAACACCCTATTTCCCAATTTGTGTCATACCATAGACTATCTACTCAACAGAAAGCCTTTATTATTGCTCTTGATTCAAGTACTATTCCTAACTCAGTACATGAAGCTTTTGAGAATAGGAATTGGATGCAAGCTACAATGGAGAAAATGAATGCATTGAATAAGAATAATACATAAAAAGTTGTGACTTTACCCAAACGAAAGCAACCAATGGGATGTAAATGAGTTTATACCCCTAAGTACAAAATTGATGGCACCTTGGAGAGGTATAAAGCAAGGTTGGTCACAAAGAGGTATACCCAAACCCATGGGGTGCATTATCAAGAGACTTTCGCACCAGTAGAAAAGATGAACAGTACAGATATCACTTTCTTTTGCGGCTAATTTTGGTTGGTCTTTACAGCAATTTGATGTGAAGAACGCGTTTCTACATGGAGATTTGGAGGAGAAAGTCTTTATGGAGCCTTCGCCAAGTTTTGACAAGGATTTTGGAAACAATAAGGTGTGTTGACTTATAGAGGCTCTATATGGTCTCAAACAGTCCCCAAGAACTTGGTTTGAAAGGTTCACAAAGGCAATACTTGAGATGGGTTACAAGCCGAGTAGAGGGATCACACCCTATTCATCAAACATTCAAATGAAGGTATGGTCACAGCTCTATTTGTATATGTAGATATAATTGTGACTAATAATGATGAAGTTGAACAAAAGTCTCTTAAGAGCAATCTTGCTCAACAGTTTGAGTTTAAAGACCTTGGAAAGTTGAGATACTTCCTTAGTATTGAGATGACCTACTCTAAGAAAGGTATTTTTATATCTCAAAGGAAGTATATACTTAATCTTCTCAAGGAAACAGGATGTCTCAAAGCAATGTGGTGAGCACTCCTATTGATGCATACCATAAAATGGATGGACACGGAGATAGTGGCATTATCGATAAAGGGAGATATCAAAGGTTAGTAGGAAGGCTTATTTATCTATCTCATATTAGGCTAGACATAGCTTATGTTGTGGAAGTTGCAAGTCAATTCATGCATGATCCTTAAGAAGAACATATGCAAGCTGTCTACCGGATTCTTCACTACCTCAAAGCTACTCTTGAAAAAGGTATTTTGTTTAAAAAGAGTGACAAGCTGAATCTTGAAGTCTATATTAGTGCAGATTATGCTGGGTCATCAATAGATAGAAGATCCACATCTGGCTATTGCATTTTTTTAGGGGGAAATCTTGTCACTTGGAGGAGTAACAAACAAAATGTGGTCGCTAAATCAAGTGCAGAAGCTGAATTCAAGGCAATGGTAAATGGGATATGTGAACTTTTGTGGCTTAGGATTGTCATTGAAGACCTCAAAGTGGAACACGAAGGAACTATGAGACTTTATTGTGATAATAAATCAGCAATCAACATTGCTCACAATCCAGTTTAGCATGATCGAACCAAGCATATTGAGATAGATAGGAATTTTATAAAGGAGAAGCTTATATCTGGTTTGATCAGTGCTCCCTACACTCCTAGCAAAGATCAGCTAGCAGATGTACTGACCAAAGGTCTACTAGTGTCAAGATTTCAGGAGATTATCAGCAAGTTGGGCATGGAAGATATTCACTCACCAACTTGAGGGGGAGTGTTTGAAAATCTCCTATAATCTCTCACAAACCATTTAGGATATTATGTGATATTATTTGATTTGATTTGATTATGTGATCTGATTTTGTTAGCTGTAAATTAGCTACTGACAGAGATTAGGTCCTTTATTCTTGATTTTCTCACCTAATTTAGGTTCTCTATTCTTGTGTATATATACCGTGTAATCACTCGATGATGATATGAGAAAATACAGATTCTTTTCTACAGTTAAATTCTAGTTTTTAGTCACTTTCAAGTTTGGAATATGAGTCATGTCAACTTGGCAAATTACATCATACTAGTTACCTACCTTGAGTCAACAAACAAGTGGCGTCTCCTCTTTTGTTAGTTCATTCAAATATCTGGGATTCGTGTCATGTGGTTTTCAATTTAGGTTTCAAATATTTTATTCCTTTTGTTCATGACTTTGCGAAGTCAAGTGGTTATATCTAATGAAAAATCGTTCATAATTGTTTTCTATATTTCATATAGTTATATCTGAAATTCATACTCAATTTAGTGTGTATGTTAAAGTTTTACGTTCTAATAATGCTAAGTAGTACTTTTCTACATCCTTTTCTGATTTTATGACTCTTAATATGTTATGATCCATAAATCTTCCTATCCTAATACACCATAACAGAATGGTGTTACTAAAAGAAAGAATATACATTTTTTGGAATTTATTATATCCATGTTGTTTGAGTTGAAGATACCCAAACCTTTTGGTCTTATGTTGTCCATACTGCATGCTATCTCATTAATCACGTCTTCTTTTGTTTTGGGAGGTGGTATTCCATTTTCTACTTTGCTTCCAAATGAGTCACTATTTGTCTTGCCACATTGAATTTTTGGTTATGATATCTTATTCATGATCATCGACCTAGAGTATGAAAAGTTGATCCCAAGGCCATCATTTGTGTGATTTTGGGTTATTCCCCTACTCAAAAGGGATATCGTTGCTATTCTCCATTACTGAGAAAATACTTTATAACCCCTAATGTTTCATCTTTTGAATTTACTTCTTATCATGATGTTCCAATTACTGTGTTTGAGTTCGATGAAGACTAATGTGTGACCACTATTCGGTCATCTATTACCGTGTCTACAGAAGAACCACTAGCTCTTCAGGATTATACTTGGCGTTCTACGGTAGCCACTGCTCCCCCTTCCTCCTATCACCACTATGTCATCTTTCGCTCCAAATCCACCATTAGTTGAACCTCCTCTTATACCTAATCTTGATCTCCCTATTACTCATAGCAAAGGTACATATGATTGTACTCAACATTCTATTGCAAACTTAATCTCATACTTTTTAGTGTCTTCTTTTCAGTCCTTTTTATCTACTATTAAACAATTTCCGATTTTAAGTTTGTGGTCAAGGCATTACAAAGCTCTAGCTAGAGGACAATAATAGTACAAGAATTAGAGGTCCTCCAAGTTAATCAAAATCGGGACTTGGTACTTCTTTTAGGCAAAACTATTATTGGTTGTCGATGGCTATATTCTATGAAAGTCAATCCCAATGGTTCTCTTGCTTATTTAAAAGCAAAACTTGTTGCAAAAGGATATGCTCAAGTGTGTGGGGGTTGACTATTTGAGAACTTTTTCTCATGTTGCCATACTTCTATTTGTATTTTAATCTCTCTTTCTACCACATATAACTGGCCCTTGTTTTAATTTAATGTCAAGAATGATTTCTCGCATGGTACTTTTCATAAAGAAATTCACATAGAGCAACATTCGGGGTTTATTGCTCTAAGGGGCCAATTGGTTTGCAAATTAGAAAGGTCATTGTATGGCTTGAAGAAATCCCCACGGGCATGGTTTGGGAGATTTTTTGACGTTATAACTTTCTTTTGGACTATCTAGATGTGGAAATGGTCTCTCTTTAATAAATAGTTAGCAAGAGGCAAACTATTCTTGATTGTGTATGTTGATAATATTATTATCAAAGAGATGACTTGGTTGGTATAGCTATACTAAAGATCTATCTTCAGCAATTGTTTCAGACTAAGGACTTGAGGTGGCGTAGTGACTAAAAGTTATTGTTCTGTCATAGCAAAATTATGTATTGGATTTGCTCACTGAGACAAGTATGTTAGGATCAAAGCCTCTTGATTCACCTATGGAAAAAGGGGTTAAATTGGTTACTAAGGGAGGAGAGATTCTTAATAATCTTGAGAGATACAGAAGACCGGTAGGTGAGTTCAATTATCTCATTGTTACTCAACTAGACATTACCTTTCCAGTTAGTGTGGTAAGCTTGTTTTTTTTCTTCTTCTCATACATCTCACTGGGATACAGTTAGTCAAATATTGAGGTACTTGAAGAATGCTCCATGGAAAGGAATTGTTTACCAAAACAATGGTCATAGTAGAGTTGAAGGATTCTCTTATGTTGATTGGCAAGATGTCTAGATGATAGAAAATCAACCATTGGCTATTGTAACTTGATTGGAGGAAATATGGTATCATGGAAGAGTATGTTAAAGAGTGTCATTGTCTGCTCTAGTGCTGAGTTATAATATAGAGTCATGGCAGAAGTGACATGTGAATTACCATGTATTCAGCAATTATTGACAAAGCTTTAGTCCCCATGACTTAATGGTGTAATAATAGAGTTGTAGTGCATATAGCTTCTAACCCTTTGTTTCTTGAGGGAACAGAATATATTTGAGGTTGACTGTCATTTTATTCAAGAGAAGTTGCAGAGTGAAGCGATCCTTCCCAATCACATTTGAAGTAGTGAACAACTTGTAGACATCTTTACTAAACCTCTGGGTAATAGGAGGATTTGTAACAAGCTGGGCATGATTAATATCCATGCTCCAACTTGAGGGGGAGTGTTAGAAATGTAAAGGGTAAAGTAGTCTTTAGGACCTTTAGGGCTTATTTTGTTGCTGATTACTAATCTATAAATTGAACTTTACATAATAACACAATTACTTTACCCTCTCACAGATATTTGAACTAATCAGGACTGGTCAGCCGGATTGTTCATGTCAAAAGAAAGCAATCACCCCATAGTAGTTGGGTAAAGAATTGGACTGCAACAAGGGCAAGTAGCTCTTGTGAATCGACGCTTGCTCCAATGAGTAAAAAAGTTCTGGAGATCCAATATTGGACATAATAAGAGAGAGCGAGAACCCTCAGCTATGTACTAGTTTGAGGACATAGCAATATCAACCAGTAAGAATGCAGAATTTCCTATGGAATATCAAAGAGGTTGAGGGAAAAGGGAGAGGGAAGAATGAAGTTATTATAAGAAACAAGTTAAGGTGATAAAAGAATTTCACAGTACCTACCTGAGAAAAGAACTGGTGATTGAGGTATGATGCCAAGGACTTTCCGCAAATCTTCCAGTCCTATTTTAGAAGTGTCGCATCCATCAATCAAGATTCTTCCTTTTTGCAGCTCGACAATTCGGAACAATGCATTTATCATGCTAGATTTTCCGGCACCAGTTCTTCCGACTATTCCCAGCTTCTCACAGGGCGCTACCGTAAAAGACAATCCATGCAGGATGGGAGGAAGTTCGGGTCTGTAACGAAGGACCACATCATCGAATTTCATTGATCCCCATGAAGGCCAACCAGGAGGGGGCCGATTGTTCTCTATTATAGCTGGAGCCTCAGAAGGCAACTCTATGTATACACCCACACGCTCTACAGCATTTAGACTATTCTCAGCTCCGCTTGCTTGTCTCAGAACACCACTCATAAGGTTCGTTATATTCAAAGTGTAGCTGAGGAGGAGGCCCATAGCTGAAGCAGACGCTGCTCTGTTTTCTGCTTTTCTGGTCTGCATCACTGCAAACGTTGCAGTCAACCAGATCATTATGCCTCCTAGAGTCTCCAACCGAATGGAGCGCCAACGGTTGGAACTAATATTGACAAGGGTGAATCTGATATTATTGTCCATGGCCTCAGCATTAATGGTGCTCAATCTATCATATGCTTTGTATGCACATATTGTTGACAAGCCATTCAATGCTTCTCCGAATTGTGCATAAATTGGAGATCTAGTGATTGAATCCAAGCGCTTCACTTCACGAGATGTAGTCTGTTGACAACACACGGCAAACAATTAAAGGACAATTATATCCAAATTTCCCAAGGACTCGGCTATGGGTAGAGGACGAAGCGTGCTTTAGAACAAGAGGGGGATAAAGACACCATAGACGCTGTAACTTCCATACGGTACTTACTTGATTGCCATAACTATTTTTTCAATCACTTCAGTGTCATAACTTCTGAAAAACCCTTCACTTGAGTATTATAACTTTTAATTGATCGCTTGATGCCATGACTTTTCAAAAATATTAACCCAAGCGCCGGAAATCCAACATTGCATGACACTTGTGGTGAATATTTCAAAAAGTTATGATACTCAATTTATCAATTCAAAAGTTATATGACGCTCCTTTTCCCAAACAAGAGGTGTAATGCTGTCGAGCAATTAAAAGAATCTATTGTTATCCTTGATTATTAGCACCCCCTCTACCAAAAAAATGACAAAAGGATGGCTAAAGAAAATGTTGTTCTGAGCCATTTGTGCTTAATACTTAGTCACTGTTTCATATAAAGGAAAAAAAGTATTGCTTTTTACTGTAGAAGAATAATGGAAATTGTCTCTTGCAGTTTCCACTATGAAACGTCTAAATGCCTGTGCGTAGTGTCACAAGCATCACCAAAAAATGCAAATACTACATGACATCGTCAGCTTATTTAGCAAAAGAAAATAGCCAAACCCACTTAGTGGGACAAGGCTTGGCAATTCTTGTTGGAAGTAGCAGAGCAAGTATAACCTTGTATGAAAAAGCATTTAGGGCCCAAACAAGACTCTGCTCACCTGGTAATATAGATAGGCTGCGTAAAACAAGATCAAGAGCGGCATTATGGCCCAAAGAGAGATTGTGCTCACAATTCCAATCAGCACAAAGGTTGAAAGTAGCTGCCAGACTTGGCCAATAAACCTATTCACAAGTGGGGCAACATTACAATCTATGTCACCTAGATCCTTGGCAAACCTGTTGATTATTCTTCCCATAGGGTTGGTGTGAAAGAAAAGCATCGGTGCCCTTAATATAGACTGGAGCATAGAATCATGCAATCTTTTTGCCGCATGAAGACTTGAAATAATCAACCAATAAGCATTAGTCAGTGTCACAGTCACCTGATTCATGGAAACACAGGAGTCATCACTGGAGTTGCTAAAAATACCTTCAGGTGACATATACCCACATCCACCAAAGACTCCAAAACACAGAAATCTAAAAATATAGCAGAGCTAGCAAGTAGCCTGTTTCATGGTATTGGATTCTCATTAAAATTACATTAACCTTTTGGCATTACGAACAAGGTATTGTAATCCAAACTCAAGGACTAAGAGGTAATATGGCTTTTCCACTTCATCAATAATCAAGAAAGAAATCATAGAAGTGCAAGCTACTACAGAAAAGATAGTGAACTTAAGAGATCTATCTACTTAATATTGATGTACCTGACTAAAGGACAGGAGTGCGTAGATCAATATATAGAATCCTGGTCTGTAGTTCTCTGAAGTGCTTTGATCTGTCCAGAAACTCAACCACATGCTACTTGAAATTCGAAGAACTTCAGTTAAAATATAGCATATAAAGAACACTGCCACCACCCACAGGCCTCCCAATGCCCCTTTGTACCTGAAAATAGATTAAGCAAAAAAGAAGATTAGTTCATACATTGCTATGTAAATCTATACGATGTGGTCCAGATTTATGAGTCCTAATAAAAATAGAGGGAAAAAAGCAGTTTACCACACAAAACACAGTTTCAGTTTTCACTAAAAAGGAATTAGCACATGCATCAACTGTAGGTGCTTATAAGCATTTAATGACACATAGTTATCATGTGGAGAAAACCTAAGCATCACAGGAAAAGGTACCTAGAGACCACAATTTCAGTGATGTCAAGTGAAGCTGAGAAACAAATGTAGCACAAACTTACGCTACATCAATATTGCCTCCATACAGTATTAAAAATAGCATGAACTTTCCTGAACTTTTCATTTGAGAAATCAAACACATTTGAGGTCATTTAATTGGCTAATTTGAACCCCAGTTCCATTGTTGAGTCCAAGAAAGTTTTTAGGTCATGAATTTCTTATCCAAAAGTAAGACTTTTTTGTAAATAACATGTATATACATTAAGTGTTAAAAGTTAAGGCCTCATATCGTGGATTTCACTACCTCATCAGGACTTTCCAACTCATGATACCCATTTCCCGTTCCTCTTGTTTAATAAGTATCGACTTCCCTCCTGTACCTTTCTTCTCATTGCCTTGATCTTTTGGCATTTCGTTAACAATGTTAGCTCCTGCTTTGGATGTTTTCTCCTCCTCTTCTGTTTGTAACTTCACTTTTCCTGCATTCTCCATAAGTTTCTGGAACAGTACCCCATTTCTAGAGAGCTCCTCAAAAGTCCCTTCCTCTTTGACGATTCCTTTATGAACCAAAATGATTCGATCCACTTGAGGAAGAAAATGTAGCTGGTTTGTGACAAGAACTCGCGTCTTCCCTTGTAGATTTTCCTTGATACAGCTATTAAACACCTGTAGGTGACTGTAGGTTAGTATAAGTTAATACAGGAATTGGCCTCATTTCTGAAAATTAAAAGAAGAGATCCTACTGAAGAGAAGATCTACAAATATGAAATTAAAGTTCACTTCAGATGTGGAGATAAGTTGAGCCAAAGTTCAGATACCCCCCCACTTAACAACTAATAAAAAAATGGCGAAACAAAGACAATAATAGATAAACCTAAATTTAAATTAAGAAGTCTTAAATCAGAAAATACATATGAGCTTTGAAATTAGCAGACGTTGCTTCAATTATCCCAAGATTGATCACAGCAAGTTGTCTTGAGGGCAGGACTGTAGTATCAGAATTCTTATCTTTGTTTAATTTAAGCATTTGAGCATGCTTCACATAAAACGCTTTTCAAGTATACAGGTAATTGTTGAAGCCCTATAACATCAATTGCTACACCTGTAATAATCTGAAATGACTAATATCCTGTATCATTAATTTCATACCTGTTGACCAACATGAGCATCCAGAGCACTAAAAGGGTCATCAAATATGTAAACATCTGAATTTGAGTAAACAGCCCTGGCCATAGAAACCCTCTGCTTTTGCCCTCCACTTATATTTACCCCTCTTTCGCCAATTTCTGTAAGATCGCGGCCCTGAAGATTGATTGAAACAGATAATTAACAGATCACATCCTGTGCTAATAAGACAATCTTGCAAAGCACTGTCCCACTTAACTGGAAGCAAATCAAGATCATGCTCCAGTTCAGTAACTCTAACCACCTTCCAATATCTTTCTGGTTCAAATTCAGATGCAAATAATATGTTGTCACGCACCTAATATCCAACACTAGGGATTAGGACACAACAAAATGATGATATTGTTCCCAACATTGACAGAAACAAAACCAGCACTGTGCAACTTACAGTGGCATTGAAAATCCAGGACACTTGAGGAACATAAGCAACGGTTCCCCGTATAGTAATGCATGCATCGGAGATAGGAGGGAGTTCCCCAAGCATCGCGGATAAGAGAGATGTCTTTCCCTCTCCAGTACCACCAACAATAGCAACTAAGCTACCAACTGGTATGTCCAGATTGATGTTTGACAATGTGGGTTTTTCTACCTGAAGTTAGCTGAAAATTTAGCCACCAGTTGAAATAAGATATGGCAACAAAAGATTGGAAAGCACCATTTATATCAGTGAGAATAAAATAGTTACATTAACTTGAAATTTCAAAAATGATGGAAAAAGAGACGCACTCCTCTGAGTTTTGAGTTCAGTTATTTGCCTTCTCAGACATTTAGCAAGAGTGAATTCACCCAAAAGATTACACTCTAGAAATTAGCACAAGTTTCCTTCCACGATTGGTGACCTTTGTAGAAGTTGTGAATGAACTCATGACTTCATGGTTAAGTTGTTCAATGAGCTGTGCTTTAAATTTTGATTATGGCCTCAACTAACTTCAGGGTTCATGAAATACTTCTAAGATGCATTTATGCTTCAAATCAGGCAGTTGTTATTTTTGTTTATAAATGCATGGTTGATGGTGTTACAACCCCTAAAACCCAGACAATTCATACATACTGAAGTCAACAGTTTATTCACATCGAAAAGGGAAAAGGTAAGCAATTTTGTGAGAATGAGACATGTTTATTTGACCTTTGAGTCCCATGAAAAGTGCCCATCCTTGATTGATATAGCTGGCTGTCCTGGCTCAATTGGTGGATTTGGAACTACAACTCTCTCTTCTGTTAAAAGTAGTTCCTCCAAACGTTGTAGGGAAAGATTTGCAGTAACAAACTGGGACACAAAAGTTTGATTGGAAACTAAAAGATGACATACAAATGTTCGCAAGCACTGTCAAAATAAGGTTGTCAGATCTAAGATGAAGAATATGCATCATCTTTGAGAAAGCAAAGGTAAAAAACCGTAATAAGCACAAAATGGATATTCTGACTCCCACTTTCGAAATATTGTAAAAGAAGTTTATTGAAGAGATAATCTGTTACAGATTTAGTGATTACAACATGGTTTTAGCCCTCCATTTCAATTATCACATTGATATTACAAGTTTAACCTTCAACTCATTAAATTTCTATTTTATGTTATTTCAACAACCGGACTGCCAGTTTAGTTTGGACAATAATGTAGTATATGAGAAATGATCGTCCACTTTTTGCATGTCATATTGTCCAACTCAAAGAATCAAACCCATCAGTATGATGATCTACTGTAGCTCACCATTGATATTCCATCTATTGAAAGACAAAAACTAAACTGAGAGGTTGATTAGGTTGATGTGACCCCAAGTTATCTTTTTATAATAAAGCCAAGAGGCCAAAATTGTAGTTCACCATTGATATTCCATCTATTGAAAGACAAAAACTAAACCGAATGGTTGATTAGGTAGATGTGACCCCAAGCTATCTATTTATAATAGAGCCAAGAGGCCAAAAATACAATATCACCCTTATTGCTGCCATACATAAAATAATAAAAGAAATAGACAAATATACCCCTATCGAACAAATACTCTCAGCACTATCTCATTTTTCTAGCAGTTTAATATTGTTAATTATATTCTTCTTCACTAAAGCAAGATGAATTAATACTTAAACATACAACATATCCAAGGTACTCAATTAGGGGGAAAAGCAAAATGATATTTTCACTAACCACATAATAACGACACATGTTATGTTGACAATGGGGTGGATCAATAGACTATTCTATTGAGTACAGAGATACAGAAATGAGGGTAGGTTGAAGTGAAAGAACCTGAGACATCAAGTTAGGTAGCCTGTTCAGAGGAGATTGTAGCACCGCAAAAAGAGAAAGTGATGTAAACGCTTTCGCTGGCGTCAAATGCCCACCAAGTAAAGTGAATGTCCCGAATGAGACAACGGTTATGATGACGGGGATGCTGTTCAGTATGAAGCTGTTAAACTGCCACCAAAGTTAAACTCTCAGACAAATAGAAAACCATATGGCATTATGGAAGAGAAAATGCCACGTCCATTAACTATCCCGCCCACGTGACAAAGAGGGTCCGAATTCATGCGTCTACTGCTACTTCAGAAACAAATAGAGACTATTTTTCCTTGCAGTTTTCGGTAATAAATCTGCTGATTCAAACAGCTAGTGTAAGTCTATGACTACTCACTCACTCACACGCAGCACGTGTGTGTGTGGATGTGTGCGTGTGTGAATGTATATGAGTGGGCGCATACATGTGTGTTCTATACTGATTGGGGAAAGCAAGAATATTCCAACTGTCAATACAGAAGATAATTCCACAATCAACAGGCATAAGATCATCTAAATTTTGAAAACGTACATACCGCAGATAGAAGTTGTGCTCTACGGAACCATGAAAGCTCATCATTTCGTACTTCTTGAACTCTAAATTGAAAGATCTTTTCCCAAACACAACATCTGCAAGAATTTTTCCAATGAATTTCAGTTGTTATAAAAAGAACACAGCCATAGAGAATGTAGGCCAAAGCTTCCCATACTTCGCAGTGTCCATTGCAGCCAAAATTTCGTTCATGAGGCTGACTCTCTTGTCAGTCCACTGCAGCCCTTCCTTGGTGAGTTTTCGCATTTTGCTCATTATGACTGTCTAGTTCACCATAGAAAAGATTAGAACAAGTAAACTAATTGATTGACAGATAGACAATTAATCGTCATGATATAAATGTTAATCCACGAGCTGAGAGGGACAATGTGACACAGAAAACCTCATTTAACTAATCTTATGGTGAATAATATAGAAGTTGTGAGTCTGGGAATTTCTTAATGAGCGATAAGCAGATTCGGTAGACACCACTAATTTTGACTCATGGAACTCTTTACATGTTAGACCATTATCCTTTGGTCATAATGGCAATAAGATATAATTGCATTCATATCTTGAGCAACCAGATTAGGCTTACCTAAAGTGTGCGTTGTAGCACAAAGCACCACACCAATATTATATGCCTATCAGCAATATCAGTCCCATACAACCATTACCATATAGAAGTTCAGAGGATAAACAACCTCTGCTGAGTACCTAGATCAGAATGCCCTTCATAACAATTAAAGTTAAAGAGAAGTGGGACCTCCAAGTCAGCACAAGTACTAGCATATATAACTTTAGCTTAAATTGGTAAATGGTAACTAATCATGGAACATATGGTAGTATTGATGTTATAGTGAGGATAAACTTTGAGGGAATAAGAGAACACAAGCTTACTTGCAATGGGATCATGAGGACAAGCATGAGACATCCAAGCAGCGAAGCAATGCCTAATTGCTGGTACAGAAGAACCATGGCAATGACAATACGAAATGGAGCTGACCATAAGTTGTGAAGTTGATGGCATATTTGCTGAAGAAGGTCAGGTATCATGTAAGATGTATTTCAGAAAGTTTACTTTGGAAAATTCAGAAGTGGGGCATATGAAACTAAGGAAGATGTCACCATTGACTTAACTAAATCACGTTACAATAAGAGAATTATGGTAGCTATGTCATAGTCATGTCTGAGGTAAGAATCTCACCTCAAGTGCATTAGCATCTGTTGTTATCATGTTTGTTATCTTTCCAGATTGGAACTTCTTGCGACCCTCATAAGAGAGCCTTAAGGATTTGTGGAAAATGGCTGCCACCTGCCAATTAGGTTGAATAAGCTGTGGTAATTGCTGTCCTACACAACCTAGACTAAACATCTGATACTGAGGATTAATACACATCTGGTAGAGGTTTTACCAAAGTTGACCTCAGCCTAAATCCTGTCCGAAATGCATTCTGAAAATACTGGGCTTCACAAAGCACACCGAATGACTGAACAGAGTCCAAGCAGAAGTCAATAACATATCCTAAAACAGCAATTTTCACATATCTTATTGATGAAAGACACAATCATGGGATCAGAACCAACACACAGAGGCACAGATAAATGATGCAGACAGCATTGGCACATGGTGACAAATTTACTTTAGAGATAAATGCAATAAGCATGGGAATTTACCATTTACAAAGATGATAATAATATTTACTTCATATATTGTACAATGAAAAATGAACGGTGTGCAAACTTAGAATGAAAGGATTCTATCTCCTAACATAAATCAAAACTTTGACAATAAACAAAGAACGGATCATACCACACCGACAAGAATCGAAAAGGCGTAGATGTAACCAATCCATGCAGGGTCCCCTCTTTGCATTGACTGCACGTTGCAAAGAAAGAGGCATCAGAAAAAAATCCATTCCTGGAGCGTCTAACATAATCCACCATGATGTTGAATGAAATACAAAAACAAAAGATCAGTCTCTGCATAGAATATTTCAAGATCAACATGCCATAAAACAAAACAATAAGATTCTCATTAAACCAAATGTAGTCCTTGTAGTTATTATGCCATTGCCGTTCACTTTGTCCCATGTATATTGGAGCAGCTTCTCTATTACAATAATACATGGAGCACACTCAAATGATTACAAGAAAATGACATTTTACCCTAAGAAAAGCATGCTAAGCCTGTTTCTGCCAGGGTCTGCCCTCCCTGTGAACAATCTTTGAAGTTTTCCATCCAAAGATGGCCTGTCAAACAATATTCTGATCATTGAAGAGGAAGGTCCATGGATACAATTTCCCCTAATGAAGCACATATTTCTGGAATATAAAGATTCACAATTCTAGGATTTCATCAAAATCTTAAAAGTAGAGTCCAGCATTGACTTGAAAATTGATGCCTACGCATTCATCTGTGAGAAAGAGAGAGAGAGGGAGGGAGGGAGGGAGGGAGGGAGGGACATGGAACAACTTACTTGAAGGAGGTGGTTCAGCAATGTGGGCCCTGCAAACCGGGAAAGATCGGTCCCAATCTGTGGTTATTCTTGTCAGAAAGAGCTACCAAGCTTCCAATGAGCATTGCATATTGAAGTGAACAAATTGCTCTTGAAGTAGCATTATTATAGTGATCGTTCAAGCTCAAGCACAAGACAAATCCTTAGAGATTCCAGCCTTATAGAAAATGCATTTTTTCCTTCAGGTTCATCAATTTTATTCAGCTCAACCAAACTTATTATGTAACAGGCATGCATAGTATGTGATCATCTTATCAGGAAAGAAGTCAAAATATTTGATTGAGCACTCATTCACCACAACCAAGGAATCGGAACAATTTGGAATGAACATGATGTTCCATTAGATCATGAAGGGTAAGGATGATACCTTAAAGAAGCCTCCCAACCAAAACCTGAAGAAGCAACAGAAACAAGTAACATGAGATGGGAACATTCAAACAACAAAGAAACTTACAGAATAATGCCGGACAGACATCAGTGCACTGTCAAATCAAAATTGTTTTGAAGAATGGGACCTTCCCCCAAGGCTGCCGTTCAAAGCTCTTAAAAGCCATGGTTTGGGCCTTTGAGACTCTTTGGCCCAGCATTTCTGGAATCTGCAAAATAAGATGTGATTGTGACACTTTAGAATTGCATCTGAATACACACAAAGTTCACAATACAGCTAAGGAAAAGTGACTGATGAAAACCTTTTAAAAAGTGTCTCAGTTTGATCCCATGAGTCTAACTTCCAAACATCCTTTTCGGTGATTGGTCTGTTGTAGCCTTGCCGCATAAGTGGAGTCATCCAGCCGAAGTATATCCCTTTAAAAGAGAGAGAGAGAGAGAGAAAGAGCTGATTAACAAAACACTAAACAAAATCCAAAGTTCAATCTCATGAGACCCACAAAGACATGTCTCATTTCACTTTTATTTTCAAGCAAAGCAATTATATTTTGCTTCAGGGAGGAAGAGATATGCACAAACTGGGAACCAACAAATGCCACCATCAGAAAGCAAGCAATACAAGCAAATTGGACTCATTAAGCAGACACAATGTAAAAATGTCAAATTATTAGTTCATTATCTGTGCTTATTGGAGAACGACAAGCAGCGGTTCAATATGTCAATGCCTAAAGACTAGCTGAACTGGTCTGGTTTTATAGAAGATAAGGAGCACTGTTGGATAGAAACAAAAGTTCTGGTATTACTCACTGGAAAATATGTTGACATGCCTTTCAGGACAAACTAGCTCCTCTCCCGGAAGAGCCTCATATTCGACACTATCAAGAGGCTCGGTGTGGATCATCGTATACCCCGGATAAGGAACCAGATTTGGAACATAAACTAAAAGAAGAATCCCAAACAGAACCTGCACGAAAAGAAGCACAAAAAAGAAGAAGTCTTAGTCGGGGTTCTTTAGATCAAGGTGACCAAGGACAGAAAGAATATATAATAATTGTCAAATGTTCTCATCAAATCTATTAAGAATCCCAGCAGGAGCTGTTTAATCAAAAGGTTAGGAAAGTTATAAACAGATGATTCTGGAGTAACAGTTTTTTGAAAGAGAAGTAACCTGGCAAAAAACCTTGCTGATATACAGATAAAGTGCAGACCTGCAGGATAAAGTAGATCGATATTAGGTCCTCCCTAGAACATCTTATTATGGATCTTAAACTCTAAAACATTATGATGCATTATAACAATATGAAAGCTATTTAATGAAATAGTACTACTAGCAGCCTGCACCAGTTTAAGGAAGCTATTTACCCATATTGCCAGAGATGGATGGGAATATGTTGCAAAATGTCTTTCTGCGATGATACTTTAACAGTAGAAAAGTTAATTTTTTTGACTACATCTATCTGCATAGTTCGAAGAGAGAGAGAGAGAGAGAGAGAGCATTTAATAACAACATTTAATTTCTGTACTTGCATTCAACTGTATGGGTAGGCGAATATGAGATGTACACAGTCTGAAGTATGAATAGTTAAATGTCTGCTGAAGGATAAAAACTAACCTATGATGCTGATAGTGGTCTCTCATCAAGAAGATCAGATTAAGCATTACGGCTTCCCCCACCAGAACATAAATGAGTCCAAGCAGCAGGTACCACCTGAACTCCCGGATGTAAACTTGCATTTCTAGGCCAATCATAACTAGTATAGAGCACCAAGCAAGAGACTCTATGGTTAATGAAACCATCTGCCAAAGAGAAAAGGAGGTTTAATTACAAAATAAATTAGATTCTCAGTTTGCCAGCCAATGTAAAACAGCAACATTTGAGATTGTTACAGACTGGAGATCTGAAGACTCATAGTATAACACAGATTGTAAACTATTATGGTCAGACATTTGTCGGCAAATGGCATTGAAATGCACATTATGGCAGCAGCTGAAACAGAGTTGTGGAATCTAAGAGTTAACTATAAATGGTAGGCATTGCTTACTCAGAGTGTTAAACTTGGAACCAATGAAAGTTGGAAAATCTCACATGTGCAAAGAAGGATGTTTTCCATTAAATTCATCATTTTCTCAAAAGACTAAGTTCAACATTACACGGAATGTTGCAGCGATGAGGAATGCCGTAGACCCACGAGGACTGGTGCCAATCTTCTTGCAAAAAGAAGGCAGTTGAAACAGAAAAAAGAAAGGATAGTCAATGTGCTAGTGAACAATTTCAGTCTAATGCCTTCTTATTTTGTTAAGGCTGAGCAACTTGCTAACAATTATAAATTTGCTAATAAGACTTACTATATGGGACTCCGTCGATGTGCATGACCAGACATTAAACAAAATAACCAGCAAACCAAGAGTGTTCATCAAACTAAGAAATAGCACATGAACGTTGGAGAGTTGAAGCTAGGTTTTTGACACAGTAAATTTCTACCTCATATGGAAGGAGGCCAGTCTGACCATCCAGACTGAAAACCGAAAAGCCCATCACCAACCTCAGCACAGGCTCAGCAGTGCAGTTAAAAGAAAGCAATCCCAACATATAGTGGTAGCATTTTGACCTCAAATGGTATCTCTGGACTTTTGAAGTCATCTTGATCAACCAAATTCGGTAGCAGCAGAGGCCCAGAAGAACCAAATAAGATATGGAAATGACCAAGGAATCCATGGCACAAGGTGTGAACGCACCAAAAGCGCTGTCTGCGCTCCTTGCCCAAATCCCATTCGCCACCGGCCGGCAATACCACTCCAACGGCTCGAAAACCATCTTATTGATCGAGTAAGGTATCTGTTGTCAGTTTAAGTAAGCACTTCTTTCCTTTCCAATCGAAATGAATCCTTTCCTACAACAGCGAGAGTCCATAACAACTGCTTCAGTTAGCATTGCAAATATCCACGCAGAAGTCTCATTAAGCAAAAGCTTCCCCCGAATCAATGCACGTGTTCAGAAACATTCATCATGAATACTGCAGGGAAATTGGAATTAAAAGAAGTCGAGAAAGAAAACCCACTATGGCAAAATCACAGTAAGTCACAGTCCATTGAAGATTGCAATGCTAGCAAAGTCACAGTCCATTGCACTTTTTTCCAAACTAAAAACCCAGTTAAATTTTTCCTCGACTTGAGCTTTAAAATGCCCTCAATCACCGAAGCAACGCTTTGAGCTATGACCCAATAGAAATTAGAACTCCAATTGATTTTAAACAAAGTACCAAGCAATCGCCCCTAACGAAATGACGAACGAGGAAGAACAGTGAGCCAACCAGAGTGATTGATTGTGAAATCGGCCGTCAAAGGCAGATCAATCATCACCAAGAAAAAGGGAATGAAAGAAAAAGAGGAAAGAGGATGAAAGAAGGGTCAAATGGGACGTTGGAATTTTGTGATAATTGCTAAAGAAATAAAGAAAAAAGGGTCCGAGACAGGCAAGAACATTTGGCGCTATGCATGCGTTACCGCTTATGGCGGCAACCCCCTGACATGAGCTGAAACGAGAGGAGGCGCAATGAGGAAATATTCGCTTGATTTGCTTTTTCCTTTTGGTTGGAATATTCGCATGAATGATTTTTCTTTTGTGGGAATATTCGCATGATTGATTCGGGAAAAAGTACTAAAAAGAAAATTCTAAATCTATTAAATTTGTATCAATTCAATTTTAATCATTTTAATTGAATCAATTTAATTTTAGATATTTTTATATTTGTACTAATTTAATCAATCTAACTAATTTAAATCAAAAATTACTAACGTAAAAATCGATCATGCCACGTTGGTCGGTAGGTGGCAGCGTGGACATTTTAAAATAATATTTAAGAATTTTTTTATTTTTAACTTTTTATAAAGAACAATTTTTGGATATTTTAAAATAATTTGTTAATTTGTTAACCATTTTTTAAAGAAATTTTTTTTTTTTAAATGAATGGATTAAACTATCACAACTCACTTAGTAATATATATATTCTAAGCAAAATGAGCATCCATTATACATATTTATAAGCATACTAGAAACTCAGTAATCTCAAATCTAGAATACTAAAAATGAGTATATTACTTCAACAAAACTCTATACATATCTTAAATAATCAGTCAATCAACAATATCAAGTCAAACACCAATATCATATCCCATTGATCAATCTAATGCTCCACATCCAATTACAGTTACGCTGAAAAGCCCCATAACAAAGATTGTCCAAATTCCCTTGATTAGGACTCACTTAGATCAACTGGCGACTTGGCCCAAAGGACGTCCTAAAAATATATATGTACTCGCAGCCCCTTAATGGGTGCCGAACATAGCAACAATGAATACCAAGTTAGTAACATCATCCAATACTAACCCACAAAGCTAATTCAGAATCCATATCATAAATCTATTTCACAAAACAAAATATTTAACCTTTCACAAAGTAATTGATCAAGCAAAATACATTTCATAAACTATGTTTATAAAGCAATACATACAGCCTTTTGCATATCCTTTCATAAAGGATTCGCAAATAATCAATTCAAATTATTTGTAAAGATACTTTATTATGCCATTTCAAATATCAAGACAACAATTAAATGCCCGACCATAATGCGTAACGAATATGTTCTAAATACTATTCTTTATTTTAAAAAGCATTTCGTACAATGCCTTGCATAACTTATAACATAGCTAATGCCTGTCATTTTCAAGACATAAGTTTAGAAAATCATGGAAGAGATAAGCCCCACTCACTGCAAATAAAGAGCCCTAATCGGAAGTTACGCCGCCCGGAAAGCTTCAGGATCCTATGAAAGAAGGATTATCCAAACGTCAAACTTACGCACCAATTAAAGACCTCACAAATGGCCACTTTGCTTTCCTTTTTGAGAAACAATGGCCACTCGTGTGCTGAAGTTCGTCGCATCACATCTCTCCACATCGAACTCAAATTTAAGCGAGCTTGCTGTCAAAGGAAATCTTCTTCAAGTATTTAAAGACCCTAAGCTTTGCCAAGCCAAAGATTGCAGGAGACGGGCGAAGACCAGTGCCAAAAACAAAATCTCGAAACTGTTCCAGCAACGTGCGTAAAACTTAAAAAATTCATCCCGATCAAATCCTAATTCTAGATCAACTTTTATCAAATTCCACGACTTCACGACGCCTAGAACTTTCATTATTTCATGATTTTAAAGCTAAACAGCTCCTAAATTGAACCTAGCAACTCAGAATTCATATTTTCGACAGCTTTATTACTAGAATTCATTCAATTAAATACTATAAAACGAGTTTAATCCGGTTTGTTGATACTTCCTGTCACACCTTGAAACCTATAGGGATGGGGATGACACGGCATCGAAGTTAATCCAGTTTGTTGATACTTCCTATCACACCTTGAACCCTATAGGGATGGGGATGGCACGGCCGTCCTTTCATCCAAAGGACGCAGCCTCAAGCTATCAAAATCCAACTCCCAAAAACCCCCATCGACAGTGCTCTCTCTTTATTAGCTACTAACCAAAGAACCTGAGAAGGTTCAGAAAGAGAGAGGTGAGCAATCACAACCTCAGTGAGTAGTACATATCATAAAGGCATGTTAAACTTCCACATTACACATTTAAAACTCAAGACATGGCTCATATTACCAAACAAAAATATAATAATTTGCATGAACAAAATGTGTTATATGTTACCTCAACCTAGCTATATCAAATAGCAAAATTTCTCATCCATCCATAATAAATAAATAAATAAAAAATAAAAAAACAAGCATCACCAATTTGGTTCAATAATTGAACTCATCCTATCTCAATGGTTCATTTCACGCTCAATATCTAAACTCAAGGCTCTAGAGGTGGCTTCCACGAAATTACGTTATCATGTAGCACTTAGCCAAAAACCACATATAGCAATAGTACAAGACCCTAGAGTTGGCTCCCACGAAGTTACGTTATCGTGTAGCACTTAGCCATTTACTACGCATGTCAGTAGTGCAAGGCTTTAAAGGTGGCTCTCACGTAACTCAAGTCACCATGTAGCACTTAGCCCTTACTACAAGCCCTAAAGGTGACTCATACAAAATTTCGTTATCGTGTAGCACTTAGTCATTTACTTATTCATAACACATTTGATTTCCTCGACACAACCCATCATTTTTCAATAGTCATCTCATAATCACATAAATCAATTGTATCAAAACAACATGCATAACCCTTCAAGAGAAGTTTATCGAATCATCCACAATAACTCAAAAGTACCGAGCACTATATCCATCTTTATACAACAAATGGATCCTCACTTCTCTACACAAGTACATGTTGATTACTTTTACCTTAGTACATGAGTTTCACAAAATCAAAGAAGATATTAGTACTACTCACCAAAGATTGCCCCAAAAATCACATAACACACGTTATTTTTTATCCTTCGATCTCACGATCCAAGTGTTGCGTTACGGAGTCTAGTTGGCTTGGCGAGGTGTATACAGCGTACATGTGCCAAACCCCTTCTTCTTCTTCTTCTTCTTCTTCTTCTTCTTTCCTCTCTCTCTCTTCTTTTTTTCTCTCTCCCGAAGTGGTTCGGCCCCTATAAAAGAGAATGCCCACTTCTTCTTCTTTTTTTAGCTTTATTGACTAATCAACACTTATTTTCTTTTTCTTTTCTTTTTTTAACTTGTCAAACCAATATTTTACATTCTCCCCTTCTTAAAAGAAATTTCGTCCTCAAAATTTGAATAAATCTTAAGTTGCCTCAATCATCATACAAATGTGGGTATTTGCGCCTCACCTCTTCCTCAAGCTCCCAAGTTCCACTGCCAACCCATGGATCAATTTTCCCATCTTGACAATAGAAAAGATGTGCACATACTGAAAGAATACTAGTCATGACAGCTTTGTCCACCCTAACACCTCTACTTGTCGTTTCTTTATAACATAACCAAGGGCCTTGTCATACATCTCATTCTATTCGTAACAAGAAATTGATACACTCCATAACGATATATCCTTTTCCTCTTTTTTGGCCATAGGGAGTTCGACCACAATTGCTTTAATTGTCATCAATAAGGATGACCCATTGACAGCATCAACCAAAGCAGTCCTAATAACTTTCAGTGGATCAATAATTCCAAATTCCACCATAACAATAGTCGCTTTTTGCTGCAACAAAACTTTGCTCCATTACCGCATTACAACCCTTCAAGCCCATAGTGACCTCTCTCTTTAAGGTTTTGTCATTGGATTCTCCCATATGTTCTCAATGATCACAACGACTCTTGACATGTAGAACATGTACATCTTCATACTAGATTTCCTTTTCACAAGAAAGAAATCTTTTTTGCATGGCTCAAAAAAAAAAAAAAAAAATCAGTTCTCAAAGACTTCATATATGTCATTCGTCTTCCTATTCAATAAGCAGATACTATCGTCATCCTTGATTGTCGTTGATAGAATTTTCATCTAAACCATACCCCACATGGCCAGCGTACGAATAATTACTTTGATTGTGCATTTGAGAAAGCATTCCTTGATGCTCATAAGTTACACTTAGGTTTCCATTACTTATAATTTCTTGCAAGCCATGACCCAACTCCCTTGTGACTCCTCTGGACTAGCAAGATGTTGATTGACCTTTCCTCCTTTATAATTGATCTTGTTGCAGCTAACAAATAGATATCATAACCGTCATCCGTTCTTTGTATTTTCTTCTCTCATTTCTTCTTCCCTCAATGCCTTCATAGCTTTGACCAGAGACAAGTGGTTATCTACTTGCTCAAGTAATTCTCTGTGATTAATTATCAAGGTTTTTGCCAAGACCCTCCACTCGTAGCAAAATATTATAGGATGAGTATAGAACACTCCCTTGACCGAACTACCAATTGATGAGAAACGAGAGAGATGGGATTCTCAATGAATTTGTGCATGAAAACCCGGCCATCCAGGTTGAAAAGATAAAACTATTTGTATAGGCAATCTCATCCAAAATCAATCGGCATTACGTGGATTGCAATGACAGCTTTGCTCTTTGTTAAACCTTTAGTTTCCACACTAGATCTTAAAACTTTAGTATCCTCAAATCTCCCAACCGATGCATAAACATTTGACGGGGCATAACTTGATCCAATCTCCTCATTTCCTACTTTGGCAACCTTATTGTTGCAAGCTCCACATTCCCATAAACGTCTAGGCCCGCCTACTCCAAAATATGATTGGCAAGACCCTGTGCAACAGACAAGCATCCTGCATGAGCAAGCAATCAACTAAGCACCCATATGCTGCTTGTGAGGCCTAATTTTGCTTTCTTTGGCCATTTGATTGAAAATCCTTAGTCCATCTTCAATTAGCTTGCAGGACTACAAGCATTCAAGACAATCAAGTAAGTCGCACTATCAGAATCCAACCCCTGCATCCTCATCTCATCATAGAAACTTATTGCAATTTCTCCGGCACCATTAATTCCATAACCTTTTAACACTACATTCGAGGAGACTATATCTCGAAGACTACCCATCTAATCAAACACATGGATGGCTAGTTCCATGAGCCCACATTTTGAGCATGCTGATAGGAGACTATTTTGTATTACTTTACGCAGTAATAGGCTAGATCCAAATGCATGACAGTGAAGCTACTTGCAAAGATCCAGTGTGGCGAGTTCCACAGAAGTGACTAAAACACCTATTCATAAAATGGAATCAAGACAAAAGCTTTCTTCCTCTCGTGCTCTTACCCAGAGGCGAAAAGCCTTTCGTGGACATCCAAAATGTGCACATCCTGAAATCATCACTATACAAGATCGAAAATTATTCTTGAAAGATCTAATTGACCACACTTCAAAACATGGCAACAAGAGAGTTCAAAATAGAAACCTCATTAGCAAACCCAGAAACAATAACCTGAGCTTGTACTTGTCTACCTTTAGTTGAATCTCCTAATATTATGCAAGTAGAGATCAGGTTGATAACTCATCATGATTGGCATTAATGTCCCTTATCCATTCGAAAAAAAAAAAAACTTTGTCACATCACATCAGAAGAATGTTCAAGGCTGATAAATTAACTCGGCATCATAGTCCAACTAATAATATCCTTTTTTTTTTTTTTGATGATCCAAGAAACCCCGAAAGCCGACAGCCGGCGGGGAGAACCTGGGGGCGACACGTGCTAGCCACCACACACGTGCCACCAGGTAAGTCACCAAGCGACGCACTGGGGTTTCGAACCTCTCCCCTTTGCGAGGGGGAGAAGGCCTGAAGCCAGCAACGCCACCGCGGCGGGTGGTAAAAGCAACACGTGCTTGCACTACAAATACCATTGTCACTATACCAAGTACAATGCCAACAATCCTAAGTTGGTTAAATAGTACCAAGCCTCATTGAAAAGATCATTATACATAAACCGAGTAATGGCTGCATTGAAAGGAATCAAACCCAGGTTCTTTAGTCCCTGAGGCACTTTATAAGAGCCACTAACATTTCAACATCTTGCATAAGCATCTAACAACGCAGTGCCCACAATCAAATTACGCTCTTGCCCATCCTTAACAATCACTCCATGAACTCATTGGAGCCACAAGTCTAAAACTTGCAGTACCAACATCAACTTCTATAATGGTGAAAGAATTCGAGACCACACTAGATATTCTCTACAAATCCCATTCAACGAGAGTACTACCTTGCCCTTCCACAAATGACTGTATCAACTGATCTAAACTTTCACAGAAACCACTACAAAGGAGATTGGAAATGCTTCTCCTACTCAAAAGTTTCCTAAGGTCCCTACTGTTATCATCATCAGGAGGATGAAATCTATTATACCTTGTGAGAGGTCCAGCACACCATGCACATACAAGGACCAGTGGACTATCCATGATTACAATGAGAGAAATCAGAAATCGCCCGATGCTCTAGCAAATTCTAAAGTTCCCTTTTGTCGTCATCGTTCCCTCTTAACTCTTATTAGCAAATCAATTAAAGCTCATCTTCTGCATAAATGAAGCATGTCCCATGGAATATGCTCTGGTTGACCGTCCTAGGTGTCACTAATAGAACCTTCAGGAACTTCATCATCTTGAGCACCTTGTCTTACTCCCTTCCTACGAGTCGAGACTTGGATTCTTTTTTTTTCTTTTTTTTTTTTTTCCTTGTAAAAAACGCACCTTGAAAATCTTAAGACAAATTCCTAGTATCAACGGTAATGACTTGCTTGCCTTTGTTATGCCTTAGGAGGTTAAACAAGCTTCAACCAATCAGAATCAACGGTCAATTGCACCCCAAATGGAACATTCATCCTAATGCTTAACAAAAGACTGAAATGCTATAAAGTAACACACAACCTCACAACATCCCACAAAATCTACACCTAGACCAATCACAACTTAAGAATATCACATCAATCACTTGAAGGTTTGTAAGGTAAGTACACTAGAAGTGTCAAAAGTTATGCACGGTACTCATTTTAGTGCCAAAAGTTTTTTTCAGATCACTTAAGTACTACTTTAAAAAAAAAAACGATCATTTAAGTGTCAACTCTGGTCCAAATTACCGGAAATCCGATGTGGCTATATTTTATTAATTTCTCAATCCTACATGGCTCACCAACGTGCCTAGTTAGCATATAACCCTTAAACGACGTCGTCCAAAAGTTATAAATAATGAGCATTTAAGTGCCAAATTTTATTAAATGTGATCATTTGAGTGCCAAATTTTATTTAAAGTGATCACTCTAATGCTAGTCATTGTTAAAAAAAACAATCACTTCAGTGCCAAGCATGCCACGTGGAAATACCACGTGGACTGGATATTTTAAAAATTTTGCCAAGTCATATTAAAATTTTAATAATAAATGACACGTAATCAGTTTTGCCGGAATTTCTCGCCGTTGACACTAAAGTGATTGTTTTTCCTCCGATTTAGCACTTAAGTGAGCCGGTGAAATCTTTTGGTACTAAAGTGAGCGCCATACATAACTTTTAGCACTTCTAGTGTACTTATCCCAAGGTTTGTGCGAACCAATTCTTAAAAATAGCACAAAAACTTCCAAATACTTTTTGGGTCCTTACTAACGCAAACACTTATTTCAAAGTTTGCCCATCTAGCACCCTAAGATAATTAACTCTTAATACCTCAAAAACGAGATCCACTTCTTCAAATTCCAATCTCAACTGTCTCCCAAAACAATTTATCCTAGTTCTTTATAGAATCTGAGATTTCCAAGCAAAAATTTGTCTACCTTAAATCTTATCATAGAATATCATCACTCACAATTGAATGTCTATAACTCCTCAAATTGCCAAAATAAGAACTTAGCTAGTTTCCATTAAATCCAATGAGCCTCAAGTTCTCAACTTAAAGAATCATCACTTACGATTTATCACTTCATAAATCAAAGACTTAAGTATTCACCTTGCCTCCAAGAAAACTACAATTGAAACTAAACATGTCTACTAGCTCCACAAAGCTGCTTAAAGTAAGATCATCACCTGCAACTCAGAAGTTCACAATGACCCATAGAGTCTACACCCAAAAATCATAACCTAAGGTCTGATACCATAAAATGTCACACCCCGAACCCTATAGGGATGTGGATGACACGATCGTCCTTTTCATCCAAAGGACGCAGCCTCAAACTATCAAAATCCAACTCCCACAAAACCCCCATCGACAGTGCTCTCACTTTATTAGCTGCTAACCAAAGGACCTAAGAAGGTTGGGAAAGAGAGGGGTGAGCAATCACAACCTCAGTGAGTAGTACATACCATAAAGGCATGTTAAACTTCAATATTACACATTTAAAACTCAAGACATGGCTCATTATTGCCAAACAAAAATATAATAACTTGCATGAACAAAATGCGTAATATGTTACCTTAACCTAGCTATATCAAATAGCAAAATTTCTCATTCATCCATAATAACAAAACAAGCATCACCAATTTGGTTCAATAATCGAACTCATCCTATCTCATATTGATGGTTCATTCAACGCTCAATATCTAAACTCAATGCCCTAGAGGTGGCTCCCATGAAATTACGTTATCGTGTAGCACTTAGCCTTTGACCACATATAGCAATAGTACAAGGCCCTAGAGGTGGCTGCCATGAAGTTACGTTATCGTGTAACACTTAGCCATTTACTATGCATGTCAGTAGTGCAAGGCCCTAGAGGTGACTCTCACGTGACTCAAGTCACCATGTAGCACTTAGCCATTGATTACAAGGCCCTAGAGGTGACTCACACGAAATTTCGTTGTTGTGTAGCACTTAGTCCTTTACCCGTTCACAACACATTTGATTTCCTTAACACAACACATCATCTTTCAATAGTCATCGCATAATCACATAAATCAATTGTACCAAAACAGCATGCATAACCCTTCAAGAGAGGTTTATCAAATCATCCCACAATAACTCAAAAGCACCGAGCACTATATCCATCTTTATACGACAAATGGGTCATCACTTCCCTACACAAATATATGTCAATTACTCTTACCTTAGTACATTAGTTTCACAAAACCAAAGAAGACATTAGTACTACTCACCTAGGGATGCCCCAAAATCACATAACACGAGTTATTTTTTATCTTCAATCTCGCGATCCGGGTGTTGCATTACGGAGTCTAGTTGGCTTGGCGAGGCATCTACAGCGTACATGTGCCAAACCCCCTTCTTCTTCTTCTTCTTCTTCTTCTTCTTTCCTTTCCTCTCTCTCTCTTCTTTTTTTCTCTCTACCGAAGTGGTTTTTTCCCTCTTCCGAAGTGGTTCGGCCCCTATAAAAGAGAACACCCACTTTTTCTTTTTTTTTTACTTTATTGACTGGTCAACACTTATTTTCTTTTTCTTTTTTTTAAAACTTTTCAAACCAGTATTTTACACTTCCTTAGTGGGCATGCAGCATTTCATGCATGCTTTAATCTTTCCTTTTTGGTCGTCTCTCTCTCTCTCTCTTCCTTTCTTTCTTTTGCTAGTCTATTTACTTTGTCAACCACTGAAGTAAAAAATTCATAAAATAATGCGATGCTCTAACCTTTGAGCTAAGCAGGCTCAAAAATAGTAGAAATTGTGCATGTACATGCATAGGAGGGAGAAAACAAAGAAAACGTGGCAGAGGATCATCATATTCATTCTGGACGAAAAAGATGAGGGCGGGTGCTTCCCCTCTTGAGGATTCAGGAGATAAGAGAAAAGAAGATAAGATTGTTTGGATGGTCGTAACTAAGGCCCTATTTGGCATTGTTCACGTTCTTTTATTTTTATGTTCTTTTGCTATCCAAAATAAAAAAAAGAATAGAAATCCGTTTAATAACGTCAACTAATTTTTCTATTCTCTGAAATGAAAAAGTGGATTGGGGAATAGATTTAGAGCAGGAACAAGAAGTAGAAAAAAGTAGCTTTACATTCGTTTGGTAACGCTTCTGTTTCGGAGAACGATTTTTTTTTAGAAATAGTATTTTTCTATTTCTATTCCCTGTAAGAAATTCTTAGTTAAAAAACGCATATGATAACTACACAAAATTTCTATTCTTGAAATGAAAAATGAACAGGAATGTATTTGGTACAATCCACAAATTTTTTTTGTAACATATAATTTCTTTTAACTTTTTTAGATTTTTTTCCTTTTCTTATTCTTCCTTGTTGCCACCAGCCGACGGTTGGTGATAGATGGTCAATAGCGGTTAGTCGATGGGGACAGTGGCTGGCGGTGGCCGAACAGCGAAGGGCAACAAGGGGTGTCACGCCCCGATCCTCGGGCGCGCGCCCATCCCTTACTTGGTCGATTTATTTGCGACGTCCCAAGAAAGTCGCCGACCCATTCATTTATATACGCATACAGAAGCTTAATAAAATCCCCAGACAGTCAAGCAATGGGATATATAAGTAGGACTATAAAATTGAACCTAAAAACCAACACCCTTATGTACATCTATAATGACTCAGTCATACATGTACATATACAAACCATGCTAAAAAGGTTGGTTTCTACTCAATTAGATTCTACAGCAACAGTCATCAGGATCCTACTCCGGATCATCTTCGGGGTTCTCCTTCAGATACTCCTCTTCGAGTTCTTTCTCCTCAGGTTCTTCATCAAGGTCCTGAAATGTTTTTCCTCAAACTGGGATGAGACTATGTCTCAGCAAGTTCTACCCCACTAAGACCCAATTAGGAAGCCAATACGCCATAAGGGCTGCCTAAGCACAACACAGGTCAAAGGGCTTACCTTGGCATCAGTTCCTTCCTGCACATCAGTTCAATTAATAATATTTATAACTATAGCAAACAATCACATTCCACCAATCAGATCGACTCAACGATCAATCAACTTAATCGATTATATGCCACCACGACCTTTCCCTGGTCGGTACATTCAATACTATCTATAAAGTCCGACCATAGTCTAGGACTGTTCACCCAAAGCTGATAATAGATAGCATAGCTTGCCCAAAGCTGATAGATAGGGCCCCCAGGCCAATTTAGTATACTATATATGTGTGCTCGCCTAAAGCTGATAATAAGGTATACTGCTCACCCAAAGCTGACATATCGCCCCCGATATAGTATAGCTCACCCAAAGTTGACATATAGGCCGATATAGTATACCGGTATACCTTGCTCATCCAAAGCCATATCGCCCGTAGGTTGATATAGTATACCGGTATACTGCTCACCCAAAGCTGATATATCGCCCGTAGGCCGATATAATATACCACTCTCTCATACAAATACAATTAATTCCATCTTTTATCATTTTCGATAAATAGTCGTATGTGGGTACACGGTTGGCCTTAGCCAAAATATAATAATTTCATTTACAAATATCCCACCAATTTCAACAGACCATTACATATTTTTGGCGCTGTAAACCGACGCCCGGTTATTTTTCCGTTAATAACCAAAATCAGATAATTTAGGAATACATCCTAAATTCCCAATTAATTCAATTCAGCACAAATTAATGCTCAAATAAATAAACGGACTGCACCACGATAATCAGCACGGAATTTCGGTCTTCGGCCATCTCAATCTTAATTTCCGAAATTTAATTAATTAATTACAATAAATTCAATTTAGCTCAAATTGAAGCTCAATTAAATAAACGGACTTCACCACGATCATCGGCATAAAATTCCGGTCACTAACCATCCCAGTTGAATTTTCGGAAAATAAATAAATAATTAATTAATTTCGAAAATTAAATAATTAATATTAAAAATTCAATTTAGCTCAAAATAAAGTCCGATTAAATAAACGGACTTCACCACGGTCATCAGCATAATATTCCGGTCACAAGCCATCTCAATTGAATTTTCGGAAAATAATTAATTAATTAATTTAATTCCGAAAAATAATATTTAAATACCAAAAATTCCACTTAGGCCCGAAAAGCCTAATTGAAGTCCACTAAGGGTCGGTAAAAATCCCGAGATGCTTTCAATAAATAGTAGACTACGTATACTTGCTAATTGAACAATCAATTTGTCTAATTTACATCACAATTGACTAATAAACACTAATCCATACTAATCTAACCACCTAAACCTAACTAATTAAAACTAAGCAACCCTTAAACGTGATTAACCTACTAAGCGGGGATTAGTGAGTTAAATTCACCCGATTAACGATCCGAGCGGCTCAAATCGACGAGGATGACGCGAGGATCGATTCACTCCAAGGCGGGCCTAGCTTCCGGGGTTGAGAAGCCGGCCAAAACGGGCCACGAAGTCGCTGCCATACCCATTTTTCTCCTCCCCGTTCGCTGCTGATTGAGCCGGAAAAAGGGCAGATCCAAGTTCGGTTGAGGCATGCAAGGGCTTAGATGGACGGAGGAGGCCGAACCGGACTTAGGCGGTGGCGGTAGGAGCTCCGGTGGTGGTCCACAGCAGCTGGGATGAGTTGGACAACTCGTTGAAATAGAGAGCTGGGAGAGAGGGAGGCCGAGACGAGCGGGGGAGTGGCGAGGCAACGGCGTGCAGCTCGGCGGCGAACAGCGGAGGGCAGAGGCGCAAGACGGCAGTCCAGCAGCTAGCTGGCTGCTCTGGCGTCCTCAGATCCGCTGGGTCTTCGAGCAAGAACCAGAGATGGAGGAGAGAGAGACCACGACGGGAGAGAAAAGGGGGAAGATGGAGGGCGCGCGGCCGGGGCGGAGCAACAACGGCGTGTGGCGACGATAGCTGCTCTTGTTTCAGACGATCTTCAGCCTCTTCGGCTTGCTGCCTTTCTTCGAGCAACAACATGAAGAAGATGGAGGGGAGGCTCGACGGAGGAGAGAGGGGGAGAAAGGAAGAGAGAGGAGAGAGAGAGCAATGGGGGACCACTTTTCTTTTATTTTTAATCCTTCCAACATGGCCCATCATGACATCACTCCACTATCTCCAATCTCCCATAATCTTAGTCCAATGGGTCCAATTTCTTTTTCCGCCGTGGCATGAAATTTTGTACACTTAATTCAATCAATTCTCAATCAATTCCATCCAATTGAAGTTCAATTAAATTAACCCATGTGTCCTCAACCTTCTTATGACTTTTCCCCATCAAAGGATCCAACTTGCTTCCCAAATATTCGATCAAAAACGGCCCTCTGACAATCTCAAACAAAACGGCCTTACTTTGCTTTTCCGTCAAAATCTCGATTTGTAGAAAAATCTTCTGAGAATGAGTAGACGTTCCTAAAATGAATTGTGACTTGATAGAACTCTCAATTTCTGAATTCGGGTTCGATTTCATGGTTAATTTCACTCCGACGCGTTTTTAGCGTGACCTAGGCTACTAGGTAGTTTTCAGAACTTTTTAGGACAAATAACCCGTGGTCGATTTTCTTCGAGCCACAATGAACCCACTCGATACAATGGCGACTCTCGATTGTCGTGAAAATTTCGATTATTCAAATACGGACAATTTTATACGGGGTACCAAAATGACGGTAAAATCAAATTAGTGCCAGGCCCCTGTTTGGTTGGTCGACGAGAGTTTTCCAATTTAGTGGAGTCACCCACGATCGGTCACTCATCTCCTCCTCAAACCGACCTATCTTTGATCTTAATTCAATTTTATAGGCGTCGTGTCGCAATGGCCTCTAAAAATAGTCACGGTCGAGAACTCGGTCATTGGTCATTGATTTCGATTTTAAAAAAAAATAAAAAATAACCAAGTCCAAATGTAAATTTTGCCAAATGGTATTTATAGTTTTAATAGCTAAAATTTACCCGAAAGGCCCTTTCTAGTTATCTCATGAGTGGCCAACTCGAGAAAAACACTGTAGTCGCGTCGATGAAATGCCCAATTTATTTAATCGAAATCATGACCCGAAAATCTGGATGTCACAAGGGGGTGGCGAGCAGCAAGGAAGAAGAAAAGAAGAAAAGAAAAGAAAAATAACTTATTTTTAGAAATTGTTCTCGAGAATAAGAAATTACTTTTTTTCTACTTCTTGTTCATGTTCTTTTATTTTTCTATTCTTTTACTCCTTGAAATAAAAACAAGAAAACAAAAATCTATTTGGTAACATCAACTAATTTTTCTATTTTCCGGAATAGAAAAGTGGCCGGAGAAAAGATTTGGGATAGAAAAAAGATATGGAGAAAAAGTAGTTTCTTATTCTCAAGAACAATTTTTAGAAATAAATTATTTTTTCTTTTCTTTTTCCTTGCCGCCTGCTGCCCCTCGCTGCTGCCCCTTACTGTCTTGCCACTGCTAGCCACCGTCGGTAGTCGATGGTTGGCGGTCGAGCGGCGGCGACAGCAAGGAAGAATAAGAAAAGAAAAAAATATTAAAAAATTATTAAACAATTAAAGGAAATTTTTATATGTTGCAAAAAAAATTTATGGATCGTATCAAACACATCCATGTTCTTTTTCCATTCCAAGAATAGAAACTTCATGTAGTTACCAAATGCGTTATTTTACTTAGAAATTATTCTGAAGAATAAAAATAGAAAAATATTATTTTTGAAAAGAAATTGCTCTCAAGTACATAAGCGTTACCAAACGGATCCTAAATGTTTGAGACTCCAATACTCAATTCTTACTCAAGCTTAACTAAGTAAAAAGCATTCTATAAGTTCAAACTTGACTCGACTTGGTTTAATTTGACTCAATATGCAAAGGTAATTTAGGTCTTAACAATAGCTCAAGCATAATATTGAACCTTAAGTAATCAAATTCTGGAGTTGATTCGGGCGGCAAAAATGATCAAGTCTCGCTTGGTGATACTCTTGTTTCAATTCACCCACATAGCCGACATTTCAATATCCAAAGCCAATGTTATGTTCCATCTTTTGGTTACACGTTCTCATATTGTTTTATCCAATTTTATGTGTCTTTTAGAAAGGGAAAATATCACAAACACATATCTAAATATTTCACAAACTAAAGTAAGGATTTTGACCCTCAACTCCTTTATTTGTTGTTGTACTTCAGCAAATAGGATTATGATATAAGAAAGAGGGCTTCGGTAATTTTAGGTAGAGAGGATTTATTATTTGTCGGCTTTTGAGATTCATGCACTGTAATAAAATTTAAGGTGTACAAAAAAGTTATATAGGACTTCCAAGTCGTTTCATGCAGTATACTTTGAACCTATAATGATGGAAAAGAGGGCCTCTATAATTTTGAATGGAGGAAAAATTATCATCTACCTCACCTATGGGATTCGCATATTGTAATGAAATTCATGGCATGCAAAGAAGCTAGGGAAGAATTAAGAGAAGATTCGCGGGCTTTTTTTTTTTTTTTGGTAAAGGTAAGAGATATATTGACTTATAACCAAAAGCTATACAGCTATATAGCAAAAACTCGGCACCAAGAACTTACACTCAAGAAGGCAACAAGTCAAAATGAATGGAAGGGTGCCGAGAAGGAGGAAACACAACCAATGAAAAGCAGTAAAAAAACAGCCAAAACAACGGTAGCAAGATAGCCAAAATAGTGGCCACCAACAAAAGGAAAATGAGTTCTCCTAATCTTGGTGTAACCACGACAGCTGAGCAGCGGCAAGTAGCCAACCAGCAGCATCAAAAGAGGAAGACAACAGGCAGAGGCCACCCACACATCTATCGACAACAACCTGTGAGGAAACCTGATGCAACCCCCAAAGGGCAATATCAGGAAGAATTTGACACCACAGGATCAAAAATAGACGAGTCGATACCCCAATTGCGTTGAAGCCTCCTATTCCTATAAGTGTTTGCAATGTTACTGAATGTTAAGGCCTTGTCCTTGAGAACTTTGATGATGTGGTTCTTCAAAGTTAGGATTGCCAACATTTCTTCCAAATCACATGGCAGAGGGCTCCAAAGGAGAAACGAGTAATGTATTGATGAAAATCGTTGCCTAAAAGGAACTTCATTGCCCATTGTAGATTGTCCGACCAAGACCTATTCTGCCAAGAGAGGTTGCATCTCGTAGCCCAAAAATACGCAAGACCAGTGGTAATGCGACAACCGAAAAATAAGTGATAAAAAAAATCAGGTCTAGTATTGGAAAAGGCATATACCGCACTCTCAATCCTTCCATAAGAAAGTAAAAGTGTCTGGGTAGGAAGGCGGTTCTTAGCAATAAACCAAAAGATAAATTGATATCGCAGTAAGATCGCATTGCTCCAAATAAACGCGAACCAAGGAACCATGCCCTTCTTCAATCTAATAGCTTCCCATGCAGAAGCTACCGTAAATAAACCTAAAGGATTCTCCAGCCAGCAAAACCGGTCCGGGTTTTGAGATAGAACAGGGAGGAGGTACTCCCATGACTCCAAAGTAGCCTTGAACGCCTAGCCAAAATCGGAAAAAAGATCCACAACATTCGCCTGCCTAGATAACCCTGAACTATAAATGAGAGTGTCCGAGAAGAACAGGTTTAGGGGACCTCTAGGGTGCTAATGGTCAAACCAAAGAGACACGGAAAGACCATCCCTTACCCTCCATTGGAAAGAAAGCCGGAACTCTCTCCTAAGTTGAAGAATCTTCTTCCAGGCCCACGAGCAACATGTTGGTTTGTTGGCTATCCAGAATTTTTTTCTTTTTAAGAATGTAGAATGGATCCACTTACACCACAAGGATTTGTTGTCCAAAAAAAGGATCTAAATGTGTTGAAGCATGGCTGCTGTATTACAATCACGCAGCCTTCGAATACCAAGACCTCCCCTCTTTTGGAAGGCATACATCCTCCCAGGATACTTTCGCCCCACCACTTCCAAGGCCCGAGCCTTTCCAAAGAAACTGTCTTAGAATTTATTCAATACGGTCCAACATAGCTCTAGAAATCATAAAGACACTAGCCCAAAAGGCTTGAATCGAGTGAAGAACTTACCTTATAAGCTGTAGTCTCCCAGTGAAGGAAAGGAATCGCCGAGGCCACTATTGTACCCTTGCTGTTATGCGGTTGACGAGGGCGGTACAATCAGCCTTTCTGAGCCACGTAGTAATAATGGGAACTCCCAAATACCAAATCGGCAACTTCCTTACATGGAACCCTAGGGCATGAACGATTTGGTTCTGAGATGAGGCCGTCCCTCTAGCCAGGAATACCTCACTTTTATTTATATTTGGACTCAGCCCACTCCAAGATGAAAAGGTTTCAAGGCCTTCCTTAAAGAGAGAAATCGAAGCCATATTTGCTTCACAAAAGAGGAAGACGTCATCCGCAAAGAATAAGTGAGACAGACACGTTGCTTTGCACCTCTAGAAGAATCTGAACTCCGGATGTCTAGATCGAAGATAAAAGATCCCCGAGAACATCTCCATGACCAGGGTAAATAAATAAGGAGATATAGGGTCCCCCTGACGAAGCCTGCAACCACTTGGGAAGAAACTGTGAAGTTCCCCATTCATGGAGATGGAAAATTTGGGCGTGTGCACACAAATCATACTAAGCCGAGTAAAATGATCACGAAAGCTGAAAGCATGGAGAACAAGCTCCAAGAAGTCCCAATCAATGGTATCATAAGCTTTCTAGAAGTCCACCTTGATAGCACACTTGGGCAAATAAGGGTCAAGATAGAATCCACTAAAAAGTTCTTGGGCCAAGAGAATGTTGTCCCTAATCCGCTGGCCTTTGACAAAAGCACTCTATGGAGGACTTATGATGGTATGAAGAACAGCAGCCACCCTATTAGCCAATACCTTAGTGATGCATTTTTATATTGTATTACAGTAGGCAATGGGCCTGTAATTAGAAAGTGTAGATGCATTGGGAATTTTTGGCACCAAAATGAGGATGGTGTTGTTTATCTCCCGTAATAATTTCCCATAGATAGAGAAATCCTTGATTGCTACAAGAACTGATGGACCTACCACCTCCCAATTGAGTTTAAAGAATTCTACATTAAAACCATCCAACCCCGATGCCTTACCTCGAGCTAAGGAGAATAGGGTATCACGTATCTCCAAATTAGAAATAGGGCGAGAGAGAGAGAGAGAGAGAGAGAGAGAGAGATCTAATCTATTCCAAATTCAACGGACACTAAATAACCTCCTGAATCTCCTACATCGAAGGCTTCACAGGCGGGATCCGCAGCGCTAGAAGCTCCTAGAAGTAGGTAACAAAGAGCTACAGCACCATTCCTAATTCTGTGACTAAGGTACCGAAGTTATCCTTAACCGAAAGAATTCTATTCCTCAGCTCTCTCTTATTGACATAATGATGAAAGAATTTAGTGTTTCGGTCCCCTTCTTTAAGCCACCTGACCCTAGATTTCTGCCTATAGAATGACTCTTCTTGAATGTGTAAGACCGAGAAGGCCCAATGCTGAGACTTCTCCAACTCAGCGAGCAAACCGATGGTCGGGTCCTGCTGGAGGCCGACCTAGGTGACTCAAAGAGCATTCCTCACCTCAGCTATTCTGCAGAGATGTTAGAAAATGATTCCATGTTGAGCTACTTGAGGCCTTTAAGGACCTTCAGTTTGCACACTAGCCTGTGCATCGAGACTCCCTCACCCAGGCTATCCCACACTTGATCTACAGTCGTATGAAAAGCCGGGTGCTTCATCTAGAAGTTAAAGAACTTAAAAGGTTTCCTCTAATGAACAAGGTCCAAGACCCTGATTGCTATAGGGGTATAATTAGAAATGCCGGGCGCAAGGAATGAAGCTTCCGAGAAGGAGAAATCTTGGCTCCATTTTGTATTCACAAGGACCTTATCAATCTTCCTTAGCTTCTTGTTAGATCTAGAAGAAGTTTTCCAAGTATAACAAAAGCCAACATATCTGAGATCATTTAGGCCAGTCTGAGATAAGCACTGACTAAACTCATCAAAATAAAGAATCCAAGCGTTTGAGCACCCAATCCGGTCAAACGGATCCTTAATGGCATTAAAATCCCCTACCACCAGCCAAGACTAGTCCTGCAGGATAGCACTCATTTGGATGAGGTCTATTCAAAGAGGTTGATGGGAAACGAAGGTATGCTTGGCGTAAACAACCGAGATGCAACAATCCAAGCTAGACATAAGAAACTTCAAACTTCCATGAATTGCCTAAGCATTGGTCGAAGAGACATCAAAACAAACCATAGAACGATCTCATTCGACCCAAATCCTCCCTCTCAAAGAGTGTTCATAGTTTGTCCTCCAGCTCCAGCCCATCAAAAGCTTTGAAGAAATGGCCCGGAAGAGAGACTCCGGGACTTTAGTCTCTAGCAAACCAACAAAACACAAACTATTTGAGGAAATAAGGTTCCAGACTTCAGCTTGTCTAATGGGGTCAACAAAACCCCTGATATTCCAAATACCTATGTACATAAATAAGTATATACAGGAGAAAGGGACCTACCTCCGCTTGCTCGATCGCCACCAACTAGCCACCGTTCTGGGGTGATCAATAGGAGGCAGAGCTAGGCATGGATTCTAAGTTTTATCCTGCTTGGCATCAGGCTTTCTACTGGTAGATGTAGCTCTTGGAGATGGAGGACCTTGTAAATTGAGATCCTCATCCGAGCTGCTAACCTGGCTAGCAAATTCATCCAAGTCTTCCTCAGAAGTAAACGCGCCTGAAGAGGTAGTAACACTCGCTAGGTTGGCTTTAGAAGCATTTGAGGAGGTGGCTAGGGTCTCACTCACCTTTGCCAGCTCCTTTTGGGCCTTCTGGACTAAACATGCTGAAGTGTAAGTCTTCATCGTCCCCGGATTGACGTCCTTCAACTTTAGAATCTAGTCAATTTCACTAAGTATAACCAAATGAGAGGACACCCCCTCCTTAGGCACCATGGATTGTTTTTTCTTCCTACCCACGATCTGATTCTAGCCAAGCTTAGGATTTCTAAGGATCTCAGCCTCAACTGAAGCAAGGGCTGGGGCCTGGTCATGAGGAGCAGGGGACACGATAACCTGAACTTGTTGAGTTGCTACCTTAGGGTTTGAAGGAGTAGGAGGCGTCGCACACTTGTGGCCAAAAGTGCTGCAACTTGGGCACGCAACCGATCTCCACTCGTATTCGACAGCCACAATACGAGATTCCTCATTGAGGACGATGTCAACCGAATTACACCGAGGTTGCTTTGCTGAGATCTCCATGCACACTCTGGCATAAGAGATCATCTTCATTTGCTTAGTTCACAAATCGACATATAACGGTTTACCCACCGCACTAGCCACAACACTTATCCCTAATGCAGACCAGAAGGCATAAGGGAAGTTTTTAAGCCTAATCCAAATCAAGATAGAGAAATGATTGTCTTTTTTCAATTCCAGCAGCGGCTGCCATTACTGTAGGATCAGCGGAACCCTGGCCACCGTTAGTGGTCCATCATCCAAGATCTTCCTTTGAAACTCACGGTCCAGGATGTGGAAGAAGTAGAAGCCCTGGTCATTCACCAACACTTCAGCCAGCTTCGGCCCCCAAGCATGTTTCAGGGTTGTTTCCGTGAGTTTGAATGGGAGTTTCTTCCCGACGTAGTACCCGACCAGGCATTTGTGCCACTTCGGGTCAGTAGCCTCGAGGATTTCATCAGATAGGCTAACCACAAGCTTATCATCAATGATGGTTGGGGGAACAAACAACAAGTCATACCCTTTAATAGCTGATCTAGTGACATTGACCTAGGAGCGGGCAAGGGGGGTTTTGAAATCCTTGCTAGTTGGTCATTGGGCTCAGGGCGCATGGAGGAGGACCTGGCATGGTTACGACTGCGAGAACCAATAGAGCCTTGAAGGGGCTTACGAGAATCTAGTTGGCCTTCCATCGATGGGACCAAATCTGCCTTCCGAGAGTCCGAGTGTCCAACAGTAACTGTAGACGGATGGGCTTGGGGGGGAAAGGTGGGGCTTTGCCCCCTTAATCCAATCCACATTGTGCTTAGCCACGCTTAATTGGCCAGCCAACTCAATAGACGAAGACGCCATAAATGCCGATGAAATCCACACGGAGACCCACAAACCCTAACACGGGGGAGCATATCATCACAAGTAGGGCATACCAGAACGATCTTTCAATGAGGATGTGGAGGAGTGCCAAATGAGCCTTGCCTCTAAAAATCAGCCCTAACGATCGACTGAATCTCCAAGGAGTAGCAAAACACCAGACTGTAGTGAACATTGTATCAAGTGCTAACTAGAGAGAGAGCTATGAACAGTACTCTTAGAGTCCGTGCATTAGAAGATTCGCACGTTGTACTTTGAATCGTGTACAAATATACATAAGACAAAAAAGATTTGGGCACTTTGCTCTCAAAACAGGCGACTGGTTTACTGTTCCTGCGAGAATTCATGTGGCTGATTCCCGACATGTTGACCGTTCATTGGGGCTCCTTTTCGATGGGTTGAAACGCCTTGCATCACTCTCCAAAACCCTATAAGCTTTTCCCTGGTACGTCTCCTTTTCGGGCTCATTTATGGTTGAGTTTGGTTAGGGTTTTCCCTCATCTGCAACTCTAGTTCGCGATCTGCTATGCTTGATGGACTCGGACTTCTCTCAGGCCCATCTTGTTAGTGAGGGGCCTCGTGGCCATAGTAGTACCCCTCCGTTAACTGGACACCCATCTTCAGTCGATACCTCGATGGAGCAATAGGGACGGAACCCTTCGGGGCCTTCTCATTCGAAGGAAAGTGATGAAATGTAACCCCCTCGTGTTCCAGTTCATGAGCTAGCTAAGAGTAGGGGCAAATCTCGATCTAAACACCCTCAACGTAGGGATGGATAAAAGAATGTTAATGGCCGCACTTGGGCAACTGTTGCCAAAGTGGTGACTAAAGGTTATAGCCTTGAGTATACCCTGCCTTCTTATATCAATAACAAACCAGTTGTGGAACTGAATAATCAGGATCTTGAAGCTGTTGACCCGAAGCTTCATGAATGTCTCATAGGGTATTTTCTGGGTAGACGTCTCCCATTCAAGGTGATAGAGGAAGCTCTTAAGAATGCATGAGGTCCAAATCTCGTGGAAGTCATGTCCAATGGATGTGGAATTTTCTTGCTGTACATTTCGGATAGTGAGTTTCGCAGAAAACTTCTTGATGGTGGTCCCATTTCTGTTGCAAAGATTCTTTTAGTATTGCAGCAATCGACGCCGACTCTGGAACTCAACAAGGATACTCACCTCACGGTCCCGGTGTGGGTGAGGCTAAGGAACATTCCATATGGCTTCTGGTCGGCCCAATCTATCGGTAAAATAGCGAGTGCTATGGGTAAGCCTCTATATGTTGATCAAAGGACTGAACAGTTAAATATGTTGGCCTTTGCTCGGGTCTGTGTGGAAATCACAGCAAAGCAATCCTTTTGTGACTCCTTTGATATTGTTCACAATGGAAAATATTGTGAGATTGAGGTAGAATACGAATGACCTCCAATTGCTTGTTCTGTCTGTGGCATTTTTGGCCATAACTGTAACCCCCTTGCACCTCGAACTAGTGCTGCTCATTCTACTACAACTAGACCTTCCTCTACAGGTGGTCCTCAAGTCCCATCTAATGGTGCTCGTTCTGCTAAACAACCGACCCCAATTCCTAGTCTACCTACCCCTGCTGGTGATCGGTTGTAGACACACCAGAAGCAGACATTGGTAATTTCGAAAACCCCCTGGTTATTCTAGCTGCTGAACAGCCCTCTGCAGCTAAGGTTCCTGACCGCCAAGCCAATGATTCTGATCCCTCTAATGCTGGGATCCCTGGATTGGATGATGGCCACCTTATACCTTCGGCTTCTACCTCTACTCAAGCTCCTACTGACAATACTCCTAGTGAGTCGGAATGGAAACAAGTTAAAGGCAAAAAAAGAAGCAACCTGCAGCCAAAGATGCTGCTTCGATCGGACTAGCCTTGCCTAGTGATGGGGGCCATTTTCTAAAGCTCAAGGCTACTGCTCCTTCAGAATTACCTTCTGCTCTACCTCTTAAGGTTACCAAAGGTGCTTCCAAGGCCCCTCCTAAGGGTAGCTCGGGTCGCTCAGCAGTTGTTGTTAAGAAGTCTGGACCTCCTGCTCCTATTCTTCCGCTGGAAAGCTCTGATGATGAGATCAGGAGCTCTAGTGATTCTGCTGCTTCGAGTGATGATGAGGTGTCTTCAGCTAGGCCCTCTTCTCCGAAGGATCCCCCGGTCTTGTGGTGCTGAAAGTATGCAAGAGCAGCTGCTGCTGCTTCGACCTGATCCTCCCGGTCCACCTCCCTTGGCTGGACTGAAAGTGACTTACTTTAGTCGCAAGACCTCTAAGAAGAGGTAAGTTACCCTTCTCCTATTGTAAATATGTACATAGGGTTATGGAATATCAGGGGCATTAATAATCCTATTAGACGTGCTGAGATCAGGAAGTTTGTGAATTCTAACAACCTGTGCCTAGTTGGCTTGCTTAAGACAAAAGTCCACAAGCCTCTTTTTGATTCCATCTCCTCTACCCTTATTAGAGGATGGAAGTGGGTTGTGAATTATGATTATGCTCCGCATGGAAGATTTTGGGGTGGGGTGGAACCCAAATTGTGTTTCTTTGGATCTGCTATCTGTTAATGATCAAGTTATTCATGGTCGCCTTAAACACAATCTGTCCGCTGTGAGCTATTGCATTTCCGTAGAGTATGGTGAACACACTTTTGTGAGAAGACGACCTCTGTGGGAGAACCTTATCCACTACAGCAATGTCTTTCAAGATTCCGCTTGGATTCTTGCAGGGGATTTTAATGCCATCAAAGATCCCTCTGATCATTTTGGAAGCTCCAATACCTGGATTCCCTATTTTGATGAATTCGCTAACTGCCTTGCTCAAACTGATTTAGTGGACCTCAGATATGTTGGGCTCCGTTATACCTAGTCTACCTCCGCAGGTGATACCAAAAAAATGAGAAAGATTGACTGGTTTCTTGTTAACTCAAAGTGGAGCCTCGATTTCTCCTTCTCTGAAGCCTCTTTTTTGAACCTAGGGATTTCGGATCATACTCCTATGATTGTTCGAGTTTTCAACTCGGTGGTTAGGAAGAAGCCTTTTAAGTACTTTGATTTTTTGGTCGGAACATCTTGACTTCCTTGCAATTGTCAGACAGGTGTGGAATAGCCCAGTCGAGGGGGTTCCCATGTTCAGACTTGTCTCTAAACTGAAGATGTTGAAAATGCGGCTCAAAGAATTTAATCATGAAGCTTACTCAAATCCTTTGATGGCGGTTGTTCGAACACATATGTGTATCCTCTTCTGATCTTCTCTCCCCTCATGGATGCCCCATTAGAAGACTTGATGGCTCCTTAGCTCCTTACGCCTTGGCTTGCCGGTCTTTGAGTCTGAAATTAAGAATACCCTTTTTTCTCTTGCTAAAGGCAAAGCTCCGGGCTCGGATGGATTTACAGTGGAATTTTTCAAAAACAATTGGCAAATTGTGGGTCCTTTAGTATTTGAGGCAGTCAAAGACTTCTTTGCTACAGGCTGCCTTCTGAGGGAAGTTAATAATACTATCATGGCCCTTGTGCCAAAAGTCCCAAATGCTAGTGAAGTTTCTGATTTCAGACCCATTGTGTGTTGTAATACCCTATATAAGGTTATTACTAAGATCCTGGCAAACCGAATTGCTGCTATCTTGAATGACTTGGTAAATCCGTCCCATAATGCTTTTGTTAAAGAAATAAGGATTAGAGACAACATCCTGTTGGCTCAAGAGTTATTTTCTGGTTTCCACCGTGACCCATATCTCCCGAAATGTGTTGTCAAGGTTGACTTCCGGAAGGCCTACGATACGGTTGATTGGGATTTTTTGGAGCTTACCCTCTTCACCTTTCGGTTCCCTGAATGGATCATTCGCCTGATTATGGTCTGTGTTCGGACTCCAAAATACTCCATTTCTATTAATGGTGAGCTGCATGGTTTCTTCTCGGGTGGTCATGGCATTCGCCAAGGGGACCCCCTGTTGCTTTATCTTTTTACATTAGTCATGGAAGTCTTCTCGGGGATCTCGAATTTGAGGACTTCCGTTAAAGAATTCAAGTATTTCTGGAGGTGTAAAGCCGTGAAGCTCTCCCATCTCTTCTTCGCCGATGACGTGTTTCTTTTTTGCCAGGCTGATTGGGATTCAATAGTTGTACTCAATAGGAGCCTTGATATTTTTTCATCCTGGAGTGGGCTGATTCCTAACAAAAACAAAAGTGATATCTTCCTCTCAGGAGGACCTATGACTCTTCGCAACAATATTCTTTTGGCTTTCGGATTTCGGGAGGGGAAGCTTCCAATCCGCTACTTGGGGGTGCCTATTATCTCATCTAGACTGGGAAAAGCGGACTACATTGAGTTGATAAACCGCATTACATCCAGGGTCCAATCATGGGCTCATTGCTTCTTGTCCTTCGCAGGAAGACTACAACTTATAAGGTCCGTATTACACTCTATACAAGCCTATTGGGCTAGTGTCTTTACATTGACGTCCTCTGTTCTAGAAGGGATTGAGCACATTTTAAGACAATTCCTTTGGAAAGGCACAACCCTTGGTCGGGGAGGGGCTAAAGTCTCGTGAGAAGATATTTGTCTACCAAAGAAAGAGGGCAGGCTGGCTATCCATAAACCTAGGGATTGTAATACAGCCTCTATGCTCAAATACATTTGGATTCTCTTTACGGACAAAGAATCGTTGTGATGCCGTTGGGTTCACTCTTATTTCTTAAAAAAATTCAATTTCTGGATTGCCTCCCAACCGGTGGTTTGTTCTTGGGCATGGAAGAAAGTCTTGCAACTCAGACAGTTCTTCCGTGGGTCTTTCTATTGGGAAGTTGGTAACGATCTATCGGTGTCCCTTTGGCATGATAACTGTCTTCCCTGTGGACCTCTGGATGTTTTTCTTCCTGCCCCTGTTATAGACGGCTCTGGCCTCCCCGACTATGCGGAAGTTGCTGTGGCATCCCAAAATTCATAACGACTTCTAGTTACATTAAAGTATATGAATAGGTGATGGAAGTACCATCAAGTTGTGGCCATTTAATCCATAATTTGCAATAAGATTTATGGCCAAGCTTTTAATGGATAATTATGTGAGAGGAAAGAAAATTCTATCATTGGCCATGTGCATCATAAATTGGAATTTATGGATTTGTGACTACAAGTTTAATGGCCTTATTATTTTTGCAAGTTAGGTATTTATTTAAGTAGAAAATGTTAATGGATGACCAAGGTTGGTGCTATAGGACAATTTGATAAAGAAGACTTTGTTCTTGACTAAGCACGTTATAGATTTGATTTTATGGATTAATGTCACAAAGTCTTTTGGTCATTTTATTATGCAATTAGGTATTTATTTAAATGAGGATTAAGATGTATTATTAAAAAAAACTTGGGCCATTTAAGCTTGGACTTTAGGCCCAAGTGTGTTGGCCTAAAGAGGGCAAAGAGGCCCGGCCCATGAAGCCCATTGGGCTGTCGACGCATGGAGGGGGGGAGGAGGAGCCGCATGGCCTCCAAGTGTCTTCAACAAAGGAGACACTTGTATCCTTCTTAGGGACAAGTGTCCCCCATGCAAAATAAGAATGCATGCAAATATATATACAACCAAAACAAGAGAGAGAGGGAGTGGCTGGTTTTGAGAGAGTGAGAGAGAGAGAGAGAGCTGCGAGAAGAGTGAGGAGCCGAGAGAGAAAGGAAGGGACCGCGCAAAGGAGGAAGCCCGCTCGTCCGTGGCCGTCCACCGTGCGTCCGTCGCTTGTCGCCATTCGTGTGCTCGTGTTTGCTCGGTCTAGAGGCAAGTTGGGATCTATATTCTGCTCTTGCATGTTGTGTCTTGCTTGTGTGTTTGAATGGTGGTGAATCTCGGACGTTTAGGGTGTGAGAAACCAAAGCTTGAGTGTGTTGTTCTTGAAAATGTGTTCTGTTTTTTAGTGTGCCGCCTGACCCAGAATTTTGTAGAGGCTTTCATGTGGGTTTGAGTCGGATTTTGGCTTTGACTTCTTCATGAAAGTTGTATACAACATCTTAAACTACAACATACTAAAATTTGGGACAAAATAGTTGAGATTTAAGGGGTAAAACCCTCTTCCTACGTAGACACTAGATCTGGAACTGCTTTACTGACCTTTTGGTAGTTTTGTGGGTTGCATGTTGCTTTTTAACGAGAATTTTTCTTCGACTTCTTCATGAATCTTGTATAGAACATCCTAAATACTAAGATACTAAAATTTTAAGTAAAATGAGCAAGTGTAGCCTAGTGAATCGACTTACTCTTGAAGACGGTAAATCTGGAAACACGGTACTGGACACCCGAGACTTCTTGGACTCATATGGTGACTATTCTTTGGAAGTATGACTTAGATCCCTTAATGAAAGTTGTAGGGGACCTCTTGAAGTAAAACATATCCAAATTTCAGAGGACACGAAGAAGAATAAGGGGGTGAAAACTCGATATTTCGGAGATAACTATATTGGACGTTTTTGGTGCTAGAATCAGAAGCTTCAGACGACTATAGAACATTATCTAGAACGAATCAGGCCTAGATGTCTTCATGAAAAATCTACTATAGTGTCTTAACTATAACCTGGTAAAATTGCATAATTTTCGGAGGTCATTCGGGTATTTTAATCGAATTATTTCAGAAACTGCGCAATCTGTTTCTATCCGAAATTTGCATGCTGTATTTGTGTGAATTATATCTTCTTGTGTGAAACTCTTTTGGGCATGTGTTCTTCATGAAATTGTTATCTTATTGTCTTGTCTATCACATGTCTTGATTTCATGATTTTTGAGAAGCATTTGGATATTTAATTTAAATGTTTTCTAAAATGGTACAAGCTGAAATTTTGTAAACTTCAAAAAGGCATGAAATATGGACTATTCTAAATTGCATGGACTCCATGAATTGTATTGTTATGAGTGATTGTGTCTTGCTGCATGTATGATGATGATTTGAGATGCATGTATGAATTCAAAGGATGAAAATGATCTTGATTGCCATCACATCACATGCCATGTTAAAATTGAACTATAATTGAAGATGTGAATTGAGATAAATGAGAAGGCCGTCGGAGGTGTGAGCCGACGATGCCCCGGGAGTGTCGGGATGCCTGGCTAGAAGGGTACGGCCGGTTGCCCGGTGGCCTTGAATGGCCGGATACCGAAGGGTCCTCGGGAGTACCGAGAGGTATCGAGATGCCCGGAGAGTGGGGGAGCCGGAAGCTCGGCAGGTATTGTGCCGAGGGATGCCTTGCGATGCCAGTTGGGGTGCGAGATGCCTGGCTAGAAGGGTACGGTCGGTTGCTCGGTGGCCTTGAATGGCCAGATACCGGAGGGTCCTCGGGAGTACCGAGAGGTATCGAGATGCCCGGAGAGTGGGGGAGCAGGAAGCTCGACAGGTATTGTGCCGAGGGATGCCTCGCGATGCCAATTGAGGTGCAAGATGCCTGGCTAGAAGGGTATGGTCGGTTGCCCGGTGGCCTTAAATGGCTGAACGCCGAAAGGTCCTCGTGATGCCAGTTGAGGTACGAGATGCCCGGAGAGTGGGGAAGCCGGATGGTCTGATTGTATCTTGGTTACATGTGGGATGCAAACATTGGTCCCGGGAAAGAGAAATGTGGCGGTCCAAAAGGAAAGGATGAAATTGAGAAATTGAAATTGAATTATGCATGATGATATATGCATGACGTGATGATGACGATATATGCATGGATGCATGGTAATGATGATGGTACATGTGATATGATGATGATATGTGCATGGATGCATGGTAATGATGATGGTACATGTGATATGATGATGATATGTGCATGGATGCATGGTAATGATGATGGTACATGTGATATGATGATGATATGTGCATGGATGCATGGTAATGATGATGGTACATGTGATGAGATGATGATATGTGCATGGATGCATGGTTATGAAGATGGTACGTGGGATATGATGATGGTAAGTGTATGTCATGATGGTGATGACTATATGATGATGTATGTACATGAGGTATGATGACATGTGTATGATACCAAGGTAAGTTGTGCATGGATGCTTTAATGACATGTGATGCTATGATTGTGATGATTGTGTGGCATGATGCATTGAGTGGTTTATTGGTCCTTTACTTGCTGAGTGGCTGTACTCACCCTTTCGGGGACCAACATTTCAGACTAGATAAGATACATCTGCTGCCACTGCTATCGGTGGATGGATCGAGTGATTGGATATGACCGTGAGGAGGAGGATAGCAAAGGAAGGAGCTTTTGGACGCCAACACTAATCGATGGACTCTAAAGTATATGACTATTGGAGAAGATGCCGGTCATCTTTGGAAGTATAGCCGAGTATAGAAGACTACGGCATTTTGATGTACCGATGAACGATGTCCATCTGGTTTATGTAAATAAAAGTGTTCGGCTTTAACTCATATAAGATGTTTAGTTGGTGTGCATCGTTTTCTGAATATAGGGAAGGGAGTTGTTGGACGTGCTTCCGTATATGAATTACGCAAGGGACCTTTAGTCAAAAAAAAAAAAATGTAAACCCCCATGGTTGTATGGACCCGCTGCACTTGAAATGGTATCAAAGTGACATGTTATTAAGTCAAGCGAATGGGAATCGAACTGTGGCGACCCTAATCGGATCGGGGGCCGTCGAGGGGTGCCACAGTTGCGGATCTTAAATCTCCTACTGGTTATGCACTAAGATCTCTACTGGAGAGTTGGGGCATCTCTTGCCCAATTCTGTCCCATGCTCGTGATCACTTCTGCTAGCATGAGGATCACTCTCGCTCCTTTTCGATTGCCTCTGCTTGGAACTTCATCAAAACTAAAAAAGCTTGCGTTCCTTGGGCATCTCTTATATGGGATAGTGCGATGGCTCCGCGGTACCAATTTCTTCTTTGGTTAATTACCAAAAATCGCTTGTCGACTCAAACGCTACTCCTCTCTTACGGTAGAATTGAGTATACGGTTTGTGCTTTTTGCAATGCCCAGCTGGACTCTACTGACCATCTCTTTTTTGAGTGTCATGTCTCGGCTTCTCTTGCTTATTTCTGGGCGTCCAGGTGTAACTTCCCTCGGAAGAATAGATCTTGGGCTGAAAACCTTTTTTGGGCGGAGAAGTTCTTATCTGGCAAGGACTTCCTTCATAGTGTTGCACGGTTTTCTTTTGGAGCTTTGTGCTATCTCATTTGGAAAAAAAGGAATTGCATCATCTTTCGTGGTGAAACCTTGGAGATGTCAGCTATAAAGAACCACCTTATCAAGGTGGTCAAGGATAGAGTGCTCACTTTTAAGAATGTCTCTGCTACCCCGAGGAACAAAAGACTTCAAAGAGGTTGGGGCTTTGACCCCTTGGTCTTCATCCAGTAGCCTCGGTTTCCGCAAGCTTCTTGGGTTGTGCTACCGCTTCCTCGCCTCCTTTGGCTCTCCGTTCTTTGACCCTTCTTTTTTGTTGTGTGTCGAGGTTTGGTGGAGCCATTTTGTGTTCAGTGCCTTTGCGTAGGCTGGTTTCCTTAGGTCTTTCTTGCCCTTGCGGCTTTGTGTCGGCTCCCTTCCGCTCTTTCTGTCTTATAGTTAGAGTGTAAGTTTTTGGCGCCGTATTTGTGTATTTTTGTCAAAAGCTCAATATATATTCTTACCTTTTACCAAAAAAAAAAATATATATATATATATATACATAAGACATGTTGAACAGAATGCTTACTTAAAATACTTCCATTTGGTGAAGTTAGCTAAGCGTTGATCCCAGATTCTCATATTCAAATTGAATTGTTTGAATTTTTATTTACTAGTACTAAAACTAGCAAGCAAACATCAAGAAGAATCATTTACTCTAAAGGCTTCATGCACATTAACTGGTTTAAGAGTGGCTAATACTGAGCATCACCAAACTTGGGGGAATATTTAACCATAGTTTCGGGAGATACACATGATACACTGATAGACGTACACATGTACAAATTGAAGATTGTTCTCCACAGAGGACAATATCTCTGTATTCGCCTTCGCATGTGAAATCCTTCGATTAAAAATGAAGAATCATGCCTCCACTTCTTTTACAACATTTCCACATCATCCCAATCCGCGTTTTCTCTAAACTCGTGCTCTAGTCGTTCATATCTACCGTCAGCCAGTCTGCTCATCAAACCTAGACCTGCATGAAGGATGATTAATTAGATGCAATGTACGAATTAGAAAAGGATACATCAGAACAAAAAGTAGATACCATATGATCATGGTCGTTCCATTTTTAATACTTCTACAATTCCATCCATCTATAGGCAGGAACAACCTTATATTTTGAAAGTCCAGGTACTCATTCTCATGCAACAACCTTAAGCGAGCAGAGACCCTAATTGAGATATAGAACAAGGTATGTCCAAGAATGAAGCACTAACCTTCAACTATCTTGTAGAGAGCAGACCACCAGCCATCAGCAGGAACTTGATAATGGTACAAAGCATTTTCTATATCTTCGTTGTGCTTCCCTTCCAAGACGTCCTGAAGGGTTATAACTGCATCCTTTGTTCTCTTAAGGATGTTGTCGCTGCTGTTGTCATTGTCCTCGATATTCAAAATCTGTAGGGCGTTGTTGGGATTGAGGCTGACCGCTAGAGCAACATTGGCAGCAGCAGCCCAGTAGGAGGAGGCCGATCGTTGTCTCTCGCTGTCTAGATGTTTTGTTTCCATCTGTAACCTACTCTCTTTCTTTTGGAGGACTAAGCCACGTAGATACTGCGCATTAGCAGAACCCGTGCTTTGAACCATCTTAGAGAATGCACTTGCTTCATTTGACAGCAGATTCTCTGGAGTATCGTGTTCTGCTACCTGAAGTAAAAGTTGAAAGCATCGCAATCAATTCAGCAATAAGAATTAGAAACACAGCGACATTGAAATGCATGAATGGTTCATTGGGGAGTCACGGTCCTTTTATGTTGAATCAAATAAGATAGTTAATTTCATTTTTTATTTTGAAAGTGTCAAGCGCCACAAGAATCATACTTCAGAGATAAGAGTGGTTTTGACTTTTATATATTCATGATGACAAACTTTTATTATGCATTTCTTGCTATTTCTGATGCGTGCATGAATAAGTGGCAATGTTAGAACATACTTGGCCAGCATCGAGCACAAGAATTCGGTCGGTGTCAATGATAGTGTTAAGTCTGTGAGCGATGATGACCATGGTGCAGTAGTTGAATTCTTCACGAATGGTTTTCTGGATGAGAGCGTCAGTTCTAACATCGACGGCCGCAGTTGCTTCATCAAGAACAAGAATCTTTGATCTTCTTAGTAATGCTCGAGCAAGACACAGCAGTTGCCTCTGTCCGACACTGAAGTTCTCTCCGCCCTCAGAAACCTTGACAGGACACAGCCAACATCAATATCGATGGTGATCTTTAACGTTCTCTTTCTTAGCTTATAAGTAAGAACCCACGGATACATTTTAAAGCCAATAGAATAATGCAGAGCGTTACATTGGCATCAGCCACTTGCATATAGACAAGTCCAAACATTTATGTAAATCGACATCTCAACTTCAGTTAAGACTTCAGACACTATGATATTTTATGCATTGAGAAAACATTATACAAGGGATCCTTCAGTTTTTTTCGCAGGTAAAAAAATTCCAATGTCTATGCACTCTGCTCGCTAAAGTCCTGCCCAGATTGCTTTTTTGCTCTTGCTTGTGGTCTATAATTTAGTTCAAAAGGAGGGATATCACGCATTCATGGAAATTCTGCAGGTGTCATAAAATTAGTCTCAATTCAGAGATTTCCCTAGTGAGATGAGCTAATGGGAGTGCAAGCAGAGCATCCAAGCAATATTTATAACCATACATAGAAGATCATTGCTATTTATTTCTGACCAATCTTGTGCACATCTCCTTTAATTTAATAAAGTTATGAAATCATGCCAATTTTAATTACATAATTCATGTTTCTAGAAGTATAGGATACATTTGTTTGTTTTCCATGAATGGTGCTTCGCTGAGAAGGCATTGCATATGCATGTCAAACTTTTTTGCTGAATACTAAATCATGTCGCTTGCCTTCCATCAATTTGACTCAATTTTTCTCCTTTCTCTGCCAAAAGGCATTAACCTAGTCAATTGTTGTTGTCAACATCCACTAACATGCTTTAGACAACTTCTAAAATCCTTATCCATCACGAGACAATTTTCAAATTTGAAATATTCCCCTTTAACTATGTTAGGTAACTACCGATAATTTCATCAACATGAGCCCAAATTCAACAGGAATTGCAATGATCCCTTCATTGGCATTTTACATGTAGCTACTCTACACAAGCTTACCTCAGCATCCAGGCCGCAAGAGTTCCTCCTGATGACATCCTTCAAATGTGCTCTCTCCAGAGCCTCCCAGAGGTCAGCGTCGTTATGTTCATTGAAAGGGTCGAGATTAAATCTCACAGTTCCTACACAAATTTGAAAAGAAAGAAACTATTTGAAATGATATTTAGTCTTCACAAACAATGGGAGTCTAAAGGTTATTTGGTACATAATGTAGAAGCTTCTCAGTTCACAGTAAGGGGGTTCAGTGTACACATTTGTGATTCGTATTGTGGCCTTTTTCACATGAAATGTAAGACAGCACGTGAACAGAAAATTGGTCATTTTTTATCAGCAGATTGTTCATGTCAAAAGAAAGCGACCATGCAAGAGTTGTTGGGTAAAGAATCGGATTGCAAGAACCGTAAGTGGCTCTTGTGAACCGATGCTTGCTCCAGGGAGTAAAGAGTTCTGGAGCTCTAATGTTGGACATTTAAGTGAGAAAGAAAATTCTCAGCTATGAATTTGTTTGAGTAGATAGCAATATGAACCAGTGAGCAGACCGATATCAACATGTCAGCAGACTTTCCTATGGAATATCACAGAGGTTGAGTGGAACAAAAGAGGGAAGAATGAAGCCATTTTAACAAACAAGTTAAGGTGTTAAAAGAATTTCACAGTGCCTACCCGAGAAAAGAACTGGTGATTGAGGTATGATGCTAAGGACTTTCCGCAAATCTTCGAGTCCTATCTTAGAAGTGTTGCACCCATCTATCAAGATCCTTCCTTTTTCAAGCTCGACAATTCGGAACAAAGCATTTATCATGCTAGATTTTCCTGCACCAGTTCTTCCAACTACTCCAAGTTTCTCACGGGGTGCTACTGAAAAGGACAATCCATGCAAGACCGGAGGAAGTTCAGGTCTGTAACGAAGAACCACATCTTCAAATTTAATTGATCCCAATGAAGGCCAGCCAGGAAGGGGCCGGTTGCTCTCTACTATAGCCGGAGCCTCGGAAGGCAATTCTATGTACACACCCACACGCTCTACAGCATTTAGACTATTCTCAGCTCTGCTTGCTTGTCTCAGAACACCACTCAAAAGGCTCGTTATATTCAAAGTGTAGCTGAGGAGGAGACCCATAGTTGAAGCAAAGGCTGCTCTGTTTTCTGCTTTTCCGGTCTGCATGACTGCAAATGTCGCTGTCAACCAGATCATTATGCCTCCTAAAGTCTCCAACCTTATGGTGAGCCAACGGTTGGAACTGACATTGGCAAGGGTGAATCTGATATTATTGTCCATGGCCTTGGCGTTAATGGCGGCCAACCTATCATATGCTTTATATGCACGTATTGTTGACAAGCCATTCATCGCTTCTCCAAATTGCGCATAAACTGGAGATCTGGTAATTGAATCCAAGCGTTTCACTTCACGAGATGTAGTCTGTTAACAACCACAAGGCAAACAATTAGATAGGCAATTACATCCAAAATTCTATAAGGACTCGGCTACTGGTAGAGGACGAAACATGCGATGGAACAAGTGGTGTAACGCTATCAAGCAATTAAAAGGATTTACTCTTAGCATTGATGACTAACGCTCCCTCTGCCAAAAAAATGACAAAAAGATGGGTAAAAGAAATACTCATTCTGAGCCAGCGGTGCTTATTACTTTAGAAGAAAAAGAGTGTTACTTTCTACTTTAGAAGGATTATAGAAATTATCTTTCCGGATTTCCACTGTGAAACATCCAAATGGCAGTGGGTAGTGTCCAAAGAATCCCAGAAAATGTAAATGCAACGTCAAAATCTCAGGTTATGCGGCAGAAGAATATAGCTTTCTCCACTAAGTGGGACAAGGCTTGGCAATTGTGGCAATAAGTAGCAGAGAACGTGTCATTTTGTATGAAAAAGCATTATGGAGCAAACAAATCTGCACTCACCTGGTAATACAGATAGGCTACATAGAACAAGATCAAGAGCGGCATTATGGCCCAAAGAGAGATTGTGCTCACAATTCCTATGAGCACAAAAGTCGAAAGTAGCTGCCAGACTTGGCCCATGAACATATTTACAAATTGGGCAACATTGCGATCTATGTCGCCTAGATCCTTGGCAAACCTGTTGATTATTCTTCCCATTGGGTTGGTGTGAAAGAAAATCATGGGAGCCCTTAATAAAGACTGGAGCATAGAATCATGCAATCTTTTTGCCGCATGGAGGCTTGAAATAATCAACCAATAGGAATTAGTCAGTGTCACGGTCACCTGATTCACAGAAATACGGAAGTTGTCATGGAAGTTGGCAGAAAGACCTTCTCTTCGGTTGACAAATACCCACATCCACCAAAGACACAAACGCAGAAATAGAAAAGCTAGCAAATAGTCTGTTTCATGGTATGATAACTTAGAAGTTGTAATCCAAACTCAAGGACTAAGAGGTAATGTAGCTTTACAATTTCATCGATGATCAAGAGAAAAAATTATAGAAGCACAAGCTACTGCATAAAAGATAGTAAACTTGGAGAGATCTATCTACTGAATTTTGACGTACCTGACCAAAGGACAGAAGTGCGTAGATCAATATGTAGAATCCTGGTCTGTAGTCCTCTGAAGTGCTTTGATCTGTCCAGAAACTCAACCACTTGCTACTTGAAATACGAAGAATTTCAGTTGAAATATAGCATATAAAGAGTACTGCCACCACCCACAGGCCTCCCAGTGCCCCTTTGTACCTAAATATAATATCATATGAAGGTCAAAGATAAGTAGCATTATTGCTTTGTGGTGCGGATTATTGAATCCTGAAAAAGAAAAATGAGGGAGAACAGCATTTACACCCCCCCCCCCAAAAAAAAAAAGGAACAGTATTGGGGTTTTCAATAAAAAAGGAAATGGAAAATGCATGGACCTTAGATGTTTAGATGTTATTTAACGATGTCAAGTGAAGAAAAAGGTACAACCGTGTTTTGACTGATGTCAAGTGAAGCTGAAAAAAAATGTTGCACATACTTATTCCATATGAATATTGCGTTTATACAGCCTTAGGTGTTAAATCGACTTACTCGAACTTTTTGTTCAAACTATTACATGTATGTTCGAGGTCATTTAATTGGCTTATTTGAACCCTAGTTCCATCATAGAGTTCAAGAAATTTTTTAGGTCATGTATTTCGTATCCATAAATAAGCCTTTCTGGTGTATAACTTGTCTACCGACAATTGTAAGAAGACAAAGTTTCAGATCATGCATTTTAGTACCTCATCAGGACTTTCCAACTCACAATGCCTGTTTCCCGTTCCTCTTGCTTAATAAGTACCGACTTCCCTCCTTTACCTTTCTTCCCGCGGCCTTGATCTTTTGATAATTCATCAACAATGCTGTCAGTTGCTCTTTTAGATGTTTTCTCCTCTACATTTTTCTTCTCCTCCTCCTCCTCGGCCTCTTCTGTTTGGTCCTCCATTTTTCCTGCATTCTCCATTAGTTTCTGGAACAAAATCCCACTTTTAGAGAGCTCCTCAAAAGTCCCCTCCTCCTTGACCATTCCTTCATGAACCAAAAGGATTCGATCCACTTGAGGAAGAAAATGTAGCTGGTTCGTAACAAGGACCCGGGTCTTCCCTCGCAGCTCTTCCTTGATACAGCTATTGAACACCTGTATGTGACCGCGGGTGAGTATAAGCTAATACAAGAATTTGCCTCATTTCTAAAAAATTGAAAAAAGAGATCCTACTAAATGTAAGATCTATGTCTATGAAACTGAAGGTCACTTGAGACGTGGAGAAAAGTGGAGCCAAAGGTTGGATACCCCATGTTATTAAAAATTAATGAAAGAAGCTGGTGAAACAAAGAGAATAATAGATATACCCAAATTTAAGTCCCAAATCAGAAAATGCCTATGAGTTTAAAATTAGCATATGTTGCTTCAATTATCCAGTTTTGATAGCAGCAAGTTATCATAAGGGCAGGACTGTAGGATCAAAATTCTCATTCTTGTTTAACTGAAGCATTCGAGCATTCTTTTCATAGAAAGCCCTTCAAGCATGCGGTTAATGTTGAAGCCCTGCAACATTAATTGCTACGCCTGGGTAAAGAGTAAATAATATTCTGTGTCATGAATTTCAAACCTGTCGACCAACATGAGCATCCAGGGCACTTAAAGGGTCATCAAATATGTAAATATCTGAATTCGAGTAAACAGCCCTGGCCATAGAAACCCTCTGCTTTTGCCCTCCGCTTATATTCACCCCTCTTTCACCAATCTCCGTAAGATCACGACCCTGAAAAATAGTCGAGACAGATAATTAACGGATCACATATCCCATGTTAGTAAGAGAATCTTGCAAAGCACTGAGTCCCACTTAACTGGAAGCAAATCGAGATCATGCTCCAATTCAGTTACGCTGACTGCCTTCCAATATCTTTCCTGTTCAAATTTGGTTCCAAATAAGATGTTGTCACGCACCTGAGATCACACACACTAGGGATTAGGACATGAGAAAAGATGATGATAAGGCACTTAACATCGACAGAAAAACAAAAACAGCACTGTGCAACTTACAGTAGCATTGAAAATCCAGGACACTTGAGGAACATAAGCAACGGTTCCCCGGATAGTAACGCATGCACTGGTGACAGGAGGGAGTTCCCCGAGCATTGCGGATATGAGAGATGTCTTTCCTTCTCCAGTACCACCAACAATAGCAACTAGGCTACCAACTGGTATGTCCAGATTGATGTTTGATAATGTGGGTTTTTCTGCCTGAAGTTAGCTGAAAATTTAGCCTCCACTTGAAATAAGATAGTGCAACAAAAAGACTGGAAACCACCATAAATGACCATCTAGTTATGCTGAATTATCCAATATCAGTTAGAAAACATAGTTACACTAACTTGAATCAGCAAAATGATGGCAAAAGAGACGCATTCACCCAGAGAAATTATGTCCTCTGAGTTTTGAGTTCAGTTATTTGCCTCCTCAGACATTTAGCAAGGGTGAATTTATCCCCAAAGATTACACAAGAATTAGTCAAGTTCCTCGCATGATCAGTCACCTTTGTAGCAGTTGTGAGAGCACTACTCACTTATGTAAATGCTTAAGTTGTTCGATGAAAGGTGTGCTTTAAATTTTGATTATGGCATCTACTAACTTCGGGGTTCAATAAAAATTTTCTAACATGCCTTCATCCTTCAAATCACAGCAGTGATTACTATTGTGTATGTCTATAAATGCATAGTTGGTGGTGTTACAATCCCTAAAACCTGGATGACTACTATTATCAACAGTTTTTTCACAATGTAAAGGGAAAAGGTAAGTGATTTTGCCAGACAAAATGCAGCATATGTTTATTTGACCTTAGAGTCCCATGAAAAGTGGCCATCCTTGATTGAAATAGCTGGCTGTCCTGGCTCAATCGGTGGATTAGGAACTAAAATTCTCTCTTCTGTTAAAAATAGGTCCTCCAAACGTTGCAGGGAAACATTTGCAGTAACAACCTGGGACACAAAAGCAAGATTGGAAACTAAACGATAGCAAACAAATGTTTGCAAGCACTGTTAAAATAGAATTATGATTTAAGATAGAGAATATGCATCATCTTTGAGAAAGCTAAGGTAAAAAACCGTAATAAGCACAAAAGAGAAACTCTGGCTCCCACTTTCCAAATGTCATAAAAGTAAGGTAATGAAGAGATAATCTGTTGCAGATTTAGTCATCACAACATGGTTCAGCCTTCCATTTCAATTATCAAATTGACATAACAGGTTTAACCTTCGACTAATTAAATTTCAATTATTTATGCTATTTCAACAACTAGGTAATCAGTTTATCTTAAAGAAATATGTAGTATTTGAGAAATGATTATCCCCTTTCCACATGCCTGTATTGTCCAACTCAAAGAATCAGATCCATCAGTAAGATAATCTACTGCAGTTCATCTTCGATATTCTATTCGATTTCTCTAGCAGTTTGATATTGTCAATGGTTTTCCTCATCGCCAAAGCAAGATGAATTGATACTTAAACTGAGTGAGGCTATCATGAGCAACATATTCAAGGTACACAATTAGGAGCAAAAACAAAATGATAGGTACACAAACCACGAAAATAAACACACATGTTTGATGTTGACGATGCGGTATATCAGTAGACTATTCTATTCAAGTAACAAAGATACGGAGATGAGGTTAGGATGAAGTGAAAGAACCTGAGACATCAAGTTAGGGAGCATGTTTAAAGGAAACCGTAGCACAGCAAAAAGAGAAAGTGATGTAAACGCCCTCGCTGGTGTCAAATCCCCACCAAGCAAAGTGAATGCCCCAAATGAGACAACGGTCACAACAACGGGGATGCTGTTGAGAACAAAGCTGTTGAACTGCCACCAAAATTAAACTCTCAGACAAATAGAACCATGAGGCATCATGGAAGGAGAAAATGTCATGTCCATTAGCTCTCTCGCCCAAATTCACTCACCTGCCATTACTTGAATGAAGACTATTTTCCATGTACTTTTTAGTAATAAATATGCTGATTTAAGAAGAGCTAGTATGAGGCTATGATGCATGAAAAGAAATAGAGAATCGGAATTGTTTGCATACAAGTACCTATGAAAGTATTTGAACTGCTGTCAGTCTGCTTGGTAAGTTTACCATGGACAGAAAGCCAAGCCAGGTCGTTTCAGAATTTTTTGTTTTTACACAAGCAATATCCTGCCACTGATGTTCTTTCATCTGTATGGCTCTCTCTCTCTCTCTCTCTCTCTCAGCATGCGGCCGCGTGTGTCGTTGTGTAGATGTGCATGTGTCGGTGTGAGGAAGTGCTCGAGTCAGTCTGCATGTGTGTGTGCATAAATATAATGCATATTCGGGAGAGCAAGAATTTTCAAACTGTCAATAAAATTGATAATTCCATGATCAAAATGCATAATATTATCTTAATTTTGAAATAGTCTATACCGCAGATAGTAGTTGCGCTTTACGGAACCATAAGAGCTCATCATTTCGTATTTCTTGAACTCTAGATTGAAAGCTCTTTTCCCAAGCATAACACCTGCAACAATTTTTCCATTGAATTTCAGTCATTGTAAAATGAATATAGCCATAGAGAATGTAGGCCAGGGCATCCTGCTTATTCAACATACTTCACAGTGTCCATTGCGGCCAAAATTTCGTTCATGAGGCTGACTCTCTTGTCAGTCCACTGCAGCCCTTCCTTGGTCATTTTTCGCATTTTGCTGATTATGACCGTCTAATTCACCAAGAAAAGTTGTAAGATGTAAGACAATTGATTGTCAAATGGAGGATTAATCATCATGGTACAAATCCTAACCCATGAGTTGATAGTGACAATGTGGTGCAGAAAACCTCTTTTAGCTAATCAATACTACTCCTGATACAACCGTTAATACATAGAAGCTTCGGACAAAAAACGTCCTCTACTTCCTAGATCAGAATGTCCTTCAAACAAATTAAAGTTAAAGAGAAAAGGGACGTCCAAATCAGCATAAAAGTTACCATATATATGTTTTAACTTAAATTGGTAAATGTTACAATGATCATGGAAGAAATACATATTAATGAAGTTATAGAGAGGACAAACTTCCGCAGGAATAAAAAAGAGCATAAGCTTACTTGCAATGGGATCATGAGGACAAGCATGAGAGATCCAAGCAGCGAAGCAACACCTAATTGCTGGTACAGAAGAACCATGGCAATGACAATACGAAACGGAGCCGACCATAAGTTGTGAAGTTGTTGGCATATTTGCTGAACAATATAAGGTATCACGTCAGATGTATTTCACGAAGTTTCACTTTTGCAAAATCAGAAGAGCTGGGCATATGATTTCCAAACTAAGGAAGATATCAGCGTTGACTTAACTAAATGACGTTGCAGCAATAAGAGAACTATGGTAGTAATGTCATGATCATGTCAGAGGTGAGAATCTCACCTGAAGTGCATTAGCATCTGTTGTTATCATGTTTGTTATCTTTCCAGATGGGAACTTCTTGCGACCCTCATGAGTGAGTCTTAAGGATTTGCGGAAAATGGCCGCCACCTACCAATAAGGTTGAATAGGCTATTTAATTGCTCTACTATTATAAACGGCGAAGAATGACCTAGACTAAGTATCTGATACTGAGGATTTGTACACATCTGGAAATGTTTTCTTTACCAAAGTTGACCTCAGCCTGAATCCCGTTCGAACTGAATTCGTGAAGTACTGGGCTTCGCAAAGCACACCAAGTGACTGTACAGAGTCCAATCAGAACTAATTAGCATATCTAAAAACAGCAGATTTCACATTTCTTATTGATGGAAGGACTTCATCATTGAATAAGAACCAAAAGCCAGAGGCAACGACAACGACAATTATAAGTAAAGAAGAAATTTTTGGCATATGGTAAAAAATTATTTCAGAGATGATATCAATAAACTTGATTTACCATTTACCATGGTGATAATGATATTCAGGCTCCGTTTGTTTTGTGGAAGATGAATGATTTTAAAAAATATTCTGTTAAAAAAGATCGCTTGTATTACTTATAAAAATGAATGAAAGGAAAATAGTCTACAAAAATATTTAGATATAAATTGTTGTCTTTAGCGAAAAAATTTTCATTGACTAATCCAGGCGATCATTTTTTGGAAAAGGTTTTCCAAATCATCCATTTTTTAATGAAACAAACGGAGCCTTACTTCACATATTGCACTATAAAATCTTAACGGTGTTCAAACTTGAAGGAAAGGACTCTGACTCCCAACATAAATCAAACTTTGACACAAAACAAAGATAGGATCATACCACACCGACAAGAATCGCAAAGGCATAGAGGTAACCAGTCCATGCAGGGTCCCCTCTTTGCATTGAGTCTGCACAATATTTTATGCCATGGAAGGCAAAAGAAAGACACATCAGAACAGAAAATTCAAATCTGTTCTTGGAAAAGTAACTCCATCTAACATGACCCATCATGACGTTGAATGGAATACAAAAATAAAAGGTCAGTCTATGTGCACAATATTTTATGCCATGGAAGGCAAGGCGATTGAGTCCTCAAGATTAATCTACCCATAGAACAGAACAGATGACATTTTTATTCAATCAATCAAAGTCCCTACAATCATTATGCCGTTGCTGTTCATTTGTTGTCCTGTTTATGTTGAAGCAGCTTTTCTGTCACAACAAAACATTAGATCACTTCCAAAACGATTACTAGAAAATGGCATGTACCCTATGAAAAGCATGCTCTGTTTCTGCAGGGTCCCGCCTCCCTATTAACAACCCTTCAACTCCTCCATCCATAGATGGTCTTTCAAATAATATTCTAGTCATTTGAAGAGGAAGGTTCCATGGGAACGATTTTGCAAAATTAAGCATATATTTCAAGCGGGTAAAAGGTCAATTCTTAGATTGCCTCAAAATCTTAAAAGCAGGGTCCAGCACTGATCTAAAAAGTGAGGCCTACATATTCATCTGATGTGTATATTTATATATACACAGAGAGAGAGAGAGAGACTCGAAAGAACTTACTTGAAGGAGGTGGTTCAGCAATGTGGGCCCAACAAATTGGGAAAGATCAGTCCCGATCTGTGGTTATCCATGTAAGAAAGAGTTACTATGCTTAGCCTTAAAGACTTCAATCCTTTAGATACCTTTTCTTTTTTTTTTTAATTTCAGATTCGTCAGTTTTTAATGTTCTGCTCAACCTAAGTAAATATATAAAGGTGCATGCATAGTATATGGCAATCATCATCCAGCTAAGATAGGAGTTAGCATATGATTAAGCACATCCACCACGTATGTGGTATCATACTTACCTTAAAGAAGCCTCCCAACCAAAACCTGAAGAAGCAAGCAAACTGGGCGAATGAGATGGGGAACATTCTTTTTTTTTTTTTGGTCGAATAGATGGGGAACATTCAAACAATGAGGAATCTTACAGAATAAAGCTGTACAGATGTCTGTGCACTGTTAAATCGAAAATGGAATGAAGAATGAGACATGAGATGCAATTAAACCAATACATACCGTCTTCCAAGGCTGCTGTTCAAAGCTCTTAAAAGCCATGGTTTGGGCCTTTGAGACTCTTTGGCCCAGCATTTCTGGAATCTTCAAAATAAGATACGATTGCCATGCTTTAGAAATTTATCTGAATACACAAAAAGTTCAAAATACAGCTAAAGAAAAGTGGACGCAAACATTTCGATCAGCTCGTCAGTCCTATCCCAATAGTCTAACTTCCAAACATCCTTTTCGGTAATCGGTCTTTTGTAGCCTTGCTGCATAAGTGGAGTCATCCACCCAAAATATATCCCTATACGAAAGAGAGAGAGAGAGAGTCATTGACGATAGAACAATAAGCAGCTGATTAATAAAACACTAAATAAAATCCAACTCCATTTCACTAGACCCCCAAAGAAATGTCTCATCTCACTTTCATTTTCTAGCAAAGCAATTACATTTTGCTTCAGGGAGTAAAAGATATGTGCAAACGGGCAACCGACAAATGCCACCATTAGAAAGCAAGCAAAAACACGAGCAAATTGGACTCATTAAGCAGACAGAATCTGAAAATGTCATATTATTAGTTCATTATCACTGCTTATTGGAAAATTAAGGGCAATTTGACATGTCAATGCATAGAGACTAGCTGAACTAGTTAGGTCTTAGGAAAAACAAGCTGAACGGTTGGATAAAAAAATGTAGTTCACGTGTTACTCACTGGAAAATATGCTGACATGCCTTTCAGGACAAACTTGCTCCTCCCCCGGAAGAGTCTCATATTCAACACTATCAAGAGGCTCAGTGTGGATCATCGTATACCCTGGACAAGGGTCCAGATTCGGAACATAGACAAAAAGAAGAATCCCAAATAGAACCTTCATCAAAAGAAGCACAAAAAAGAAGAAGATTAAATCAGAATTCTTTTGATGAAGTTGGCCAATGACAGAAAGAAATCTCAATAATTATGTTCATATCAAATAATTGACTGATGAATTCCGACAGGAGCTGTTTGTTCAAAAGGCTAGGAAGTTATAAACAGATGAGTCTAGGAGTAACAGTTTATTGAAAGAGAAGTAACCTGGCAAAAAACCGTGCTGATACACAGATAAAGTGCAGACCTGGAGGAGTAGAAAAGATAATATATTAGGTCCATCCTGGAACATACTGAATATGGATCTTATACTCTAAAACAATGCGATGCTGTCACACATTGTAACCGAACAACCTGCTTCAAAAAGGTTCTTGAGTCTCCAAGAAAGATTTCCAATTCTAGTAGATTGAATAAGGCAACTCAACCTACAACTGGCTATCATCTTCCACCAATCAAAATTAGTTTCACATTCCCACAGAGAGATCATGGTGTTGGCTTAATTATGGCAACTCAACAGTGACATGCTTTCAAAACTTACATATATAGTATGAAAGATGTGTAACATGAAATATTATAACTAGCCAAACGCACCAGTTTAAGAAGCAATTTAACCGTATTCCAGGACCTGGACGGGAAAAATCTTGCAAATATGTCCTTCGCCATGATTAAGTGATGACATAATTTTCAGTAAAGCAGTGTGGCCACCAAGGAGAACAAATGCACACTCCAGAGTATTTTAACAATAGAAAAGTCAATTCTCTCAACAGTTTTCATCAATCTGCATAGCTTGAAGATAGAGAGAGAGAGAGAGAGAGCATCTAATAATATCACTATACTAGTATCCAAGGGTATATAAGAAGAATATGAGATTTAGATATTCGAAGTATGAGCAGTTATGTTAAATGTCTCCTGAAGAATAAAAACTAACCTATGATGTTGATAGTGGTCTCTCATTGAGAGGATGAGATTGAGCATCACAGCTTCCCCCACCAGAACATAGATGACTCCAAAGCGCACGTACCATCTGAACTCCCGAATGTAAATGTGCATTTCTAGGCTAATCATAACTAGCATGGAGCACCAAGCAAGAGACTCTATGGTTAACGAAACCATCTGCCAAAGAAAAACGGAGGTGTGATTACAAAGCTCATTAGACTCTCAGTTTGCCAGCCAATGTGAACAGCATCATTTGAGATATTACAGACTGGTGTTCTGAAGACTTTCAGTATAACACAGATTGCAAACTATCATGACCAGACATTAGCGGGCAAATGGCATTGAAATTCGTGGTATGGTAGTGGCAGAAACAGAGTTGTGCGATTTAAAAGTTTTAACTACAAATGGTAGTCGATTTGCCTCAAAGAGGGTTAAACGCGGAACCTACGGAAGTTGGAAAAACCCACATTAGCAATGTTTTCCATTAAGGGTCAAGGGAAAATGTTTTCCACTTTTGAGAAAGAGGAAAACATTTTCCTCACTCACTTCCTCTTATCTCACACTCATGTTAACCTTTCTATCTTTTTTTTTTTTTAAAATTTTAAATTCTTTTAATTTTTTAATTTTTTATTTTTATTTTTATTTTTCAGTTCTAGCTTGGCTAATCGTTGGCCATGACAATCGCTAGCAACCAGCCAGGCTCACGATCCGGTGAGCGGCGAGCTCGAGGCCTTGGTGAGCCCACTCACCTGGCTCACCGATCTAGGTGAGCTCGAGCCTGCCAGATTGGTGAGCACGCAAGCCTTGGCTCACCGATCTAGCATCAACCAAGAATAGAAAGACAAAAACAAAGAAAAAAATTTTAAAAATTAAATAATCAAATTTGTTTAATTTAATAAATAATTAAAATTATATTTAAAATAAAATAATAAAAATATTGAAAAAGAGTGCATGAAAAAAAAAATTTACTTTCGAACAATGGAAAATATTTTCCACTTATTTCTAGGTTTCGCCAAATACTAGAAAAAAATTACATTTTCTTGAAAAATAACTTTCCAAAAGAATATTTTGCAAAAACGCGCATTTTTCTCGAATCGAGCGGAACATTTTGTGGCTTTTATCAAAAGGCTAAGTTCCACGTCACACAGAATGGAGCCATAATGGGGAATGCTACAGTCTGACGAGGATTTACTGGAGCAAGGCTTCTTCCAAAAGAAAGCAGTTGGAAAAAAAAAAAGAAAGGACAGTCAACGTGCTAGTAAACAATTTCATGCTTTCATTTCAAATGCTTTCATTTAGGTTGGGGTTGAGCAACTAGCTATGTAAGTTTGTTAATGGATTAAAATATGGGAGTCCCTCGATGTGCATGGTGACACAGTAAAAAAAATAACCAGCTAATCATGGTTGTTCATTAAACAACAAAGTGTCACAATACAGTAAAATTCCTACCTCATATGGAAGGAAGCTAGTCTGACCATCCAGATTGAAAACCGAAAAGCCCATCACCAGCCTCAGCACAGGCTCGGCAACGCAGTAAAAAGAAAGCAATCCCAACATATAGTTGTAGCATTTCGACCTCAAACGGTATCTCTGGACTTTCGAAGTCCTCTTGATCAACCAAATTCGGTAGCAGCAGAGGCCCAGAAGAACCAAATGGGATATGGAGATGACCAAGGAATCAATGGCGCAAGGTGTGTACGCACCGAAAGCACTGTCCGCAGTCCTTGCCCAAATCCCATTCGCCACCGGCCGGCAATACCAATCCAACAGTTCGAAACCCATTTTTTAAATGATCAACGTATTAGCTCTTAGTTCATGAAGTAATTCCTTTTTTGCATCCCAATGAAGATGAAGCCTTTCCTACAAGAAAAATAGTCCATCACAACTGCTTCAGTTAGAAATGCAACTGTATTCACCCAGAAGTCTCATAGCAAAAATTTCCCTAGAATCAATACACATGTTTGGAAACGTCCATCATGAATGCTGCATGGAATTTGGAATTGGAAGAAGTTAAGGAGGAAAACCCGCTATGGCGAACTCACAAGAGTCACTGAGTTTAAGTAGACTGAAAAATGCACTGCAAGCAAAGTCACAGTGTTCCCAACTAAAAACCCGGTTAAATGTCTTCAACTTGACTTGAGCTTTAACAAGGCCGCAATCACCAAAACAATGCTTAGAACTACGACCCAGAAGAAATTAGAAGTCCCATTGCTCGCAAACATAGCACCAGGCAATCGTCCCAAACAAAATTAGAAACAAGAAAGGACATATAACTCCACAAACACAACACACTCGGACAGGGAGGGAGGGAGGACCTGCGACACTCTGGAGCTGCTCCATGTTCAAATGGCTCGTGAGCTATATACATGGCGAGGGCATTGAGTGGGACAACAAGGTACGGCGGATGAATTATCACTAAGAAAAAGGGAATTAAAAAAGAGGAAAAAGGATGGAAACAAAGGTCCAAAAACAGGACATTGGAAGTTTGTGACTTTTTTCAAAAGAAGAAAAGGAGAGGGGGACCGAGACAGACAACGACATATTGGCGCTAGTGCGTCACCGCTTACGCCCATTTTTATTTTATTTTTTGGTCAGAACGTAGGCAGCCCTCTCACATGAGCCGCAACGTGAAGTAACGTGGTGGAGAAATCTCCGCATGATTGATTAGTTTATGGCATTACTCACTATATTTTGGACTTACAATCGTGCAAATTGACAAAGGCCGTGAGGGGCATTCTCTTTAGGAGTCCATTATAATCATTCGAATTTTTTATTCTCATGATTCGCTATCCTCTTCTTTACAGGCGGGCAACGTCCCAAGGTTTTTCTTTATGAATTTCTTGAGCTCACATATCATTAGGATGCAACCTCCCCTAGATTGATTTGTTATATTATATCTCGTGGTGTCGTGAAAGATTTGAGAAGCCTAAATGCATTAATTGATAGCAATAGTTTCAGTTTAGAGGGTGTCATGGTTCTACTTTAGGGATATCCATTAGGGTGCAACCTCCCCTAGATTGAATTGTTATATTGTATCTTGCGGTGTCATGAGAGGTTTGAGAATCCTAAATGCATTAATTGATAGCAATAGTTTGAATTTAGAGGGTGTCATGGTTCTCCTTAGGATATTCTCCCGATCTTTTTGTAACATCCGGAATTTTTCATCTTTGTTGATAATATCTAGGATAGAAACTTCAGTATCATTTAGTTTGGAATTTCGGATATGAATGGACGTCATCAATTTTATGGGGAGCGGAAGGTATTAGGACGATTTTCTGCCATTGTAATTGCTCGGAGCTCGATTTGTTAAAAGTAAATTGACAAGTGTTGACGTCTACATGGTAATATAGAATGATGGTAATTTATTCACCACCCTATTAGTTTTAGACATGAACTGATATGCTTTGAATTATGTATTTGGTGATTCTTCAAGTTTTAAATTTACCAAATTAAAATTTTCCAAGCATTTGGTATTATTCACTAATAATTATAGTGGGTTCAAAATATTTTATGATTTACCAATTGTTTAGAACGGGCACTGGTTTCCATGTTTACGTACTATTTGCTACATTTTTTAGTAACTTGACAAAACATCTATGTTGGAAGTTGTGTAGTTGGAAACTGTGTAGTTGATCCACTTATTACTTTATAATATGTGCCACCTCTCTTTATTCCAACAATTATCTTTACTCACATGCTATTGATGACATTAAACTAAGCCTAGCGTTGACATCATGCATGACATCATTAATATTAATCTTAGTCCATTAATACCATTGATGACTCATTTAATTTATTTGGCCATCTACTTCAGAATCATAAGATTAAGCCATTTGTAACATTTTAATTTGAACACATCTTTAATTTTCACCACATGTTTTTAACTCAAAGTTATCATTACATTTAACTTATGGTTAGTTGTTCTTATCATTTTGTATCTCATGAAACATCCTCTTATTGATCATAAGAAGCTACTACAAGTATTGAAGCTCTAAATAGAGACTTTCAACGTATCCTTGCAAAGAAAGAGAGAGTTCCATGCCATATTTTCTTCCCTTTCTTTTCTCATTATTTTGATGTAAACGTGAAGGTCCCACGTTTATGTCTTTTTTAACCCCTTCCACGTTTCCTCTTAAAGATGTGAGCTTAGGTGATGAGGTCATTAGATATCTCATGAAATTTGGCCTTAGTTCATTAATACTTGGAATGATTTTAGCTTATGCTCGGCCTAATGACATGAAGCCATCTCCCCTTTCTCTTAACTAGCTCATTCTTTGGCTTATGATAACAAACCACATATGCCTAACTATGATTATAGGGGCCACATAAAATAATTTTTTCCTTAATTTATTAAGGCAATTAATGCCCCAGTTGTGGTTAAATTCATCTCAACCTTTCCTTCTTTACCTTGATCGATGGAGGGCTTTTAGAAGGAGTGCAAGACCCCACTTCACTCATAAACTCCTTTCTTTAACTTTTGTTTTCAATTATTGCGAGTAAAAGTTAAGGCCCCGCTTTTGTGTTGTTGAAACTCCTAGTTTCATCTTTTTAAGTGACCACAAGGTGAATGGTTGTAATTTCCTCTTCAGCTTAACAAACTAGTTTTGTTGTTTATAAAGATTAAGGGCTATTAATTGGTGTTCTTGATTATTTTACTTTCTAGGCATTTAGAGCTTTGATTTTCTCAAGTCATTTTCAAGATAAGTGAAAACTCTAGGTACTAAGTTGGATTGACCTACTTAGTACTCTTAACTTGGTTGGTTGTTGGTTGTTAATTTCTTTTTGGCTTTTGTTGTCATGTGTATGTAAGTCTTAATTATGGTATGTGAAATCTTGTATTCATTTGAATTAGATTGTTAAGCTTGTTACATGCCTAGGGTGTGTTTGATGAATTTCTCATGGGGTATTTTATTGTTCCTATAAGATGTGATGGCAACATTTTGGTGATATGAATGTGGAAACGACAAATATTAAACCTCAAAGTGATATCTTTGTAATTCGACTAAGTTATCATTTTATTAGCTAAATGTGTTGTCAATGTTTATGTTGTCAATTCTCTAAGTATGTCGTCATTGCTTGCATGAGTAATGAAGGGAGGTAAGTATGTCATTAATTGCATGGGATAGGACAAAATTGTGATGATTTAGTACAGGATGGGCCAAAGTGGACAACATCTCAAGAGATGCCAAAGCACAACTCCTTTTAGAAGGTGTGCGGTTTAGGGACGAACCAGGCAGAAGCTTATGAGCCTATAACAGCCTGGTCCGATGAAGGCGGAGAGTGATTGCTGGGACAAAAGGGCCCAAATAATGAGCAGCTCCCAGCAAGTTTCTAAGATGGTGAAAGGAGTAGGAATGAACCAAATTACACATCGAAAGAGGGGAAAGTGTGTTGGGTATTGTCTCATGAGTGTTCGGGATAACTCTTAAGGTTAAATGGATCTGGTCAATGACAAGTATGGACTCATTTGTGTGTGCTTGTGAGGTTCATGATAAATATCAACTTATCTACGTGTATTCTTGTGCATAGTGGTAAGCTACTAGGTAATCCTGGTGTGTCATAAAATAATACGCCATCTGCTTTATTTTTGAGTGATAAACTTGCAATGTTGTTAATAGTTTCCATTAACATATTATGATAGTAAAGATAGAGTATTCGTTTATGCATTCATTATACATAGTTATTTTTTTATTTGTTTTGAATTCACATTGTTTGTGGATACCGAGTTGAGTGGTAAGCCGATCTCCTGCTTTAGACTTAGAAATTTCATTTACCGGGCTTCAATTCACCCCTTATTTTTTCAAATTTATAGGATGGTTCCCTTGGATATGGTGATGAAGGGGATGAGTTGATGTCAAAGGCCATTAATCCTTTTGTTGGATGGTGATTTGGTTAGTATAAGTGTAGTAGTGTTAGGTGACCCTTACCTTTCCCAAGACTATGTATTTTGTAGTGATAATTATTATTGCTGTTTGTACAAAGGAGAGTATGTATATCATTGAACTTGTGCAATTTCTAGTGAGGCCTATTGTGAAAATTTTATTGTGCTTCTACATGTATAATTATAATTATGAGTATCAATAGAAAAGACACTTGTCTTGCGTAACATTTTGGAGCGTCACACTTCTGTTGAACTTGAGATGCACTAATTGCTTTACATACTTTAAGATTGCGTTTGGTATTTTGGATAGGATGAAAATTATCCTATCCAATATTTGAGGACGTCCTCCAGACCAGATCAATTAGGATATGTCCAGATAAAATGGCAGATAAAGAAATATGGGTAGAAGTGAGATGGACCCGGATTAGACAAGAAAAAATAGAACACTTAAGAAGAAAGGCAACAAGCTGTGAGTTATGCCGATGGAAGAGCTGATCAAAATACCTTCGGCTCATCAGACCGCATTGCGACGGCTGATTTCTAATCGAAACCAGAGACAGGCTGCAATCGGCTTACGGCATATCTTTCTATAATTGGTGTTAGAATAATTCCGTTATTATAGTGTTAACCAATCTATGGATTATCATAGCGTTAGATAATTGGCCTTGGGGTTCATTCTGTCTAGGTTTACAAATAGAGCATCGACAAATTTTGGTGGGTTTGGAACCACATTGGTTGGTGTGCTAAATTGACTGGTACTTCCGATATAAGCTAGTCTATGAACTCTCTTCATCTTTTCCTTTTTATTTTATCTTTTTCAATATAACCACTATCGTAGGATTTTAAATGGAATAATAGTACAAATCCTATACGGACTGACACTGTTTTTTGTAATTTTGTGTACCTGTTTCTTTTTATCTAGTCTCGCTAATCCTTTGAAGATTCAACAATAGTACATTTAGTGTTTCAAATTCGATGCACGAGACTCGAGTCATTGAATGTGATGTGAGATGTCCATCCCCAATGGCCATAGACTAATCTGGGGGGCTTGCAGCCTCATTGCTTCATGCGCTCAATTGGCTTGTACTCGTAATGTTAATTAGTGTTTAAACTCTCTCTATCTTTTTACTTTAACATAATCACTACATGTCACAACCCTCCTAAGGTGAACTCCGAAGGAGTTTAACGGATTGCTTAAAGAGCTTGAATTATCCTCTTGCGAGATGATGCTTGCATTTAACTCATATTCTCTCAAAGTTTACCAAACACAACTTGATTTTCCCACTAATTATGTTATTCAATTTACTTTTGAAGTCACCACTAACCTATTATGGCTAGTTATAAACCAAGTAAGATGCCAGGGCCCAGGCCCATCTTACTCTGCAAACCAGAGATTCTTGAACTCGGGAAACTTAGAGAATACTCATCTAATGGCCATCATCAATAAGTTTTTCTCTCATATAAAGTTGCATGCAAGCTTTATTGAGTTTTTTCCTTTTCATTTTATCTATAACATGAAATATAAGTTCTAATGCATGGATGCTCAAAGATAAATGTGACAGCCTGAATTTTTAGAATTTGTTTTCGATTAAATAAATCGGGTCTTTTGTCGATGCGCCTATAATGCTATTCTCTGAGTTGATCACTAACGAGATAACTAGATTATGTGGGAAAACAATTAAGGAATCTAAATGCAATGGACTTGAGAATTCAATCAGGAATCGACTGCTCGACCGTGTCGATCTATAAAGATCATTACAACACTGTCAGAATCGATCAGAGATCAAAAATAGGTCGATTCAGTTGAGATATGTGATCAACGTGTGGGTGATTCCACCTGATTGCAAAATTCTGATCAATCGGCACTAAATTGATTTTCTATCGTTTTGGATACCCTGTGTCTATAATTAAAACTTTGATATTTTCACAATAACCAAGAGTCGCCAATGGCTCAGAGATGTACATTATGACTCGAGATAAATCGATCACGGGTCAATTACACCAAAAATTCCTAAAAGTTACCCGGTAGATTAAGTCACACTAAAAGCACGCCGAAGTGAAATTAACAGTGAATTTGAACCCAATTTCAGAAATTGAAAGTTATGTGGTGTCACGAACTATTTTAGGAATATCGACTCATCCTCCGAAAATTTTTCGGAGATTCCGGGATTTTTATGGAAAATGGATTTGGACGTTGTAGAAAATTAACGAAAATTCTTACAGGCCGAGTTTAAGAGAATTTGGACTTCCAAGCCGAGCTATTTAACAAAGGGCACTTGTAGAAATTCTACGGGCTTTTTCTTTACCGAAATTGGACGTCAGATTTGGGAAATTGTTGAAGAAATTGAAGACCAAAAAATTGTGAAATTTGGAATTGGAAAAGGGCAGCAATTTTAGGCTTCAAAATTAGGTTTATTTATGAAGATAAAGCTTAGAAAGTAATTGGAGACAAAATGAGATAAGATTGGAGACCAAAGGGGACCAAGCATTTAAGTAATGGGATTAGATTGTTGACTTTACCCTTTTTCTTATTCAATCTTCACGGCCAAGCCTTGCCGACCTCCTTCTTCGCAGCTCCTTCTTCAGTGTTTTTCTTCCTGTTGTCAATCATCCTCTCTCTCTCAGCCAGCGTATGCTTTCATATTTTTTTTTTTTTTTTCCCTTGAACCGAATCATCCTGCAGCCGCTCCACTTCAGTTTGTCTCCCATGAGTCAAACTTCACGTGCAATCTTCAGTGTTGACTCCTCCTGCCGAAGCCACACCATCCCACGAAGCAACAGCCCCACTCCACCCGTGGTTTCTCATGTTGGCCACGATTTCTTTCGGTCAACAACAACACTCACTGAAGCCCCAAAAGTTGACCGCAATCTCCACTCGTTCCACTGCCATGTCCGAACGCCCACCAGCCTGCTTCCATTTCCCCCGTCGATCTCTCCCTGCAAGCTGCCGGTCATCCCGCATCTCTGCAGCTCAGTCACAAGCTGCACGAAGCAAGCTCGCCTCCACGGCCCCGCAATTTCGGCCCAAATCGCAGTAAGCTTCAGCCATTTGAAGTCGTGGGCTTCACCAGCAGCAACCCATGAGCAAACAGCCCACTTGAATCCTCCTGCCGCAAGCCCGATCCAGCAACTTTCAGCCCAGCAAGTTGTTGTTTTCGTCAGCCCAAGCCCAAGTTTCAAGCCCATTTGAAGCCTGCTTCAGGCCCAGCCCAACTCAATAACAAATCTCAATTTGGGCTGAGATTTGTTGGGCCAGTTTTAGGCCCGGTCCAAGCCCGCCGACACCACCAAAAATTCAGATTTCGGCCGCCGTTGCGCCGTCATCGCGGTGAACCGGTTTTCGCAATTAAATTGTGTATTTATGCACTAAACTCTTCTTAGTAGGCTAATAATGTTTAAGGGGTGTTTAAATTATTTAAGTATAATTAGTTTAATTATTAATTTAGTTAGTTGAATTAGGATGGTTAGATTAAGAAATTAGGTGGTTAGAAACTTATATTTAATTAGATTAGTGCATTGTTACATAGCTAGGATGATTATAATAATTTAGTTAGCTCAATAGGTGGTTAGATTAAATTTATTTAACCTAAGTTAGTATTTTTAGTATTTAATGCATTTACTTAATTAATTTTTAGAAATTATTTAATTATTAATTATTTTTCCGGAAATTAGGCCGGGATAACCGGTGATCGGAATTTTGTGCTAATTGCAATGGTGTGATTAAATTTTGCAATCGAGTGTTGACTTGTGAAATTTGAGTGTTGATTGGAAAGTGGGTCAATTATTCCAGAATAGGTGAATTTTGACATTTATCCAGAAAATCCGGGTGTTGGGTTTTAAACACTAAAAGTAGTTTTATATATTATATAAACCAGTGGGATTTAAAAAAAAAAAAAAAAAAGGTTACGGAATTTCTAGGTCCAATCTGACCGTGTACCCATGCATGACTAATTTCACTAGATATTTTTAATATGAAGAAAATATACCAGACTCACTATTTTAATTTAGGCATTTGAGTGCAATACACAGTGTCCTGAGTTGAGACTGAGTGGTCGTGTGTTGATTAAGTGAACCCGTCCCCGAACTATGTCGGATGGACGTTACCCCATATGGAATTTGGGTCACAGTAGAGGCTGGACCTATACTCCTTCAGAAAAGTTGTCTTTGAGAGACGTAACCGTGCTTAATGGGGTAAGACGATGTCTGGCTACGCTAGTAGATCACTAAACTTTGAGTAGGCCGTACCCTAGAGTTGGTGTAATTACCAATTGGAACGCTTGTTGAGTGGAATTGATGTGTCGGATTATGTGACAAAATTGTGTAACATGGTATGGGACGTGTCATAACGATTTAACCCTATAATCAAGACTCCTTGGGACGTGTCATAATGATTTGACCCTATAATTATGACCCCTGTATTGATTTGAGAATTGGGTGTGACGTTCCAGTTGTTGGAACTTAGTTATTGCTCATATTTGTATGGTTGTCTATGATATAAACTGTACTAATTTGCAGGATGGAATTGAGGCAAGGTAAGTTCTCTATGCTAATGGCGTGATTGTGTGGTTAGGACATCTTGACGTATTACCCTCCTAATCAGGGTTTAGAGCGTAGACTCGTTGAGATTTATATCTCACCTCGTTGTGGGACAATTTTTCAAGGTCATCGAGTGGAGGACCTGGAGCTGAGAGGAGGTGATCGGAAGTGTAAGTCAACTAGAATCGTCTCTTTTGGAAAGTCAATTTTTGTGGCCTTTTGGTCATAGACCTTGTACTTGACTTTATGTGAATATAAAAATATGTTTGTTTTGTGAATTTGTTATCCTACTTTTCTATCCCGAGATGATTATTGTTAGGGGATTTATTTTCGCTTCCGCATGTGCTATAAAACAAAAAAGGATCGGCGACTTGTCCTGGGAAGTCGCAAAATATTATCGACCAGAGAGGGATGGTCACGCATTCAGGGTTCGGGGCATGACAATAAAAATCCATCATTAAAGAAAAATATATAACATGCTTTACAAATGAATAAATGTAATAAGTTTACCCATCATGGGAGGAAAAAAGTATATCGTCGAGGCGTCTTTTATATGACTTCATATATGTCAACATAAGTGTGACAACATACATAATAAGTGATGACTTTCATGATTGAAAAATGGTATGGATACCCATTGTGACCATATTCGACAAGTAAATGATAACAATCAAAAAATGCTCACTAAATGTTGAACGACCCAGAAATTTCTATTATAACATCACAGTCTAAATTTAACATAAATATTAGTTGATTGACAAAAAAATTATCCATCATCACAAACAAATTATATTACATGCTTTACAAAAAAAGAATATTAGCAAATAAGAAAACAACTATTACAAAATTTATAGAAAATACCTTATCCATGTAAGAATTATTGTGGCTCATATTATGTAATTTATTATATGGTTTAATAATTATTGAAATGCTATAAATAGTTATTGGTTACGAAAAGGTACGACTTTAATAAATGAAATGGTATATTGCTTTGATGGAAGGCACATTTTCAATAAACTTATAAATAGAGTCTGGTCCTCTTTCCACCCACAACGGACAACAATAACTAAATGAATTTGGTATTCTCTCCTCCATCGATTGAATACAATAAGGTTTAGTGGGTTAAGGGAGAGAAATCGGATTTCTTCTTTTGGATCAAGTTCTACGGTAACACTATGGATAAAGGTATGTCTTCATCTATTTGTGAAAATCATGAAGATCAAAGATCATGGATTTGTTATGAATTTCCACATCAAAGAATTATATGAATTATTTAACAGTTGGTATCAGAGCTTTTGGTTTATGATCTCATGATTTTTCCATTTAAAAAAATATTATGATTTATGTTTGATGATTCGTTGAACGATCCTGTTCGTATTATTTTTTTTTTTGTTGAAATGTTTTCGGATGGTTCTATTAAAGAAAATCCGAATGATGAATGTTTTCATGGAGAAAAATGTCGAAAATGGAAGAATGAGGACGAAACAGGGGATGAAAGGACCAGAAATGGCGAAGAAAATCGCCTTTGTCAAATGGGGAAGAAGGTGCGTGGGTCCACGCGCACGCTGCGGTTGCATGCGCGTGGATGCCAAGCGCCCGCGCCGTCAAGCACTCGAAATCGCTGCGCGCGTGGGATACACGCGCGCGCTAACCACTAGCGCATGGATCCCATGCGTGTGGAACTGCTCGGTGGTTGGCGGGCGCGTGTGGGGCACGCGCCCGCGGCAGTTGCCAGGCACATGTCGAGCACGCGCTTGCGCGCCGAACGTGCGCGTGCTGGGCACGCTCCCGCCGAGGACGAAGGCACGTGCTCGGCGTCCCCGCGCGGACTTTTACGCTTTTGCCCCTCCCCTAGCTCCTAATTACCGTTTTGCCCTCCTTTTGATGGTTATTTACTGTTCTGCCCCTGTTTAATTTATAATTACGATTCTGTCATTGCTGATTATTTACCATTTTGCCCCTGGATTATAAATTTATGATTATGCCCTTATGGAATTATGATTTTACGATTTTGCCCTTATGCTTTGATTAAGTTTTTGTCCTTATGTGCAAATTTGGTAAATATTTGTATTTTACAATATTAAAAATTCATATTGTGAATGGTTTGTTAGTCACCAAAGTGGCCAAACCTTGAAGTATTTTGAATTTTTTGATATTGTAAATTGTTTTATTCAATTACCCATGATTAATTGATGCTATATATGAAATTGATATGTTTTATATCATTATTGGAGTTATGGGTATATTGAAGTTCATTTATTATAAGAACTTAGGGATTAACCCAAATGTTAATTATTTTCTTATAATTCATGAACATGATGTTTGATAATTAATATGACTTGTTAAATTTGTTTGTATATCCAAAGATAACAAATAAATTTTAATAAGATATATTTACAATTATTAAATAAAAGTTATTAGCATCATTATGATATATATATATATATATATATATATATATATATATATTTGTATATCATAGGATCACCCAAATAAAAACTATGGTGTACATGTGTTGTTTAGTTTGAATATGATTAGGTGATATTCTCAAAACATTAATATATGAATATTTTCTTGCACATTTGCAGTATCTGTACCTGTTTCACTCCATTCGCACACCTCATCTGTTCCCTTATTCAATGGGATAAATTTTCCTGATTGGAGTGAACAAGTCCAGTTTCACTTAGGTGCACTTCAAGCTGAGAAACCAGCTGCTATTACTAATGAAAGTAGCAATGATGAAAAGTCTTTCCATAAAGCTTGGGAAAGATCGAACATACTAAGCTTAATGTTCATGCGAATGATAGTTGCAAACAACTTAAAGACTTCTCTTCCTAAGACTAACAATGCTGAGGAATTTATGAAATTTGTGGAAGAGCGTTCTCAAACTGCTGATAAGTCACTTGCTGATACATTGATGAGTACATTGATCACCATGAAATATGATGGTTCGCATACCATGCATGAGCATATACTTGAAATGACGAATTTAGCAACAAAGTTAAGGACTTTGGGAATGAATGTTGATGAGTACTTTTTAATACAATTTATACTTAATTCCTTACCTCATGAGCAATATGGGCCATTTCAAATGAATTACAACACTATAAAGGATAAGTGGAATGTAAACGAATTGGCTAGTATGCTGGTTCAAGAGGAAACAAGGATAAAGAATCAAAAGACTCATTCTATTCATCTCTCAAGTCATCAAGAGTTCGAAAGAATTTTAAGAGAAAAGGTGGAAGAAGCAAGAAGAAAGGACTACACGTCCTGAATTACTCTTCAAAGGCTTCTCAAATCCACAAGAAGGAACACAATCTTATTAAGTGTCATTTTTGCAACAAAATTGGACACTTGAAGAAAGATTGTCTGAAATGTAAAGCTTGGTTCGAAAAGAAAGGTAAGTCTTGTGCTTTAGTATGTTTTGAATCAAACTTTACTGAAGTTCCTTATAATACCTGGTGGATTGATTCTGGTGCCACCACTCATGTGTCAAATACGATGCAGGGATTTCTTACGATCCAAACTATAAAGCCAAATGAAAGTTATGTGATTACGAGGAACAGAAACAAAGCTCCAGTTGAAGGCATTGTCACTTATCGTTTGATCTTAGATACTAGGCATTATTTAGATTTGTTTCGAACCCTTTATATACCTACATTTTCTCGCAATTTAGTTTCTTTGCCAAGACTTGATGTGGCGGGATTTTATTGTAAGTTTGGATCTGAATCTTTCAGTCTATTTAAGAGTAATACTCTTATTGGAACTGGAACTTTATGTGATGGTCTCTAAAAATTTAGACTTGATAATACTTTTGTTGAGACATTAATGACCTTGCATCATAATGTTGGCACTAAACGAAATTTGGTGAATGAAAATTCTGCTTACTTATGGCATAAATGTTTGGGTCATATATCCAAAGAAAGAAAGCAAAGACTAGTGAAGAATGAAATTCTTCAAAATTTGGATTTTACTGACCTTGGAGTGTGTATTGATTGTATTAAAGGTAAACAAACAAAGCACACTAAGAAAAGTGCCGCAAGAAGCATAGAACTTCTTGAGATTATACATACTGACATATGTGGTCCTTTCGATGTTCCATCTTTTGGTAAGGAAAGTTATTTCATAACCTTTATTGATAATTTTTCACGTTATGGTTACATTTATCTATTGCATGATAAGTCTCAATCAGTGAATACACTTGAAGTGTATATTAAAGAGGTTGAGAGACAATTAGATAGAAATGTGAAAATAGTAAGATCGGATAGAGGAGGTGAATATTATGGAAAGTATGATGAATCGGGACAATGTCCAGGTCCATTTGCTAAATTCCTTGAAAGACATGGCATTTGTGCTCAATACACAATGCCAGGTACACCACAACAAAATGGTGTAGCAGAAATGTGTAACCGTACTTTAATGGAAATTGTTAGGAGTATGATGAGTCATTCATCTTTACCCTTGTCTTTGTGGATGTATGCTTTAAAGACTTCAATGTACTTATTAAACAGGGTTCCTAGTAAGGCAGTTCCAAAGACTCCCTTTGAACTGTGGACGGGAAGGAAACCTAGTTTACAACACATGCATGTTTTGGGTTGTCAAGCAGAAGTAAGAATTTATAATCCACATGAAAGGAAATTGGATTCAAGAATGGCCAGTGGTTATTTCATTGGTTATGCAGAGAAATCCAAAGGGTATAAATTTTATTGTCCTAATCATAATACAAGAATTGTTGAATCTGGAAATGCTAGATTCATTGAGAATGGTGACATCAGTGGGAGTGAAAGAATGCGTGATGCTTGTGTCACGGGCCGGTCGATTGGGATCGTGACCGTGCGGCGACTCGGGCACTTTAGGATCGGATGGATCGCCAAAGTACCTAAGCTAAGCCTTACTCGGTCTTGACGCTCACACACTCGCCTTACCCGGATCGTAGAGAGATAAACAATCTAGAGAGAAGAGCTCTGGAAAGAAGACTTGCTTTGTATTGCGAAAGTAGTGGATTATTACAACTGAAGGAGGACACCCCTTTTATAGTTGAGGGCCTCGGATTACATCCATTGATTTAGAAGTCTACCGGCGGACGAGATCGCACCGCCTCAACTACCGACATAAGTATTGAGCTACCATCTCCCGACATAAATGAAAGGAACAGACTCCCGTAATCTAGCCAAATGACAGCTTCGCCCGCCCTTGCAATTCGGGGAGAAGGCTTGGTGGGAATCCAAGTGAGAGCAAGAGGTCCACAGGCGAGCTGCGGTCGACTCTGGGGAACCTCTCGGGTCGTCCATCTTTCGGCCCGTGACACTTGCATTCAAGAAGTAAGGGTAGGAGTTCCTATACCCAAAGCTTCTAAAGTTGTTGTTCCTAATATTATAGTACAATCTAACAATAATCGAGAACAACAAATTAATGAACAAATACTCAATAATGGAGATGTCAATAATGAACCTCCAATAGCCCAGTCACAAGAAATAGCATTAAGGAGATCTCAAAGAGAAAATAGGCCGGCTATTTTTGATGACTATATGGTTTATCTCCAAGAGTTAGAAATTGATTTAGGAATTGGAAATGATCCAGATTCATTTTCCCAAGCCATGGAATGTGAAGATTCTAATGAATGGTTTAATGCCATGGAAAAAGAGTTAAAATCCATGCATCAAAATCAAGTTTGGGATATAGTTGAATTGCCTAAAGGATGTAAGAAGGTCGGGTGTAAATGGGTCTTTAAGACCAAGCGCGACTCAAAAGACAATATTGAACGACATAAAGCCAGACTTGTTGCAAAGGGTTTTACTCAGAAAGAAGGCATCGACTATAAAGAGACATTTTCACCAGTCTCTAAGAAGGACTCACTTAGAATCATTATGGCTTTGATGGCACATTATGACTTGGAGTTACACCAAATGGATGTAAAAACCGCATTTCTTAATGAGAATTTAGAAGAAGAGGTTTATATGGATCAACCTGAAGGCTTTTCAGTTAAAGGAAATAAACACACGGTATGTAAATTAAAGAAGTCAATATATGGATTTAAACAAGCTTCCCGACAATGGTATCTTAAGTTTAACGATACCATAACTTCATTTGAATTTAAGGAAAATACCGTTGATCGGTGTATATATATGAAGATTAGTGGGAGCAAGTTTATTTTTCTAGTTCTGTATGTTGATGATATTTTGCTTGTTGCTAATGATCTTGGTTTGTTACATGAAACCAAGAAATTTCTCTCTAAGAATTTTGAAATAAAGGATATGGGAGAGGCAACATACGTGATAGGAATATAAATATTCCATGATAGATCACAAGGATTATTAGGATTGTCTCAGAAAGCCTACATTGAGAAAATTTTAGAGATATTTAATATGAGTAAATGTTCAGCAGGAATAGTTTCAATTCAAAAATGTGATAAATTTAGCCTTATGCAATGTCTGAAAAGTGAATTGGAACGAAAACAAATGAATAATATTCCTTATGCATCTGTTGTGGGAAGCTTAATGTATGCACAAACTTGCACCAGACCAAAATCAGTTTTTCTTTGTCGGAATGTCAAGTGTATCAAAGTAATCCTGGAATGGATCATTGGAAAGCTGCAAAGAAAGTTCTTAGATACTTGCAAGGAACGAAGAATCATATGCTCACTTATAAAAGATCTAATCATCTCGAGGTGATTGGATATTCAGATTCAGACTTAGCCGGATGTGTTGATACAAGAAAATCAACGTTTGGTTACTTGTTTCTTCTAGCTGGAGGGGCAATTTCATGGAAGAGTGCGAAGCAGTTAGTTATTGCTGCATCCACTATGGAAGCTAAATTTGTGGCATGCTTTGAGGCCACAATTCATGGATTATGGCTGCGGAATTTTATTTAAGGGCTTGTGATTGTCGACAGTATTGCCAAGCCGCCGAAAATTTATAGTAATAACTCTGCAGCAGTTTTCTTCTCTAAGAACGACAAGTATTCTAAGGTTGCTAAGCATATAGAGATCAAATACTTGTTTGTCAAAGAAGAAGTTCAGAAACAAAGAGTGTCGATTGAGCACATTAGCACCAATCTTATGATAGCAGATCCCTTAACAAAAGGACTGTCGCCCAAAACATTTAATGAGCATGTTGAAAGGATGGGCATTATTGGACGTCATTAATGTTTGTATTATGATTGTATTAAATTTATGTATGTGACACTTTGAGCTCACACTTTGAGCTCACTTACGTGTTTCTGATATTTCCTGTTTTTCATTTAGTATACATTATGGAAATAGATGAATGTTAAACAGGATAGTTTCTAAAGAAACATTATAGTTGGACTATTACTGTACTTCTCATTTATGGATCATGTTAAGTAAAGTGTTATAGTTGTAGTACATAGAAGGGACTACGTCGATTAATGACATACAACTGCTATGACTCATATTAGTTTTCTTTACTTAATTGTGATTATTATGTGATTGCCAATTTAATGAAATTTTATAGCATAATCTTATTGTGCACATTATAGTCTTTTATTAAACCATGAAAGGAACATCATATGGGCCAAGTGGGAGAATGTAAGAATTATTGTGGCCCATATTATGTGATTTATTATATGGTTTAATAATTATTGAAATGAAAGGGTATATTGTTTGATGGAAGGCACCTTTTCAATGAACGTATAAATAGAGTCCGTTCCTCTCTCTACCCACAACGAACAACAATAACTAAAGGAATTTGGTATTCTCTCCTCCATCGATTGAATACAGTAAGGTTTAGTGGGTTAAGGGAGAGAAATCAGATTTCTTCTTTTGGATCAAGTTCTACGGTAACACTATGGATAAAGGTATGTCTTCATCTATTTGTGAAAATAATGAAGATCAAAGATCACTGATTTGTTATGAATTTCCGCATCAAAGAATTATATGAATTATTTAACAATCCATTATTACGAAAGTATATAGAATGAAATTATCATATGTTTATAGAGTTAAATTACACATTTGCGTGTAAATCATAAATAAATATAATGAAATACGAAATCATTGACGACACTTTTTATGATTTTATTTTACATCTACTATAACTCCAATTATTTTATAGTTCATGTAAACAAAGTCTTACATTTTGTATCATTTTTACTACTTTAAATTCAATAAGAACAAAGTAAGTTGAATAAATAACATAACAGGTCCATTCTTAAAGAATAAATGATTTTAAATAGTATAAATAAGATAATAGTGCATTTTTAATATACAAATAAAAATTAACATATTAATAAATAAAAATTCCCATCAACAAAAGCGATTAATCAAAGAAACAAGTAATTTAAAATGGCACTATAACGTGATCGTCCATATGTCATTAAAATATGATGCTAGAGGATAATTGAAAATGTTATATCACATGATGCCTTACCTTCTATTTGATAAATGAATGATATTAGAGAATTACTAAAAAAAAAAAAAAAAAAAAAAACTGTACCACTAAAAGTATCATAGCCCATCTCTTATAGATAAGGAAATATCGTGTACCCATTAAAGTAAATGCTATCAAATAAGTAAAAGAACCCATCATCATGAAGAATTTATGGCATATATAAAGGGTTATTTTACATGATTATGCAAATTTCATAAACATCCATAAATATTTCATGACCCTTATAAATGAATAATTAGAGATAACTCTTATCACTTTGCATTGAAGATAATTGTAAAAGATTTCAATGATATATAGATACACAATATAACAAAGTACTTTCACAAATAAATTATGTTATCTTGCCGCAACCTATTCCTTGGTAGGAGGAAAGTATAGGTTTAGGAATATTACCTAAAAGACGGGCCTACGGTCCACGATCATCGCACAACATTGGGGCATTCATAAGAATTTTGTAATAAGGAGTTGCTATTCTCTGATGGGCCTTGAATTTTCAGAATTTGTTTTTGATTAAACAAATCGGGCCTTTCGTCAACACGCCAATAATGCTATTCTTTGAGCTAATCACTCATGAGATAACTAGACTATCTGGGGAAACAATTAAGGAATTTAAATGCAATGGACTTGAGAATTCGATCAGGAATCGACTGCTCGACCGTGTCGATCTGCAAGAGTCATTACGACATTGTCAAAATCACTGAGATATGTGATCAAAGTGTGGGTACACTAAATTGATTTTCTGTCGTTTTGGGTACCCTGTGTCTGTAATTGAAATCTTAAGATTTTCACGATAATCGAGAGTCGCTAAGGTGTTAGAGATATACGTTGTGACTCGAGATAAATTGATCATGAGTCAATTGCACAAAAAAAAAAAAAAATCTTAAAAGTTACCCTATAGATTAGGTCACGCTAAAAGCTCGTCGGATTGAAATTATCCGTGAATTTGAACCCGATTTCAGAAATTAAAAGTTTTGTCATGACACGATCTATTTTAGGAAAGTCGACTCATCCTCCGAAAAATTTTCAAAAATTCCACGATTTTTACGAAAAATCGTTTCGGACGTTATGGAAAATTAGCGGAAATTTGAATGGGCTCAATTGAAGGGAATTTGGACTTCTAAGCCGAGCATTTGGGTGTTGAGCACTTGTAGAAAATGGTATGGGATTTTTCTTCGTCGAAATTAGACGTCAATTTGGAGAAATCGAGGATGAAATTGAAGTCTAAAATTAGTGAAATTCGGAGCTACGGTTTGAGGGCTGAATTTTGACATCAATTGGAGCAATTATGGAAATTCAAGGCTAGAAAGAATTAGTTGGGGGGGAGGGGGAAGCTTTTAATTAGATGGATTAGTCTCCTTGACCTTGGTCCCTCTCTTCTTGCGCACGCCACTTCTTCTCTCTCTCGTGCGACACTCTTTCTCTCTCTCAGCCGAGCCTTGCTCTTTCTTCCTTTTCAATTTTCCTTCGACAATTACCAGCCTGTTCTTCTCCATTTCTCTGCCTCTTCGTTCAAATTTCTTCGTGACTGTTCCACTGAGTCCACCGAGTCCGCGGCCCACCTCCTCTTCATCCACGACTCAGCACCAGCGACCGAAGCTCCCCCACACGAGTCAATCTCCACCAGCTTCTGTCTCCTGCCGGTTCGTTGGTTTTCCCTTCACGCCCGTGACGCCACGCTGCAGCTTTCTTCGTCCATCTCCTCCAGCCGGCGTTGATCCAGCAGCCTGGCCGAAGCTGCTTCCTTCCATTTCAGCCGCAAGCCCAGTCTCGAAGCCCAGCTCAGCCCATGCATTTTCTGTTCAGCCCAGTTTTGAAGCCCATAAGCCCTACAGCAGCCCAGCAATTTGAGGCCTAAGAGACCAGCAAAGCCCATCTTCAGCAGCCCAGTTTTGAAACCAGCAAATTCAGCCCATCAATTAAGTCCACTTGAGGCCCACAAAGCAAACCCAAGCCCAAGATCAAGCTCAGCCCAATTCAGCAACAAACCTCAGTTTGGGCTGAGATTTGTTGGGCCGGTTCTAGGCCCGGTCCGAGTATTTACCGACGCCGCCGGAAATTCGGATTTCGGCCGCCATCGTGCCATCATTGCGGTGAACCGGTTTCCGCAATAAACCGGTGAGTTTATGCACTAAACTCTTCTTAGTATGCTAATAACATTTAAGGGGTGTTTAGATTTATTTAAGTGCAATTAGTTTAATTATTAAGTTAGTTAGATTAGGATAGTTAGATTAAATAATTAGGTGGTTATATTAGAATTATTTAGTTTAAGTTAGCATTTTTAGTATTTAATGCATTTATTTAATTAATTTTAGAAATTATTTAATTATTAAACATTTTTTTGAAAATTAGGTCGGGATAGCCGGTGACCAAAATTTCGTGCTGATTGTAATGTTGTAGTTAATTTCTGCAATCGAGTGTTAAATTGTGAAATTTGAGTGCTAATTGAAAATTGGGTCAATTATTCCAAAATTTTTGAATTTTGACATTTATCCAGAAAATCTCGGGTGTTGGGTTTTAAACACCGAAAATGGTTTTATATGCTATATAAACTAGTGGGATTTTAAAAGAAGGTTATGAATTTTCCGGATCCAATCTGACCGTGTACCCACACATGACTATTTTCATCATGTGTTTTTAATACGCAAAAAATAGGCCAAGATCACTATTTTAATATAGGCATTTGAGTGTAATGCACGGTGTCCTGGACCGAGATTGAGTGGGTGTGCATTGGTTAAGAGAACCCGTTCCCGAACTGTGTTTGATGGAAGTTACCCTATATAGGATACCCGTTTATTGGGTTTTGGGTTATAGTAGAGACTGGACCTATACTCCTTCAGGAAAGTCGTTTTTGAGAAATGTAACCGTGCTTAATGGGGTGAGACAATGCTTGACTAGGCTAGTAGACCGCCGAACTTCTAGTAAGCCGTACCCTAAAATGGGCGAAATTATCAATTGAAACGCATGTTGAGTGGAATAAATGTGTCGGATTATGAGACAAAATTGTGTGATACGGTATGAGACGTGTCATAACGATTTGGTCTTATAATCTGGACTCCTGTAATTTATTGAGTTGAGTAAGGCATTTCAATTGTTGTGTATATTGATCTATACATAATGTGTATAAACTATGTTGACCTACATGGTAGAATTGAGGCGAGATAAGTCCTCTAGGCTAATTGTGTGATTGCGTGGTTAGGATGCTTCTGGGCGTATTTCCCTCATAATCGGGGTTTAAAGCGTAGACTCGCTGAAATTTATATCTCACTCCATTATGAGATAAATTTTCAGGGTCGTCGAGTGGAGGACTTGGAGCCGAGAGGAGGTGATATGAAGTGTAGGTCAGTTATGATCGTTTCTTTTTTAAAAGCCAGTCCGTGTAGTCTTTTGGTCATAAACCTTGTATATGACTTTATGTGAATATAAAAGCATGTTTGTTTGTAAATCTGTTATCCTGCTTTTTATCTCGAAATGGTTAATGTTAGGGATTTATTTTAGTTTCCGCATGTGCAATAAAACGAAAAGGGTCGGCGACTCGTTTTAGGAAGTTGCAAAAATTTATCTACCAAAGGGGGATGAGCACGTGCTCGGGGTTTGGGGCATGACCAGCATATTGGGATCGGCTAAAAGCAAAGTGAGGTATGTAAATATATCTCACTTTCTACGCAGGGTCGGGGATTTGATCATATTGATTGGTTATTTTAGTACATAATCTTGTTAATTTAAAAAAAAAAAAAGATTTTTGTCAAGTAGTTTGGATTAATTTTAGACCAATCCAGTAACATGTGAAGTGATCATGCGGGTGCACATTTATTAAAATAACAATTAGCAACCAATGAAAGCATTAAATAAATTGCATGGAAGAGCAAAGATTTAACATTATCAAATAGGGAGCATGCCATCTCTAACTAAGCTAGAGGAATGCCACAATCAACATAATGAAAGTGCACATCAAGGGCATTTATTTTTAAGGATAATTAAAACCCCATGGTAGAGTCCTAAAAGCTTGTTTAATTTTGAGCAAGATTTTCACCAAGGATTTTCACACATTTAATGAGAAAACTACCCAAAAAGACTCTTTTTTTCCGAGAAATTAAAATTTTCGAAAGCTTTCCTGGATTGTTAGGAATTTTTAGGACTTTTTAGTATTTTTAATATTTTTCTGAATTTTCTAAAAAAGAATATTATTTTTTCGGATTTTTTAATTTTGTGAATATCTTTAATGATTTCTTTAATTAATATTTTTCTATGATCTTTAACATTATAAAAAAGAAATCGGACTGGGCTGAGGCTCGGCCCGACTAAACCGACCCGGACCCTATCGGTCTAGGTTGATCTAAGAACTTTTTTTTTTAAAAAGACGGGGGCCCACTCAGCCCACTCACAATTCCCTCATTCACACCATCGGCCCACAATAGCCCGAAGCCCACCATGAACGAAGCCCGTTGGGCTTCTTTCGTATAACAGCACCCGCCCAGAAACTTCAACATCCCATATCCATTTCAGAATAAAACAATTTTAACAATGGCACACTCGTCATCTCATCTTAAACCAAATACCGAACCTCCACGAATAGACGAGCACATCGCCCATCGCCGGCGCCGTTCGCTGGACGGTGGAAGTGGCTGGCCAGGTGAGATGAAAGGCGACGAAGTTCGTGAGCGTCTGAGGGCGTGGGTTTCAAAAGAAAAGACCGATCTTCGAGTCCCCCTCGTGCTCATTGAAACATATATATACATGTAATGGCAAGAAGTCAGTGTTATAATTGCACAAACTCAAAAACCAAAGAAGGCAGAGAGGACATAGCTTCGGTTTTGCTACTGGAACTGCAGGAAACTCAGATGATTCTTCTTTGGCAGCAGGACCGCCACCCGCTGGCCGTTCAGGAGCTCCTTCGCCGCGATTGACACGAGCCGGCGGAGCATATGGTGCCTCGCGTCCAGTTCGTGCAGTTGAATTCCTATCAAGCGAACGAGCTCCGGCTCGGGGCCTGCGCGCGATACCCGAACAGAAAAAGCACGGCCTCGTCTCGTGGGTCAATGTCGAGCGATTCGCAAGGGTTCAAGCTCATCAGCAGGAGTACCCCAGAACGCGAGCAGGGGTGGCATAGCCCCGTATAGTTTCACGGGTCAAGACGAATTTGTCTCCACTGCGAAGCGCTAGCAAAAATGGAGGCTTGATGTGTTGAAGCTCTCTGATGGAGGGGTCGAAAAGTTCGGAGAGCAGAGCAAACATTCCCTTTTCGCTTTAGTCTCCGGTACTCTTGTTGGGAAAATATGGCTTCGAATTGGGTTGAACAATGAAGTCGGATTGAGTAATAAGTGAAAATATTATATAGCAATTATAGTATTCCTCTAAGGTCTCTCATGGGAAATAATTAGAAATAATGACCGTATAATCTTTCGAAAGAAAACGGAAAATGGAAGAAGATTTTTTAGTTTAATTTCAAAACAAACATACTTATTTTTTGTCTTTCGAATAGAGGCAACCCTTCAAAAGGTTGCAAAAGAACAAATGCAACTTTTCGTGAATAAATACGTCTTTTACGTTGAAATGACATAAAAATTCGAAATTAAATAAATAATAAATAATAAATAATCGTAATTTTTCATAAAATAGTCATACTGTTTCAATAAGACTTTATAATTAATTTTTTATAGAAATAAATCCGAATTTTTAATAAATAAAATTAATAATCGTTGGTTAGTGCCAAATCTCGTCCACGTGCGTACTCACATCTTTTCAATGTGGGACAAGGCACCCCTGTTTTATAAACAAATTACCAACAATCCCCCGCTTTTGTTTATAAAATAAAAACAAAAACAAAATGTCAAAAATATACAGCCAAAATTTTCGTGAGATTAATATATATACATAAAAGTTTCTTTCGAGTTAAATCTTTACTTAGTGCAAGCATCTCAAAACTCTATCAAAGTGACAAGTAGCTCGGCTTTAAACTTGTAATTTTATATAATAGAATCGGACATATTGCACATACACTAATCTTTGTCTCAGCAAGAAGTTCTATATTACTTGGCACTATTATGGCATTGTATTTGATCCTGTTTCATGAACTCTCTAGAAAACAACCATAACTTTTGTAAGAAGCGGCACCACTTTTAAGCTTATATAGGTGAAGTATTTATCATGTGTTTCTATTATTATTAATACATTATAAATTTGTATTATACTTCATTAATAATTCAATTCATCCTACAAAACGTAACAGATGATACTGACTTCTCATATCGGGACTATGTCAGTATCAAACAATCACATTCAGTAACTTGTTCTTACCCATTAAGCCTTGTAACTAGTGATATTCTAGAAAAAAAGTCGGGTTACCATTACTGGTGATTTTAATTAAAGGGTTTCAACCCCGTTTCTTATGAGTTCATTATTACTATGTCTCCAGGTAAAGCCTTTGTCAAGGGATCGACAATATTATCATTTGACCTCACGTAGACAATTGTTATGATACCATCCTTGAGCGGGACCCGCTGAAAAAGGAAGGCGCTGATTTTTGGTCGGCTCGGCTCGGCTCGGCTCCACGCAGGAGAAAGGACTATCGGCATATTCCTCCCGCTCAAAATTTTTATCTCTCCTCACTTGAATTGGCGGGTTCTCCCTCCTCACTTGAACGCGTAGAGCCTTCCTCGGTTTCCTTCTCCGCACATCCCACCTCTCTCTGCCTCCGTCTCCGACTCTGCTTGCCCAAAAGCCTTGCTGGTCATCTACCTCTGACATCTCGGTCTCATTCCCAAGCGACACCAGGCTCCCTACTGTTGATCGAGCCCTGTCCCTGACACTGGCTTGCTCGATTGTGAGGGAGATCTCAGCAGACTTTGGCAGGGTCAACGGCGCGGCGAAGAAGGAGAGGCCTGCTGCATTTTTTCTCTCTTTTTTACAATGAAGCATGCTTTTTCTTCCGGCTTCTGCCTCTCTCTTCCTCAAGCACTCCTCTCCTCTCTGTCTCGAGCCCTCTCACTCACCCCAAGCGCCCCCCCTCCTCTCTATCTCGAGCCCTCTCACTCACCCTAAGTGCTTCCCTCCTCGCCTCTGTCCTCGTCGTCGTCATCGACTTTCCAGCAGTAGCTCCAGAAATCGCCGGCTGCTGACTGGCCTCTCAAGCTTCTTTGTCTTCTACTCCTTATTCGGTCCCGATTTTGGGCTCGAGTACGTAGCCAAGGATTTTGAAGCAAAAGAGGTTTGCGAGGCTAGATATATTGGTGGCGGTGCTAAGTTTTGGGGTTTCGGCGACGCCGAGACGGCCGCGAGGGATATTGTGGTGGAGGAGAGAGAGGCGTATGGGTACCGTGAGACTTCTCTTTCTCCTTTGCCTTTTTTTTTCCTTTTCTATTGCCTCTGTCTCGCCGGAGTAAGAGCGCAGAGTAGAACGTCGAGCGCAGCGAGGCGAAGCGCGAGAGAGGCAATGTCTACTTCGCCCAATGCAGATTCAGTCGACGCCCTTCGCTCCCAGATCCATTCTCTCCAGACGACAATCAACGTACTCCTCTCTCTCTCTCTCTCTCTCTCTCTCTCTCTAGCGAGCGCGCCATTGGAAACGCTTCTTCCTCCTTTCTTTTCTATTTAAAATTCGATTGCGATTTCCTTGAAGCTGTAACTCGATCGAGCGGTGCGTACCCGCACGTGGGTGTGGGAGTTTCGATTGCCTGTACGAGCTGCCGCGTGCTAACTCTGTCGGTTTCGCGACTTGGCCCCATTGCATTTCAGGAGCTGGAGAAGCAGAACGCCGACCTTTCTTCTCGACTCTCTGGATGTTGCTGTCAAAAGGTGAGCCATTTCGATTCTCCCATTTCACTTTTCGAGAGGATTTCACTGTCTTTATGACTTCTCGAATGAATCTTATATCTTTGTAGCAGCCCGAAGCCGGTTTTGGTGTTGGGTCGAGCGCGCGTTTGAGTTGGGCATGCATTGTTTGTCGGTGGTTTGAGTGAATGCATGCATCTTTTGGTTGGCGCTTCTTTGTTATTGGCCATGCATATAGGGGATAAGCGAAATTCAATGTTCCGTGCTGAATGCGATGTACTTGAGCTTATTGCTTCATTTTGTGCAGATGGAAGACAAGATTGGTTGTGTCGTAGAGGGAGGCGGAGTGGTCGATGGGAATGGCAAATCAATGAAGCTGGACAAGAAGACTAGGAAGGAAAAAGGTGCTACTGGTCAAACTTTTTGAACTCCAATTGCATGTTTAATCTGAACCACTGAGATCTTGTATGTTTATCGCTCTTCAAGTTCCAGTCGAGGGTTTTTCAGTGACTTGTGAGGTCAATCTGTTTTCAGGAACGGGAGGAACGGTTTAAGTTCAAAAGTCAAACAATAATTAAGTGGCCTTCTTGCAAATTTTGAGAGGTTACAGGATACTATAGTGCTGAAGTTTCGTGGAGTGACTCCAAACAGTCTAAATAAAAACAAGCGACCCTAAGCGCTAAAACTAGACATAATCAAAGCAGCAATATTGTTGTGCGAATAGTTTTTAATACTAAGTTTTATAGGGTTCAAGTTAGTAATTTCTTACAACCCTGTTTCCATAGAGATGAGCATGCTGTTCGGCTAAAGTTCTTTCAATGTGCAGCCATATTTTAGTGAATGTTGTGATACCTCCTGCTGCAGATTTCAAAACAGGAATTCTCGAACACCATGCAAGGCGATATGTTGCTCTAAGATTGATGTATTTTGGGCAAAGGTACAGATTGTAGCCATTGTACTGTTTGTCATACAATGCAACTGTTGCATCATAAAACGATTTTAATCTGGTGTAGTATATTATCTTTCCCTTTGTCTTGATTTTGTCTATTCTTAAGACGCAGGATGGAATATGAAATACTCTAGAAATTGTGAAAGTTTAGCTGTTATTAATAATTTGAGGATATTTCTGCTATGGAAGCATTCATGTTCTAAAAAAAAAAAAAAAGAAATGCTAGGGTGTCACTGCAGAAATCTCTTAAGTTGCAGAATCTGTCACAAGTAAATGTGTAGTGGATGTGATTCGTGAAATATGTGACTAATTTTCTGTTACACCACATGGCAAGTCTGACTAATTTCCTAGACATATGAAATCCTGTGCCTTAGGCCATTGAATGTACTGTGGCTTTTCTTCGGCACAATGAAATCGCTTCACTTTTGCTTTATTTTACAGGTTTTATGGTTTTGCCTCTGAAGCACAATTGGATCCAACTGTCGAGGTCCGGTCCTATATTCCATCTTCTCCCCAAAATTTTCATTCATTTCAGCATTGGGCCTAATGGAAAATATGTGCTATAAAAGAGGGTTCTACTTCTTCATAAGATTTAAATTTATGTTTTCAGTAAGGACACCTATCTTTCGGTACACTAGCGATCGGTTTGTACCATGCAAGCAAAGTCACTGAGTTTCTGCTTATTATCAAAGATACATGGAAGAGTTCTTTAATATTGTGCAATGCGAATGTTTAAATCATGGATGCTATCGATTTAAAATCAGCAGATGTTCCATTTTGGCATTTTTGACATTCTTGGCAGACACGTAATTCATTTCGATCCGAATCCCATCATACTGATTTTGGTGTCATGCAGTCTGAAATTTTTAAAGCTCTTGAGAAGACTAAGCTTTTAGTTGGTGACAAGAAAAAGTCACAGTACTCAAGATGTGGCAGAACAAACAAAGGAGTTTCATCTTTTGGACAAGTAAGTTCCAAAACTGCTACTTCACTTCTAAGTTTCTTGATGGATCGGTAGATTGTTATTTTGTTCACAGACCCTAGATTGGGTTTTATCTTTGGCTCACTATTCCGTGCAATCACCATTTCCTTGCAGAGAGAATGTGGGTCTTTGTTTCAACCTGTATTAAATGTTGAGCATTTTCTCGCAAAAACACGTGTCAACTTATATTTAGTAGACGAGCACAATCTCAGTTGTATTTTGCAATTTTTGATTATTTCTTAAACTTGGAAAATCATATGACAAGGCTACTCAGAAACATGTTTAAGGGCTTCTGGAAAAAGATGGTTAACTGTTGCATGTGTACTACTTAGTACTTTTAACTACTAAAATGCAATTATAGAAGTATGGGCACAAGGGGCAATTATCAGAGTTTTTCCTTATAACAACCATATATTTCCATCCTCGTTATGTGATTACTGTGAATATTCATGATGATGTTCCTTTCGCGAGAGCTTTTGTTGATTATAATCTTACTGTATAAGAATCAGTTAGAAGCAATATGTGAAGCTTGATTTTCTCAAGGAATTTGAGATTGGGTGTTAATTAGATCATAGAATATTGTAATTGGAGTGCAAGTTCTGAAGTGAATTTTTGTTAGAGAAGCAATGATGTGAATTGGAGATGAGAAAGTACCAAAGAGCGAGAGTTCTGATAGCTGGGAGTCTCTTTGCAAGATGATTGAAATGTTGATAGAGATACCACCACAAGATACAAGAAGGTTTTATGACGTGGACAAGTGTCTAGTATCAATTGTCATTTTAACTAGGATAATTATGTTTGCAGTAGGCTCTTTCTTTTATGATTCATGTTGTTGCTCTATTATCTCCTGTTTCCTTCTTTTCTTAGGTGCATCATGAGTAGGCTATGGTTTGCTTTCGATGCAGGTCATTTCCCGTTTCTACGATCAAACCCGCGACCTAAGAACACAGATGATGCAAACAATTGGGGACTTTCTATAGATAGAGATGGTATGTTGTTTGAGTGGCTGATCTTTAATTGTTTTGAGCTCTATTTTATTGCTATGAGTCTTTAAATTGCTTTTGAATGATGAAGTTTGAACTTCACTGGAAATTTGTGACTCAATTCAACTGCTATGCACTCCATTAAAGAGAAAAGATTAATTGTTAAAAATCGGTGTATTTTGTGCAAGGCTGATGTCCAAGCTGGAAATAAACTGCTGGTACGGTAATAAAGCATCCGTTAAATATACATATTCCTATACATACTGTTGAGAAATATCGTGAGTAATAAAGGTAAATTAGTAACTTAGTAGGATTAAGCACATATGAGCATATATATTTGTAACCCTTTTCACTTTTTAATAAATAAAAAATAATTATCTCTTTCACATGGTATCAGAGCAAGGTTGACCGGAACCCTAGACGACGGAGTAGCCACTTGCCACCATCGACTCGCCAGAATAGTTGGCTGTCGCTGTCGCTCACCGTCGAAACCTCCTGCCACTCGAGCGTCCCTCTTCCTTTCTCTCGCTTCTTCGTGCGGCTTGCTCGCGGCACTCGCGCTGCTCGCGTGGCTTGATCGCGCTCGTGGCTCACACGGCTTGATCACGCTTGCAGCTTGCGCTGCTTGCGCGACTCTTGCGCGCTACTCGCGCGGCTTGATCGCGCCCACGGCTCGTTTGCGCTGCTCGCGAATACTTGGCGTTAATTCTGAAATGGTGAAGCTTGAACCTCGATACCGCGAAACCCTAGCGCCAATGCTGCTGTAAAATCGAGACCCATCTTTGGGACCTGGTCCGTGCGGTTGATGGCGCAGGAGGGTTCTTGGATTTGCTGACCCCGGAATCGCCGATCAGTAGCCACATCAAGTAAATTCACTTAATTTTGTTTCTTTGTTTCTTTTTTTTTTGGAAATCGATGTTGTTGGAAGCTGGAATGTTGAATTTGAAGCTTCTGTTGGAAGTTGGTGCGTTTGCCGGGAGGTAATAAGGAGGAGGAGAAAAGCAGAAGAGATTGGTGCACCGCCTCTTCCTGAGGTTTAGATGTGCACAGTGAATGATGGGATTCTTTATTTTATCTCAATTATTACTTTTCAAATTTTGTGCTGGCTGTGGAGTACAAAAAGGCTTTTAGAAACGGCAAATGATGGGTTATTTTCTGGCGGTTGAATAGTAACCTGCTTTATTATTTGTACTGCACAAAATTTTAGAAGTGGCTATTGTGGAATATAGATTTGATAGTTATTACAGAGGATAGAGTTGCTGTTTTTCACACTTGAAAGTGACGTTGCATTGAATCAATGGGGATATTGAGAATAAGTATACTGGTGCTTTGGTGATTTGTATGGTGATTCGATTGAAGCCTTTCTTTTCGGAATTCTTTTTGTGTATTTGATTGAATTATTGGAATTAGTATTGGAAACCATGAAGTTCATTTCTTGGGCTCAATCATTCTTTATTCACTAATGGCGAGCTCTCTGGATTGACTTCTGGATCTCCTTTTGGTCATTTTCAATTAACATCTGTCAAGTTAGATGGAACTAATTATCCATCCTGGTCTAAAGCGGTCGAAGTCTATCTTACTATCACTAGACAACTGGACTATCTCATGTCTACAATACCGTTTGACATGAGTAAAGCCGCCGATTGAATTGCAAGAGATGCAATGATTTGGACCCTATTATGGAATAGCATGGACCCTAAGGCTAGTCCTCACTTTATTCAATGTGACTCCGCTAAAGCAGTTTGGGATAAGTGCGCATTACTCTATACAGGGCAAAATAATATGATGCGAGTATGTGACACGTGGGAAAAGTTATTTGATATTCAGGGTGGAGATCAATCCTTGTCTGATCATTATGCTCGGTTCACCACTCTTTGCCAACGATTGGATACTTATCTTTCTGCCTCGAACGATCCAGATGTTCTAGCTAAACGCCAAGAGGATTTGAGGGTAATATTATATCTCAAGTCATTGGGGCCTGAGTATTCATCTCTTTGTCCGCATATTACATCTCAGAGTTCTCTTCCCACAATAGATGAAGTCTTCTCCCAGGCTCTTTGTTCTACAATTCCTGAGAAGAGTTCTTCCATGCGGACGATGGAGATTGGTGTTATGCTTTCTTGTGGTTCTAGTGGACGTGGAGGTCAAGGTCGTGGTTATCAAGGTTGTGGAAGTGGTGTTGTTCATGGTAAGAGTCGTGAAGGCCGTGAAGGGGGAGTTAGGACTCGTGGTACGATCAATTCTGGGAATAATTGTGGTTCCCGCTATTGTCATCATTGTCAAAGAGCCAAACATACAGAAGCTTATTGCTATACACTTCATCCAGAGCTCAAACCACCTCTTGCTGCTTATGCAGAGGTTGAGGATTCTCTTAGTCCTCCCTCAATGGCTCCACCAAGTTCAACTCAAGTTCTTAAGATAGGTGACCCAGTTACATTAACCCGTGCTGAATATGATACATTGGTTCGCTCCCAACAAATGATAGGATCTTCAGCTCCTACTGCAACTCTGGCACAAACCTCTAAAGGTAGTTCATTGTGTTTGTTGTCTACATCGCTTGATTCTTGGGTTATAGACTCTGGAGCTACCAATCACATGACTGGTAACTCTAACCTTCTGTCTTCTTTTCACTCTACATCTCCTTCATTATCAAATTCAGTTACATTAGCATATGGTTCACAGTCTCAAGTTACTGGTATGGGAGTTGCTCATTTAAGTTTCTCTCTCTCTTTATCATCTGTCCTTCACCTATCAAAATCTCCTTATAATTTGATTTTTGTTAGCTCATTGACCAAAAAACTAAATTGTTCCATGACCTTTTCATCTTCTCATTATGTTTTTCAGGATCTGAGGACTGGACAGATGATTGGTGGGGGACATGAATCAAATGGCCTGTATTATCTTGATAAGAAGGTGTTATCTGCCGCAGCTGTGAAACAGACATCCACTGATGTATATCGGATGCACTGTCGTGTTGGTCATCCACCACCAAACCTACTTCGACATCTATTTCCTGAGTCTAAGTCTGTGAGTTCCTTTCAATGTGAAGCTTGTTAGTTTGGTAAACATCATAAAGCTTCTTTTCCTTCCCGTATGCAGAGTTGTGTGTCTAGTCCATTTGAGTTGGTTCACTCAGATGTATGGGGTCCATGTCGTGTGTCTGATGTCTTTGGATACAAATATTTTGTTACATTCGTGAATGATTTTTCCCAAATGACTTGGTTATTCTTAATAAAAGATCGTACAGAGATTTTTCGTTGCTTTCAATTGTTCTATTTTGAAGTATTGAATCAATATAATATCTTTGTCAAACATTTACGATTAGATAATGCTAGAGAATACCTTGCTACAACTTCTGGTTTCCAGCCCTTTTTGGAATCTCATGGTATTATTCATCAAACATCTTGCTCATACACTCCACAACAAAATGGTGTAGTTAAACGTAAAAATCGTCGTTTTCTTGATGTCGCCAGTCGCCTCATGTTTCATATGCATCTACCTAAACACTTTTGGGGCCATGCTGTTCTTATGGCGTGTTATTTAATTAATAGACTTCCCACTTCAGTTCTTCAAGGGAAGACATCATTCTCACTTTTACATCCAAATCATCCTCTCTTTTCCTTACTGTTCGTGAAATTCTAAACGCAAGTGCACGTATCGAACAAGTAATATAAAGATGAGAAAAAGTATCGTCCCACGGAGATCGATGATTAATAAACTAATTAAATACTAAAATAGATTAATTCTAAAATTTATTTAACAAATCAAAATATAATTTAGAATAAATTAAAAACAAAATTTGAAGACTAAATGCAGTAAAATCAATCAGATAAATATGTTAGAGCATCTGATTTCACCATAACCACTAGATATGAATTTCATATTGTTGTGAATATAATAACGATATCAAACATGTGATAGCGGAATTTCCTAATCTATTTACTATCCTATCTCTACGTATAGCAAACCTACTCAGCTTATTAATCCACTATATCTCTATATGAATTAAAATAAACATGAGTGAATTAAAATAAACATTAGTGCATTAAAAACTATGAATATTCCCGGTTTATAATGAGTCTTTTGGATCACCTTATCACCGAAAGCTACACAAATAACGCGGTATATTTCTATCCACGTTTAATTCATGGTTATATATTATAATGAGTAATTGCATATTACCACCTCTCAGTCTTAAACATGCACATCAGATCATTCAAGTAGTGGACAGTCACTCAAAATCATTAAACGTAATAATATATAACTCACATGAATGAAATCAATTGTAAAACATAAAAATCATGAAATTCATATCATCATGGTTAGGCTACATTGTAGCCCTAACAAAAGAAAATTAGAACATAGTAGAATAAAAAATAAAAATATAAATCAAACCCAGCATCTTGAATCAAAGAACAAGAATTCTATCACTACTTTTGTCTTCTCTTCAAAATACTTGAAAAACTCTCAGAAGAATGAAAAAACGATCTAACTAAAACCCTAACTGCTCTCTTTGTCTCTATTTATAGGATATATCCAAGATATCTATCTCTCAACGCTTGCAAATAACATTAGGGAACAAAATCAAGAATTTCCTGATTTGATATCCATTTTCCACTGCTGCTTTTATTTGAATTCCTGATAGTTGCCATTCTTTTCCTTATCCTCTCCATATCTCATTATTCTGCATAAATAAGGAAAATTCAAATAATCAGAAGGAAATCCAAATATTTTCTCACAGATAATGCATTAATTACTGCCTAAAATAGGTAAAATAACTCTATTTTTATAGAGTTATCAAACCCCTAAACTTAACATTTTGCTAGTCCTCGAGCAAAAGTAAGACATAACACATACTCAACCTAACAACCTTCTCCATGATATCTTTTCATAATTACTCAAATTCACAATTTAAAGAAAAACACAAATTTCATCCAAACATTGAAATCAATTTATAAGTTAAGACCAATTCTAACTATATGATCCAAGTGTGTGTGTGAGAGTCTTCATCTTTTTCGAATTATATGCAATCTAGATAAATTCACATAGACATGTAACTTCTCAAAAATTCTCAATAATTATGACCAAATCTCATAGGTTTGTTTTTCATTCCTCTCTCCACTAATGTAAGCTAATCATCCAACCAAAAATCAATAGGACTTTTCTCGGGTTGTAATGTAAGCCTAGGCTAAATGTGAGATAACGGTAATTTTAAGCTCAAATCACCCATCAACACATTGATTTCTAGGATCTAATTAGAGCCAATGTCACAATCTAATTTTTCTGCCACCATATATCACCATTCCTTTTTTTTTTCTTTCTTTTTTTTTTTGAATTGCTTTATGGTGGAGTTTCTCCCAAAGTCCCTCCTAATATAACATGAAAATTTCCAACCCATTGAGCATCCAAAAGGCTCATTTAATTGAAAGTTGGATAGGGAACCATAAAAGTAATTTTTTTTTTGACAATACACCCCAAACAACCACTGCAATCACTTTTTTTTCTTCTTCTTTTTACTCCATCATTCCTCCCAAATTTCTATCAAGCTCAAATAATTTTTTTTATCCCAAAAGAAAATCAACGTGTTCATAAGGCATGGGATAAGGATATAATTTGATCACGGCTAGGTTAAACATATATGGGTGCCAATGAAAAATTGGGTAATAATTAAAGCTCAACGGAGTGACTAGGGATAAATAAATAGGGTTGGCTTGAAAGGCTCAATCGATCCAAAAACTACCTATATCATTTTCTCAGTTAGATTTAGCTTAGGATTTCACCTCAAGAGAAAATCAAACAAATTCTAAGATTTTGGTGAAATCTAAGAAAATCACATATTTCATATGAATGTTCTCTAGATTTACACATAATTCAAAAAGTAAGGACTTTTAGTGCTTAGTAAGTGGATCAATATAATCAGAATTAAGATTAACTCACACATCAATTGCAAGTTTAAATAAAATTTAAATTTTCCTAAGAATCGTAAAAATTCACAACCAGGAAAGCAATCATGATAGAAAATAGATTTAGCCAAAATTTTTATCTCCCCCCCAAACTTGAATGAAGCAGTGTCCTCAATGTGAAAAATAGAAATGGGAAGAAGAAAACTCCCCTGGTTGTAGAATAAGTTCATAGATGACCTTGATGATTAAACTCTTGAAAGGTGCACCCTAAAAATCAAACTGGATAAAACAGAGAAAAGTTAATCTTTTTTTTTTTTTTGCAAAACATAAACTTAAAAATAAATAAAAACATAATTAAAATGCTTGGGTTGCCTCCCAAGAAGCGCTTGCTTTATAGTTTTCAGCCAAACTATCTCAGATGTCGCTAATCTGGAGGATGAAGTTCAATGGTCATCTTCTGCTTGTTGTAACCACCTTCAAAGTAGGGCTTCAAACACCTCTGAGGTTGGATAGTGGGTTTATATTGTTCCTCCATCAAATCTGTCAAAGAAGAAGATATAATTACCGGTAAAGAAGAAACTCAATATAAATAAGCATATTTCAAATGAGAAGGTAAGGGTTTGAGTTCAAGAATTGGAGGCTCTTCAATTGATGGTTTAGGCTTTGTAATGTGTTGTTCCAACTCCTCAAATTTAATTGCCTTTTGCCTTGAATATGATGGAATTGCCTCCATGAAATTTGCGTACTCCTTTATCTCATCATTCTGAATATCTTTGTCTATTGGTTGAATTAGACATGCTTCAAGTGGATCTTCAAAAATATTTTCCTGAAAAACCTTATTCGCTAACTTGTCAACTGTCTCAACTCTAAAACAAGAATTATCATCAGATGGATATTTCATTGCTTTAAAAACATTAAATGAAATAAGATCATCTTGAACTCTAAGAATTAACTTCCCTTGTTGTACATCAAGCAAGAGCTCTTCCCGTTGCTAGAAAAGGTCGACCTAAGATAAGTGGTACCTCAAAATCTTCCTCCATGTCAAGAACTATGAAATCTGCAAGAAAGATAAATTTGTCAACTTTTATCAAAACATCTTCCACAATACCTCTCGGATATTTAATTGATCGATCAGCCAGTTGAAGTGACACTGTGGTTGCTTTTACCTCACCCAATCCTAATTTCTTGAAAACAAAATAAGGCATCAGATTAATACTTGCACCTAAATCACATAATGCTTTTTCAAAGTAAGAATCCCCAATAGTGCAAGGAATAGTAAAACTCCCTGGATCTTTTAATTTCGAAGGTAATTTGTTTTGTAGAATGGCTGAACACTCCTCATTTAACTTCACAATTTCATAATCCTCCAGTTTCCTTTTGTTTGCCAAAATCTCCTTAAAAATTTTTGCATAACTAGGCATTTGCGTTAAAGCATCTGTAAAAGGAATGTTAATGTGCAATTTTTTAAATACATCAAGAAATTTAGAAAATTACTTATCTATTTTGTGCCGCTGGAGTCGCTGAGGGAACGGAATTGGCGGCACATATGGCTTGTGATTATCTGGAAAAAGTTTACTCTTGCTTGTCTCCTTTGATTGTTTATTGACCACCTCTTCCTTGTCTCTGAAAATCTCTTCTTCTCCCACTTGTTTACCACTTCTCAGGGTAATAGCCTTTATGTTTTCAATTGGATTTTTCTCTGTGTTACTCGGCAAAGAACCCTATTGTCTTCCTGACATCATACTTGCTAACCGACCCATTTGCATCTCCAAATTTCTGATTGAAGCCTCTTGGTTTTGAAATCTCACATCTGTGCTTTTGATGAAGTCATGAGTCGTATTAGCAAGTTTGGTGACTATATTTTCCAAATTTGACTTTGTCTCTTCTGATTGTTTGAATCCTTGTGGTCTCGTCATATTCTGATTGTTCCATGAAAAATTTGGATGATTGCGCCATCCCTGGATTGTATGTGTTGGAGTAGGGATTATTCTGTGATTTGTTAAAATTCCCAACAAAGTTAGAATTTTCACTAGATTGTTTGAAAGTATTACCTACCTGACACTCTGTGCTAACATGTCCTCCACCACAAAAATCACATGTCAAATTGTGAATTTTCATGGCTGAAACACTCATATTATCAAGCGTTTCATTGAGCGTTTCAAATTGTGTAGCACTTGCAGCAAAAGCATCTACTTCATGAATTCCACTAACTTTTCGCATTGGTAATCTCTCAGTAGGCCACTGATAACTATTGGACGCCATCTCCTCTAATAGATTGTAGGCTTCTTCTGGTGTTTTATTATTTAAAGTCCCCCTGCAGCTGCATCAATCATAGAACGAAGATTTGCATTAGAGCCATTATAAAAAGTTTGTACCTGCATCCATACGGGTAGTCCGTGATGTGGGCATCTCCTAAGAAATTCTTTGAATCTTTCACATGCTTCATATAATGATTCATTATCCATCTGCATAAAATTAGTAATATCGTTACGCATCTTCGCAGACTTTGTGTGGAAAGAACTTACCAAGAAATTTTTGAGCCATATCATTCCATGTAGTAATTGATCCTGCAGGAAGAGAAGACAGCCAACTCTTAGCTTTATCTCTAAGAGAGAATGTAAATAATCTCAATCTAATAGCATTATCTGTAACTCCATTATATTTAATGGTGTCACAGATTTCAAGAAAAGCATCGATGTGAGCGTTTGGATCATCGCTTGGTAGCCCACTGAATTGCACTGATTGTTGAAGCATCTGAATGAGTGACAGCTTGATCTCAAAGTTGTTTGCTTGAATTGCAGGTCTTTTGATACTTGATGTGGTGCCTTGAACTGTTGGCGCAGCATAATCTCTTAAGAGTCTACGTTGATTTTCATTCTCACCGTCTACCATCTTAGCGTGATTTCTCTGTTCTCTCAGTCGCCTTTTGAATGTACGCTCGATTTCTGGATCAAGTTCAACAAGTTCCCCTTGTTGGCTATGTGTCATAAACCGATGTACACCCTGAAAAATAAAGCAAAACAAAAACTAGATTAAACTTAGAATTATCTGGTATCAATATTAATTAGTATTAAACAAACGATCCCCGGCAACGGCGCCAAAAACTTGTTCGTGAAATTCTAAACGCAAGTGCACGTATCGAACAAGTAATATAATGATGAAAAAAAGTATCATCCCACGAAGATCGATGATTAATAAACTAATTAAATACTAAAATAGATTAATTCTAAAATTTATCTAACAAATCAAAATATAATTTAGAATAAATAAAAAACAAAACTTGAAGACTAAATGCAGTAAAATCAATCGATAAATATGTTAGAGCATCTGATTTCACCATAACCACTAGATATGAATTTCATATTGTTGTGAATACAATAACGATATCAAACATTTCCTAATCTATTTACTATCTTATCTCTAGGTATAGCAAACCTACTCAGCTTATTAATCCACTATATCTCTATATGAATTAAAATAAACATGAGTGCATTAAAAATTATGATATTCCCAGTTTACAATAAGTCTTTTGGATCACCTTATCACCAAAAGCTACACAAATAACAAGGTATATTTCTATCAACGTTTAATTCATGGTTATATATTATAATGAGCAATTGCATATTATCACATTTCAGTCTCAAACATGCACATCAGATCATTCAAGTGGTGGCCAGTCATTCAAAAGCATTAAACGCAATAATATATAACTCACATGAATGAAATCAATTGTAAAACATAAAAATCATGAAATTCATATCATCATGGTTAGGCTATATCGTAGCCCTAACAAAAGAAAATTAGAACATAGTAGAATAAGAAATAAAAATATAAATCAAACCCAGCATCTTGAATCAAAGAACAAGAATTCTGTCACTACTTTTGTCTTCTCTTCAAAATACTTGAAAAACTCTCAGAAGAATGAAAAAACGATCTAACTAAAACCCTGGCTGCTCTCTCTGTCTCTATTTATAGGATATATCCAAGATATCTATCTCTCAACGCTTGCAGAAAACATTAGGGAACAAAATCATGAATTTCCTGATTTGATATCCATCTTCCACTACTGCTTTTATTTGAATTCCTTATAGTTGCCATTCTTTTCCTTATCCTCTCCATATCTCATTATTCTGCATAAACAAGGAAAATTCAAATAATTAGAAGGAAATCCAAATATTTTCTCACAGATAATGCATTAATTACTGCCTAAAATAGGTAAAATAACTCTATTTTTATAGAGTTATCACTTACCTCTTCGAGTTTTTGGGTGTGTTTGTTTTGTACATAATCTTACTCCAGGTCTTGATAAATTGGATCCTCGTGCTGAAAAACATGTCTTTGTAGGATACTCTCGAACTCAAAAGGGATACAAATGTTATTGTCCTAGTCGTCATCGTATGTTCGTGTCTACAGATGTGACGTTCTTTGAAGATGAGTCATATTTTCCTTCTCATAATGTTCCACAGACACATGGTGATAGTGATGATTGTGTCCTACCAATACTTCCACTGCCTTCTATCTCTCCAGCTACCTCCAGCAAATTTCAGTTTGCTGACCACACCTATCATTGACGAAGTATCATTCCAACTATGATAGTACAGCCTTCATCAGTACCTGATTCATCTGTTCCCCCATCAGTTGCAGTGCCAGCCTTTGATCCTGATCCGCCCATTGCATCTCGAAAAGGTACACGTTCTTATGTTGGTCATCCTATTGATCGTTATTCTCCTTATTCTGGTCTTTCTGATTGTGTTCGTACGCATCATCCTATTTCAAAGTTTTTGTCATATGATCGTTTATCTCCTACCTTCTCTGCCTTTGTCTCGTCGTTGTCTTCTATTTCTGTGCCTAGTAGTGTTGCTGAAGCTCTTGCTCATCCGAGTTGGTGTCATGCCATGGAAGATGAAATGGAGGCACTAATTCAGAACAAAACTTGGGAGCTTACTTCCTTACCTACTGATAAGCAACCTATTGATTGTCGTTGGGTTTTCACTGTTAAAGTTCACCCGGATGGTACTCTTGATCGATTGAAGGCACGGTTAGTTGCGAAGGGATGTACTCAAACTTATGGTGTCGACTATAATGACACCTTCTCTCCCGTGGCCAAAATTCCCTCTGTCCGTGTCTTTATTTCATTGGCTGTGCAATTTGGCTAGATCCTTCATCAATTGGATGTGAAAAAGGCCTTTTTACATGGTGATTTGGCTGAGGAGGTCTACATGGAGCAACCACCTGAGTTTATTGCTCAGGGGAAGAATGTGGTATGTCGTTTACACAAAGCTTTGTATGGACTTAAACAATCTCCTCGTGCTTGGTTTGGTAGATTTAGTGATACGGTTATCAAATTTGGATTAAAGCGGTGTCAGGTAGATCATTCAGTTTTCAGCTCCGTGTCTTCAACTGGCTGTATCCTTCTAATTGTATATGTGGATGATATCATCATTACTGGCAGTGATTCAAGTATTATTCAAAAACTTAAGCAATTTCTGCATAAAGAATTCAGTACTAAAGATCTACAAAAAGTTCACCATTTAATGCTGCAGCAACTTGATAGCAAGTTTTAGAGGATGCATTAGTGCTTCAACATGATTTTATCTTGTGACTCCATACTCCTAATACAAAGAAATAACACCATAAGAAAGAAGATATATCTTGCCAAAATCCTGTCTCTTCCGCGCATTTATTGTCATAACTAATAAAAAACAATCAGTTCAGATGGCTACAGCACACGGAAGGGAAAATATCCATTTCTTAAGCACCGTTAACCGAAACTGATGCAAAACTTGCGGACCAAATGGTCAAATGGCAGATATCCCAACTCTTGCACACCAATGACCATATCCAAGCCAAATCAGCAGGTCAAATGAGCCTAATATGGAAGTTTTGTATTACGTTTGGGGTTGCATTGTAGAGCAAGGAGGAAAATAAGCAATCGGCTTCTTACCCCATAACAACTGAGTAAGATCTGGCAAAGAACTGGGACTACTATATAGAGCAAATATTAACTTTGGCCATCAGGAACTTATTATCTCTTCTCACCTAGTGGAAGAGCCTCTGGAACAGGGAAGGGTCAGACTCTGCAATGTCCATGTTAAGGATACTCATGGGTCTTGTCCGCGATGCACTTCTGCCTTGCTCTATATGCTGATTCAGGGACTGCACAGTTCCTAATAGCAAAGTTGTATTTGTCTTATATAGTAGTCGCATGCTTTGCCAGATTTAGCTTGGTCTCGTAGAGAGCAGTTAATCACTAAGTTTCCTCTGTGTTTACAGAGAAATCAGATTCTGAGAGCGTATTGCAGGTGCCACAGATGAAAGCCATTCAAACAAAATCCATAAAGTCCACTGATGCTGTGATCTTTATTTTGGTTATTATCCTTTATTGGTGCATGTACCAAAACGACTTGCATAAATCACAACCAGAAACATTTCTGCAAACAAATCACAAACAGATGAAATTTCTTTGTGCAATTTGAGAGTTTCCCTAACTGGCAATACAAGGAAACAAGAAACAAGTAGAGGCTTTACCAAGTTTGGCTCTAAAAGTGAGAAAGGTAGGAGCTGAGTCAACGGTTTATATAGGTAGGCATATGCTTAGGTCAACAAGTGGCACATACTACTCACAGTATGTTCTGAAAATGTTGAAACATAAATGAGGGTAGCTAGTTAATCTTAGAGAAAGGAATTTTATAATAATTCTACAAGATCTCGGAATCAATCACACAATCACCGAATGAATGGAGACAGTCTGAATTTGAATGTGGCCCTTTGGAGAGCATCAAGCAATTGCAATGGAGAGATTTAAAGAATGCTAACAACCAGAAGAACCAGAATCAAGGTCATGCGAAACTGCCTTGAACTCATATATTGATGTGACTTGGAGAGCATAACAGAGGGACTAGCCAGAACTCAAGACCCAATACAATATCCAGATAATCTATGAATATATGAAAAAAGATGCATGAAAGCCCAATGTCAAAACCGACCAAAACAATACCTGCATCATTTTAGTATAGTAATCGAGACAAGTTCAATAGTTATTAATGAATAACAAATCACGAAATGGTAAAACATACGACAGTGAGATGAAAAGAATAGTTTTAGAATTATCAATTCCAAGTAAAGAGAAAAGCCATTATGGGGTATGTTTAGCATTACTTTTTTCGAACAAGTACTTCGTTAGAACTGCACACAGGAATTCTACTTGCGTATTCCATAAAGTCTGAGCTGCCAGACAGTCATCTGGTATTGATCAGCTTCTTGACAGCTCCCTTCAAGATCCCATCCGCACCAAAGTTGAGGTTTGTTGGGATGAACAGCAGGTGAAAGGAGAGAGTCATGTGTCCCTATTGATGAAGGTTTTCTGTTCTTGCTTCTCCTTCAATCAAGACCTCACTGTCCGTGTCGAGTTCACAACTAAATGTGGCAGCATAAAAGCAAAATTCAAGGAATGTGTCATTACCTTCAGATCACCATATGAATGAAAGTCTCAAGAATGAAGAAATAACACCATACAAGAAAAAGAAAATATCTTTCTGGATTCCTCACTCCGGTGAATATTAGTTGTTATCATGACTTTGTTGAGTACCTATTAAGTTGGGTATTAGGTACGTACTGGATATTTTCTTGCCCCTGGCAGAGGCACCTGGCACAGGTAAGAGTCTTGGGACTCTGCAAGGTCCACTTTAGCAGATCCTATCGGCCCTATAAATAGTTAGGAGGATGATCGCTTTCAATATGAGCAGAAGTGAGAATTTAAGACAATCAAATCTATAACATGCAACGTACGTCATTAATGTTCATGCAATATATCTGCTGCCAATGACATGCTTGATTTGTAATGTTTCAAAAGGTAACAAATAAAGAACTAGCCAAGAAATCAAATTAACGTATGACATAACTGTCAATGTGCTATACGCAATCTATACAACTTAACTGAATGAAAACCAATTTTCGGCTACAAAAGAGAAATGATCCAACCAAATTATGCATGAGCATAAAGTGTTATTGCAATAACCTCTGGTCTGAGGAGAGAGATACTCCGGTTGCCCATAAATATGATGTTCTTGCCATGAATTTCTCTCTGAAACGTCAGATGGGGTGCAGGTCGGTAGGAAAGATAGGCTCAGTATGGAAGATTGGCTGGCCTTCCTCGGTGCAAGTGCATTACTTGCACCAACATCATCTGGGACCCGGCTAGCTGACTGGGACAATATTGTAGCAATTTCTCAGCAGTTCTTTGCTCTGCAGACTTGTGGGAGGCCTCTCTGCTTTGAGGTATTGCTTTAGAGCGCGTCCAGCACGTGTATACTCCCGTTCTGTCTCTTGCTCCGGCACCCGTTCCTCTTCGTCACCACTCTGCTTTATGTTTCAAAGGTAAACCAACAAATAATGAAATTATGACGCTATATAAGTGCAAGTCAATGCATGAAAACCTCAGCACCATTGAGAGCAGGAACAAATTTGATTTTATTGCCCATAAATTTTCTAATGGATCAAATAGCTTAATATACTCAGTGAAAAACTCAAAATACAGACCAGCATCCTACCTTCAAGGATGTCAGCAATTCAAGCTAAAAGCAACATTAGGACAAGATGAAGAGAAAAAAATATATCTTTTGACGGGAATTTGAAAGCAAACTCGTGCATGCACAAAAGTTAAGGAGGAAAATAAGCAGTATGTTCAATGCATGAGTCCTCCTTACAAGTGTTTGCGATTGAACTTTCCTTCATTAGTGGAATAATAACAAATTAAAAAAGGAAAGACATTTGCAACTTCAAAATCCAAATTTCAACTCCCAGGACCAGAATAAATAAAGAACAATGACAAAGGGATTTATTTAGTTGCCCTTTCCATCAAAGGAGCATGGTTAAAAGTGGATCCATGAAGTTGCTCTTCAGCACAACAGAGAGTTTCTTCAGCATATCAAAGAAATAACCATTAGATCACCATCATAATCCCTTGGTCAATATTTAACACCATCAAGTGCACTCTTATTCTAAAGTTTCCAGCCCTAACAGCATAAGAGAAGGCAATTCAGATAAAATACCTCGTTGGCCATTTCACTTGGATGTTCTGCCTATGCTTCTCTGTAAGAAACAGCTTTTCTGACACGCTTTCCCCAACCAAGAGCCGCTTCCTCCTCACTTTGATATTTCTCCCATCTATAAAACACAAGTGATCATAAAAAGCATTAAGAGCAAGAATCTTGAAAGATGGAGGCCCATATTTTCTCCTTACTTATAGTTACAGAACAGTCATTCTAATAAAGGATTTATTCCTCCTACCAAAGAAAAGGAGAAAGAATCTGGAAATGCACCAGGGTTGTTCTTCACCTAGAAAAGAAACGAGTTATTTTCGCTGCACAGGACTACAAAAGGCAAGAACCATCCTTTGATCAGTATTAGTAGAGAAGCCACTTAGACAGCTACGGAAAACTACTGATACTGCTTATGTTGTAACTTCTTCTTCTTTTGTGTGTGTTTTTGTCTTCTTCTTCTTTTTTTTTGTTTTTGTTTTTGCATCGAGGGGGGGATGATAGGGACTGCACATCAAGTATTATGGCTTTTGGTCACTAAAACTTATTATATGCTTCATTTTAGAAGTAAAATTATCCAAGAATCCAAACATCTATCATTTAAGGTTCAGCTTTCAGTACTATTAAATTCTCAAAATGAGCCAGTCACTTTCAAGTTAAAAGTTATGTCTTCTACCAACTTCATTTGTCTTCTACCAACTTCATTTCTTTAAAGTCAAAGCTAAAGCCAAAAACTCAAACCCACAGCTAAAACCAGAAAGGCAAGTTGAAACTCACAGCCACCCCAAACAGGCGACGTGCGGACCCCTGGAGTGCCATAACTTTGCACAAAGGAACACTTAAATGCCATAACTTACGAAATGTACACTTAAGTGCCAAAATCAGAGTAAAAGGGATCACTTGAGTGCCAATCCAGCCAAAATCCGACCAAAACGCCGACGTGGCATTTTTCCGGCGAACGGAGCCCAAAACGACGCCGTTTTGCACGTTGATGTGGCCAAATAATGCAAAAACAGTAGTCGTTTTGGGCTGACGTGGTACAACAATAATAAAAAAATTAATTAAATTAAATTTAGTTAAAATATTAAAAAATAATAATTTTAAAATTAAATTTAGTTAAAAATATTTAAAAATAATTGAAAATTTAGAAAATTTAAAATAAATTAAAATAAAAAAAAAAAGGAAAGGGGGAGGTGGTTGAGGGATAGCCACCGCCGCCACCACCCCGCCACGCCGGAAGGGCCGGGCGACGGCAGTGGGGAGGGTCGCCCGGATCGCGGCCCGGCTGTGGGCCGGCGACCCCGACCAACCAGCCGGCGAGGGCTCGCAAGCTCGCCCAGACGGGGCAAGGGTCACAGCCCTGCCTGATCCAGAGGCCTGGTCGGTCACCTCGTCCGGCTGGGCCAAGGGCCGCCGCCGCTGTGGGTCGCCCGCCGGGTGGCGGCCTTTGCTCGGCAAGCAAGGGCCACCGACCCTCACCGACCTAGGTGAGGGCCGCGAGCCTCGCCATTGGCCATAGATCCGGGAGGGTCACAGCCCTCACCCAGATTCGGCGAGGGTTGGTGGCCCTCGCTCGGCCAGGCCAAGGGCCGTCACCCTTTAGGGCGACCCCCGGCGGGCGGCGGCCCTTGGCCCGGCCGGGCGAGGGTCGCCGACCCTAACTAAATCCGGGCGAGGGCCGCAACCTCGCCGCCGTTCGGCCAGATCACGGCCCCTAGCCGTGGCCCGACGACCCCGGCCGACCCTCCTCGCCGTCGCCGACCCTTCCCCGCGGCGGCGGGCGACGGCGGCGCAGCGGTTGAAGGTTGATCCTCACCACCTTCCCCTTTCTTTTCTTTTTTTTTAAATTTTTTTAAAATTTTTTTAATTTTAAAATTATTATTTTTTAATATTTTAACTAAATTTAATTTAATTAATTTTTTATTATTTTTTACCACGTTAGTCCAAAACGACACCGTTTTTGCATTATTTGGCATGTCATTATACAAAACGGTGTTGTTTTGAGCGTGCTTCGCCGCAAAAATGCCACATCGGCGTTTTGGCCGGACTTTGGTCGGAGTGGCAATTAAGTGATCCGTTTTTCTTCGAATGTGGCACTTAAGTGTACCTTTCGTAAGTTATGGCACTTAAGTATCCCTTTGTGCAAAGTTATGGCACTTGAAGCGTTTTTTTGCCCCAAACAGACCTTGACATTTATGTTTGTGATTATTTGGCAAAAGTAGTACAATGATAAGTTACTTGCCAAAGGATTTACAATCTAGGAAGCACATACAGTGTGGACATGCTAAGTTAATCTACAGTCCCTACATCAATGTTTCTGTGGATCGCCTGACACAACATACAAGTCAGCAATATCTTGGACAAGAAAACATAATTAATTCCTAGACTTACATGGGATTGTATCCTTAAAGAGAATTTTATTTGCTGCCAGATTTAATACTGCAAGCAGAGAAAGGAATTACAATCTAGGAATGCAAACAGTGTGGATATGTTATCAATCCCTAAATGAACATTCATTCATAGCTTGTAACTTTACTTAAATCTAATGCGCAAAATCTAAAATTTACTGGCGCTTTTCAAATTCTGAATCAAAAGACGAAGACAAAAGACCATTGTGCTTAAGTGAATCAAGCAGCATATACTTGCTCCAGATAATGGAGTAGAAATGTAAGCAAATATGACAACAAACTGATTCGAAAAGAAAAGAAAAAAAAAGAACGCAGGGAACTACAGCCTCTCTTACCACACGGAGAGCAACAACAACCAGAATTCCAGAACTGACCCTACCGCTGACCACATCGGTAGCGAAATTGTAGACGACATCGAGCGTGCTATCAATCTGCGCCTTCAAGAACCAAGTCGGTGTGAGCTCCGAATTCCTCAACCAGTAGTGCCCGACCATGCAGCCCTCGTCCAGGTTCGCGATCGTGCCCTTCTCCAACTCCTCCATCACCTCGAATGCGACCTGGAACCAAGGCTCCATCTCCTCCACAAACTCGTCGGTGAACCCGATATGGCTCACGTCTAGGAAAAGCCCTAGCTCTCGGTGCTGGTACAGCCTGTTGGGAAAATCTGGTTTCGAATTAGGTAGAATAATGAAGACAGATATTTAGAATACTCAAGTCGGACTTTAAGGCATGATATCACTTTCTTTAAGGATTTATTTGCCCCACAACGTTGCTAATGTTCACCGACAAATTTCCTCCAGAATACAACAAAGTCTCAAAATAATAATACTAGATAGCAATTCTAGTATTTCTCCAGGATCTCTCATGGGAAACAATTGAAAACAATGGCTGTAGTTTCTTTCGAAAGAAGACGAAAATAGAAGAAGATAATCGTTTGATCTCAAAACAAATGTACTTATATATGTATTTCGAATAAATGCAACTCTTCAAAAGATTGCAAAAAGAACAAAGGCAACCTTTTGGGAAATGTTACAAAAAGAACAAGTACGTCTCAAAGGTTACGTTGAAAGGACATAAGAAAATCGGAATTAAATAAATAAAAAATAATTGTAACTTTTCATGAACAGTCGCACTGTTTCAACAAGACTTTATAGTTAATTTTTTTATAGAAATAAATCCGAATTTTTTCAATAAATAAAAATAATGATCGTTGGTTAGTGTCAAATCTCGTCCACGTGCGCACTCACATCTTTTCGATGTGGGACAAGACACATCTTCATTTGTTTTATAAACAAATTACCAACAATCCCCCACTTTTGTTTATAAAACAAAAACAAAAAATAAAACGTTTGAAATATACAACCAAAATTTCCGTGAAATTAATATACATACATAAAGGTCTCTTTTGAGTTAAACATTTACTTAGTGCAAGTATCTCAAAGCTCTATCAAAGTGACAAGTAGCTCGGTTTTAAACTTGTACTTTTATATAATAGAACCGGACATACCACACATATATTAACATCTTGTTTCAGCGAGAAGTTCTATATTACTCCGCACTATTATGGCCTTGTGCTTAATCTTGTTTCATGAGCGGCACCACTTCTAAGCTCATATAGGTGAAGTATCTATCATGTGTTTCTGTTACTATCAACACATTACAAATTTGTAATATACTTCATTAAGAATTTAATTCAACCTACAAAACGTAACAGACGATACCGACTTCTCATATTAGGGCTACGTCAATATCAAACAATCACATTCAATAACTTATTCTTACCCATTAAACCTTGTAACTAGTGATGTTCTAAAAAAAGGCCGGGTTACCATTATTGGTGATTTCAATTAAAGGGTTTTAGCCCCGTTTATTATGAGGTCATTATTACCATGTCTCGGTAAAGCCTTCGTCAAAGGATCGACAAGATTATTACTTAACTTCACATAGACAATTGTTATGGTACTATCTTTAATCAATTGTCTCACATATTCATGTCTTAAACTAATATGTCTAGACTTACAATTATAGGTGATACTATAGGCTCTTGCTAAAGTAGCCTGACTATCACAATAGATAGAAATAGGAGACATAGGACTAGGCCATAGTTTGATATTTAACAACAAATTCATAGTCCATTTAGCCTCTTTCTCAAATTTTGCTAAAGCAAAGATTCAAGTTTCATAGTTGAGAGAATTATGCACATTTGTTTCTTGCTCGCCCAAGAAACAACACATTCATGTAATGTGAAAATTAATCCATTAGTGGATTGTTTATCTCTCACACTTGCAATCCAACTAGCATTGGTATATCTTTCTAATATAGCCGAATTATTATAGAACAATAAGATAACCCTCCAATGTTCTATATTGGATTACTAGTATTTACTCAACTTGCATATACAAAAAGTAATATCAAGTCTAGTATAATGTATCGCATACATCAAAGACCAATATCACTCACATTAAAAACTCTCCACCGGGAATCAAATGGAATACTCATATATTTGAAAACAAGATGTTTAAATCTATGCGACATCTTCTCCATGTAATCACTTTAGCTCAAAGAATAACCCCCACTATTTTTTAATTTTAATACTTAAGATAGTATCTGCTTCTCCTAAATCTTTCATTTTGAAAATGAAAGCTAGATACTTCTTAGTCTCAATTATTCCAATCATATTATTTCCAAAGTCCCCTTTGGACATACCTTCACTTCAAGAATATTCCAAGAGGCAATTAATCGAAATTATGCATCATCAAATTTTCATCCTTGATGAAATACATACATCAAAATAGAAAAACAATGCAATTTTACTCTCTTAGCTCATTTATGCTATTCCTTAGAATCAAATCTATGAGGGGCAAGGACAACAAATAGAACACATTAGAACCAAACAAGGGACACCCAAAAAAAACCCATTTGGTATCTCTAGATTGCTTCCATAAATAGAGCACTACATTCAACCCATGCATGTAAGAACATTCTCTAACAATTCAGTAAATGCGAGCAAATCGAGTATCGAGGTATCAAAAGTGCATAAACTGGAATTGAGAGAGGCGAAAAGAAGATACCAGCAATTCTAGGAATGGAATCAACAACGTTGTATAATCCGAAACCTTCTAAAAGGTATAATATCTCATTTCTTCATCAAATTGCATGCAAGTGCAAAACCATAAATTTAACATTATTATGCTTGAAACCATTAGATAATATGATTGAATCGAATTTTCATGCCACTGCTTATGTGCTTGCATAAGCCCATAATAACATAAACATCCGTGCACATATTAATCCAGGACATCAAGCAATCAAGCCAATTCCAATTAATCTTGTAATGAATGCATGGCTCGAAAATAATAAAGCATGAAACTAATCAAGACCAAAAGTCTAGCTCAATCACACGATACCAAAATTTTATAGACACCTTCCAGTTCTAGTTCAAAATTCACATGCTCGTGTCAATCTCGTAATGCATTGCGATTGAACTCACTTTTCTTGGTCAACCGCCTACAACAATTTGCAGTTCAAGCATACACATGCGTACCAATTTCTTGTTACTGAAGTCTTAAATAGGGGCATGTCGCATCTCTTCATTTCTATCATTATCCCACACATTTAATTGAACACACACGCCAAAAGATGACTAAAGATCTCAATGACAAATAATGTAGCAGTTTATGTGCTAAACATGGAGATAAAAATATCGCATACCTTAGCATATAAGCCGATAAGCAAAAAAGTAATACCTCAGTTCATTCTCAAGTAATCCTCCAAAACATCCATGAATGACCCAAAATTTAATATATACACCAAACATAACTATACAATTGAATGTAGCATTTCCATTAAAACAATCAAGTGCAAAGCGGCTCAGACTCAACTAAAATATGGATCCCCAGTAATGGAGTCCAAAGCACATGTCTTTATGCTTGGAGTATCAACTTTACAATATAAGAAAATGCACAATCACAATTTCCCGAATGCATAACCAAAAAGTACATTGGTGCAAGCGAAATTACCGAAAGACGAGAGGCCAGAAAAACATCACACACCAAATTAATCCAAACTTATCATTTTTATTTATTTATTTAACTAATTGTCCAAATTAAGATTCCATCTTACAAATTACTCGTGCATCTCGAGCAAGCAATCAAATTTCATCTTACGTGTTGTCCAGAATCTTAAGACAGAAAATAAACAGATGAAAAATCTGTACTTCAACATATATCATATACACTAGGGACTAATCGAAGCATTACATAAGAACCTCGGGAAGTGCATAAACCAAGACAATGCTATCACCTCTCGAGCGATTCCTTTAGAAAATAATATTATGGTGTAAAGCAGAGTTATGAAATGACAAGAACTTCATCAATGCACCACGCATACCGTTAGCAAATCAAACATAGTACCGCAATTGCAAGTCTTTTGTTACTATACACAGGCGTAGAAAATTAAATTACCTGCGCAAATGTCCCACGTGTAAAACCAATCCATCAAGAAACCAGAGCACTTGTGGAGTTTGAGCACTCGCAGAACGCATCCCCGCGATCTCGCAAGTAGTGCCAAGTCTGAATCTCCCACTATCATGCGCCAAAGGTGAAGCGACTTCAAGCAATCAAAAGACCGCACAATCAATCTTGGTCACCCACGGAGTCACGTACCCGCCCCAATTCTCGGGTGTCAGATTGAACTACCATTTTCACCTTGCGCTTGATCTCGTGGATCAGAATCTCGACATCATCAACGTCGGGCACGAAGGTGAGAGATGGTTGATCCTCTGGAAAAATTTAGTAAGCCATCCCCAATGAGCCACACCAGCGCAAGCACTCAACATGCTCTGCATGGTGTACCCATCCAGCGCAACATGTATGTAAGGCATTGCCTGTAAAAATCTCGGCAAATTCGAGGAGGCCTTTAAATTGATTTTGCTGCAACCGGCCTTCGATTTAGGGAACTGCATAGAGATAGATCCTAAACTGCCACAGGCCCCACATCTTTAGAAGTGGGATTTTCATCCTCTGCCGTCGGACTCACACAAAGACTGAGACGAACCGAGGTAATCAGTGCCGACATCATTGCGAGTGAATACAGAGACGATAATCTTCGATGGCGATTATCTGTATGGCAAAGCGTCGTGGTAATTCACTGGGGAGATCGTCTCTGACCGGTGCGTGCCGTTGCGGGTGTGATCTTATTCTGCTTTGGCGTTTTTTCTTGACTTCTCCTGCGTAAACTTTGAAGTCCAGGCCACGTCCGCCACATTGGATGGAGAGGTCTACACACATATAATGATTCTGGATTTGTCTTTAAGTTCAAGGTGACAGAGGCGGTGGAGAAGAGCAAGCAAATAATAATAATCTGCAGTCCATCCATCCCATTTCCAATTTCTGAGAGGCATGTTGCGATGGGCAAAAGAAGAGGAAGATTCAGGATTCATGGACGACATCCCGAGGACCGCTGATGGTGAGCCACCACGGGTTGGTACTTCCTCCGACTCTGACTTCATTGTTACACAATAAAATCCTTAAAATTGTTGGGAAAATCTGGTTTCGAATTGAGTAAAACAATGAAGACGGATATTTAGAGTACTCAAGTCGGACTTTGAGGCGTCATATCACTTTCTTTAAGGATTTATTTGCCCCACAACGTTACTAATGGTCACCGGCAAATTTCCTCCAGGATACAATAAAGTCTCAAAAAGAGAATACTAAATAGCAATTTTAGTATTTCTCCAGGGTCTCTCATGGGAAACAATTGAAAATAATGGTTGTAGTTTCTTTCGAAAGAAGACAAAAATGGAAGAAGATAATCGTTTGATCTCAAAACAAATGTACTTATATATGTCTTTCGAATAAATGCAACTCTTCAAAAGATTGCAAAAAGAACAAAGGCAACCTTTCGGGAAATGTTACAAAATGAACAAGTACGTCTCAAAGGCTATGTTGAAAGGACATAAGAAATTCAGAATTAAATAAATAAAAAATAATTGTAACTTTTCGTGAACAGTCGCACTGTTTTAACAAGACTTTATAGTTAATTTTTTTATAGAAATAAATCCGAATTTTTTCAATAAATAAAGATAATGATCGTTGATTAGTGTCAAATCTTGTCCACATGCGCTCTCACATCTTTTCGATGTGGGACAAGACACATCTTAAATTACCAACACAGCCAGTCCATGTACCTCCCCACAACGAGTGGGAATCCTTCTCTAGCCCGCGCCTCTCCTTCTTTGTCGTGCTGTCCGCCCTGCCCAGGTCCGCTGAGATCTCCCCCGCGACCGAGCGGGCCAACGTCAAGGACAGCGCTCGCTGCAGAATGAGACCGAGGCCATCTCCCTCGGGCTGGAGGTTGATGGCTTCGCGGTGGAGGCCGGCGGTGTCTTCGGCCTGAGGGACGGGGAGGACAAGCAGATGCTAGAGACGGAGGACGCCATCGGCGACGGCGGCACGAAGTCGAAGTTGACAATGAGTTCGTCAAAGGGACGCAATCGAACGGAGGTCCAGAAGTTGCCGAGATACCAACGCGAGCGCAAAACTTGTGCTCGATCTCCGTGTTGGGAACGATCGGAGGTGGAGGGGGTTGGGACCAGCTGCGACTGGCGACGCTCTTGGACGAGGCGACGTGCCAAAGGCGGATGGCAGCGTGGCTTTTGGGGAGGCGGAGCCGGAGCCGGAGTCGGAGACGGAGGCGGAAGTGGAAGGGGTGGGATGCGTGAAGAAGAAACAGAGGAAGTCTCGATTGTTCTCTGTTTGGGAGGATAGGGAGAGAGAAAAAAACCCAGCAAATTCAAGTGAGGAGAGACATTTTTTGAGCGGAAGTGTTACGCATTTATTAACCCATTGAGCTGTCTGTCCTTTCTTCGGCTAGCGAGCTAAGCCAAGGCAGCCGAGAGAACCAGCCTCTCCATTTTCCGGCGGGTCCCTCAGAGGACACGTGTCGATATTTTATTGGTATGTGCGCACCAGGTCAGCAGATGACGTGGCGCGTTTCTCCCACGTTAGACTTCCCCCCACCCCCAAATTTATTTCAATTTTTTATTTTCCTCCCTTCCCCACGTCAGACTCCTTTCCCCCACCCACATTTATTTCACTTTTTTTCGTCTACCCACGTGACAAGCTGTCACTTCACCCCAGAGTCCCTCTTTTTTTAATCTTTTTGAGTTTCCAAAACCCTAGCTAGCACCACCTTATCCTTCTCCTTCTCCTCGCCGCTCGCTACTCACCGCACGATGCCTTCCTCTCCTCTTCCTCTCGATCCTTCTTCGCCTCCTTGCCGCACGACCCCCTCCCTCTCTGACCCCCTTCCTCTCCTCTTCTTCTTGATCCTTCTCCTCCTCATCTACCTCGCTTTCAGCCCTTCCTCACTTGTGCCTTGTCGCCGATCAGCGTCACAGTGGCCGCCCTCGCTTTGGTCTCTACTCTTTTTCTGGCGGTTTCTCACCGTTGCGGGCTCGCTATCGGTCGCGGCCTTGTCTCTGCTCCTTCGCCCTCGCTTCCCTCCAACACGCGTGTCGAAACGTGTCCAAAAAAATTGACCACATGTCGGAAAATCCGACACGCGTTGACCGCGTGTCCGAGTGTGTCCAAACGTGTCGACGTGTCCAACACTCGGACACGTGTTAAACACGACATGGAGGCACGTTACACATGTCCTTGCTTCATAGCCGGGCAAAGACTTTTTAGACAAAAAAGATGAGGGCGGGTTAAGCTTCCCTTCTTGAGGATTCATGACAAGAGATAAGAGAAAAGAAGACAAGATTGTTTGGATGGTTGTAACTAAGGCCCTGTTTGGCAATATTCATGTTCTTTTATTTTTCTGTTCTTTTGCTCTCCGGAAAAAAAAATAATAGAAATTCATTTCATAAAGTCAACTAATTTTTTTATTCTAAAAAATAAAAAAAGAGACCAGGGAATAGATTTTGAATAGGAATAAGAAGTAGAAAAAAGTAGTTTCAGGTTCATTTGGCAACGTTTCTGTTCCGGAAAATAATTTCTTTTTAAATAGTATTTTTCTATTTCTATTCCCCGTAAGAGTTTCTGTGTAAAAGAACGCGTTTTGTAACTACACAAAATTTCTATTATTGAAATGAAAAAAGAACATAAATGTATCTGGTACGATCCACAAATTTTTTTGTAACGTATAATTTCTTTTAATTTTTAATTATTTTTTAAGATTTTTTTTTCATTTCTTATTCTTCCTTGCCGCCGCTAGCCGAGGGTTGAGGATCAATTAGTTGACGTTCTAAATGGATTTATATATCTTTCTTTTTTTTTAATTTTAGGGAGTAAAATAATAGAAAAATAATAATAAAAACAAGAACCAAAAGTAGAAAAAGTAATTTCTTATTCCCGAGAACAATTTTTAAAAATAAGTTATTTTTTCTTTTCTTTTTTCCTTTTCTTCTTCCTTGCTGCCTACCCCTCGCCACTGCCCCCTATTGTCTAGCCGCCACCAGCCACCGCAGCGTCGGCAATTAGGTGGCGGCAGCAACAAGGAAGAATAAGAAAAAGAAAAATCTTATAAAATCTTATAAAATTATTAAAAAAATTAAAAAAAAAAAGTATACGTTGCAAAATAAAAATAAAAATAAAAATTTGTGAGTCGTATCAAACACATTCTTTTTTTTTTTCCATTCCAAGAATATAAATTTTATATTATTCTTTTTCCATTCCAAGAGTATAAATTTTATATAGTTACCAAACGAATTCTTTAACTCAAAAATTATTCTGGAAAATTAAAAAAGAAAAAGAAAAAAAGAGAGACCATTTCTAAAAAGAAATTGTTCACTAGAACGGAAGTGTTACCAAACGAACCCAAAATGTTTGACACTCCGATACTCAATTCTTTCTCGAGCTTAAGTAGGTAAAAAGCATTCTATAAGTTCAAACTTGACTCGACTTGGTTTAATTTGACTCAATATGCAAAAGGTAATTTAGGTCTGACCAATAGCTCAAGCATAATATTGAACCCTGGAACAAACTTAAGTAATCAAATTCTGGAGTTGATTCGGGCGGCAAAAATGATCAGGTCTCGCCTGGTGATACTCTTGTTTCAATTCACCCACATTGCCAACGTTTCAATATCAAAGCTAATGTTATGTTCCATCTTTTGATTACACGTTCTCATTTTGTTTTATCCAATTTTATGTGTCTTTTAGAAAGGGAAAATATCACAAACGCAGATCCATATGATTTCACAGACTAAAGTAAGGATTTTGACCCTCGACTCCTCTATTTGTTGTTGTTTTTCAGCAAATAGGATTCTGATCTAAGAAAGAGGGCTTCGGTAATTTTGAGTAGAGAGGATTTATCATTTGTCATGCTTTTGAGATTCATGCTCTGTAATATATTTAAGGTGTACAAAAAAGTTATATAGGATTTCCAAGTCGTTTCATGCAGTATACTTTGAACTTATAATGATGGAAAGAGGGCCTCTATAATTTCGAATAGAGGAATTATCATCTACCTCACCTACGGGATTCGCATATTGTAATGAAATTCAAGGCGTACAAAGAAGCTAGGGAAGACTTAACGAGAAGACTCGCACGTTGTACTTTGAATCATGTACAAAAATTCATAATACACGTTGAACAGAATGCTTACTTGAAATACTTCCATTTGGTGAAGTTAGCTAAGCCTTGATCCCAGATTCTCATATTCAAATTGAATAGTTTGAATTTTCATTTACACTACTAAAACTAGCAAGCAAACATCAAGAAGAATCATGTACGCTTAAGGGCTTCGTGTAAATTAACTGGTTTAAGATTAGCTAATACTAGGCATCACCAAACTTGGGGGAATATTTAACCATAGCTCAGTTTCGGGAGATTCACATGATACACTGATAGACGTACACGTACAAATTGAAGATTTTTTTTTTTTTTATTGAGAAACCGCCGGAGATCACCCTTCGGAGATTACATGACCCTCCTAGTGCTCGGTGGCACCGTCGGGCCTCGCCGCAAGCCGCTATTTAGACGTAAACCTCGGGGGAGGCCCTCGACCTCTGCGATGAAGGAGAGAACTCATACCAACTGTACTGCCCGTGGTTGGGTGTACAAATTGAAGATTGTTCTCCACAGAGGACAATATCTCTGTATTCGCCTTTGCATGTCAAATCCTTCGATTAAAATTGAAGAATCGGGTTGATGTCCCCACTTCTTTTACAACATTCCCTCAGCATCCCAATCCGCGTTATCTCCAAACTCGTGCTCTAGTCGTTCATATCTACCGTCAGCTAGTCTACTCATCAAACCTAGACCTGCATGAAGGATGATTAATTAGATGCGATGCACGAATTAGAAGAGGATACATCAGAACAAAAAGTAGATACCATTTGATCTTGGTCGTTCCATTTTTTATACTTTTACAATTCCATCCATCTATAGGCAGGAACAACCTTATATTTTGGAAGTCCAAGTACTTGACCTCATGCAACAACCTTAAGCGAGCAGAGACCCTAATTGAGATATAGAACAAGGTATGTCCAAGAATGAAGCACTAACCTTCAACTATCTTGTAGAGAGCAGACCACCAGCCATCAGCAGGAACTTGATAATGGTACAAAGCATTTTCTATATCTTCGTTGTGCTTCCCTTCCAAGACGTCCTGAAGGGTTATAACTGCATCTTTTGTTCTCTTAAGGATGTTGTCGCTGCTGTTGTCGTTGTCCTTGATATTCAAAATCTGTAGGGCGTTGTTGGAATTGAGGCTGACCGTTAGAGCAACATTGGCAGCAGCAGCCCAGCAGGAAGAGGCCGATCGTTGTCTCTCGCTGTCTAGATGTTTTGTTTCCATCTGTAACCTACTCTCTTTCTTTTGGAGGACTAAGCCATGTAGATACTGCGCATTAGCAGAACCCGTGCTTTGAACCATCTTAGAGAATGCACTTGCTTCATTTGACAGCAGATTCTCTGGAGTATCATGTTCCACTACCTGAAGTAAAAGTTGAAAGCATCGCAATCGATACAGCAATAAGAATTAGAAACACGGCAACATTGGAATGCATGAATAGTTCATTGGGGAGTCAGTCCTTTTATGTTGAATTGAATAAGATAGTTAATTTCATTTTTTATTTTAGAAGTGTCAAGCGCCATAAGAATCATACTTCAGAGATAAGAGTGGTTTTGACTTTTACATATTCATGATGACAAACTGTTAATATGCATTTCTTGCTATTTCTGATGTGTGCATGAATAAGTAGCAATGTTAGAACATACTTGGCCAGCATCGAGCACAAGAATTCGGTCGGTGTCAATGATAGTGTTAAGTCTGTGAGCGATGATGACCATAGTGCAGTAGTTGAATTCTTCACGAATGGTTTTCTGGATGAGAGCATCAGTTCTAACATCAACGGCTGCAGTTGCTTCATCAAGAACAAGAATCTTAGATCTTCTTAGTAATGCTCGAGCAAGACACAGCAGTTGCCTCTGTCCAACACTGAAGTTCTCTCCGCCCTCAGAAACCTTGACAGGGCACAGCCAACATCAATATCGATGGTGATCTTTAACATTGTCTTTCTTAGCTTATAAGTAAGAACCCACGGATACATTTTAAAGCCAACAGAATAATGCAGAGCATTACATTGGCATCAGCCACTTGCATATAGACAAGTCCAAACATATATGTAAATCGACATCTCAACTTCAGTTAAGACTTCAGACACTATGATATTTTATGCATTGAGAAAACATTATACAAGGGATCCTTCATTTTTTTTCGCAGGTAAAAAAATTCCAATGTCTATACACTCTGCTCGCTAAAGTCCTGCCCAGATTGCTTTTTTGCTCTTGCTTGTGGTCTATAATTTAGTTCAAAAGGAGGGATATCACGCATTCATGGAAATTCTGCAGGTGTCATAAAATTAGTCTCAATTCAGAGATTTCCCCAGTGAGATGAGGTAATGGTAGTGCAAGCAGAGCATTTGAGCAATATTTATAACCATACATAGAAGATTATTGCTATTTATTTCCGACCAATCTTGTGCACATCTCCTTTAACTTAAAAATGTTTTGAAATCATGCTAATTTTAATTACATAATTCATGTTTCTAGAAGTATAGGATACATATGTTTGTTTTCCCTGAATGGTGCTTCGCTGAGAATGCATTGAATACGCATGTCAAACTTTTTTGCTGAATGCTAAATCATGTCACTTGGCTTCCATCAATTTGACTCAATTTTTCTCCTTCCTCTGCCAAAAGGCATTAACCCAGTCAATTGTTGTTGTCAACATCTCAACACTTACATGCTTTAGACAACGTCTAAAATCCTTATCCATCACAAGACAATTTTCAAATTTTAAATATTCCACTTTAACTATGTTAGGTAACTACCGATAATTTCATCAACATAAGCCCAAATTCAACAGGAATTGCAATGATCCCTTCATTGGCATTTTACATCTAGTTACATATACAAGCTTACCTCAGCATCCAGGCCGTAAGAGTTCCTTCTGATGACATCCTTCAAATGTGCTCTCTCCAGAGCCTCCCAGAGGTCAGCGTCGTTATGTTCGTTGAAAGGGTCGAGATTAAATCTCACAGTTCCTACACAAATTTGAAAAGAAAGGAACTATTTGAAATGCTATTTAGTCTTCACAAACAATGGGGTCTAAAGGTTATTTGGTACATAATGTAGAAGCTTCTCAGTTCACAGTAATGGGGCTCAGTGTACACATTTGTGATTCGTATTGTGGCCTTTTTCACATGAAATGTAAGACAGCACATGAACAGAAAATTGGTCATTTTTTATCCAAACTGTTCCTCGGACTCAAATCAAAGTAGGACAGTGAATTAAGACATTTGAACTGATTAGGGCTTGTAAGCAGATTGTTCGTGTCAAAAGAAAGTGACCATGCAAGAGTAGTCGCGTAAAGAATAGGATTGCAAGAACTGTAAGTGGCTCTTGTGAACCGATGCTTGCTCCAAGGAGTAAAGAGTTCTGGAGCTCTAATGTTGGACATATAAGTGAGAATGAAAATTCTCAGCTATGAATTTGTTTGAGTAGATAGCAATATGAACCAGTGAGCAGACCGATATCAACATGTCAGCAGACTTTCCTATGGAATATCAGAGGTTGAGTGGAACAGAGGGGGGAAGAATAAAGCTATTTTAACAAACAAGTTAAGGTGTTTAAAGAATTTCACAGTGCCTACCCGAGAAAAGAACTGGTGATTGAGGTATGATGCTAAGGACTTTACGCAAATCTTCAAGTCCTATCTTAGAAGTGTTGCACCCATCTATCAAGATCCTTCCTTTTTCAAGCTCGACAATTCGGAACAAAGTATTTATCATGCTAGATTTTCCTGCACCGGTTCTTCCAACTACTCCGAGTTTCTCACGGGGTGCTACTGAAAAGGACAATCCATGCAAGACCGGAGAAAGTTCAGGTCTGTAACGAAGAACCACATCTTCAAATTTAATTGATCCCAATGAAGGCCAGCCAGGAGGGGGCCGGTTGCTCTCTACTATAGCCGGAGCCTCGGAAGGCAATTCTATGTACACACCCACACGCTCTACAGCATTTAGACTATTCTCAGCTTTCCTTGCTCGTCTCATAACACCACTCAAAAGGCTCGTTATATTCAAAGTGTAGCTGAGGAGGAGACCCATAGTTGAAGCAAAGGCTGCTCTGTTTTCTGCTTTTCCGGTCTGCATTACTGCAAATGTCGCTGTCAACCAGATCATTATGCCTCCTAAAGTCTCCAACCTTATGGTGAGCCAACGGTTGGAACTGAAATTGGCAAGGGTGAATCTGATATTATTGTCCATGGCCTTGGCGTTAATGGCGGCCAACCTATCATATGCTTTATATGCACGTATTGTTGACAAGCCATTCATCGCTTCTCCGAATTGCGCATAAACTGGAGATCTGGTAATTGAATCCAAGCGTGTCACTTCACGAGATGTAGTCTGTTAACAACCACAAGGCAAACAATTAGAGAGGCAATCACATCCAAAATTCTATAAGGATTCGGCTATTGGTAGAGGACGAAACATGCGATAGAACAAGTGGCGTAACGCTATCAAGCAATTAAAAGGATTTACTCTTAGCATTGATGACTAACGCTCCCTCTGCCAAAAAAAAGACAAAAAGATGGGTAAAAGAAATACTCATTCTGAGCCAGCGGTGCTTATTACTTTAGAAGAAAAAGAGTGTTGCTTTCTACTTTAGAAGGATTATGGAAATCATCTTTCCGGATTTCCACTGTGAAACATCCAAATGGCAGTGGGTAGTGTCCAAAGAATCCCAGAAAATGTAAATGCAACATCAAAATCTCAGGTTATGCGGCAGAAGAATATAGCTTTCTCCACTAAGTGGACAAGGCTTGGCAATTGTGGCAATAAGTAGCAGAGAACGTGTCATTTTGTATGAAAAAGCATTATGGAGCAAACGAATCTGCACTCACCTGGCAATACAGATAGGCTGCATAAAACAAGATCAAGAGCGGCATTATGGCCCAAAGAGAGATTGTGCTCACAATTCCTATGAGCACAAAAGTCGAAAGTAGCTGCCAGACTTGGCCCATGAACATATTTACAAATTGGGCAACATTGCGATCTATGTCGCCTAGATCCTTGGCAAACCTGTTGATTATTCTTCCCATTGGGTTGGTGTGAAAGAAAATCATGGGAGCCCTTAATATAGACTGGAGCATATAATCATGCAATCTTTTTGCCGCACTGAGGCTCGAAATAATCAACCAATAAGCATTAGTCAGTGTCACGGTCACCTGATTCACAGAAATACGGGAGTTATCATGGAAGTTGGCAGAAAGACCTACTCTTCGGTTGACAAATACCCACATCCACCAAAGACACAAACGCAGAAATAGAAAAGCTAGCAAATAGTCTGTTTCATGGTATGATAACTTAGATTGTCTCTAAAATCACATTATTGTTTCCTCACTACAAACAAGAAGTTGTAATCCAAACTCAAGGACTAAGAGGCAATGTAGCTTTACCATTTCACCGATGATCAAGAGAAAACATTATAGAAGCACAAGCTACTGCATAAAAGATAGTAAACTTGGAGAAATCTATCTATTGAATTTTGATGTACCTGACCAAAGGACAGAAGTGCGTAGATCAATATGTAGAATCCTGGTCTGTAGTCCGCTGAAGTGCTTTGATCTGTCCAGAAACTCAACCACTTGCTACTTGAAATACGAAGAACTTCAGTTGAAATATAGCATATAAAGAGTACTGCCACCACCCACAGGCCTCCCAGTGCCCCTTTGTACCTAAATATAATATCATATGAAGGTCACAGATAAGTAGCATTATTGCTTTGTGGTGCGGATTATTGAATACTGAAAAAAAAAAAAAAAAAAAAATGAGGGAGAACAGCATTTACAACCCAAAAAAAAAAAAAAAAAAAAAAAAAAAAAAAGGGAACAGTATTGGGGTTTTCAATAAAAAAAAAGGAAATGGCAAATGCATGGACCTTAGATGTTTAGATGTTATTTAACGATGTCAAGTGAAGAAAAAGGTACAACCATGTTTTGACTGATGTCAATTGAAGCTGAAAAAAAAATGTTGCACATACTTACACTATATGAATATTGCCTTTATACAGCCTTAGGTGTTAAATGGACTTACTCGAACTTTTTGTTCAAACTATCACATGTATGTTCGAGGTCATTTAATTGGCTTATTTGAACCCTAGTTCCATCATAGAGTTCAAGAAATTTTTTAGGTCATGTATTTCGTATCCATAAATAAGCCTTTCTGGTGTATAACTTGTCTACCGACAATTGTAAGAAGACATAGTTCAGATCATGCATTTTAGTACCTCATCAGGACTTTCCAACTCACAATGCCTGTTTCCCGTTCCTCTTGCTTAATAAGTACCGACTTCCCTCCTTTACCTTTCTTCCCGCGGCCTTGATCTTTTGACAATTCATTAACAATGCTGTCAGTTGCTCTTTTAGATGTTTTCTCCTCTACATTTTTCTTCTCCTCCTCCTCGGCCTCTTCTGTTTGGTCCTCCATTTTTCCTGCATTCTCCATAAGTTTCTGGAACAAAATCCCGCTTTTAGAAAGCTCCTCAAAAGTCCCCTCCTCCTTGACCATTCCTTCATGAACCAAAAGGATTCGATCCACTTGAGGAAGAAAATGTAGCTGGTTCGTGACAAGGACCCGGGTCTTCCCTCGCAGCTCTTCCTTGATACAGCTATTGAACACCTGTATGTGACTGCGGGTGAGTATAAGCTAATACAGGAATTTGCCTCATTTCTAAAAAATTGAAAAACGAGATCCTGCCGAATGTAAGATCTAAGCATGTGAAACTGAAGGTCACTTGAGACGTGGAGAAAAGTGGAGCCAAAGGTTCGGATACCCCATGTTATCAAAAATTAATGAAAGAAGATGGTGAAACAAAGAGAATAATAGATATACCCAAATTTAAGCCCCAAATCAGAAAATGCCTATGAGTTTGAAATTAGCACATGTTGCTTCTATTATCCAGTTTTGATGGCAGCAAGTTATCATAAGGGCAGGACTGTAGGATCAAAATTCTCATTCTTGTTTAACTGAAGCATTCGAGCATTCTTTGCATAGAAAGCCTTTCAAGTATGCAGTTAATGTTGAAGCCCTGCAACATTAATTGCTCAACATTAACTGCTACGCCTGGGGTAAAGAGTAAATAATATTCTGTGTCATGAATTTCATACCTGTCGACCAACATGAGCATCCAGGGCACTTAAAGGGTCATCAAATAGTAAATATCTGAATTCGAGTAAACAGCCCTGGCCATAGAAACTCTCTGCTTTTGCCCTCCGCTTATATTCACCCCTCTTTCACCAATCTCTGTAAGATCACGACCCTGAAAAATAATTGAGACAGATAATTAACGGATCACATATCCCATGTTAATAAGAGAATTGCAAAGCACTGAGTCCCACTTAACTGGAAGCAAATCGAGATCATGCTCCAATTCAGTTACGCTGACTACCTTCCAATATCTTTCCTGTTTAAATTTGGACCCAAATAATATGTTGTCACGCACCTGAGATCACACACACTAGGGATTAGGACACGAGAAAAGATGATGATAAGGCACTTAACATCGACAGAAAAACAAAAACAGCACTGTGCAACTTACAGTAGCATTGAAAATCCAGGACACTTGAGGAACATAAGCAACTGTTCCCCGGATAGTAACGCGTGAACTGGAGAGAGGAGGGAGTTCCCCGAGCATTGCGGATATGAGAGATGTCTTTCCTTCTCCAGTACCACCAACAATAGCAACTAGGCTACCAACTGGTATGTCCAGATTGATGTTTGACAATGTGGGTTTTTCTGCCTGAAGTTAGCTGATATTTAGCCTCCACTTGAAATAAGATAGTGCAACAAAAGACCAGAAACCACCATAAATGACCATCTAGTTATGCTGAATTATCCAATATCAGTTAGAAAACATAGTTACACTAACTTGAATCAGCAAAATGATGGCAAAAGAGATGCATTCACCCAGAGAAATTACGTCCTCTGAGTTTTGAGTTCAGTTATTTGCCTCCTCAGACATTTAGCAAGAGTGAATTTACCCCCAAAGATTACACAAGAATTAGTCAAGTTCCTCACACGATCAGTCACCTTTGTAGCAGTTGTGAGAGCACTACTCACTTATGTAAATGCTTAAGTTGTTCGATGAAAGGTGTGCTTTAAGTTTTAATTATGGCATCTACTAGGGGTGAGCAGCGGTCTAGGGTCGACCCTGGACCGACCCTGGACCGGCCCAACCCTGCCGGTCCTGGTCCGGTTCCCAAGGGGACTAGGTCGGTCCTTGATCCTGAAATTGCAGGATCAACACTGTGCGGGTTGATCCTTGGTCCTAAGAGTTTTGGTTGGTCCAACCCTGGACCAACCCTGTATATTATATTATATTTTATTATTTATAATTATTTTATATATTCAAACCTAAGTAAAATGTTTGTTATATTATATTATATTGAGATGTTCTATCAATAGCATTAATAGTAATTTTAATTTAAAACTTTTGTTGAGTATTAATTAAGTGTCTTTTGTTTTGTTTTCAGGTGTTTAGAAGTTCAAGTGAATTAACAAGATGTGAAGTTATATATTCATAGTTTATATTAAGTATTTTGAATTTTTTATGATTTAATTGTATTTTACTAATGAATTTCAGTCGCACTTTGCTTTTCAATTTGTGTCATATGGTAGAAGTTTTTAAAAAGTAGAGTAGTACTGTAGTTACTATGTTGATTTGCTAGTCAAGTGATGTAAAGCTCATTTTTTGGTTGAATGGACTCTACATAATCAAATGCAGGAAAACGCTTTTGCATATGGTGTTATGAATATTAAAGATAGATGATTACAAGAACTTTCCATCTTGTCCCATATCTCGATGAGCGGTTAGCAAGTACGAAATTTCTATTATTGTGTCATCTTAAATTTGCTAAATATGTATTGGTATTTATAGTTTAGTTGCACAATGCCGCATTGTTGATGGATGTATAATTTGAATTTGTAGGTTTGCTTTTTTAGGAAGTATAAAAAATAAGACGAAAAAAATTATCGATCGGTCTCGGGTTGACCCTGGAACCAAACCAAACCCATTGGGTCGGTCCGGTCCTTGGTCCCAGGCTCAATAAGGTCGGTCCTCGGTCCTAAAAATTGAGAACCGACACTGTACGGGTTGGTCCTAAGGTTAGGGGATTGCCCGGACCAACCCGGACCATGCTCACCCCTAGCATCTACTAACTTAGGGGTTCATAAAAATTTTCTAATATGCCTTCATCCTTCAAATCACAGCAGTGATTACTATTGTGTATGTCTATAAATGCATTGTTGGTGGTGTTACAATCCCTAAAACCCGGATGACTATACTATTATCAACAGTTTTTTCACATTGTAAAGGGAAAAGGTAAGTGATTTTGTCAGACAAAATGCAGCATATGTTTATTTGACCTTAGAGTCCCATGAAAAGTGGCCATCCTTGATTGAAATAGCTGGCTGTCCTGGTTCAATCGGTGGATTAGGATCTAAAATTCTCTCTTCTGCTAAAAATAGGTCCTCCATACGTTGCAGGGAAACATTTGCAGTAACAACCTGGGACACAAAAGTAAGATTGGAAACTAAACGATAGCAAACAAATGTTTGCGAGCACTGTTAAAATAGAATTCTGAATCTAAGATAGAGAATATGCATCATCTTTGAGAAAGCAAAGGTAAAAAACCGTAATAAGCACGAAAAAGAAACTCTGACTCCCACTTTCCAAATGTCATAAAAGTAAGGTAATGAAGAGATAATCTGTTGCAGATTTAGTCATCACAACATGGTTCAGCCTTCCATTTCAATTATAAAATTGACATAACAGGTTTAACCTTCGACTAATTAAATTTCAATTATTTATGCTATTTCAACAACTAGATAATCAGTTTATTTTAAAGAAATATGTAGCATTTGAGAAATGATTATCCCTTTTCCGCAAGCCGTATTGTCCAACTCAAAGAATCAGATCCATCAGTAAGATAATCTACTGCAGTTCATCTTCGATATTCTATTCGATTTCTCTAGCAGTTTGATATTGTCAATGGTTTTCCTTATCGCCAAAGAAGATGAATTGATACTTAAACTGAGTGAGGCTATCATGAACAACATATCCAAGGTACACAATTAGGAGCAAAAACAAAATGATAGGTACACTAACCACGAAAATAAACACACATGTTTGATGTGGACGATGCGGTAGATCAGTAGACTATTCTATTCAAGTGACATAGATACGGAGATGAGGTTAGGATGAAGTGAAAGAACCTGAGACATCAAGTTTGGGAGCGTGTTTAAAGGAAACCGTAGCACAGCAAAAAGAGAAAGTGATGTAAACGCCGTCGCTGGTGTCAAATCCCCACCAAGCAAAGTGAATGCCCCAAATGAGACAACGGTCACGACGACGGGGATGCTGTTGAGAACAAAGCTGTTGAACTGCCACCAAAATTAAACTCTCAGACAAATAGAACCATGAGGCATCATGGAAGGAGAAAATGTCATGTCCATTAGCTCTCTCGCCCTTCTGACAAAAAGAGTCCAAATTCACTCGCCTGCCATTACTTGAATGGAGACTATTTTCCATGTACTTTTTGGTAATAAATATGCTGATTTAAGAAGAGCTAGTATGAGGCTATGATGCATGAAAAGAAATAGAGAATCGGAATTGTTTGCATACAAGTACCTATGAAAATATTTGAACTGCTGTCAGTCTGCTTAATTAGTTTACCATGGACAGAAACCAAGCCAGGTCGTTTCAGAATTTTTTTTTTTTTTTACACAAGCAATATCCTGCCACTGATGTTCTTTCATCTGTATGGCTCTCTCTGTGTGTGCATGCAAGCGTGTGTCATTGTGCAGATGTGCATGTGTCGAAGTGAGAATTTTCAAACTCTCTCTCTCTCTCTCTCTCTCTCTCTGTGCATGCGAGCGTGTCATTGTGCAGATGTGCATGTGTCGAAGTGAGAATTTTCAAACTGTCAATAAAATTGATAATTCCATGATCAAAATGCATAATATTATCTTAATTTTGAAATAGTCCATACCGCAGATAGCAGTTGCGCTCTACGGAACCATAAAAGCTCATCATTTCGTATTTCTTGAACTCTAGATTGAAAGCTCTTTTCCCAAGCATAACACCTGCAACAATTTTTCCATTGAATTTCAGTCAATGTAAAATGAATATAGCCATAGAGAATGTAGGCCAGGGCATCCTGCTAATTCAACATACTTCACAGTGTCCATTGCGGCCAAAATTTCGTTCATGAGGCTGACTCTCTTGTCAGTCCATTGCAGCCCTTCCTTGGTCATTTTTCGCATTTTGCTGATCATGACCGTCTAATTCACCAAGAAAAGTTGTAAGATGTAAGACAATTGATTGACAGATGGAGGATTGATCATCATGATACAAATGCTAACCCATGAGTAGAGAGTGACAATGTGGCGCAGAAAACTTCTTTTAGCTAATCAATACTACTCCTGATACAACCGTTACTACATAGAAGCTTCGGACAAAAAACGTCCTCTACCTCCTAGATCAGAATGTCCTTCAAACAAACTAAAGTTAAAGAGAAAAAGGAACTCCAAATCAGCATAAAAATTAACATGTATATGGTTTAACTTAAATTGGTAAATGTTCCAATGATTGTGGAAGAAATACTTATTAATGAAGTTATAGAGAGGATAAACTTTCGCAGGAAAAAAAAAAAAGAGCATAAGCTTACTTGCAATGGGATCATGAGGACAAGCATGAGAGATCCAAGCAGCGAAGCAACACCTAATTGCTGGTACAGAAGAACCGTGGCAATGACAATACGAAACGGAGCCGACCATAAGTTGTGAAGTTGTTGGCATATTTGCTGAACAACATAAGGTATCACGTCAGATGTAGTTCACGAAGAGCTGGGCATATGATTTCCAAACTAAGGAAGATATCAGCATTGACTTAACTAAATGATGTTGCAGCAATAAGAGAACTAGGGTAGTAATGTCATTATCATGTCTGAGGTGAGGATCTCACCTCAAGTGCATTAGCATCTGTTGTTATCATGTTTGTTATCTTTCCAGATGGGAACTTCTTGCGACCCTCATGAGTGAGTCTTAAGGATTTACGGAAAATGGCTGCCACCTACCAATAAGGTCGAATAAGCCATTTAATTGCTCTACTATTATAAACGGCGAAGAATGACCTAGACTAAGTATCTGATACTGAGGATTTGTACACGTCTGGAAATGTTTTTTTTTACCAAAGTTGACCTCAGCCTCAATCCCGTTCGAACTGAATTCTGAAGGTACTGGGCTTCGCAAAGCACACCAAGCGACTGTACAGAGTCCAATCAGAAGTTATTAGCATATCAAAAAACAGCAGATCTCACATTTCTTATTGATGGAAGGACATCATCATTGAATAAGAACCAAAAGCCAGAGGCAACGACAACGACAATTATAAGTAAAGCAGAAATTTTTGGCATATGGTAAAAAATTATTTCAGAGATGATATCGATAAACTTGATTTACCATTTACCATGGTGATAATGATATTCATGCTCCGTTTGTTTTGCGGAAGATGAATGATTATGCTAAAAAAGATCGCTTGTATTACTTATAAAAATGAACAAAAGGAAAATAGTCTACGAAAATATTTAGATATAAGTCGTTGTCTTTAGCGAAAAACTTTTCATTGACTAATCCAGGCGATCATTTTTTGGAAAAGGTTTTCCAAATCATCCATTTTTTAATAAAACAAAGCCCTACTTCACATATTGCACTATAAAATCTTAACGGTGTTCAAACTTGAAGGAAAGGACTCTGACTCCCAACATAAATCAAACTTTGACACAAAACAAAGATAGGATCATACCACACCGACAAGAATCGCAAAGGCATAGAGGTAACCAGTCCATGCAGGGTCCCCTCTTTGCATTGACTGCACGTAGCAAAGAAAGACACATCAGAAAAACAAATCTGTTCTTGGAAAAGTAACTCCATCTAACATGACCCATCATGACGTTGAATGGAATACAAAAATAAAAGGTCAGTCTATGTGCACAATATTTCTTGCCATGGAAGCCAAGGCGATTGAGACCTCAAGATTAATCTACCCATAGAACAGAACAGATGACATTTTTATTCAATCAATCAAAGTCCCTACAATCATTATGCCGTTGCTGTTCATTTGTTGTCCTGTTTATGTTGAAGCAGCTTTTCTGTCACAACAAAACATAGATCACTTCCAAAACGATGACTAGAAAATGGCATGTACCCTATGAAAAGCATGCTCTGTTTCTGCAGGGTCCCGCCTCCCTATTAACAACCCTTCAAGTCCTCCATCCATGGATGGTCTTTCAAATAATATTCTAGTCATTTGAAGAGGAAGGTTCCATGGGAACAATTTTCCAAAATTAAGCATATATTCCAAGCGGGTAAAAGGTCACAATTCTTAGATTGCCTCAAAATCTTAAAAGCAGAGTCCAGCACTTATCTAAAAATTGATGCCTACATATTCATCTGATGTGTATATTTATATATATATAGAGAGAGAGAGAGAGAGAGAGAGAGAGACTCGAAAGAACTTACTTGAAGGAGGTGGTTCAGCAATGTGGGCCCAACAAATTGGGAAAGATCACTCCCGATCTGTGGTTATCCATGTAAGAAAGAGTTACTATGCTTCCAATGAGCATTGCATATTCAAGTGAACATTATGCTCTTGCAGGATTGTTGTTACTCCTAGACTCAATCACGAGACGAAGCCTTGAAGACTTCAATCCTTTAGATACCTTTTTTTTCTATTTCAGATTCGTCAGTTTCTAATGTTCTGCTCAACCTAAGTAAATTTATAAAGGTGCATGCATAGTATATGGCAATCATCATCCAGCTAAGATAGTAGTTAGCATTTGATTAGAGCACATCCACCACATATGTGGTATCATACTTACATTAAAGAAGCCTCCCAACCAAAACCTGAACAAGCAAGCAAACTGGGCAAATGAGATGGGGAACATTCAAACAATGAGGAATCTTACAGAATAAAGCTGTACAGATGTCTGTGCACTGTCAAATCGAAATTGGAATGAAGAATGAGACATGAGATGCAATTAAACCAATACATACCGTCTTCCAAGGCTGCTGTTCAAAGCTCTTAAAAGCCATGGTTTGGGCCTTTGAGACTCTTTGGCCCAGCATTTCTGGAATCTTCAAAATAAGATACGATTGCCATGCTTTAGAAATTTATCTGAATACACAAAAAGTTCAAAATACAGCTAAAGAAAAGTGGACGCAAACATTTTGATCAGCTCCTCAGTCCTATCCCAATAGTCTAACTTCCAAACATCCTTTTCGGTAATCGGTCTTTTGTAGCCTTGCTGCATAAGTGGAGTCATCCACCCAAAGTATATCCCTATACGCGCGCGAGAGAGAGAGAGAGAGTCATTGACGATGCAACAATAAGCAGCTGATTAATAAAACACTAAACAAAATCCAACTCCATTTCGCTAGACCCCCAAAGAAATGTCTCATCTCACTTTCATTTTCTAGCAAAGCAATTACATTTTGCTTCAGGGTGTAGAAGATATGCAGAAACGGGCAACTGACAAATGCCACCATTAGAAAGTAAGCAAAAACACAAGCAAATGGACTCATTAAGCAGACAGAATCTGAAAATGTCATATTATTAGTTCATTATCACTCCTTATTGGAAAATTGCGGGCAATTTGACATGTCAATGCATAGAGACTAGCTGAACTAGTCAGATCTTATGGAAAAAAAGCTGAACGGTTGGATAAAAAAATGAAGTTCACGTGTTACTCACTGGAAAATATGCTGACATGCCTTTCAGGACAAACTTGTTCCTCCCCCGGAAGAGTCTCGTATTCAACACTATCAAGAGGCTCAGCATGGATCATCGTATACCCTGGACAAGGGTCCAGATTCGGAACATAGACAATAAGAAGAATCCCCAATAGAACCTTCATCAAAAGAAGCACAAAAAAGAAGAAGATTAAATCAGAATTCTTTTGATCGAGTTGACCAATGACAGAAAGAAATCTTAATAATTGCCAATATTCATATCAAATCTATTGACTGATGAATCCCAACAGGAGCTGTTTGTTCAAAAGGCTAGGAAGTTATAAACAGATGAGTCTAGGAGTAACAGTTTATTGAAAGAGAAGTAACCTGGCAAAAAACCGTGCTGATACACAGATAAAGTGCAGACCTGGTGGAGTAGAAAAGATAATATATCAGGTCCATCCTGGAACATACTGAATATGGATCTTAAACTCTAAAACAATGCGATGCTGTCACACATTGTAACCGAACAACCTGCTTCAGAAAGGTTCTTGAGTCTCCAAGAAAGATTTCCAATTCTAGTAGATTGAATAAGGCAACTCAACCTTTCTTAACAAAAAAAAAAAACTCAACCTACAACTGGCTATCATCTTCAACCAATCAAAATTAGTTTCACATTCCCACAGAGAGATCATGGTGTTGGCTTAATTATGGCAACTCAACAGTGACATGCTTTCAAGACTTACATATGTAGTATGAAAGATGTGTAACATGAAATGGTATAACTAGCCACACGCACCAGTTTAAGAAGCAATTTAACCGTATTCCAAGACATGGATGGGAAATATCTTGCAAATATGTCCTTCGCTATGATTAATTGATGACATAATTTTCAGTAGAGCAGTGTGGCCACCAAGGAGAGTAAATGCACACTCCAGAGTATTTTAACAATAGAAAAGTCAATTCTTTCAACAGTTTTCATCAATCTGCATAGCTTGAAGATAGAGAGAGAGAAGAGAGAGAGAGAGAGAGCATCTAATAATATCACTATTCTAGTATCCAAGGGTATATAAGGCGAATATGAGATGTAGATATTCGAAGTATGAGCAGTTATGTTAAATGTCTCCTGAAGGATAAAAACTAACCTATGATGCTGATAGTTGTCTTTCATTGAGAGGATGAGATTGAGCATCACAGCTTCCCCCACCAGAACATAGATGACTCCGAAGCGCACGTACCATCTGAACTCCCGAATGTAAATGTGCATTTCTAGGCTAATCATAACTAGCATGGAGCACCAAGCAAGTGACTCTATGGTTAACGAAACCATCTGCCAAAGAAAAACGGAGTGATTACAAAGTTTATTGACTCTCAGTTTAGCCAAAGTTGAACAGCATCATTTGAGATTATTACAGACTGGTGTTCTGAAGACTTTCAGCATAACACAAATTGCAAACTATCATGACCAGACATTAGCGGGCAAATGGCATTGAAATTCGTGGTATGGTAGTGGCAGAAACAGAGTCGTGCGATTTAAAAGTTTAACTACAAATGGTAGTCGATTTGCTTGCTCAAAGAGGGTTAAACTTGGAACCTACAGAAGTTGGAAAAACCCACATGTGCAATGTTTTCCATTAAGGGTAAGGGGAAAATGTTTTCCACTTTTAAGAAAGAGGAAAAAAATTTCCTCACTCACTTCCTCTTATCTCAGACTCATGTTAACCTTTCTTTCTTTTTTTTCAAAAAAAAAAAAAAAAAAAAAAATCGAATTTTTAATTCTTTTTTTTTTTTTTTTTTTTTTTTTTTTAGTTTTGGCTTGGCCGATCGCCAGCCACGATAATCGCTAGCAACCGGCCAGGCTAATGATCTGGTTAGCGGCGAGCTAGAGGCCTTGGCGAGCCCACTTGCCTGGCTCACCGATCTAGGTGAGCTCGGGCCTTGCCAGATTGGTGAGCACGAGCCTCTAGCTCACCAATCTGGCATTGGCCAAAGAAGAGGAAGACAAAAACGAAGGAAAAAAATTAAAAAGTTATTTTTTAAAATATAAAAAAGTAATTAAAATTATATTGAAAAATAAAATAATAAAAATATTGAAAAAGAGTGCATGAAAGAAAAAAATTTATTTTTGAACACCGGAAAATATTTTTCACTTTTTTCTAGGTTTCAGCCAAATATTAGAAAAAAATTACATTTTCTTGGAAAATGACTTTCCAAAAGATATTTGGTAGAAATGCTACATTTTCCGCAATTCAAACGGAACATTTTGTGGCTTTTATCAAAAGGCTAAGTTCCACGTCACACAGAATGGAGCCATAATGGGGAATGCTACATTCTGACGAGGATGTACTGGAGCCAAGCTTCTTCCAAAAGAAAGCAGTTGAAACAGAAAAAAGAAAGGACGGTCAACGTGCTAGTAAACAATTTCAGCCTAATGCTTTCACTTAGGTTGGGGTTGAGCAACAAGCTGTGTAAGTTTGTTAATGGCTTAAAATATGGGAGTCCCTCGATGTGCATGGTCACACAGTAAAAAAAATAACCAGCTAATCAAGGTTGTTCATTAAACAACAAAGTATCACGTTTACGTTGGAGAGTTGAAGCTAGGAACACAATACAGTAAAATTCCTACCTCATATGGAAGGAGGCTAGTCTGACCATCCAGATTGAAAACCGAAAAGCCCATCACCAACCTCAGCACAGGCTCGGCAACGCAGTAAAAAGAAAGCAATCCCAACATATAGTTGCAGCATTTCGACCTCAAACGGTATCTCTGGACTTTCGAAGTCCTCTTGATCAACCAAATTCGGTAGCAGCAGAGGCCCAGAAGAACCAAATGGGATATGGAGATGACCAAGGAATCAATGGCGCAAGGTGTGTACGCACTGAATGCACTGTCCGTAGTCCTTGCCCAAATCCCATTCGCCACTGGCCGGCAATACCAATCCAACAGTTCGAAACCCATTTCTTAAATGATCAACGTATTAGCTCTTAGTTCACGAACTAATTCCTTTTTTGCATCCCAATGAAGATGAAGCCTTTCCTACAAGAGAAAGAATCCATCACAACTGCTTCAGTTAGAAATGCAACTATATTCACCCAGAAGTCTCATAGCAAAAGTTTCCCCCGAATCAATACACATGTTTGGAAACGTCCATCATGAATGCCGCAGGGAGCTTGGAATTGGAAGAAGTTACGCAGGAAAACCCCCTATGGCGGACTCACAAGAAGTCACTGAGTTTATGTAGATCGAAGAATGCACTGCAAGCGAAGTCACAGTGTTCCCAACTAAAAACCCGGTTGAATGTCTTCAACTTGACTTGAGCTTTAACAAGGCCGCAATCACCAAAACAATGCTTAGAACTACGACCCAGAAGAAATTAGAAGTCCCATTGCTCGCAAACATAGCACCAGGCAATCGTCCCAAACAAAATTAGAAACAAGAAAGGACATATAACTCCACAAACACACACACTCGGACAGGGAAGGAGGGAGGACCTGCGACACTCTGGACCTGCTTCATGTTCAAATGGCTCGTGAGCTATATACATAATACATGGCGAGGGCATTGAGTGGGACAACAAGGTACGGCGGATGAATCATTACTGAGAAAAAGGGAATTAAAAAAAGAGGAAAAGGGTTGGAAGCAAGGGTCAAAAACAGGACATTGGAAGTTTGTGACGTTTATGGCATTACTCTATATTTTGGACTTCCAACCATACAAATTGACAAAGACCGCGAGGGGCATTCTCTTTAGGAGTCCATTATAATTATTCGGATTTTTTAGTCTCTTGATTCGCTATCCTCTTCTTTACGGACGGGCAACGTCCCAAGGTTTTTTTATTTATTTATTTTTTTTATGAATTTCTTGAGCTCACAGATCATTAGGATGCAACCTCCCTAGATTGATTTGTTATATTATATCTCGCGGTGTCATGAAAGATTTGAGAAGACTCAATGCATTAATTGATAGCAATAGTTTGGGTTTAGAGGGTGTCATGGTTTTGCTTGAGGGATATCCCTTAGGGTGCAACCTCCCCTAGATTGATTTGTGATATTGTATCTTGCGGTGTCGTGAGAGATTTGAGAATCTTAAATGCATTACTTGATGACAATAACTCGAGTTTAGTGGCAGTCATGGTTCTCTTTAGGATATTCTCCTGATCTTTTTATGACAACTGAAATTTTTCATCTTTATTGATAATACTTAGGATATAAACTTAAGTATCATTTATTTTGAAATTTTGGATATGAATGGACGTCATCAATTTTATGGGATGTGGAAGGTATTAGGACAATTTTCTGCTATCATAATTACTTGGAGCTCGATTTGTTAAAAGTAAATTGATAGGTGTTGACATGTACGTGGTGATATAAAATGATGGTAATTTATTCACCACCCTATTAGTTGTAGATAGGAACCGATATGTTTCGAATTACATATTTGGTGATTCTTCAAGTTTTAAGTTTACCGAATTAAATTTTCCGAGCATTTGGTATTATTCACTAATAATTTTAGTGGGTTCAAAATATTTTTAGGATTACCAATCATTTAGATCAGACACCAGTTTCCATGTTTACGTACTATTTACTAGATTTTTTGGTAACTTGACAAAACATCTACATTGGAAACTGTACAGTTGATCCACTTATTACTCTTTAATTTGTGCCACCTCTCTTCATTCCACCAATTATCTTTACCCACATGCTATTGATGACATTAAACTAAGCCTAGTGTTGACATCATGCATGACATCATTGATATTAATCTTAGTCCATTAATACCATTGATGACTTGATTAATTTGACATCATGCACGACATCATTGATATTAATCTTAGTTCATTAACACCATTGATGACTCTTTCATTTACTTGGCCATCTACTTTGGAACCATAAGATTAAGCCATTCGTAACATTTTGATTTGAACAAATTCTTTAATTTTCACAACATATTTTCAACTCAAAGTTATCATTACATTTCAACCTATGATTGGTTGTTCTTATCATTTTGTATCTCATGAAACATCCCCTCATTGATCATAAGAAGCCACTACAAGTATTAAAGCTCTAAATAGAAAGTTTCAACTTATTCTTGCAAATCGTCACAAAAAAAAAAAAAAAAATATATATATATATATATATTTATATTCTTACAAAGAAAGAGAGAGTTCCATGCCATATTTCATTCCCTTTCTTTTCTCATTATTTTAAAGCAAAAGTGAAGGATATATATATATATATTTAATAATCAAGATTTTATCTTGTTAATTTCACCACAACTATATCTTCGTTAAGAAACATCAAATGAATGTGTGTGTTTGAACTCACTTAAAGGGAAAATAGTGCAAATCTGATGATCTTTATAAAGAAATCAAAACAAAACCGATCTGCATTGTATCGAATAATTAACTTGAAGTATCAACAAATACAAACTAGATTAACAAAAATTGTATAGAAGATATAGTGATAAGTCTGTAGGACACGCATGCAGCATATTATCTAGTTGCATTTGCTACGATTTTGGGGGCCTTGAACATCCATATTTGACTGGGTGAAAGCTAGACTCCATAACTTCCACCCGCCCACAAAAAGGCTTATTTATACCTTTAAATTCGTTGAAACGTGCATCCAAACAACATCATCATAAAATAAAATAAAATAAAATAAACAAGAGCACAAGGTATGTGTCACGCCCCAATCCCCGGGCACGCACACATCATTCTCACTTGATTGATTTTATAATGCGATATCACAGGACTATGTATCGCCGACCCTTTTATTTATTAAGCACATGCGAAGGCAGTTATAAATCCCCAAACAATAAAACGATGGGATAGAAAAGCAAGGCCATATTTTTCATATTGAAACTTATAACCAAACTTTTATACAAAACACAAAGTATTTCACAACTATTCACAACTTTTTACTCTAACTCAATTCACATCAAAACAGGATTCCCAAAAGAATATGGAATCTCAGTCCATCCAGGTCGTACTCAATATCCCTCTCGATATTATCTTCTTCTTCCAAAAATTCTTCTCCTCAGGTTTCACCTCAGAATTCTCCTTCGATTCCTCCTCCTCAGCTTCCCATCGGGGTCCTGAAATGTTTTTCTCAAACCGGGATGAGACTATGTCTCAGCGAATTCTACCCCACTAAGGCCTGATTAGTAAACCATTATACTATAGGCTGCCTAAACACGCACAGGTCAGAAGATTTACCTTGACTTCAGATCCCACCTGCAAGTTAGTACAATTCATAATAGGCACCCATTTACTCAAAACAAATCGAACTAGTCGATTACATGTCACACAAATCATTCATCACGGTGGAATACCTAAAAGCCAAGCCATGTGCATTCTCCAGGACGACATCCCAAGTCTCGAGCCACGTGCCTCAAACCTTGGGTCCACGTGCATTCTCTAAGGCAACCTCTTCGCCAAGGTGGTACATCAAGTCACCGAGCCACGTGCTCTTTTAGATGTTATTCCTGAATACTGGACCCACGTGCATTCTCTAAGGCACTAGTTCGCCAAAATGACGCATCAGATCACCAAGCCATGTGCATTCTCCAGGATGACATACCGAGTCTCCAAGCCACATGCATTCTCTCAGGCGACCTCTTCGCCAAGATGACATATCCAACCACTGAATTCACGTAGATTCTCCAGGCGATATTCCAATTCACGAGCCCACGTATTTTCTTTCAGGTGATAATCAATACCCAACGACTTCTCAATTAAATAATTAACAATCAACTCAATATGAATAACTCCTAAAAATTCATAATTAAATCAATTCCATACAAATTGTAGCTCAATCAAATAAATGGACTACACCACGACGATCAGCACGAGATTTCGGTCATCGGCCATCTCAACCTTAATTTCCGAAAAATAATTAATTAATTAATTTCGAAAATTAATTAATAAATATTAAAAAATTCAATTTAGCTCAAAATATAGCCCAATTAAATAAACGGACTTCACCACGATCACCAGCATAAAATTTCGGTCACGGGCCATCCTAGTTGAATTTTCGGAAAATAATTAATTAATTAATTAATTCCGAAAAATAATATTTAAATACCAAAAATTCCACTTAGGCCCAAATTATCAAATTGAAGCCCGATTAGGGTCGGGAAAAATCCCGGGCTACCCTCAATAAATAGTAGATTGTGTCTACTTGCTAAATGCACACTCAATTTGTCTAATTCGCATCACAATTAACTAATAAATATTAATCCATACTAATCTAACCACCTAAACCTAATTAATTAAATCTAAATAATCATTAAGTGTAATTAGTCCGCTAAGCAAGAATTAGTGAGATTACTCACCGGAATCGCGCGCAAATCGGATCAATCCGACGGGGCGACGCGAGAAACAATAAACATCAAAGCGGGTCTTGGGTTCGGAGCCCGGAAACGGCCCAAAACCGACCACGAACCAGCTGGAATCGCGGGTTTGCTGGTTTGGCTTCAAAACAGAGAGAAAGAGAGAGGGTTGGGGGCTGCAAGGGGTCGGGAAGGTAGGCGGCGGTCCGGCGAGGCTGCGCGGCGGTCCGGCGAGGCTGCACGGCAGCTCCGGCGAGGCTGCTCAGCCGCTCACGGTGGCTGAACAGAGGCCGAACAGAGGCTGGATCGCGTGGGGGACGCCTGGGCGCGAGGGGACAGGGGCTGGCGGAGCGCGCGGCGAGCGGCGGACGCGCGGGCGCGGGCGGCAAGCGGCAGTGACGGCGAGCTGCTTCGATCTTCAAACGACGGTGGCCGCTGCTTCTGTTCTTCTTCGGCTTCTGGTTCGCACGAACAAGAGAGAAAAGAGGGAGAAGGAGTCGGTCACGTGGGGGAAAAGGGGAGAAGAGAGAGGAGAGAGAAGAAAGAAAGAAAGAAGAGATAGGAAGCCTTTGACTAGTCAAAGTAGAGAGAGAGAAGAAGAAGCCAATTTGAAATTGGCAAAAAGGGGGTGTTCGGTGGGGGCTGCGCACGAAGGGGAGAGGGGGAAGGAGAGAGAGAGAGGGGGGGAAAAGAAGAGAGAGGGAGAGAAAAGAAATAAAATAACCTAATACTATTAGTCTTATTTTATTCTTTTCTTTTCTCTTTTTCTTTTTATTTTCTTTCGGTCTTCAATTTTTTTTTTCCGATAATTTCTTTTCTGAAATTTCAGACTCGACAATAATTTGACAGACGATAAGACGGTCCTAAAAATGAATTATGATACGCTTGAGTATTCGATTCCAGAATCAAATTAAATTTCATGGTTAGAATCGATCAGATGTGATTTTAGTCAAATCCAACCAATTAAGTAGCTTTTCAGATTCCCCAGCCACAACAAGGAGCTATCAAGATCCGTTCCTAAATTGCCTGGAGACGAGCCCAACGCCTAGAACATCGCCTTGCTGGGAGACCCTCAAGCAGATGCAGCGGCGGGAACTCGACCGGGTGGCCCCAAGATATCAGATGTCGACCAAAGGGCTTGAACCTCATTCATGTGTTTTGCATGTTATTTGATCTTGCATGTTTTTCGCCGGCTTTAGAGGCCTTTTTCCTATCAGGAAAAAGTTAAAACGGCCGCCCGATCGACGAAATAAGAAGGAAAAGCACAAAGCACGCGGTGACCAAGGTATGTAGACAAGTTGAGAAGGCATCAACAGGATTGACAGGTGCGAATGAGATCATTGACCAACAAGAAGGCAATTGGTGTTTTGGGTCTTGTTTCCGGGGACCTGTTGTTAACTCTAAGCTCCGAGCCGAGGAGGTTAAGGTCTCCCCTCTCGAGGATTCACGACAGCAGCGGGCTTTGTTTCGTAGACATGCAAGTTGGGTCGGGCCAACGCCATTTGCCATTCAAATTCGATGAGAATATTTTGAGATCTCGATACTCAATTCGTGCTCAAGCTTAACTGACTAAAGTATCTTTACAAGTTCAAGCTTGACTCGACTTGATTTGGTTTGATTCAATATGCAAAAGCTAATTTGTCTAAACCGAGTTTAGCTCCAACATAAGCTTAAACCCTGGAACTACCCTCAAGTACTCAAACTTTAGGGTCGATTCATGCTTAACCTGGTTCAGCTTCGATTTTCCACATAACCAACGTTCCTATATCCGATGAGAAAGGGAAAAACTTCACAAACGTAGATCTAAATGATTTCACGAACTGGAGTTAAGATTTTGACCCTTGACTCCTACTTTACTCTTGTTCTTCATCAAATCACATTCTAATATAAGAAAGAGGGCTTCTAATTTCTGAATCAAGAGGATTCGCCATCTATTACACCTATGAAATTTATGCTTGAAATGAAAATTAGAGCATACAAAAAAGTAATGTAAGACTTACGAGATGATTCATGCATTATATTGTGAATCTAACATAATACATGACGTTTGCACTTATGTATCATCATTTGCATGGTACTCCCTGTTAAATTAATTTCTTGAGTTTGAGTCTTTATCGATCCGATTCATTGGTATTCCCCCATCCAAATCAAATATGTTTTCTTGTTCTTGGGCGTTGGTTCTCCATATGTACTTAGGAGTGCAACGTTGCAAATATGAATCCAAGGTTGACTTGAAGAAGAATTGCACTAAAAGACGAAATAAGGGGCACTTATTTATATTGTCTCTGGATATTCATATTTTCAAGAATATGGATCAGCATATGCTGTGCCGCGATTGATAGTTTATTATTTTGTCTTATCAAAGGGTGAAAAGACATTGTGAGAGAAAGAACCAAAAGCAAGACGGGTTTACATTTTTACTCTCTCTCCTGCAGTAGCTGCGCCCACATATAAAAGATAAAGGTTTGCGGGTTCCTTCAGCTGAAGAAGAGTCGCATGATGAAAGAGCCGCCATACCAAGAAGGAAAAAAGAAGGAACGCGCAACGTTCTTGATTTCGGCCGTACGAGAAAAGCTTTTGCTTGGGCTGATGTGCCGTTAGTTTACATCTAATTATAAATAATTTAGATTTGGATTTAAATCTAAATATAGAAAACATTCGAACATATGAACAATTATAACTCTAATTATCTCATTATAGTAGATTGTTTGCTGTTAGCTCTCTCAATAAATGTTTTTTTTTTTTTTTTTTTTGATAACCCAGAAAACTCCCGTAAGCTGGCAGCCCAGCAAGGTAAACCCTGGAGCGGGTAGAGTCACCACCACCCTTGCCTGCCGGGTAAGTTGTGGGTTCCTTTCCAACAAGGAAGACGACGCAGGGAGTCGAACACTGGACCTCTCACGAAAGGAATAAGTGCTTAACCAACTACGCCGCCACCACGGTTGGTCTCTCCCAATAGATGTTCGTATCAATATTTCGATCGAACTACGTAAATTTTTGGTGTCCTATTATTTCTCGTTTATTTCTCTGATATTTTCATACTGACTTAATTTGCAAGATCCCGTCATTTCCGCATTAATGTTACAACACTCATTATCTATCACATTACGAATTCTAACGAAATTCAAGCTGCACAAGAAAGCTATATAAGACTTAGACTAACAAGAAGATTCACTCATTATAAAAATACTTAGACAAGTTGCTACAAAATGCTAAGTTAAAGTACTTCCATTTGGTGAAGTCAGCTAACCCTTGATCCTGGATTCTCATAGTTCAATTGGATAGGGTGAATTTTCGTTTTTGCTGGCTCTAAAACTAATAAGCAAACATCAAGAAGAATTATCGCCCGCTTCATGACTTCGTGCACTTTCACACGCTAATATTGACCATCACCAAACTAGGTAGAAGATTTAACCTTAGCTCAGTCTGAGGAAATATACATAACACATTGATGGAAGTACGTGTGTACAGATTGAAGCTTACTTTCTATTGGTAGGCAACATCTCTGTTTTTCACCTTCAGGTGTAAAATTTTCGGTTCATAGATGAAGAGTTGTCTCCGGATTCATGCTCTAGTCATTCGTATTGCTGTCAAGCAGTCTGCTCATCAAACCTAGTCCTGCCCGAAGGATGACTAATCAAATGAAATGTTCTCATTAAAATGCAATTGAGGATACATGAGAACATACAGAAGATACATATGAATATGATCTTCGTCGCATCTTCTTTAGTAGTTTCGCAATCCCACCTGTCTATCTGCAGGAACAACCTTATGTTTTGAAAGTCCTAGTACTCGATCTTGCGCAACGACCTTAAGCAAGTATAGAACCTAATTGAAATATAGAACCTTGGAATATCTTGGAGAGAGCAGACCACCAGCTTTTGGCAGGCATTTGACAGTGGTATAAGGCATTTTCTATATCTTCATTGTGCTTCCCTTCCAAGACACCCTGAAGGGTCATAACTGTGTCTCTCGTTTTCTTGAGGATGGTGTAGCCATTGTTGTCTAGTCCTCGATATTTAAAATCTGGAAGGCATTGTTGGAATTGAGGCTGACCGGTAGAGTGAAATTGGCAGTGGCAGCTCAGTAGGAAGAGGCCGATTGTCCTTTCTTGCTGTCTAAGTGTTTCACTTCCATCTGTAACCTGTTCTGTTTGTTTTGGAGGACTAAGCCGCGTAGATACTGTGCATTGGTAGAACTGGTGCTTTGGACCATGTTAGAGAATGCGCTCGCTTCATTTGACAGCAGATTCTCTGGAGTATCATGTTCTGCTACCTGAAGTGTAAGTTGAAAGCATCCCAGTCAGTACTTAAATAACAAAGTAGAAACGCAACAAAACAGTCAGTACTTATATAACAAAGTAGAAAAGCCACAAAACAGAAATGCATGAATAGTTTGCTGGGGAACGTGGTCCTTTTTTGTTGGATCTAATAAGATGGTTAATTTCACTTCTCACTTTTTCAAAATTTTGAAGCGCATAACAATCATACTTCCGAGGTAAGAGTGGGTTTCACTTCTACATATTCATGATGACAAACCGTAAATGTGCATTTCTTGCTAGTATGATATGATGAGTAGCAATGTCACAACATACTTGGCCAGCATCGAGCACAAGAATGCGGTTGGTGTCAATGATGGTGTTAACTCTGTGAGCAATAATAAGCATGGTGCAGTAGTTGAATTCTTCACGGATGGTTTTCTGGATGAGAGCATCGGTTCTAACATCAACAGCTGCAGTCGCTTCATCGAGAACAAGAATCTTTGATCTTCTTAGTAATGCTCGAGCAAGACACAGCATTTGCCTCTGTCCGACACTGAAGTTCTCTCCACCCTCAGAAACCTTGACGGGACACAGCCAACATCAATATCAACAGAGATCTCTAACTTTGCCTTTTTAACTAACAAGAAAGAACCAATGGATTCATCTTAAAGCCAATAGAATAATGCCAGAGCATTAAACAGCTTCTTGGATATGGACGATTCTAAACTTATATAAAAGTTGATATATCAACTTACTTAAGACTTACCTTACCAAAAAAAAAAAAAAAAAAAAAAAAAAGCTTACTTAAGACTTCAGATACTATAACATCTCACTTATGTAGAAACTGCTATACAAGGGACCCTTCAGTTTTTTTTGCTGGTAAAACAATTCCAATGTCTACCACTTTGCCCACTCACCCAGTCCTGCCCAGAATGACGGCTCTGTTCCTATGCCTTGTGGTCTATAAGTTAGTTCAGGAGAGGGATATTATACATTTAATTCTGCAGGTAATATAAAATGTTTCTATTTTGGGATTTCTCCGGTGAGATGAGCTAACCGTAGTGCAAGCAAAGCATTTGAGCAAAAACATTTATAATGATGCATAGAAGATTATTGCCATTGTCTCTGACCAATCTTGTCTACATATCATTTAACTTCAAAAAGGTTAACAATCCATGCTAATTTTAACTACATAATTTGTGCGTCTAAAAGTAAAGGACAAATTATGAGATGATATTATACATTAAATTCTTTGTCCCCCTAGACCGTGCTTCGCTGAATGCACTGCATATGCATGTCAAACTTTTTTGCTGAATACTAATTCATGTCACTTGCCTTGCATTATTTCAACTCAATTTCTCTCCTTTCTCTGCCAAAGGGCTTTAACCTAGTCAATAGTCAGAGTCAGCATCTCAACACTTACATGTTTTGGACGATGTCTACCAATCCTTGTCCTTCACAAGACAATTTTCGTAACTTAAATTATTTTCATAACGTAGTGAATGGTCAGGTAAATACTGATAATGTCATCAAAATAAACCCGAATCCAAGAGGAATAGCTATGATCCTTTCATTAACATTTTACATCTAGTAACTTTATTACAAACTTACCTCAGCATCCAGACAGGAAGAGTTCCTCCTGATGACATCCTTCTAATGTGCTCTCTCCAGAGCCTCCCAGAGGTCAGCATCATTATGTTCACTGAAAGGGTCGAGATTGAATCTCACAGTTCCTACAGAAAATTGAAAAGAAATAAACTATTTGAGATGATATTTATTCTCCACGAAAAATGGAGTGCAAAAGTCTTTTTTGGTATTTTGTAGAAGCTTCTCATTTCACAGTAATGGAATTCAGTGTACGCAATTATGATTCGTATTGTAGCCTTTGTCACATGAAATATCAGACAGCACATGAAGAGAAAGTTGGTCGTTTCTTATGCAGAATGTTCCTCGGAATCAAACCAAAGTAGGACAGTGAACTGAGACATTTGAACTGATTAGGTTTGTCAGCAGATTGTTCATATCAACAAGAAAGCAACCGTCTAAGAGCAGCTGGGTAAGGAGTTGGATCGCATGGATTGTAAGTAGCTCTTGTGAACCAATGCGCCAAGGAGTAAATAGCTCTGGACCTCCAATATTGGACGTAATAAGTGAGAGAGACTCTCAACTATAAATTGGTTTGAGGACATAGCAACATCAACCAGTGAGAAAACGGTAAAGCATGAACTTCGTTAGCAGATTTTCCTATGGAATATGAGAGAGGTTGATGGAAATGGCATTGGCAAGAAAGAAGTGATTTTAACATTTTCAGGAGATGAAGAATTTCACAGTCCCGGTATCCTTCCACTCAGGTTGTTTTTCTTCTTGAGTGTAAGTTTCGGTGCCGGGATTTTCTGTACATTTGCCTGTCCTCAATATAATTATTACCCTTTCTACCAAAAATAAAAAAGAATTTCACAGTGCCTACCTGAGAAGAGAACCGGTGACTGTGGTATAATGCTAAGGACTTTCCTCAAATCTTCGAGTCCTATCTTGGAATTGTTGCACCCATCTATCAAGATTCTTCCTTTTTCCAGCTCGACAATTCGGAACAAAGCATTTATCATGCTAGATTTTCCGGCACCAGTTCTTCCGACTATTCCCAGTTTCTCACAGGGCGCTACTGAAAAGGACAATCCATGCAAGACAGGAGGAAGTTCAGGTCTGTAACGAAGGACCACATCTTCGAATTCAATGGATCCTGATGAAGGCCATCCTGGAGGGGGACGGTTTCCCTCTATTATAGCCGGAGCCTCAGAAGGCAATTCTATGTACACCCCCACACGTTCTACGGCATTTAGACTATTCTCAGCATTGCTTGCTTGTCTCAGAACAGCATTCAGATTGTTCGTTACATTCAGAGTGTAGCTGAGGAGGAGACCCATGGTTGATGCAAATGCTGCTCTGTTTTCTGCTGTTCCGGTCTGCATGATCGCAAATGTCGTGGTCAACCAGATCATTATGCCTCCAAGAGTCCCCAACCTTACATTGAGCCAACGGTTGGAACCTATATTGACAAGGGTGAATCTGATGTTATCGTCCATGGCCTTGGCGTTTATGTTGGCCAACCTATCATATGCTTTATATGCACGTATTGTTGACAAGCCGTTCATGGCTTCTCCGAATTGTGCATAAACTGGAGATCTGGTGATTGAATCCAACCGTTTAACTTCTCGAGATGTATTCTGTTAACATCCACAAGGCAAACATTTAGAAAGACAATTATATCCAAACTTCCAAATAAATCGGCTACAGGTAGAGGAGAAAACATGCGTTGGAACAAGAGATGTAATGCTATAGATCAGTTAAAAGGATGTACTGTTAGCCTTGATGAATACCGCCCCCTCCGCCAAAAAAAAAAGAAAATGACAAAAAGATGGCTAGGATAACGGGCTCCACTAGCTGACTTCACTTTTGAGCGTACCCCAATAAGAAATTTTAGGTCCGAGCCCCTGGTGCTCTTAGTCACTCTTTCACGATTGTAGAAGGATTTTGGAAATCGTGTCTCAAAATTTCCTCTATGAAACATTTAAATGATGGTGTGTGGAGACACAGGCATAACAAGAAAAGGCAAATAGAACATGAAATCGTCAGCTTGTTCAGTAAAAACTAGCCAACCCCACTTAGTGGAAAGAGGCTTGCAATCTTTGCAGTAAGTAGCATAGAACATATCATTCTGTATGAGAAAACATTGAGGCCTGGGCAAAATTGCGCTCACCTGGTAATACAGATAGGCTGCATAAAACAAAATCAATAGTGGCATTATGGCCCAAAGAGAGATTGTGCTCACGATTCCTATAAGCACAAAAGTCGAAAGTAGCTGCCAGACTTGGATCATAAAAAAATTTACAAGTTGGGCGACATTGCGATCTATGCTGCCTAAATCCTTGGCAAACCTGTTGATTACTCTTTTAATTGGGTTGGTGTGAAAGAAAAGCATTGGAGCCCTAAATATAGACTGGAGCATAGAATCATGCAATCTTTTTGCTGCACGAAGACTTGAAATAATCACCCAATAAGCATTAATCAGTGTCATGGTCACCTGATTCACAGAAACATGGGAGTCGTCACGGAAGTTGCTAGAAAGACGTACCCTTCAGTTGACATACCCACATCAACCAAAGACTCTGAAACAGAAATATAGCGAAGCTAGCAAATAGTCTGTTTCGTGGTATGGTAACTTGGATTTTCTTCAAAATTACATCATTATTTCTGCACTATAAACAAAAAGTTGTAATAAAACACAAGGACTGAGAGGTAATGTGGCTTTCCCACTTCATCAATAATCAACAGAGAAATTATTCGGGCACAAGCTTCTTAGAAGATTGTAAACTTGGAGAAACTAATTTGGAGATATAACTGAATTTTGAGGTACCTGTCCAAAGGACAGGAGTGCGTAGATCAATATGAAGAATCATGGTCTGTAGTTCTCCGAGGTGCTTTGATCTGTCCAAAAACTCAACCATGTGCTATTTGAGATTCGAAGAATTTCACTTGAAATATAGTATATAAAGAGTACTGCCGCCACCCATAGGCCTCCCAGTGCCTCTTTGTACCTTAAAATTGATATAGCAAAAAAGAATATCAGTTCATATGCATGTCACGCATAAGTAGCATTAGTGCCATGTAATCCTATTAATATGGTCCAAATTTATGAGTCCTCATAAAACTAGAGGCAAAAAAGCATTTCTGAAAATAAAACACTGTTTGGGGTTTCAATTAAAAGGAATTAGCACAAGCATGGACCATTGGTGTGTAAGCATTCAGTCGTAAGCATGAAAAATAGTTATCATGTGGACGAAACCAAAGCATCACAGGAAAAGGTACATAGAGGCCTTGTGATGTCAAGTGAAGCTGAGAAAGGAATGCTGTGCTTACACTAAATCAATATTGCCCCCCCTACAGCCTTAGGTGCTACATGGACCTTCCTGAACTTCTTGTTCAAGACGTCATATGTATGTTTGAGATCATTTAATTGGCTTATTTGAACCCTATTTCCGTTGTCGAATTCAAGAAAAATTTTAGGTCATGAATTTCTCATTTATTTTTAAGCCTTTTTTCGTAAATAATCTGTCTATAGAACAAGTGTTAGAAGATGAAGCTTCATATCATGCATTTTAGCACCTGTTCAGGACTTTCCAACTCACGACGCCTGTTTACCTTTCCTCTTGCTTAATAAGTACTGACTTCCCTCCTTTACCTTTCTTCCCATGACCTTGATCTTTTGGCAATTCATTAACAGTGCTGTTAGCTGATGGTTTGGATGTTTTCTCCTCTACATTTTTCTTTTCCCCCTCCTCATTCTCTTCTCTTTGTTCCTCCATTTTTCCTGCATTCTCCATAAGTTTCTGGAACAGCACCCCACTTCTAGAGAGCTCCTCAAAAGTCCCCTCCTCCTTGACCATTCCTTCATGAACCAAAATGATTCGATCCACTTGAGGAAGAAAATGTAGCTGGTTGGTGACAAGAACCCTGGTCTTTTCTCGCAGCTCTTCCTTGATACAGCTGTTGAACACCTGTAGGCGTCTGCGGGTTAGTACAAGCTAATATCTGAAATGGCCTCATTTCTGAAAATTCATAAAAGAAATGCTACTGAATGGAAGATCTATGAATATTAAAGTAAAGCTCACTTCAGACATGTAGTTTAGTCGAGGCAAAGGTTATAATACCCCATATTATTAAAAATAGAAAAAAGAAGCTGGTGAAACAAAGACAATAACAGATATACCCAAATTAAAGTCAAGAAGTCCCAAATCATAAACTGCTTATGAGTATTGAGATTAGCAGATTTTGCTTCGACTAACCCATGATTGGTTGCAGCAACTTATCTTAAGGGAAGGACCGTAGGATCAACACTCTTATCCTTGTTTAACTGTAGATGGTGCTTATGAGAATCGAAATTACAAGATGTTGCTTCGATTATCCTATGAAGCATTTGACTGTGCTTCGCATAAAAGCTTTTCTAGTATACAAGTAATTGTTGAAGCCATACAACATCAATTACTACATCTATGGTAATCTGAAGCGACTAATATTCTGTGTCATGAATTTTATACCTGTCGACCAACATGAGCATCCAGAGCACTAAAGGGGTCATCAAATATGTAAACATCTGAATTCGAGTAAACAGCCCTGGCCATGGAAACCCTCTGCTTTTGCCCTCCGCTTATATTTAGCCCTCTTTCGCCAATCTCGGTAAGATCATGACCCTGAAGAATAAATGAAACAGATGATTAACGCATCACATCCCGCGTTAATAAGAGAATCTTGCAAAGAACTGAGTCCCACTTAACTGGAAGCAAATCGAGATCAAGCTCCAGTTCAGTAATGCTGACTGCCTTCCAATACCTTTCTGCTTCAAATTCGGATCCAAATAATATGTTGTCACGCACCTGATATCACACACTAGGAGATTAGGGCAAGAGATAAAATGATGATAAGGCGCGCAACATTGCTAGAAAAACAAAACCAGCACTGTGCAACTTACGGTGGCATTGAAAATCCATGACACTTGAGGAACATAAGCAACAGTTCCTCGTAAGGCAACCCATGCATCAGAGATAGGAGGGAGTTCCCCAAGCATTGCGGGTATGAGAGATGTCTTTCCTTCTCCAGTACCACCAACAATAGCAACTAAGCTGCCAACTGGTATGTCCAGATTGATGTTCGACAATGTGGGCTTTTCTGCCTGAAGTTAGCTTAAAATTTAGCCTCCACTTGAAATAAGACATTGCAACTAAAAGACTGGGAACCACCACAAATGACAATTTAGTTATCCTGAATCATTGAATATCAGTTAGAATGACGGGTTCAACCAGATATATTGACGGGTTCGGACTTGTAATCCTCTTGGTGATTTTCCTAGATGAAAGTATCGAGCATTGTAATGAAGCAATGCAAGCCCATAGGAAGCTAATGCAAAAGGATGCCCGAATGTATAGAGTAATTATTATATATTAGTTGGCTTATAAATCATTAGTTTAAGATTGTTATGCATTGTTCATGATAACTTAGTTTCAAATCTATGCAAGTACCATCCTTAAACTACATTATTTAAATGTAATGAATACACATAGAGTCGAGGAAATAAATTGGATCTCGTCCGAATATAAACATAATTTAATGGCCATTATAAACTCGGGACGAGTGTATTGTATCTCTCTTCATAGTTGCATGAACTTTCTGGTCTTGCGACTTTCCCTCTGACTTACTCCTTCGCCCACGCTGAGGGAAGTTTCTTTTATTTTAATTTTCCGTGAAGCTTTTATTGTTCTCTAGGGATGGACATTAAACTGAAAAAAAAAAAAAATGACACAAATGATTCGTAAATTCTAACTCAATGGGTAATATTGTCCCTAATATTTCAATTTATTTGATGGGGTCCCTAAACTTTTCGTATATATTCAATCTAGTCTTTAAACTATATGAAAATATCCAAATTTATCATAAATTTGCTAATTTGTCTTCCAATAGGGTAAATTTGAATGGTGGATAAAAGAAAACATTAAACGTGGATTTTCCATGTAAGATGTTCAACTCTAATTAGAATATAACAATCCTTTTTTTTTTTTTTGGTCAGAATAGAATAATCCTTTTAATTTGTTTAATTTTTTCAATTTGGAAAAATAATTATCCATGTCATTTGATACCATGGGTTTTTATATCTTGATTTAAATTGAATATTTTATGTGAACAATCCATGTGTAACATTATCTTTTGCCCATCATTCAAACTTACCCGATTGGAAGCCAAATTAGCAGATTTGATTAATTTGAATTAGTAGAATGATAATATTAGATGTTTCCATATAATTTAGGGACTAGAATGAACATTTATCAAAAGTTCAGAAGTTATATTAAATAAATTAGAAGTTTAAAAAAGATATTCTACACTAGATTAAAGTTTAGGGATCGCATTAAATAAATTAAAATTTCATAAACGACGCTACGCTTGGACATTTTGGGTAGTTATCCCTAAACTAGAAGCTATCCCTCTGCGATGTACCATAAAAGAACTCTCCTATTCTGAAAGAAGAGAAAAAGGTGCACTCTCTAATTTGCTCCAATACTATTTAAAAGTTAATTTCGAACAATCGTGCAAATGAGCGCCCGTGGCCTAATGGATAAGGCGTCTGACTTCTAATCAGACGATTGTGGGTTCGAGTCCCACCGGGCGTGCTTTGCATTTTCATGAGGATTTTTTTTTTCTCTTCAATATTGCAATTTCCTTAATTATTTGATGAAATCTCAGTTGGAATTGTAGGTTTCCGTCTTATGTCATACGTTTTGAATTATTTAATGACTTTTTAATGACCGACCAAAAAAAAAAAATGACTTTTTAATGTTTTTGCCATCGCTTTTCGTGAAATATTTTACGAAATTAATCAACTAAATTGATTGCTAAATTGTTTTTTCGTACTTGGGAGATCAGTTATACACCATTTTCATAGTTATTCTAAGCGACATTGATCACCCGTAAAATGTCATTTTCGGAAATGTATGTAATGTCTGCAGTTATTATATAACCATTTATTTCTGTCAAAAGAAAATTTACTGACGAAGGGCCATTCGGGAAAATTTTAATATGATATTAGTAGGAGAGAATAAAAGTATGGACAGGAGATTCACGAAACAAATCAAAAACTAGGGGGAATTTCTTCCTTAACATTTTGCCTTATTTTTTTTACAGAGCACCTATGTTCTTGAGGCCAAGAACAACCCCAACACCGATGATGTGGCCGACGGTGCCGCAAGCCAAGGTGTCGGCAAGAGTGAAGCCGGCCGGGTCGCCGGTCTGCAGCCCCGAGTCCCTCGCCTCCAACCTCAGCCCGGCGGTGGCCTTCCGGTTCGCCGACGGCGCCAACCCGAACCTCCCAGCAAACAGCATCAGGGTTGTTGTGGTCACCATGATCTGCACATACACATGACGCACCCCATTTTCAGTCCACCAAAATCTAAGTTTCTGAACGAATCGACCCGAAACAATCCAACGACGGTCGAATCAGGTCGGAACTCAGTCCAATCTCGAACCATAAGTTTCATCGACGACTATACTCACAAATCACTCCATAATCACTTCTCTAAATTACACTAGATTCGAGGTGTCGCAGTTTTAAGGCAGGAGAATCTTGTAACTAGACCCATCGCGATCTGGGGCGAAATGTACAGAACTCCAATTCAGAAGCAAGAGTTCATTGGGCATCATTGAATTTTCCGGATAAAGATAACACATCGCATGATGAAATGCGATGCAATGCAAAGCGTACGTGCGGCTTACCAAGTTAGTGGGCGAACCGATGAAGTCGCAGCGAGCCCCCAGCGCTCCCTTTCCCTTGCGCCTCATCGGCTGAACGACCGCAGCCTGAAAACAGCATGAACACAGATTTATCCAACTCAAGATCTGGTGCAGAAATGAACTAACGAAGGCAATGCACAAGCAGCGAATCCATCAGCCTGCAAAACCCAATGATGGTTTCTCGAGGGGCTGGCTCCCTACCAGGCTTCGCACAGGAGCCGCTGGAGCAGCGGGTCTGAGGCCATTGAACTGAGGGAGAGATGTCATCACTGTTGTCGCCATTGTCGTGCTACAGATTTTCTAGAGTCTCTCCTTTCTTCAAGCTGGGGTTTGATGATTTTGACTTTACAGAATAGTTTTCTGCAAATCCTGAAGGGTTATAAGCAAGACTTGGTGGCAGATTCTGCACCACAGCCAGATGAGCATTCTGTGGCCTCGGAGAGCCCAGCGTTGGATACATCAAGATCCTTGCCGCCGACGTGGCATCCCGCCATTGGGTTTCTCCGGTTCGGATAAGGTTTTTGGGTCCGCCTGAGGAACTTCTCTCCCCTGACGAGGAGGTCTGGATATCATGGTAACATGTCCCCCCTCCCCCGGGGGCTTAGGATTTATTCTTTGTTTACTTGAAAAATGTTTAAATAGATGGAAAGGCTTAATTACAATCGAGATTTATGAAACTTCGTGCTGTCCAAGGGCCAAATTAGTTTGCGATTGTTGGATAAAATCTTCAATTATAAGGTTTATACTCACTAGGTACACTTTTATCTCCCTAACTCTTATGAAATGCATGATTAGACCTGTGAAATTATTTTGTTTTGCAATCTAATCCTCTAACTTAGGCTCCATAATGTTTTCTAGAAAGTTATTTTCTAGGAAAATGAAAATATTTTTAGATATTTTTAGTTGAAATCTGAAAGTGAACTAAAATATATTTTTCGTTATTTGGAATGAAAAATTTGAATTCTTCTAGAAAAAAATTACCAAAATATTCTATTTTTTATTTTTATTTTTTTTCTTTTTCATGTTCCTTCTTTCTCAGTCGATCACCGATCAGCCATAGGCGAGCCTTGCCAACTCTTGCCAGATTTTGGTGAGTCGAGCCAAGGCAGTCAACCTTGGGCGAGGCTCCCCCTTGCTAAATTTAGCAAGCTTGAACTCACCAACCTCAAGCATGACTTTACCTTGCTAGATTTAGTGAGCTTGAGCCTTGCTGGCTTTATAGGAGCTTGTCTCTCGCCTATGTTCGATTAGCGTAACTGCAACTAGTGAAGGAAAAAAAAAAAAATTAGAAATGCAATTTTTTGAAAAAGGAAAATACAAAATAAAAATAATTAGAATGAGTGCACGGAGCGTGCTTGGTCTAGGTGAAAGAAAGAGGAATAAAAATGATTTTCTCCTTTCATTTTTTTTTTTTAATATTTTTTGATAGAAAATATTTTCTTTGACTAGTTGACTTTCTGAAATCAAATGCTGAAAAATCTGAAAAACATTTTTCTATTTTTTTTTTTTTCCCATCAGGCAGCAAATTTGACAAAGATATCTGTTAATGGTTGGTGATTCAAGGACTCGATATCATTAATCAAATAACTCTGAGGGTTCGATTGCACAAAAGCCCAATAAATTAGTCGAGAGTGCGAGCATCCCCGCCATAGTTGGAAACCGAAAGCTAAGCCATGGAGTGCCCGAGTTTTGTCTTCCTAAGTGCATCGCCAAGGCTCTTAAGAGGAGAAAATAGAACCAGGCTCTACAACCGGTTTAACCCGTTGCTTCATCAGTGTTAGGATTAACGGTGTCACTGATTCTTGTCCTCTGGCGGTGTATGAATATAAGGCACGGTCCGGCTTCGACCTCTTCCAAGAAGTCTCTTTCATCGGTGTCTTAGTGAAGCCTTTTGATGGCCGAGTGCGAGGCATTGAGAAAACGTTTGTAACCTCGTGATGGTCATGACAGCATGTCGGGAATTGATGATAATTTAACGAGTCCAGGTGAACTCTAAGTGCTTTCTCCTCCTAGTCTTTTTGCTTCCCTCTTCAGGTAAAACTGAAAGGAGGTCAAGAGAACGAGAATTCTACCTCAACCGCAGCTTTTGCATGCTGATTCACTATGCTTCCTCAAACAATTCCTAGAAACGTTTGGTTAATTTGGACCAGTATATTCAGGGCATCATTCTTCCGGGGACTTGGAATCGAAGCTCTGTTTTCGGTATCATGTTGGTCAGTAATTGATATTTTAGGTTGTGAATTTGAGCTGCTGATCCAATTTGATCTTTGTTTGGCAGTATAGCGCATTGAAATGAGTGTGAAAAGAATTACCTTTAGGAATTGTTTCAGGGAAATGGATGACGCATTAATCTTCTAAGGAGAAGATTAGATGGTCGTACTGGGTTTCCAAATAGTTGATCCGACTGATGCAGTAATGAAACCCTAGAATGGGCAAAATACAGTTAGTGAAGATGAAGAAAATCTCAACGGTAGCTTTGCCATTAGGCAAACATGTCAAGATAAACACGTGCACCCACATGAATATATCCATCATTGCCAAAAACTTAAGCTGCCAACGTAAAGCAAGGGAATGTTTGAATTTGAATGAAAAATCTCCCTACTCTGATACCACATGAAGCTAAATGCAGAATGACTATGTATATATGTTGAGCTGGTAGAGAACAATAATATATTTCATCGCTGTTTCAGACATGACCAGAGATATAGTCTCGTCAAATTCTGAAAAAATGTGGCCAGAAGGTAGCTCATCAATTGCATTTGAGTGTAGTGTAGTGCCTTCGCATAATCTATATCGCAGTATGCTTCTACAATTACATAGGTTCTGATTTTTCCTTTTCCTTTTTCTTCACTTGTTTCCAGAGTATGGGGTGAGAAGCCAAGTGACGGGACATGGAGATATCTACAGTTACGGCATCGTCTCGCTAGAGATTTTCGCCAGGAGGAGGCCCACTAATGGCGAAGGTTTCAACCTCCATGACTTTGGTGAAAAAGCATTATCTGGTGAAGCAGAAGAGATTGCAGACCCCGTGCTGTTCCAGGGTATGCAAGAAACAGAAGAAGTCAGACACAAAAACCAGATTTGAACCAGCAATGGAAGACGCAAATCTTCAGTTCCTATCAGTAGGCGACATTTGTAGTCTTCTTGTCCAAAAAATAAGTGCTTGTTTTTTTCCTACTTCTTCCTCTTTTAGATAGGAGAAATGCTTATTTTCTGGCAACGGAATTCATGCATCAATGTTTGAAGCAGTTACTAATCTAAGCATTTTTTTTAATAACTGAAAGCAAGAGAGAAGGGAAGGTAAGTAGGAGTGAAGGTGGAAGGAGGCTGCTACAAAAGATCCACTGTTATAGTTCCAGAAGTAGACTTTAGTATTCTGGTCACAATCATAATAAGGAGACAATTGCCAAAGAGCAAAATATGACGCCTGAAATTCAATAGATACTCCTGGAGCAATAAGAGGTATGAACTCCAGAAAGCTAAAAGTTGCATTCCTATATAGCCTTTCATGAGCTGACTAAAATCCTGTTTCCCTTTCGGTCATCGAGAACACAAGCCGACACATTCCAAGAGGGCCTTGATAACAAGTACCTTAACAGCACCAGTTAAAAGCTTTAAAAGAAGAAGAATTGCTTATCAAATCACATTGGATACCGAAAAAGTAGACATTTTAATGAACTAAATGGACCAAACATCAAAGTTTCATTTTTAACGAGTGTTCCAAGACAATTAACCGACATTTTCTTTCTAAGCAAGCACCTCTGGTCTCCTGCACGTGGTAAACATTCACTGCAGAACCGACTGGTGATATGGTCCAATCAACCCATATAGAAGTCAACAGAACAATGGAGTTTGTTCATCTTTCATATATGACAATCGATTAGTACAACTCCTTCAAAAAGCAGAAGTGAGCTTCCGGGTTTAAAATATAGTACTCCAATACTTAGCTTACAATTCTTATATCGTCATATCCTTTGTCACCACTGAATCTGTTTTGACCAAGTCATAAGGGCAGGGTGGCAAGGTTCTTTCTCTGAGGAAGAACTCGTCCTCTAGAGTGTGCAAGAAGCGGGAGCTCTTCTAAGTATGATAGTGCAGAGTCGCACTAAATAAAGACAGTTTGTGAACATCCTTAAACTATGACCATAAGACATACAACTCAGTGCTGAGCAATTATCGACGTGATAGCATTAGCATACAAACCTTTCGATGGAGACAGGACAGCTTGTAACTACTTTCAACATTTCTTCAAGAAAAAATTAGAATGCCTTACCTATCCATATATAGATACTCAGTATATTCGTTACGTTGATCATACTGAGCGGCCTACTGCACAGTGAAAAAATCAAGAGAACGGTTTAAGAGCCATCTTTGTACAAGCCAATCAACTAATCTCATTCCATTTTAGGCATAGTGCTTATGTATACACCCTCACAGTAATTTGAGCAGCAGCATCTCCTTTTGCAAGGAAAATGAGTATGCGAGTTTTCACCATCTTGTCAAGTCCTCATCTCAATGTTTCTGTTTTGATTAATCTACAGAAGGCAAAAGCAACCACATGAGGCAAACGCTGTGCCTCTCATGCTCCTTCCTCCCTCTAGGATTTGTTTCAACCACCCTATAGAATTTGGGTTGTGTAGACATGGCCCAAGCCTCAGCAATAACTTGAGTGAAGACGCACAGTGAATGCAACCCATCAGAATTTCTCATCGCATATGTATCAGCCTTATAGACTTTGAGGAGAACCAAAAATGACAAACCATCCAACGTCCAGTAATTAGAGGCTCTACTCAAACAAAGTCAAGTTGAAAACGTCCTTTCTGCATTAAGTGCTGAGGAATTAGTTATTCCATCACCATGCCTTTTGACAGAGGCAGAACAGCTTTCAACTTCTTCACCAGTTCATTGAGCTTCCTTAACTTGTCAGCCTCTCCAGCCTGCAGCAATAAGCCCCCCAACATCCTGTATGGTGCTTCAGTCATTAGCCTTCCTCTCTCTAGCATTTGTTTAGAGCACTCAAAAGCTTCTAGTACTCTTCCACGAGAACATAATCCAATCACTAAAAGATCCAGTGCATGACCATGAGGACAATGCCCTTTGCCCACCAGGTATTCCCATAAATGCAACCCCAAATCAACTTGGCCATTAATACAAAAATACTTCATCAGCATGACCACTGTCCGTGTTTTAGGCACAAAATTCCTCTGCACCATTTTATGATATAACTTACATACTCCGTCTATTTCTTTTGATCTCATTAATCCAAAGAACAATGTGTGGTAGGTCATATTATCGTGCCCAACTTGCTTCAACTCCATCTCATCCATCAAGGCAATGGCGGCTTTTACATATTTTGCTTTTATCAGTGCACTAATCATCGCATTATAGGCTGCTGTATCTGGTTGCATATTTCTTGTAAAAATCCCATCAAACAATTCCTTTGCCTTTGTTAGATTGCGAGCAACCCCTGCACCATGAATCAAAGTAGTAACTGTCTCAACAGTGGGCAAGCAATCAACCCCTTCCATCTCTTCAAGAAGCCTTAAACCATCACCTACACAACCTCTCTTACAGTAAGCATCAATCCTGATATTATATGTCACTGTGTTAGGTTTAAAACCTCTTCTAACCATCTCGTGGTAAAACAACTCCACTGAGGTCACATCGCCTGACTCTTTAAATCCCAAGAGCAGTATATTCATGGTCTTCGTATCGGGAGAGAATCGCGAATGCATCTTATTGAACACAGATCGTGCTTCCTTCATCTGCCTCTGCATGCAAAATGCCCGAAGAAGTATATTGAACTCATCTGTACCAAATTTCCTACCAACAAACACATCATTCTCCATCCTTTCAAATGCCAGGAGAGTATCCTCATAAGACTTGAATTTTGCAATCTTTGATATCATGATGCTCATCGCCTTCAGCGTAAGCAAAGAAGGGCGCGTTACCCGCATCTCATCCATCAATTCCCAGGCTTTCTCAAAGTACCGCATCCTCACAAGAATGTGGAGAGTTCTCTCAAATGCCACCGAAGTCGGACCGCACGGCGAATGGCGGACAGTGTATCTGAAGAACTCTAGAGCTTTGAGACCATTCGAATGAGCCCCAAATAAATGACCAAGCACGTCCTCCACCAAGCCGGTGGAAAGAGTAGGGGGCGGGATGTGCTTCTGGAGGATGGGTTGAAGCGGGCTATCGGGAAATGGGTGGTCATTTATGATCTTGGTGATTCTGTCAATCTCGTTATCCCTTTCCAAAGGAGCAGCGGCGCAGAGAAGTCGGGACAAGAAGCGCCGGTGCAGAACTCCAGCGAACTTATTCTGGGTCAGTAATTTCATCGAACAGCTCATGATCAATGGGATTTCCAATGAAAAAAGCAATCCCTTCTCATGTGGGTTCTTCCGGAATCTAAAACCACGTCAACCAGGAGTCGAATGCTCGGCTATCTACGGCCACCCATCACCAGAAATTTCGCATTCGAACACCCTCGTGAAACGATTTGATCAAGCGACACTATTTTCGAAAATTGGAACGACAAAGGAACACGCTCCCCCTCCTCGTCTTCTTCACGACCGCGGCGGCACTGTGAAGCCTGAATCTCGGTCGATTTGCAGGTACAGTCCACGGTTGGCCAAGAATGCGGATGCTCGCCGCGCTCGAAATCTGAGAACTTGCGTGTTCGTCTGCTTTGGAATGCGCTGTTGCTCCCGCAGCATCTACTATACTGTTAATCTGCTGTATTTAGGAAATTTACGAAAAGTAAAGAAAATTATTGACTGATAGGTTGAACATATTTACATATAATGAGGGAAAGATTCGCTCAACTAGGTATCTTATTAACATGACGAAAAAAAGAAGTTTACTATTTTCGTGGGTATATTTATTATTTCTCATGAAAAAAATTACAAATCATAAGAATAAAAAAAGTTAGGGTCAATATCTTGAAAATACCAAACTGATATATTTGCGGTAAATTTAGTATAAACTAATTTTGTACCCACCAAAAACTTTAAATTAGTATATACGTGACAAATTTACTCAAAATTAAATTTCAAACTGGTATATTTGCGATAAATTTATCCAATATTAATTTTCATTAAATTGGAAGTTACGTCATATTATAAATTGATATGAAAATATAGTTAGTGGGTAAATTACTATAATCTAACCCACCTTATGACTTGTATTTTCTACTTAAATCTCACCTACCTTAGGACCTATATAATATGAGCTACAAGAAATATGCTAAATTTGGCCTCCAGAGATGAAATTCTTGTGGGCAAATTTATAATTTGATTGCAAGAAATATGCTTCTAGCTATCAATATTAGTTTGATTGGCTTCCTCTCACTATCTTTAGACATGTCTCCTTGTGGCTTCTTTCATTTGCCGTTAGGAGGCTTCTCTCGTTTGTCCCTTTGATCATGAATAACTTTGTCTTCGCCCTTTTCGTCATGGTGGTGATATGCTTCCCTACCTTTTCCCCAAACTTAGAAGAGACAGGCTAATGGAGATCAATCAAAGTCTAAGCTGCGGCTAGAGCCTTGGATAGCTCTTGCACTCCTTGCTATTGCAACTCCAACCTCATCCAAGACGTGAGCCCACTCATGAATGTGAATGGAGCCTTAAACTCATTTATATTCGGAATCACCAACAAGAGCTCAGTAAAGTCCTATACATACTCACGAGCATTACCCTTTTACATGAGATGACATATCTTAATCCGTGCTTCATCTCGAGCAAACTCTAAGAAGAACTGGTCCTGAAAGATGGTAACCAACTCGACCCAATACTTGATCATCTTAGCACCCCGCCTCTCAGTGTCTCGGCTACGTCACCACCAAAACATGACAACATCAGTTAAGTACATGACAACAACACATACTTGTGTCTCGTCCTTGATTCCCACGGTATTGAAGTATCGCTTCATGCCCTATATGAAGTTCTCCACCTCATTGGTAGACTTATCACCTTTGAACTCATTTGGCTTTGGAACGTCCACCTCTAGACTCAGCATTATAGTGAACATTTCACTCACCACGACCATCTTGCAAGCCCTAAGTTCCCCTTTGACCATCTCCAACTCCGCTAGAAGGTCATTTATTATGTACTTGAGAGCAACATTCCTCTCATGCAGTTGGCCAATAAGATTATTCAAAGCTACTAAGAAATGATTACGAAGCATCTCTCCAACCTTGTTGATTAGCTTTTTCAAATCCTCAAACATATCATTTTGTTTGCACACGACCACCATAATCTTAGTGCGATTATCCTCAAACGAGGATGTGATATGTATCGATCGAGTCCCCATGGCATAAAACTACTTCTCTTGAGCCTTGTCTCCAATAATAGCAATAGTAGTAACAATCAATTTTGACATTCTCTTGACCACTTGATATGTATCACCAACTCTCTCACCCACATTGTGTACAACTTATCTTGATATCATTTGTCATGGGCACTTGAGATTACATGTATCACTTAGGCTCCTTCAACTCACTTGCCCCTTATTGTAGTTGCTACCTAAGCTTAGCCTTCCATCGCTCACTCATTCGCTTGGCTCACCTAGGATCGTAGAGAGAAACTCAAAAGAGAGAAGTGTTTTGGGAGAAACGATTTATTACTCTTATTGTGTTGGATTTGTGGGATGATACAAATGATGGGAAAATTATGCCTATATATACATAAGTCCCTCTGATTACAACCGTAAATCTCCCCTTGATCTAAGGTGGAAATCCAATTTCCCTATCTACCGTTTACCTTATTAAATAGTAGTATTCTCCAAAATATATAAGTATACATTTCCAATATTATCCCAGGAATATTTGATAATACTTCGAAATCCTAGATGCTAGAAACTTTGAAGCATGTTCAGTCATCTAGGCCATCTACTTAGCGTCACACTCTCCAAGACTCTCTCTCTCTCTCTCTCTCTCTCTCTCTCTCTCTCTCTCTCTCTCTCTCTCTATCCCTCCTTGCCTTCTCAAAATAAATCCAAATGTTGCACTCCATTCTTCTTCTTCTTTTTCTAAAATTTTTTAGAATATTAGAATCTAACCCCCTCCTCAAAAACTTTGAATAAGAGAGATACTTTTGTTTCATATCTTCCTCCAGCTCTTATGTCACTTGTCTTTCACTATGATTTTGTCATTGCCCCTTCACATAAGGAATGGTGGGAAACCTTAATACTTGGCCTTGCAACTTTAAGCAATGTTTTCTTGAATTTTGTAGGATCCTGTAATGAATGACATTATTAGGGCTGGAAGTATACTTTCACAGCATAAATACATGGAAAGCATTGGGTACTTCTGCTAGGACACGTGGTAAAGCAAGTTGATAAGACACATCTCCGATTTCCACGTAGTGCAAATTCAAAATGCAATGTCTTAATTTCGTTTATAGATTAACTTGAAAAAAAAAAAGTCCATGAGCATAATTAATCTGAAGGCCATGAAATTTTCAATGTAGAATGGACATTCGTCATATTGTTTGAGAGATGGCTGACATTATACATTCCTAGAGAGAGTTTTTGTAGCATAAAAGAGGCGAAATATAGGAAACGCAAACTTATTAATATTGTATGGCTAGGAATACTAGTACTAATTTAAATTATAAGAACCACATCTTAATTTTAACAAGGGTTAATACCACAAAAATCATCAATCGATACATCTGTGATAAATTTACCAAAAATTAATTTTTTAACCATCAAAGATCCCAAATTAATACATATGTGACAATTTTTCTTCAAACTAATTTTTTGACCACCAAAAATCCTAAATTAATACGTTTGTGACAAATGAATGGAAAAACACTCGTTAACTATCACGTGTTATCTAACTCAGTAATTTGACGGTAAAATTTAACAAAAACTAATGGGAAGTAAATTTGTCACTAGTAGATCGGTTTAGAGTTTTCTATTGTCAAAAAATTAGCTTTGGTAAATTTGTCATAAATGTATCAATTTATGATTTTTCGTGATAACCCTTTTAACAAACAACAATCAAATATCAACAAATATATTAAAATAAAATCTACTAAAATCGAGCAAATTTCCAAAACTCTAAAAAATATATATTTTAATGAAACAATTAAATCATATACCTTACTTTTACAGAATAACAACAAGGCAAGGTTATTTCCACACCAATTTTAGTTGAAGCACATCTTTTGACCAGATTACTCTCTCTCTCTCTCTCTCTCTCTCTCTCTCTCTCTCTCTCTCTGCACGTAAATCAACTATAAAAAATTGGGGAGAAACTCTTTGCATGGGGTTTCCGCATGTTGTATGATAAAATTTATTTAGTTTTCTCTTCTCTCGTTGCTATATATTTATTCTTATTTTCCCAAATGCAAATTTACTAGGAAAATATATGACTGGAGATCTTTTTCTTAAAGATGATAGTTGATTATCATTTACCATCCGTATCTATACGTATTTTAAACTAGCATCAGCCAGCGATGCGCACAAGTTCTTGACTACTATCAGTTTACTTAAATCCAAATAAAATTTCCTTGCTTATTTTTTTTTTTTCTTTTGACTTGTATGATGCTCATTAAGACGAATTGCAATCAATGAGCTATTGGAAATCTGATTCAACGAAATCTTGGGTTCTATAATGTGACCAGGAACAATGGCTCTTCGTCAACCTAGTTGAAGCACAAAATAATTGGATGTCACAAATTGCTCCCTTCCTAGAGCTATGTTCAATCAGACAGAGGCAACACTATCGCTTTGGTGGCTGAACAAGGTGATATAGCTTCAAGTTCGGCCTTCTAGAATGGGGCAATATGAGGATATGTATCAATGCTCAATGTGCGTAGTAGGTACTATCCTTATGTGCCTCAGTATAATTAGTCTCGCTTAATTCCAATAAGGTAACCTGTGTGTATCAGATTTCTTTAGCGGGTGCAGGTGCAAATTCTTCTGCGCTACGCTTTATGAGACTTGTTATTTTCATTAATTCATGAGGAAAAAATGCGAGGCAATCCCAGAACATTTTGAATATGTGCAATCAGTTCCCTAAATCTATTTTTCGGGCAATTGGGCTCTCAAGTCATGCACTCTCTTTTTTTCCATAAATGAAATGTCGATGTGGCCATGAAGAAATTATTTTGAAGCGCTGCAATGGCGTCCTATGTGGCATTCCACGTGGCAAATAGAGAAAAGTTTAAAAAGAATATAAATTAGAATGAGTGTGTTCCAAAATTCAAAAAATAAGAAATCCAGAGGAAAGGAAAATGAAATACGTAATAGAAGTGCTGGAGGAGAAGCCACTGTCTTGGTAGTGGGGTGACATCCTAGCTCCCGCATCAAATGGTCACTTTCTCATGGGGATAATTTAGAGTTTACCGATGGACTCAAGTCAAAAAAGCGATTCACTTGAAGTCAACATCGCAACCATCAAGCTTCCACTAGCTTTCCACCCGACTACTGTGATTGATCCAACCCCTAAAACGGGCTCAACCCAAAAGTAAATATAAGCAAGACTTCCCCGCCTGCGTTTTCCACTTGGCTGCCCCGGTTTTTCGCTCAATTGCTATGATTGATCCAACCCGTAAAATGGGCTCAACCCAAAGTAAATATGAGCAAGACTTTTGCACCATCCCGCCCTAGTTTTCCACTTGATTGTCGTGATTGATCAAACCTGTAAAACGAGCTCAACCCAAAAGTAAATATAAGCAAGACTCCCCCCCACAAAAAAAAAAAAAAAAAAGATTGGTTGGATTAGTCATCCTAACTTAAAGAGGGTTGAACTTAAAGGATCAACCATATAGGATTTTCACTATGATTTTTATGTATTATCATTACGGGTAACTGAGGAAAAAACAATGGATGATTAGGAAAACTAGCTACTGAGTCAATATTGTTTACTTGTGACGGTCTAGAGGAAAAAGTAGTGCAACTTCTCCAACGCGTTGAGTGCTGGAGCCAAGGTCGAGGGGTTTGACGGTTGACAGCTGCTCATTCGCCATTGTTTTGGCTTTGTTTGTGACATGGAAAAAGGAAAACCAGAAAGGCTCTTCAAAATGCTCTCCATCAAACTCCACCCCTCCTTATAAAGCACTTCGCAGTTTGCATCAGCACTCGCCACACCTCTCGTTTCCTCTTACGGTCCCTCCTTTCATATCTACCCACTTCTGCTCGAGCTATGGAGCTGGCGCACTTCATTTTGGCGCAATTACAGCCATGCCGTTTCCTTCTCTCGCTTGTGCTTGCATCATGCCTTGTCCTAGTCTCCTCTGCCACAAATGAAATCGACAAACTTGCACTCCTCGCATTTAAGGCTACAATCAAAGACCCTTACGGGGTGCTTGACTCATGGAATGACACCATTGGATTTTGCCATTGGTACGGAGTCACGTGCAGCCTAAGACACCAGAGGGTCACGATCCTGAACTTGAAGTCACTAGGAATCTCAGGGTCCATCTCTCCTCATATCGGAAACCTAAGCTTCTTGAGTGAAATTTATCTCCAAAATAATAGTCTCATTGGAGAAATCCCCCTGCAAGTCGGGCAATTGCGCCGCCTAAGTTGGCTACGGCTAAACAACAATTCACTGGCCGGAGAAATTCCCAGAAACGTGTCAAGTTGCTCAAAACTTGTAGCCCTTAGCATTTCGAACAACCAACTAACTGGAGTAATTCCCAAGGAACTCGGTTCATTGTCAAAGCTACAATACTTGTCTTTGTATGAAAATGCACTATCTGGGAATTTGCCTTCCTCCTTTAGAAACTTGTCTTCATTGCAGGTTCTTGAACTCGGGCAAAATAACTTGGTTGGGAACATTCCCAAAGGTCTAGGCAGCCTGACAAATTTAAAAGTTATCTCTTTCCTAGGAAACAGATTGTCTGGCAAAATTTCCTCCTCAATGCTCAATCTCTCTTCTCTATTTTGGTTTGATGTTGCACTTAACCAGATGCAGGGGAGTCTTCCTGCAAACTTAGGCTTGATGCTCCCAAATATTCAATATTTTAGCATTGCCCAAAACCAAGTTGAGGGACTAATTCCTCCCTCAGTGTCCAATTGGACAAAGCTAGGGCTTTTTCAATCCGGACAAAACAAGCTTTCAGGGAAAGTGCCTTCTTTCGGAAATATGCCTAAGCTTCGGCATTTTTCCGTCTTTGATAATCAACTGGGAAGTGGAAAATCTGAAGACTTGAGCTTTGTATGCTCATTGACAAACTCCACTGGATTAGAAATCTTCCTATTTGGTGCGAACAGACTCGGTGGGGCATTACCCAAATGCATAGGTAATTTCTCGAGCACTCTGAGGTTCTTCAATACGTGCTATAACCTAATGTTCGGTGAGATTCCCAAAGAGATTGGAAATCTAGTCAACTTGCAGATTATATCTCTATGTTATAACAAGTTTTCTGGCAAGGTCCCCTCAAATATTGGGAATTTACAAAATCTAATGTCATTGCAATTCAATGGTAATAACCTGGGAGGGATCATCCCTACTTCTTTAGGAAATCTAACCAAGTTGATCAAACTAAATCTTGGTCAAAACAATTTTCATGGGCACATTCCTTCACATCTATCGCAGTGTCAATCTCTCCAATGGCTTTGTCTTTCTTACAATAATCTCAGTGGTACCATACCCCCACGGCTCATAGGTCTCTCATCGATAACAATCATTTTGGCCTTGTCTCAAAACCATCTGAGTGGGGTTCTACCTAGAGAGGTAGGGAACTTGAGAACTCTAACCACATTGGACATCTCCAACAATATGTTGGGAGGTGAAATCCCGAATAGTTTAGGGGATTGCACTGGATTGACATCACTGAGGATGGGGGGAAACCTCTTCCACGGGTCCATTCCTCAATCAATCAGATCGTTAGGAGGCATTGAAGAACTTGACCTTTCACGCAACAATTTGTCGGGTCAGATTCCAGAATTCTTAATGTTATTTCGTTCCTTGAAACTTATGAATTTGTCTTACAATAACTTTGAAGGCATGCTACCGCGAGAAGGAGTCTTTAAGAATGCTAGCATGACTTCTATAATTGGAAACAATGCCCTCTGTGGGGGATTGCCAGCATTTCACCTCCCTAAATGCACCTCCAAAAGCTCCAAGAAAAGAAACATCCATATATTGGTATTGTTAGCTTGTGTTATTTTTTGCATTCTTGGAATAGCTCTTACTCGGCTTTTCTGTATTTTTGTTGGTTGAAGAAGAAAGTAAAAGAACCGATTTCAACTTCCATGGAGGATTCATGGCCAAACATATCTTATCAAACACTCCTAAAAGCAACCGATGGTTTTTCTTCAATGAATTTGATCGGTGTTGGAAGCTTTGGTTCTGTCTACAAGGGGATACTTGAGGAGAATGGTACATTCGTTGCGGTGAAGGTGCTCCATTTAGTGCATCTTGGTGCTCTAAAGAGCTTTTTGGTGGAGTGCGAGACATTAAAGAACATCAAACATCGAAATCTTCTAAGGATAATGACAGCTTGCTCAAGTGTTGATTATCACCAGAATGATTTTAAGGCCCTAGTTTACGAGTACATGGAAAATGGAAGCCTCGAAAGGTGGCTACATCCAAACCCAAAACCATCTCCCAACAATGAGCCTACCCAGAAATTGAATTTCTTTCAAAGGATCAACATTGCTATTGGTGTTGCTTCTGCATTGGATTATCTTCATCACCAGTGCCACATCTCCATCATTCATTGTGATCTAAAGCCAAGCAATATTCTCTTAGATGCTGAGATGGTTGCTCATATTGGTGACTTTGGATTGGCAAAGTTCCTTCTTGGATCGTTCCCTAATACTGTGGCTAATCAGATGAGCTCAATTGGAATAAGAGGAACAATTGGTTATGTTCCACCAGGTAATCTCTCTTTCAAACCAAGAAAGTTTATCTAGGTAAAAAATGTTGTTGCGTCTGGGTTTTGTAGCTACACGATACCTCTTATGCCCATTGAACTCTGTTTCACTCGCACTATGATTTATATTTGTGGCAGAATATGCAATGGGATGCGAGGTTTCAAGAGAAGGCGATGTCTATAGTTACGGCATCCTCTTATTGGAGATGTTCACAGGGTTGAGTCCCACCGATGACACATTAAGAGACAATTTGACTTTGCATAATTTTGTGGCAGAAGCTTTGCCTGAACAAGTACTGAAAATTACGGATCACATTCTGCTTCAAGAAAGAGAGAATCATTTAAGCCCCAATAGCCCTCAGCATTGGCTCTCTGAAAGCGAGGGCATATTTCAAGATTGCTTGTTTATAGTGTATAATGTTGGAGTTGCTTGCTCCGATGAAGTGCCTAGAAGACGAATGAGCATTAGTAGAGCTGCAAATCAGCTACAAAAGATTAGAGAGAAACTCTTCGCAAGGGGTTTACATGGACAAAAATGAACAACAGGTTTATAGCATAACTTTTGTTGGAACTTTTCTCTTCTCTAGTTGCTATACATTTTGTAATGTTCATGCAAACGCAAACGTAGGGTGCGTTTGGTACAGCTTTGGAAATGGGTTTTGGGGAAATGCAAATATCTTTGGCCTAAAGGGTTTTGAGGAAATGCAAATTGCATTTGATAAAAAATTCTTTACAAAACTATTTTGGCGTAAAGAGTGTTTAGCAATTTTATTTTTATTTTTTATAAAGGGCTTTTGGATTTCATTTTTCTTTTTTGTTAAAAAATATTAAACTCTTTGTCGACTTTAGAGAAAGTAAGGGTAGTTTTGGAACAATTAGAGGTAAAATTGAAAAACTAAAATATTTATGATAGTAATTTTCCAAATATATATATATATATATATATATAGTTTCAGCATTTGGTCAAATATTGAAAACCCAAAATTGGTTCTTATCAGCATTGAGCCTTCAATTTTTCCAATGCCAACATTTGACTAAAAGCCCCTTGGACAGGCTTGCCAAACACCCCAGCATTTCTCCAAGAGACTTTGGAGGCTGAAAGCCTATTGAGAAAGCCGAACCCAACGCATCCGTAGAGGTAAAACACATAACTAAAGATCTTTCTTTAAAGACGATGGTTGTTTATCTTCCACCATCCGTATCTGTACATATGTTACTAGCATAAGGCCTGCAATACATTTTTTAGTACTGTCAGTTTACTAGAACTCTATTTTGGTGCTATAGTATATTAAAATGAATCCAAAATAAATTGACTTTGCTTCTTCTTCTTCTTTTTTATTGTTTCTTGTACGAATTGCAATTGGTTACCCTACTGGAAATTTGATTCAAAGAAAAGCTTGGCTTCTGCAGCTTGACAGGAAAGTACTAGGATGTCTGGAAGTGCTCTCGGTTCCTAGAGATATGTTTGCTCTGGTGGATGAATAAGGATGAGTAGTTTTCGGATTCAGCCTCCTAGGATGCGGTGATCCGAGGGAATGTATCGGTGGTTGGTGTGGGTAGCAAGATTGTCGGAGAATACTCCAGTAGGATCAGTCTCACTCAATTCCAATAATGTAGCTCTGTGTTTATTGGGTTTCTTTAGGGGTGCAAGTGCAAATTCTCCGGCACTGCTATCTCTGGATCTTATTATAATTATCTTGTTCTAGCATTTCAAGAAAGTTGTTATCACGTGTTTTTTGACAAGCGCTAAGCACGTATGGATGTAACTTATTATTGATATATCAAAAGCCCCTTTATGTTACTGTTTTGACGAGAATTGCCAACGTTTAATCTTTAAAAAGAAAAATAGTCTAAGTTACTTATGTCTGTCCTTCCAAGTTTGAAGAAGGTGTTTTTTCACAGACATATTTAATTAGAGAAGCAAAAGAGACCTGAAAAAATTTGAACTCATGAGTTCCAACTCTAATACAATGTGAGATTTGATGGAATCAATTGTTTCAAGTGTTTCAAAATTTTTAACTAATAAATGATGGTGTGGTTTAATATTTAAAATATTCTATCAAACATTGATAAATAGTACTGATTGATGGGGCTAATTTTGTCTAGGATTGGAGGAATATGTATTTGTCACTGGCATAACAAATGTATAGTTTAAAAAAAAAAACTGTAATCTAAACTAGCATTTAATTTGGAGAGATATGTCTGTTTGAAATTCAAACACATTATTTTGTATAGAGGTGTTAGCTCATGCAATGTGAAAAAAACACTATGTTGTACATTTTTTTTTTTTTGTGTATTATTTCGTGAAAAAACACGTTATTGGCACTATCTAAAACGCATGTATTATTTCATTGAAATAAACTAACCTCTCGCTATTTCTTAAACTTACAACTCAGACATTATGTTGTACATTTTCTTTTTGTGTCTATGAGTGGAGGAATATTAGAAATAAGGAGTAGCATAAGAAAGAGGCTATTTTCAATAAATGTAACATAAAATACCATTAAATATTTGAACAAACGTATGTTTAACGTGTTGTCTAGAAGAGAAATATATATTTGTGCAAATATGAAATTTACAGTTGAAAATAAATTTTATTCTTGAAGGGAAGAATTTCATACAAATATATGAAGAATGTTAATTGCCATGAGTTTGGCAACAGACTATTTTTCTTTCATTTGAAAAATCGGTGGCTGCTTACTAATAAAGATACAAAATCTAATGACAGTTCTAGAAATAGTTATAAATTAATAAAAGATGTTCATAATCAGATAGAATTTTATTTAAGGGGTAAACATCGGTCTAAGGTCAACCCTGGACCAACTCGGGACCAACCTTAGACCAACCTAACCCTACCCTGTCTTGGTCTAGTTCCCAAGGGGACTGGATTGGTCCTTGATCCTAGGATCCCTTAACCAGCATTGTAAGGGTTGGTCTTTGATCCTTGGAATTTATGGTCAGTTCAATTTGGACCCACCAATATATATATTATAAAATTTCTAAAATATATTATATATTATATATCTAATATATTATTTACAATTTTTTTTATATAGAGAAAACCCTAAGTCAAATAGCGTCAACAGCATTAAACGGCTCTTTAGTAAGGAGTCCAAGTAAGTTTACACTATTTTTTAATAGCTTAGACTTTTAATATCTTTTATGGCATCAACAGCCATAATTTGCAACGGAGAACAATATTTGTGTGAGGAGTCCTCATAGTGTCCAAAATGGTGTAAACAACTCCTCACGGTATCCTCCTCCAGTACTCGTTCTCTTCTGTGTCTTTGTCCTCTTAGTCTTTAATTTGCCAATATCAAAAGAAACAACTTCCTCGCTCGCCGCTTGACACTTGCCTCACTCACTTTTGGTCGCTAGCGCCGCTCGCCGCTTGCTACTCGACGCTTGCCCCGCTCACCACTCTTCACTGACCTTGCTAGTCACCAAACCCATTAGATCGATCCGGTCCTCAATTGTCTTTTCAAGAAGTACAAAAAATGAAACAAAAAAATTATCGGTTAGTTCGGTCATCAATCCCAAGCTCAATAGGGTCAGTCCTTGGTCCCGAAAATTGATGACCAATACTGTGCGGATTGGTTCTAGGGTTAGGGGTGGACCGGTCCAACCCGAACTATGCTTACCCCTAATCAAAACTCAATTTATCACATGTATTAATAGCTACTTGTCAAACATTCTTTAGGAAAGTTATGAAAGAATAAACATTATTGAGAAATACAATTTTTATTGTTGGAACTTTATAATTTAAAGTAAATAATATTTTTCATGTGAAACATAATCTTAGGATCAACTTGTGACTAGCTCCGTCAAAAGAAGCCCCCTCGAGTAGACTGTAAAGAAAGATTTACCAAAGCTTTCCAAGGTAATGAGTGTAGACGGGTCCAATTCAACTAAAAAAATTAGACTAAATCAGCTTGGATCAACCGGTTCGAGGCAATAATCCATGAAAGGACTAAACCTGATATGTAATGTTGTGTTTCTCTCGGTTATGGTAGAGTTCTCTCTCGCGACATGCTCGAGTTTGCTTTCATGTCTTCCTCTACATTCCCTTCCTCTTCTCGCTTCTTCTCCTATACTTCACATTCTGGCCGCGCTACCTCCGACTCTCATTGCTTTCCTCCTCGTTAAGCTCTGTTGTCGTCACTGGAATTGCATGTGAAGATCCTACCTTTTCCGTCATTCAACGAAGTTCTTCTCTGTTTCTCTACCCTGTCAATTGGGCTACTGGCCGCTTACCTTGCTTTTCCTCCGAAGTTCCAGTGTTGCATGTGGTCGATCCTTGACATGCAACCCAAGAAAGCTTGTGCTCTGAATTGGGTTCCTGTCAATTAATCTATTTCAGTAACTTGACATTTCATAATGGCTACGGATGAGAATGACAACTCATCGCGAATTGCTTCACTGTGCCACCGTTTGGGACGACTATGCTCGGAACAAGAACTGGAGGTATGGGAAGATGTACATGCAACGGACAACATTAAAGAGTGTCGACTCATCCTCGTGGGTAATATCTTCACCAACCCTACTATCAATTTACCTGTTTTTCAAATAGCAATGAAGAAAGCGTGGCGTGTTGATCACGTTGACATCTCTTCTAGCGACAGTGGGCTCTACATCATCAAATTTCGATCTGAAATAGAAAAACGGCATATATTAGATGGAAGCCCTTGGTTATTCTCTGGTCATCTAGTCAACCTACGCCCATGGCAACCAAATACTCCTTTACATTGTTATGATTTCTCCAAGTGTGCATTCTGGGTTCATGTAATAGGCTTACCTTTGGAATGGAATACTCCTCAACTTCTAAGTAGAGCAGTGCAGCAGATGGGAAGAGTGCTAGAAGTGAAACCCGATACCTCTGGGAGGGTTCGCATTGAAATTGACCTGCAAGCACCTTTAAGGACAGGAAAGCTCATTAGCATCGCAGGAAAACCTCTATGGCTCGATTTCCGTTATGAGAGATTATCCCACTATTGTTATTCTTGTGGGAAACTTGGGCATTATGCAGCCTCATGTAAAGATTACCCTTATGAGAAAGCTCAATTTGAGGGTCGAGAAACAATGGTCTATGGCCTGTGGCTGAGGGCAGAGGTCAGACAACCTAGCCCCTATTGGGATGCTTTTTACAATCCTAAATCTCCGGTAGAGCTTATGGAAGAGACCGTACCTGAAACCCCTCCAACGTTGCCCCTCCCCCTCCCAGCTTTACCTCCAATAGCTCCTGTTTCAGAGGCCCCTATTTCGACCCCAGTTATTCCATCAAGGACTTCCACTAGGATGGATTCCGTTAATCCAGTCTCCAGAACAACAGACTTGGTACCTGCAAATGCCAAGTTAAAGAGTATTCAAATTCCTTCCATGGACATTCCTCACCAGAAGAAACAAAAAATCCTTTGAACACAGATAGCAGTGGGATCAAGCAATAAAACTAAGCGATATTCCCCTTATGAGACTCGGTCTAATTATTCTTCTGATTTGGATGAAACCCAACTGTTGGACACCCCAGTGTTGGTGGCTGATGATCACTCTCTTCGGGCTTTGGCGGCTGGCCCTCAACAGCCACCACGTTCCAAATGAAACTATCAAGTTGGAATTGTCAGGGGTTGGGCAATCCCCTGACAATTCAAGCCCTAAAGGCTTTGTTAGCCTCTGAAAAGCCCAATTTAGTTTTCTTAATGGAAACAAAGAACGTAGAATCAGTTTTGAAGAACTTACAATGTCGCTTTCACTTCTCTCACTCTTTTTTAAGGGATCCAGCCGGTTTGTCTGGAGGACTTGCAGTGTTTTGGATTGACCTTTTTGATGTTACTGTTCTTTCTTCGGGGACAGAATTTTGTAGATATCATAGTTCTGGATCCGATGACAGCTGCTTCGATGCACATAACATGCCTGCATGCCCCTGCAACATATCAAGCTCGGCAGGAATTTTGGGATACCATCAGGTTAATCTACGCAGCAAATCACTTACCTTGGATGTGCGTAGGGGAATTCAATGATTTCCTATCCCCCTGGGAGAAAGTAGGTAGAAGACGGGCAATTTATTCTAGAATGTCATCTTTTCGGAAATTGATCAATGACTGCGCCTTAATAGAATTGGAAAGTAAAGGGTGTGAATTTACCTGGTCTAATAATAGAGCTGGGGATGCTCTGGTGAAGGAGAAGTTAGATCGAGTATTTTGCTCCTAGGAGTGGAGTTTATCATATCCTTCTGCAGAAGTGCTTGCTCTTCCACCTATTGGCTCGGATCACTGTCCACTTATGCTGCACACTCATTATCAATCTGTCAAGCCACCAAAGACCTTTCATTACGAAGCTTTCTGGGGTCAACATTACGAATGTAAAGAGGTGATTCAATCAGCATGGGAGAGGAGTCATACCTCTTTAACCTCAAAACTGCAGGCAGTCTCCCTCAAGCTAGCTAACTGGAGCAAGTCTCGTTTTAGTAATGCCCAGCAGCGCATTCTTCAATTACAGCAACATCTACAAACCATTACTAACAGGAAATCTTATCAGGTGGGAGATAAGGAGTTAGCCACTTCAATTAGAACAGAAATTCAAAAACTGTGGACTCAAGAGGAGCAGTTCTGGGCTATGTGTTCACGTCTTAACTAGTTGACATGGGGTGATAAAAATTCAAAATTTTTCCATGCATGTACAGTGCAAAGAAGACAAAAAAACCGAATTTTTATGCTTAAAGATGAAAACCAGAACTGGACACGGGAGCCAGAACAGCTCAAAGCCATGACTATGGGTTTCTTTTCTCATCTATTTCAATCAGTGGGAACCCGAGACTTTCACCCATTTTTAGAACAATGTCCAGCAGTAGTCACACCACAAATGAATGATAAATTAATGAGTATGGTAACAGAAGAGGAGGTATACCAAGCTACATTTCAGTTGGGTGCTTCCAAGGCTCCTGGACTAGATGGCCTCAACGGTCTTTTCTACAGGCATCACTGGAATATCATCAAAACAACAATCGTCAAAACTGTTCAAGAGTTTTTTCAATCAGGTTGTATGCATCCTAACTTAAACAGAACGATTCTGGCCCTGGTTCCTAAAGTACATCATCCAGAAAGCATCGACCAGTATCGTCCCATTAGTCTATGTAACTTCTCTTACAAGATTATCTCTAAAGTTATGGCTAACTGACTAAGATTTGGCTCCCTAGATTGATCACACCAGAACAAGCAGCATTTGTGAGTGGCAGACATATACAAGATAATATCATGGTTGTTCAGGAAGTACTTCACCAGTTTAAAGTGAGAACAAGAACAAAAAGATTCAATCTTATTCTGAAAACTTATATGCAGCTTATTTGCAGCAGTTGGGCTTTACAACTAGATGGGTAACTATGGTGATGGCTTGTATCACAACGGCTTCTTTCAGTATTCGTTTTAATGGGGAACAACTTTCGTATTTTAAACCTACCAGAGGACTCCGTCAAGGTGACCCCCTATCCCCTTATATTTTCATATTACTTGCCAATGCTCTGTCTACAGTTATAAAGAAAGCAGTGGATATGGGTCAATTACAGGGAATTCAATTTAATCAATCCTGTCCTAAGTTATCCCATTTGTTCTTCGCTGATGACGCAGTCTTTTTCCTCAAAGCCACAATTTCTGAATGCCAAAATCTTGCTAATATACTACACCAGTATTGCCTAGCTACAGGATAGCTTATTAACAAGAACAAATCAGGGCTATTCTTCAGCAAAAACTGTCATATGACTCTACAAACTAATTTAGCAAGAGAACTACGAATACCTATGTGGTGAGCAGATATGACAAGTATCTGGGAAAACCCTTTGACTGGGGACGTTCAAAACGTGAGATGTTCTCCTGGATCCTAGCAAAATTAAACGCAAAATTAGCTGGTTGGAAGAAAAACTTCTTATCAAAAGGTGGCAAGGAGATTTTACTGAAAGCAGTAATACATGCATTACCTCAGTATGCTATGTCCATCTTTAAGCTTCCTTTGTCACTCTGCAGATTAATAGAGAAGAAGATATCAGCATTCTGGTGGAGCAAGAGCAATAATGAATCAGGTGTTCATTGGACAAACTGGTCAGAATTAAAGCACTCGAAAACAGAAGGGGGCATAGGATTCAGAGATCTAATCAATTTCAATTAGGCGATGCTTGGTAAGCAAGCTTGGCGTCTTTTCCAGCAACCTAATGCTATTTGGAGTCAACTTTTCAAGGGACTCTACTTTAGATACTCTTCTTTTCAAAGTGCAACCTCAGGCTATAGACTTTCATGGGGATGGCGGAGTATGCTAAAGGGTCGAGATGCTATTCTCCCTAAACTCCGGTGGCTAGTTGGGGATGGATCTAAGATTAGCATTAGAGAAGATACTTGGCTTCCACTTGGAAAATTAGGAGGCATAGCAGTGGAGGGTGAACCTGTTCTAGTTGCTGATTTAATAAATTCATCTACTGCAGCTTGGAAGAAGGAGCTTATTTCTAACCTTTTTAATGGATAGGTATGTGAAGCGATCTTAAGCACACCTATCAACCCTTCACTTCTAACTGATCAATTAGTTTGGACTGCCACTTCCTCAGGTGAATTCACAGTTAAAAGCTGCTGCCATTATCTGTCCTCAACCCAACAAAACCATCCTACTACAGCTTCCTCTTCTTATCATAATCCTGTTCGATTATGGAAAAAGATTTGGCATATGCAAACTGCTCCTAAGATACGTGTTTTCATGTGGTTAGCCTGTAAAAACGCCCTTGCGACTAAGGCAAACCTATACCACAGACATATTTCCCCCAATCCCTACTGCACCCTATGTAATCAACACACTCCAAAAACCATTGAACACCTGTTTTTCTTTTGCAATTGGACTCGAGACATATGGACTCATGAAAAGATCAGGATCTCAATCTCACTTACCTCTGTGCGTCGCTGGATGAGTGGGTTGCGGCTAGAGCCACTCATTCTAGGACTTCCCCAAATTTTGAAGTGCTTGCCAATCTGCTGTGGGAGATTTGGCGTCAGAGAAACAACGCAATCTTCAGGCAGCAAACCCCGAATCCTATCCAAGCTGTGGAGAACGCCCTAGCCCAGCATAGGATATTCCAGATTCTCCAGCCCTCTGCACATCGGTTTCAAAACTCCAACATCAGTCCCGATCACCGATGGAAACCCCCCGAAAAAGGTACTATTAAATGCAATATTGATGGGGCTTTTTTACCAGGGACCGAGCAAGGCACAGTCGCATGTATTTACAGAAATTTTGAAGGAAAACTCATTGATATGTTCACGAGAAGCGTTCCTGCTCAATCGGCTTTCCAAGCTGAGATCTTCGCTCTTATTCTGGCCATCCAACAGCTGATCTAGCAGGGGCTTCATCTCCAACGCGTCTTGTTTGAATCGGACTGTTTGTTACTGGTGGAGATCCTTCGGCAGAAGCAACAGCCGCCATGGATGGAGCGTCACCTCTTCGCAGTTCTTCAAGATCTGTTTTCTTGATGCCCTAACGCCTCTCTCTAGCATGTACGTCGCGAAGCCAATCTAGCAGCTGACTAGGCTGCCAAAGCCCATAGGGTTCACAGCCCGGTCCGACACTGGCTAATTTTTCCTCCCCCTCTCTTTCAGGATATTGTATTAAGCGACGCTTTAGTCTCAGGCTGTACTTTTCCTTTAATATAATCTATCGGTATTTTCAACCAAAAAAAAAAAAACCGGTTCGAGGCCATTTTGAGGGAGAATCGATTTTATTCACTGCTATGTGAACCCAAAACTGGCTTAGGACTAATTCGGTTCCTAGTTTCAAGGCAAGAACTGCCACTTTCCTAAGCTAGTTTTGAAACTTCTTTGAGAAAATATACATCTTTTGCATCTATCAGGAATCGACCATCATTTTCAAGATGAACAAACAACAATATAACCATTTAATCAAAATCTATATTTTTGGTGCAATGGTACAATTTTTATATTTTACTATAAGAATTGATTTTTTATACACAAATATAAAATGGGCCAGCTCCCAATCCAATATCGGGACTAGGAGTCACAAGGAAAATTCCTAGTTCCAAGCGAGAACCGATTACCCCTAAATGAGTGGACATATATGGAGTAAGGATTCCAAAAGTTAAAAGTTAAATAATTTATTATAATTATGAGTTTTTCTGGACAAAAAATCATCGAAATTTAATGGCAGAAATGATTTACTGTTTTCTTATATATATATATTTCTTAATTTTAATTAATTGAAATTTGTTAGCTTAACTTCATAAATTAGTGTACACGGTAATAAACTTTGTGGGAAAATAATACGATTGATTAAAAACTAATTATGTATGTTATAGTGATAAAAACGACCTTATATTTACGATCTTTTAGAATCATGTAGTCACAACCATCTCTTACAGTTGTATTTTTGGATCAAAGCATCATCAAATTTGAGATACGTAGCAATTTCAAATTTCAAACATAAAATTTCTTCTTGGGACCTGATTCAATCTTCAAAGATTTTTCTAACTATTTTCTTGTGAAGTTTTATTGAAGCATCTATAACTATCTCTAGCTTAGATTGGACATCACATTAGTTTTACAACCAAGCTTTCATTAGCATCCCTATACTCTAAAAAAGCCACGTATGGATTTTTAAATTGACAATGATCGATCAAAAGAAAACTTGAAAATAAGTGTGCCAAAGGTTCTAAAACTTATAAGAAAAGTGTAATTGAGTTCTAAAATATTAAAAAATACAATCAAGTCTTAAAAAAAGGCTCGAAAATGAGCCAGCCAATTTCCACGTGAGTTAGCTGACGTGGTGGTGCCCGCTGGGAATGATGTGGCATAAAAAATATAGACCACAGAGCCTCCAAGCCAACTATTCAGCCAGAAAATGAATCGAAAAAACACAAGGTTAGACGGATGCAGGACAAGATCGTGCCGACCACCTTACCAGTTTGTTTCTTATTTCAATCTGGTTAGTTGACAATATCGAGGATTTGGCATACTTTTTGTCATTTGATTTTCCTTTTTAGACTCCGCGATGAGAGCCAAAAACCCAACTACTTATTTTGGTCGCTACGACTTTGGTCGGGCAAATCGAGTTTGAAGATCCAAGCCTCGAGACCCTGTGCAATCTTAGGGAATCGTTTATCAATTTCACAAATATGACAGATTTATTTACATGTTTTCAGGTTTGAATTTAAATATAGGAGACAAAAGGCTCTAAAGAGGATTTTTTTTTTTTTTTTTTGGTCTCTCTCTAAAGAGGAATTAAAAGAGTACAAATATTTTCTTTGATAACTATTATAAAAATCTTCTAAATTCGTATTGGACATTGTGACACACATTAAGGGCTTTAGAACAGGGATCTTGAAATTCGAATCTTGACATGGTCAATTTTCTTGAGAATTGCGATGTAAGTATTTGTCATGATGTTCACAACAACTTTGACAATTGAAGTTACAGTAATTAACTTGATAATTAATATAATCGTAACAATCACAACTTCCAATCAAATTTCATGAATATTGAAAGAGCCATGGAAAATAAATCTTCAAATTTCTGGGATAGTCATTTTGCAATGGGTTGCACAATAAACAAGGCTTTGATACCAAGTATGGTAAAATAGAAGCGCGTAGCAAGATGGGTTCAAAATGTATGAGACGTAAGGAAAAATCATATAGTAAAAAAGGGGAAGAATATAGAGAAAGCCGAAAGAAAAAAGATACCAAATCCAAATGAGAAAGATGAAGCCCTTCTCCTAGTATAGGCTGGGTTCAGGGAAATGAAGAGGCCTGGCCAACCCCCACCGTGAGAGGGTTGGCCAGGGTGGCGGCGAAGAAATGCTAGATAGGCAATATTTAATAATCAAATCGATCAAACTTAGAAAAAAACTCTTGCCTTGGGCCTTATTTTTTGGCAAGACCTAACAAGACTCCTACCAGGAAAATACCTATCAATGATGAATAGAGAACCTAAATAAAAATGTATCCTAAATCCAAGAAAATGTCAAAAACTAGTTTAAACAAGGTGGTTGAGGAAATCTTGCCCCGCATCAATTGGTTGAGCTCTTTTCCAGAAAAGATGTGAAGCAAGCTAAATGTCCCGAGGGCAAGTATCCTGATTATTCAACCAAGACACTTGGGAATTAGACCAGCAACCAAACCAGCATAAGCTCAGTTTGGGGTAAGGATTCATGGGAATCCTCTTGTCAAGCCAAAATATCGGTACTAACCTGAAGCAGTACACACAATAGAAATTGTTGCAAATCAAGTCGCGACCATCAAAAGAACTTCCCATCCACATGGATTTGTAGTCCTTAGATAGCCTGACTAGATATCCTTCTGAGAGCAGCACTTTACATGAACTTAAAGATACCCAAAGAGAGGGGTAAGAACGCTTCAAGTGCCAAAAGTTGACACAAAGGGCCAAAAGTTACGAAAGGTACACTTAAGTGCCCACATTCGAAGAAAAACGGATCACTTAAGTGTCACTCCGGCCAAAAGGCTGTCGTGGCATTTTTCCAACGAATTTTCGGTGAAGTGAGCCCAAAACGACGCCGTTTCACCGATGTGGCCAAATAATGCAAAAACGGCGTCGCTTTGGACTAACGTGGTAAAAAATAATATAAAAATTAAATAAATTTAATTTAAAATTAGATTTAGTTAAAATATTTAAAAAATAATTTTAAAATTAAATTTAGTTAAAATATTTAAATAATAATAATTTTAAAATTAATAAAATTAAATAATAATATAAAAAAGTGGGGGCGATGGTTGAGGGCAAGCCCTCGGCCACCACCGCCGCCTCCTCGCCATCGACGGGAAGGGTGGCGACGGAGGGGTGAGTGTTGGCCGGGGGTCGCGACGGCGAGCCTCGCCCTGAGATCGAGGCGAGGGTCGCAGCCCTTGCCCGGATCCGGCGAGGGTCGACGGCCTCGCCCGGCCGAGCCAAGGGTCGCCTCCCGCCGGGGGTCGCCCGACAAGCGTCGCCGAGATCCTGGGGCGAGGGCTCGCGTGCCCTCGCCGTCGGGTCGACCGAGGTCGCCGACCCTAGCCAAGGGCCGGCGACCTCGACCGACCCTCTCCCCTCGGTCACCAGCCCTTCCCGACGACGGTGAGGAGGCGGTGGTGCTGCCCTCGCCCACCCCCCTTTTTTATTAATTTTATTAATTTTTTTAATTTTAAAATTATTATTTTTTGATATTTTAATTAAATTTAATTTTAATTTATTATTTTTTAATATTTTAACTAAATCTAATTTTAAATTTAGTTTATTTAATTTTTATATTATTTTTTATCACATCAGCCCAAAACGACGTCGTTTTTGCATTATTTGGCCACGTTAGCGTGCAAAACGACATTGTTTTGGGCTCGGTCACGGAAAAATACCACATCGGCATTTTGGGTGGATTTTGGCTGGATTGGCACTCAAGTGATCCATTTTGCTCCGATTTTGGCACTTAAGTGTACATTTCGTAACTTTTTGCACTTAAGTATCCATTTGTGCTAATTTTTGGCACTCCAGGGGTCCACGTCCCCCCAAAGGGAAGGATTCTTGGAAATTGACCAAGTTTAGCAAGCACTAGTTTACAAGAAGTTAAGATAATCGAGGGGGAGAAACAGCTATGAGGATTGGCCAAGCTCTTTAAATTACAAACAAGGAATATTTTCATCAGAAATCTTCCAACTTGCAAGCTGCAATAGAATCCAAAAGCCATGAATTGCTGGCCACTTTTGCTCCTGTTGATCTAGCGAAAGCCTCTGTACTAGAGAGCCTGCGCTTGATGATAATATCCCTGCTCAGACCTCACTTGTCTGGCATCTCAAGGCTGTATATTATGAAAGTTGAAGGGATAGATGGAGGTAAGGGCTAGCTCATCGCAAGGAATGGACTTTCTGCAAAGCACAGTGCCTCCAGTGGAAACTACAAGATCTTGTAAGTATCCTTTGTATGAAGGATCAGAATCTCCCATGAAATAGAACTTCAGCCCGTCAAATAGTATTGGTTGCTGCATAGGAGGAAACCAACCAAAATTAGATGCCAGTCCACAATCCACATGCATGAATGATAAGACGCTATATTTGAATCCCATAGCATAGCATGAGCATGCATAAAATGAGCACATTAAGAGTGGAAGTTTACATGGGAACTGAATTGTTCAAGTCATTTCAATTACTAGGTTAGATAATCAAATTGGATGATGGGACTTTCAAGCCCAACGACTTTTCAGTGAAATGCTCACTGCAATACAAATATGTGAAGCCCTTCGATACTGTGCTACACAGTTATGCTGCCATGACAGTTTACAGTGGCAGCTACTTCAGTCGGATTGCATTATGACACATGCAAGTCCTCTTACTATAGAATGCCAGATTTCATCAGAGATGTACTCAAATATAGTTGAGGGGCACATCAATGGAATAGCCAACAGAAATTTTATAATATAATGTCTGAGAATATTAGATAACTAAAAATAGTCAAACGGATGACGCAGTTGAGTGAAATAGATGCCCACCATGTTAATGACTCTGTCTTCCAAGTCGAGGACTGTTCCTTATTCCACGAATGTCAACATTAATTTCATATCACTCCTCATTTACATGTTCCATTGCTTCCATGCAAGCTTTTATCCCTGGACACATGAACACAAAAGACACTAGCCTTAGCAACATAAACACACCACGGACCGATATACTAGGATTTGAATACTATATTTAATGTTAACAGTTCTATACTGACATTCAACACTCAGTATCCACTTGCCCTCCAGGATACCCATCAAGATTTTGAACGTCCTTTTGCAAGCTCCATTTTCATCTGTTGATGCAATCACATTGGTCACAGTTGGATTCCATTTTTGCACTACTGTTGCTCTGGATGCCCTCCCAAATTGAGAAACCGCTTCCTGAAGTTCATGGATCAATGACTTTCAATAATCCTAAATGATACATTCAAATATCAAAAGCCTCAAATCCATCAATAATTTATTACCCTCTCAGTTTTTGTTAAAGCTGAACAACACAGCACTATTTTGTCCTGAGATCCACGATAGATCCGCTTCAAGCTTGCACCGTGCTGATGTTTCTTGTCATTTTCATCATGAACAAGTTGTGATCGTGTGGCACCCCTCAACGGCCCCCAATCTATTAGGGTCGCCACAGTTCGCTTACCTTTCACTTGCCTTATTAACATGTCACTCTGATACCATTTCAATTGCAGCAGGTCCATACAACCCGGGGGTTTACATCTTTTAGATCGGTCCCTTGCGCAATTTATATACGGAAGCACATCTAACAAAATCCCTTCCCTATATTCAGAAAACGATGCACACATACTAAACATCTTATATAAGTTAAAGCCGAACACGTTTATTTACATAAAGCAGATGGACATCTTTAGTCGGTACATCAAAATGCCATAGTCTTCTATACTTGGCTACACTTCAAAAGATGACCGACATCTCATCCAACAGTCATACACTTAAAGTCCATCGATCAGTGTCGGCGTCCAAAAGTTCCCTCCTTTGCTATCCTCCTCCTCGCGGTCATATCCAACCACTCAATCCATCTACTAATATGAAATGTTGGTCCCCGAAAGGGGTGAGTATAGCCACTCAGCAGGTAAAAGATCCGTAAAAGATCCGATAACCACTCAAAGCATCATACAATACAATCATAGTATAATACATGTCATACATGCATTCCAGACATTACTTACCTTGAAGCCATACATATACCATCATACATTTTCATCACAATTATATCACATACATGTCATCATCATCATCATGCTATACCCATATCATCATCATCATGACATCATCATATCATACACATGTCATCATCATCATCATGTCATCATCATATCATACACATGTCATCATCATCATCATGTCATCATCATATCATACACATGTCATCATCATCATCATGTCATACCCATATCATCATCATCATGACATCATCATATCATACACATGGCATCATCATCATCATCATGTCATCATCATATCATACACATGTCATCATCATCATCATCATCATCATGTCATACCCATGTCATCATCATCATCATATCACATGTGCCATCATCGTTACCATGTATCCATGCACATATCATCATCATATCACATGTGCCATCATCGTTACCATGCATCCATGCACATGTCATCATCATATCACATGTGCCATCATCGTTACCATGCATCCATACACATATCATCATCATTTCACATGTGCCATCATCGTTACCATGCATCCATGCACATATCATCATGTCATGCATATATCATCATGCATATTTCAATTTCAATTTCTCACTTTCATCTTTTCATATTGGACCGCCACGTTTCTCTTTCCCAGGACCAATGTTTGCATCTCACATTCATCACTCGCGCCCAATCCTGGCATTGCGAGAACCATCCGGGTATGTATCCAAGATATAACCGGGCATCCGGCCCCCCACATTCCGGGCATCTCGTATCCCAACTAGCATCACGAGGCATCCCCTTGGGCACAAACCTCCAGGGCTTTCGGCATTTACACTCCCTGGCCGGGCATCTCGCATCCCAACTAGCATCGCAAGGCATCCCCCCGGGCACAAACCTCCGGAGCTTCCGGAATTACGTACCGACATACCACCAGGATTCCCCCCTCCTCTGGAATTACGTACCGTATACCACCGGGCATCCCGACACTCCCGGGGAATCGTCGGCTCACCCCGACGGCTTCCTCATTTATCTCAATTCACATCTTCAATTATAATTCAATTTAACATGGCATGTGATGTGATGGCAATCAATATCATATTCATCATTGAATTCATACATGCACCTCAAATCATCCATAACAATACAATTCATGAATCCATGCAATTTAAAATGGTCCATATTTCATGCTTTTTCAAAGTTTACAAAATTCCAGCATGTGCCATTTTAGAAAATATTTAAATTAAATATCCATATGCTTCTCAAAGATCACGAAATCAAGGCATGTGATAGACAAGTCAATAAGATAACAATTTCATGAAAATACATGCCCAATAGAGTTCCACACAAGAAGGTACAATTCACACAAAACAGCATGCAAATTTTCGGATGGAAACAGAATGCACAGTTTCCGAAATAATTTAATTAAAATATCCAAACGACCTCCGAAAATTATGAAATTTTACCAGGTTATCGCCAAGACACTAAAGTATATTTTTAATGAAGACTTCTAAGCCAAATTCGTTTTAGATTATTTTCTACAGTCACACGAAACTTCTGGATCTAACACCGAATCGTCCAGTGCATGCTTCTCCGAAATACTGAGTCTTCACCTACCTATTCTTCTTCGTTTCCTCTAAAATTTGGATATGTTTTACATCAAGTTTCATGAAGAGATCTAAGTCAAATATCCAGAGTATAGTCGTCATTTAGGTCCATGAAGTCTCGGGTGTCCTGTACCACGTCTCCAGAATTACCGTCTTCAAGATTTAGTCGATTTACTAGGTTATACTTGTTCATTTTGATTCAAATTTGAGTATGTTATAGCTTAAGATGTCCCCTACAACTTTCATGAAGAAATCGAAGAGAGATTCTTAGCACAATCAACATGCAACCACAAATCCATCAAAAGGTCAGTGAAGTCGTTCCAGATCTGAGGTCTCCGTAGGATGAGAGTTTGACCCCTCAAATCTCCATCATTTTGTACCAAATTTTAGTATGTTGTAGTTTAAGATGTTAGATACAACTTTCATGAAGAGATCAAAGTCAGAATCGAACTCAAAACATGCATGCAAGCTCTCACAAAGTTCTGACTCAGGCGGTTCATGCGAAAACATTCCAGATCTAGCATCTCCGTAGGATGAGAGTTTGACCCCTTAAATCTCCATCATTTTGCACCAAATTTTAGTATGTTGTTGTTTAAGATGTTGGCTACAACTTTCATCAAGAAATCAAATTTAAAATCGAACTCAAAACATGCATGCAAGCTCTCACAAGATTCTGAGTCAGGCGGATCTCACGAAAACAGCAAGCATCTCCAAGAACAAGTTCTAGCTTCGGTTTCTCCCTCCTAATCACCCAAAATTCGACACTACTCCAAACATACATGCCACACACACATGCAAGAGTAGAAAACGGATCCCAACTTGCCTCTAGACCGAGGAGAACGACAGCACACAGCGGACGAACGGGCGGCATGCAGTGGCGACGGGCGAGCGGACCTCCTCCCTCGCTCGGCTCCTCCCTCTCTCTCTCGGCTCCTCACTCTCTCTCGGCAACTCTCTCAAAACCAGCCACTCCCTCTCTCTCTTCCTTTTGGTTGTATTTATATTGCATGCATCCCCTCTTTGCATGGGGGACCCTTGTCCCTAAGAAGGAGCAAGTGTCTCCTTGGTTGAAGACACTTGGAGGAAGCCATGCGGCTCCTCCTTCCCCCTCCATGCGCCGACAGCCCAATGGGCTCTATGGGCCTGGCCTCTTGGCCCACTTTAGGCCCATCTCACTTGGGCCTAAGGTCCAAACTTAAATGGCCCAAGTTTATTTTATTTTATTTTTATAATACATCTTAGTCATTATTTAAATAAATATCTAATTGCATAAATAATAAGGCCATTAAACTTATAGTCACAAATCCATAAATTCCAATTTATGATGCACATGGCCAATGATAGAATTTTCTTTCCTATCACATAATTATCCATTAAAAGCTTGGCCATATATCTTATTGCAAATTATGGATTAAATGGCCATAAAATAACTTGATGGTACTTCCATCACCTATTCATAGACTTTTAATGTAACTAGAGGTTGCCATGAATTTTGGGATGCCACAGATCGCCAGTCAAAGTTATGCGTAAGCCATCTCATCAGGGTCATAATATTACCCAAAAATAGGTCATTAAATCAAACTTGTTAAGGATGTTAGCATACTCTTCTTCTGAAGAACTCTTCATCTCTAGAGGTCTGGGAATTTCAATAGGTAATCTAGAGGAAAAGTGAAGCGGGCACAATAGAACAAAATTAACGTGTTTCGATAAGAATTTCAGAAAAATAAAAACATTTGTGTTAAGATATAAGCTGTCCCCAGCCAAATGTTGCATACAAATTACGTGTGCATCTGTGAAACTTACAGTATCCCATCTACATTGGGGGATCTTCATGGCACAAGTGAGATGAAAACTCTTGTGACAACTTTTCTCATAGCATCCAAGAGCTGCCCCTTTGATTCAACAGCAGCAACATTTTATTCTTCGACTCCTGAGTACTTCAGCTTCAAGATCAATAGCTTTACCATCCACAAAATAGATGTTAGGAGCCCTGCACATGTATAGTTCCTCCTCTTTAAGCTCAACCACATCAAAACTAATAGCCGTCTTTGATACAAGACAGTCACAATTTTGAAGTTTGAGGCTTGTGCAACCACTGTTTTAATATAGTTTAAAGATGGAAGGATGCAGAAACATATGATGTGATCACCATTGAGACATTCCTTTTGACATCCATTAACCAGATTTTTGGCTCGTTATATAAATGTAAAGTGGAAGGTGGTTGCTTTTTTGTCATATTTCAAGTGTTTCTTACCATTCAGTGCAATTCTTGTGTAAAATGTATGATCCTAGATCCTCCATTGTAATCTGCAGGAACAGGCTCCCCATCACTGTAGTGGACCATCTCTCCTGAAGCCTGCCATTGTATGTTGCATGTGTAGCATTTTGAGCTTCCGAGTCTAAGGCATTACATTCCAGATCAACCCAGAAAATAAAAGTTGCATGAAAATAAAGCAAATGGACCTCTGAGCATTCTGATGACTGGCAGAAAGCACACTGGACGTCTCGGGGAATGGTCCCACATTTTCGCAAAACCATTTCATCTGAATCTTGAAGTTTCTCAGCTATTGGAAACTCAGTTGCACCTCTCACGTCATGATTTGTTTGAGCTTCCTCAACCTGGGCATCATCACCAACCTCTGGATTCCCATCATCCACCCCAGCATCTAAGATTACCAAAGAATTACATTTCTCACTACCCTTTAGTCTCAATCCTCAATCCTCTGTTAGCAACTTTCCAGACTTCATTCCCTCGCTGTTGTCATCCTTATTTCTCACTGTACATGACTCTTTGAGATTCACCAACGGAGAAGTTGAAAGGGATGAGTCGTGCACCAAGTTTTCGCTGGCTAGGTCTTGGATGGCGGGCCCTTCAAAATTGATTCTCACTCCTGCAGATATCGGCTTTCTTTCATTCAACATTGTAAGATGATCTTTCTGGAATGGAAGGTCAAGGTTGTGGTTATTTCCAGTCTTGAAAGAGCTAGTATCATCATCATTATCCTGTTTCAAAGCTGGAGTCTCAGCTACTTCAGTGACACTGCAGCCGTTGCCTGGAATCTCAGCAGAGCCATCTCCATCTGTTGTCTTAATTTGACCACTAACAGAACCCGATTTCTCACTTTTTTTCAATTTGTCTTTTTCGGTCAACATATTTTCATCACTATGCCATGATGGCTGTTCATGACAGGTTTCACATGTTTCATTTGAAGCAAGACGAGCTGCAGGACTCTGCTTGGTATTGCCAGTCATAGAGTTCATCTGGGACTTTCCACTCCTATTTCTGCGTCTCTTTTTGGATGCAACTTTCCTCATCTGATTATTCTCAGTCATTGATGCAGAAGGGAAATTCAGGGATTGCACATCATCAGTACCAATTCGATTATCAAAATTTCTGATTGTTCAAACAATTTTTTGTTGTGAGGCTTCCTTGAAATCTTTCTTACTACCAGTTACCTGCACCGCACCGAAAATGTCACAATCTACAAAATAAACACAGAGAAATCATGAATCTAATTAGCACACAAAACATGGCCTGATCAATACCTGAACTTTTCTGGGACTTGAACAAAGTTCAGGGGAGCAAGGTCTGTGTCCATTCAAATATCTCACTGTCGTAAAATTCTCTGGCCACAGGATTACCATTATTGTTTCCCTGCAAAATTTGTGTCTAAGGGTGAGGTAATTGAGAAAGTCTTAAGTCCAATAATCTATTGTTCAACTGATATTAACTCTGGAATCGAGGCAACTGCACCTACTGCAAGAATGAGTTTGAGTTGTTAAACATAGAGGTTGTAGTAAAATCAGAAGGTGATATTACTAGTAGTTTTCCATAACTAGTGAAGTTCATGCAAAATGTTGAGATAAAAGTTTATTTGCAGTTGGCAACTTAAAAAATGATTACACATACAGTTCTAATTATGATCAAGAACCACATTCACCAAATGTCATGCTACTATGAGATAAAACATTTGATAAGTTAGATGGATTTTAATAGAGTGATGGAAACTAACCTCAGTAGTCAATTTAAAGGGCAACTCATCATCTGAGTCCTTCATATCACTGAAAGAAGGAACATCAGGAGGTGACATGCCCGTGAGCCGTTCATTGTCGGAAGATTGAGTCAGCTTCCCAGCATCTTCTTCCTCCCTCAACCAGAAAAAGGACAAAACTGACGGCTCTCCCTTTTCATTCAGTGCTAGCTTCTGCTTTGCTGAAGCCAAAGTGTTCTTCTCATTGACTTTAGTTTCACATAATCCAGCTTTAGGATTTGGAGGACATAGCGAAGATTTAGCAGAAGGATATTGTGGCAGCTGGACTGTGACATCCCGATTTTCCAATCCTATTTTCAATAAATTGAGACGGGCATTTCGTTGGCATGCATATAGTTCTTTTCCTTGAGTCGGCCACTCATATGAAAACTAATCTATCGGGTGAAGCTGTTAAGAGTTTCTAATGCATCGGACTCGAGAATTTGACCGGGGAAGCGACCTTTCGACCGAGCTAATCTGCAAGGGTCATTACGGCACGATTAAAATCGATTAGAAATCGGAGATAGGTCGGCTCGACAGAGGCATGTGATCAGGTGTGGGTGATTCCACCAGATCGCACAATTCTTGTCGATCGGCATTAGACCGACTTTTCTATCGATTGGGTGCCCTGTGTTCGTATTTGAAACCTTGAGATTACCCCGACAACCGAAGGTCGCCAATGTTTCAAAGATGTACATTGTGGCTTGAGATGATCAACCACGGGTCAAATGCGTGAAAATTTCTAAAGGCTACCCGGTAGGTTGGGCGCACTAATATCGTGCCAAAGTGAAATTAACCGTGGAATTGAGATCGAATTCAAAAATTGGAAGTCTGGGTGTGTCACAAATCATTTCAGGATCATTGAATCATCTTTGGAATATTTTTCATGTAATCAGAATTTTTCAGCAATTAAATCAGAAAATGGCTAATTTGGCCCGAGAAATTAGTAGGCCCGCTTTTGGTCGTACTTTTGGGACTTAAGTTGATTTTATAGACAAGTGAAGATATGAATTGAAGTGTGGTGACATTGAATTTATTTTATGGACTTCAATTTGATTCAATTGGAAGAGTATTAATGAGAATTGAAGAAATGGGACGTACAACAATTGGACCCCGGCAGAAAAATAAATTGCACCTATTGAATATTGTTGTGGGGGGATTGAGTTAGTGGAGTATGACATCATTTGGTGATGTCATGGTGTGGGGCAAGAGTGGCTAGGATGTTGACAAGTGGAGGGTGATGATTTGTTCTTGGAAAGACACCCATCACCATCATCTTCTTCCTGAATCGGGGGCTTGTTGGAGTTTGAAAAGAAGAGAGAGAGAGAGAACCGAATGGGAAAAAAGAAGGGAACCGAACAGTTGCTCGCACGCCCGCTCGGCCGGCCACCCGCTCGTCCGCCGGAGGCTTCGCCGTCGCCGTTCGTCCATCGCCGCGCGCTCCGCCGTCTCGCGCCCGGCCCGCGCCGTGCTCGCCCGTGCCGGCCATCCTCGTTTGTCTCGGTTCGTGGGTTTCGGGAGCTGCCGGAGCTCGTCTCCGACCGCCGTGCACCGCCGTTCGTCGCCGCCAGCCACCGCCGTAGCTCCTCCGCCCATTTTCGACACAAGCCGGCGCCGGATCCGCCCCCAACCAGCAGCCACGGCGAGCAGGAAAAATGGGTATGGCAGCCCCTTCGTGGCCTGTTTCGGCCGCCTTCCCGAGCCCGGATGCTCGGCCCGCTTTGAGGAAAGTCGATCCTCGCGTCGTCCCCGTCGTTTTGAGCCGCTCGGCTCGCTAATCCGGTGAGTTTAACTCACTAAACCTCGCTTAGAGGGTTAATTACGCTTTAGGTGTGCTTAGTTTATGTTAATTTTGATTAGGTGGTTAGTTTAATTAATTTAAGTGTGGATTATATTAATGTGTTTAATTAGCTTAAAGTGTGATTAAATTAAAGGTTAAGAGAGTTTATTTAATATAAAGCCTTGATGTGACATAATGGGGTTTTCTTTTTGAATTATTTAAATGATTTCGAATTCTGGAAATTATAATATTATATTATAATCCGGAATTATTAAAATATTATTATTTATTTAAAAAAACGGAAAAATTATTTTGACCCCGATTGCTCGGAATGTCGTGCCGATCGCTGCTTGTGCAATCGGATTTCGAAATTGATGATTGGATAGTATGAATTGAGAGTGGATTGTGAAAAATAGGGATATTATTATTATATTAATTTTCGGAATAAATTTTATTATTTAATAAATTCGAAAAATTAAATTGGGACCCTAAACTCTCATAATTTCGTGCTGATAGCTGCTGTGTATTTAGAATTTGAATTTGACGATTGATTGTGGTAAATTGAGTGATGATTGTGATAAATGTGAATTTTATTCATAAAAACCCAAGTGTTGGGTTTTGATGCAAAAATTGGATTTTAATTATTATATTAAATAGTGGGATTTGCAAAAGTGAAATATTGGCTTTCTGATTCGAAATTAGCGTGTTCCCACGCACGAGAGTAATTTCTGGAATATTTTTAATATGAAGAAAAATGGCCGGGATCACTATTTTAAGTGGAAGCATTGATTGAAATATAAAGTGTCCTGGGGCCGAGTATGATTTGGTTGTGGGATAATTAAGAGGAATCGTCCTGGGCTGTTGAGCCGGACTTGCCCCTATATGGGATGCCCACGCGGTGGATGCGGGTCGCAGATTGATTCGGGGCCCATGCTCCTTCGGGAACGCCGTCGACGTGCGACGAAGCCTCGCTCCATGGGGAGGCGATGCCTGGCTATATGCCAGTAGATAGCCGAACTGCGAGTAGGCTATGCCCTTGTGTGGCAGTGAATGACAATTGGAATGCATGTTGAGTGTTATTGATGTGTTGGATTATGAGACGGAATTGTGTGGCATGGAATGGGACGTGTCATAACGATTTAGTCTTATAATCAGGACCCCCGCGGTTGTTGGTTAAATGAAAGTGAATGCGTTCCGGTTGTTTAAGTTCCTATTTCTATACGTGATTGAGTGGTTTGAATTGTGCTAACCTGCGGGAAGGAACCGAGGCGAGGTAAGTCTTCGTGTGATGTGGCTAGGCCACCCGGGGTGTATTTTCTTTCTAATAGGGGTTTAGGGGTTGAACTTGTGAGACATTGTCTCATCCCGGTTTGGGGAATCAAAATTTCAGGTCCCTGGTGGACGGAGTGGCCAGATAGCTTTGATTGGCCTTGAGGAGTCGCAGAGGTGAAGTCATAAGATTGGAGAACGTGTCCGACTTGTAGATCGTAGGACAGTCCCTTTTTAAAAGCTGGTCTTTTGTAGACTTTTGGCTGTAGGCTTCTATTTGTAATTATGTTGAATTATGAAAGTGCTATGTTGTGATTGATTGCCTGCTTTTCTATCCCAAGTTAAATGTTGTCAGGGGATTTGTTTTGCTTCCGCATGCGTAATAAAATGAATGGGTCGGCGACGTATCCTGGGACGTTGCATATTTGATCGACCGCAGTGGGATGCGCATGCGCTCGGGGTTCGAGGCGTGACATGGACCCTCTTCTTTTTTGGAAAGGAAAGTCTTACACAATTAGGACTGGATATTATCATGTTGGACTCTTCTTTTTGTTTTTCTTGGTGCTTTCTTTTTGGATGTCCTTTTGCCCTCTTCATAACCAGACACTTCAACATCTCCATTATCCCCAACATCACAATACTCTAGTTGGTTTTCCCCATCTGTAGTTTGACATGAATGAAAAAAAAAAATAAATCAGGAGAACAAGCATGCTACAAAAAGTATCAGCAAAAGAATGTAACCTTTATCTATGAGATGTCATAAATTTACTCTACAGCAGCCTCCAAAAGAAGCTGATTAGAAATGCTATTTATGTCAGACATGCATTAAACTTGCACTGTCCAAGATTACACAGTTTAATCATTTGTGTCAAGAATTTGTGTCAAGAATGAATCACCAAAAAGAAACATCACTTGATAATATATCGAGCACCGCATTTTGGCTGACAAAAATGTTTATTCCTGAAGCCACTTCAATGTTCTTGTATATGCTTACCAAGCTGTCCATGTGTGGAGCTGGGCAAACCTCTGTATAACCAGACATATTTAGCATAAGAGAACGTCAAATGCAACTCCAGAAGGAAGACAGCCTATGCATCATGTATTTCCAGATTTTGAGACAAAAAAAGTCAGAGTTTTACAATTCAAAATGTGCTTGTTTATCCATGAACTGCAACATATTGACCAAAATTTGAGATCTAAGAATCTTTGCATGGCTAAGTACCTCATTCCTCTTACTGCAGATACTTTAACAGTTCAAATACTCCAATTTTCTCCATTGCCATTATAGCCTTCTCAGGGAATCCAAAGGTGCAGCACTTTTGATTTGGGAAACTTGAAGGGTTAGTTCTCACAAAACTTTGTAATTTGTTGAACAATTTATAAGTCGAGAACAGTCACTTCTCTCATCAAATTTAGGAGTCTCTAAGATTTTTCTTTGTTGTATATTTTTTATGATCCAGGGGCACGTACATTGGAACCAGACAAATTTAGCATAAGAGAACATAAAATGCAACTCTAGAAGGAAGACAGCCTATGCATCAAGAATTTCCAGATTTTGAGACATAAAAAAGTCGTAGTTTTACAATTCAGAATTTGCTTGTTTATTAATGAACTGCAAAATATTAACCAAAATTTGGGATCTAAGAATCTTTGCATGGCTAAGTACCTCATTCCTCTTACTGCAGACACTTTAACAGTTCAAATACTCCAATTTTCTCCATTGCCATTATAGCCTTCTCAGGGAATCCAAAGTTGCAGCACTTTTGATTTGGGAAATTTGAAGGGTTAGTTCTCACAAAACTTTGTAATATGTTGAACAATTTATAAGTCGAGAACAGTCACTTCTCTCATCAAATTTAGGAGTCTCTAAGATTTTTCTTTGTTTTTATGATCCAGGGGCACGTACATTGGAACCCAGCTCCCTAGAGGCCCATGGAACCCCCTATGACACCCATGAATTGGTTAAGTCCAGACCAAGAGGCAGATGAAACTTGACCCAAGGGTTTGCACAAAATTGGTAATCTGTGCGCAACTAAATCAAAAACCATGAAAAGAAAAACTGGTCGGACCAAAAGAATAGAGATTCCATCACCACGTAGCGTGAACTATAAATCCTTTAATAACAGAATACTTGTGTGAGAGATATAGAATATATCTTGTTATGGATCCAACCTCTAACCATTCATCAATGTAAAGAAAAGCCAGAACTCATAGCGGGGAAGAGAAGTCCCTCTCAAAATACTCCACTTTTATCATATAAACGACTTAATCCCTGACTCCACACACTGCAACCTAAGATAGCATCAACACCATGTGCATTTTATTTCTGCAATTTCTCGCCAGGGTTATTGTGTATCTAGAAACTGGGGGAGCAGAAAAAAAAAAAACGCCCTGACTGGAAAAATTCTGATGTCATATGATTAAGGGAAAACATTAAAACATAACTCCACAACGATAGAGCACCTTACAAACCGGACAATTAGAGCCAGATTTCATCGATTTCATGATGCATGAGCTGGACAAGAGCAATGAGAGATGGTTGTCAAGTATCCAAACGTGCGTCTATAACTACATTTCATCCAAGGAACCAATGACGAGAAACAAGGCATGGTTGGCTTACTTGCAGAACACGTGACTACATAGGAGCAAAAGCGCAGGATTCAACAGGCTCAAGCTGCAAGAGATTGACAGCACCGCAATCAGCACTCCCAATAGGCAAACCCAATCACCGAACAGCAAGAAGTAAAGGGTTCATCACACTACATACATTTCAACGAGTTCATCAAGCGCTGATTCAAATTCAAATGTGACAAGCTCGCCAAACAAATGCCAACGAACCCAACCAAAAAAAAAAAAAAAGATTTAAGAAATGAATCCGTCTCGAGTCGACCGATCCACTCAAACGGCCAGAACACGACTATTAGAAACTGCTATCGAGCAGAAACAGAGACAAGTTCTCTTCTTTTTCATGTGGGTATGGAAGTGTCGCCAGAAACGAAGATTCACCAAACAGCAATAAGCAAAGGATTCGCACTTCAATTTTTTTCTTTTTAACACTTCAATGAGTTCATCTAGCACTGACTTAAATTCAAATGGGACAGGCTCGCCAAACAAATGCGAACGAACCCAAAAAAAATAAATAAAGATAAAGAAATGAATCCGTCTCGAGTCGAACCATCCTATCGATTTCGAATCAACCGAACAGAACAGGACCCTCAGAAGCTGCTGTTGGGCAAAAACGGAGACAAGTTCTCTTCTTTTCCATCTGGGTACGGGTGGCTCACCAGATGGGACACTTGAGCTCCCTGCCCATCGTTTCCAGCTGACTCGGGATCGGGTCCGCCATACCCACCTCGGAAAGTTGCGAGCTACGAGCGACCGAGCGAGAGGAGAGGGAGAGAGGGAGAGAGGAGATGGTCTAGCGGACGAAAACCGCGAGAGCCGATGAGAATGAGCGTCCGGACTGGGAATTTCAGTGCGTTTGGGAAGCGGAGATTCACCAATTCCTTTTGAATTTTCAGCCGCCAAAAGGAAAAAACCGCAACCCGCCAGGCTCTCGGAAAGCTGTAGTTCCTACGGATATGCAAGGGAGCGTGTCTCGTCTCTGGCATCTCGCATGACTAATCCACCCAAGGAGTAAAAACACGTTATTTTGATCGAATTTTTCGTATTATAATTCAAAAGGACACAGCTTTTATATATGAAATAGATGAGTACTTCACTGATAAATGTCGCTCTAACGAGACAAAATACCAAATGTATTGACCACAAGAGAGTTGATTTCAAGCGCCACCGCCTCTGTCTATTATTGTATTTATATGTATAGGTAAAGAATAAATTAGTAGATGTAAATAAAAATGGAAATGCCTTTCAACTTTTTTTAGTTTCGAGATTTGAAAGAAAGTAATCATAATTTCTAAGCCCATATTGATTTGTTTCTTGTCTAAACTATGTCGAATTTTGTAGTTGTGTAGTTTTCCATGCAAAATGTATTTTTATAACATACTCCTATCACATGCCTCTCTTAATATTCGGTAGCTAAAAACAAATCCTCACAAAAATGTATGTGTATACTAAAGTTATAATTATTTTTATATTTCGTAAAAATGAGAATAATTTATGATTTGTATTTATCAGATGCATAGGAAATTTCTTTGTTCGATGCTCCTTTTTTATTTTCTATCTTGCACGTATAAGTTCTATCTAGTAATTAGAAATTAATATTTTTAATGCAATGAGAGGAGAACCTCCTATCATTATGATTTTTCCAATATATAAACAATACATGTATGCATATAATTCATATAATTAAAATTAAGCACAACTATTAACTCAACTTTATTTTCTTTTATAGTCGATTCTCTTGCTTTCTTCAGAGTAAAGCATACAAACTTATAAAAGATATACAAACATATGTTAATCGCATATTTTGTATGTTGCTTATGTATTTATATATAACATGGTGAATAATGGTGTACACAATTTATATTTTTTCCAAAATTTTCATTTTTCTACATGTCCATATCCTATATGAATTAAAATAATATGGAGAATAACAGCGTAAACAATTTATCACTCTTTTCCCAAAAATTTTAAACCGAAAGAAGTTAAGCTTTGAAAAACTTAAAGATGAAATTACATTGGCATTATTTTTATGCTTTGAAAGATTTCATATGTGATTGCTTATTATATTCAAGAAACAGGTTCGGACCGGTTTACTAGATCCAACTCGCCGACGCGACTTGTCCATTAGATTCGACCCATGTCGGATGAAAACCAATTTTTAATATTCTTTAGAGTTCTTTTATTATTTTCCTTTTTAATTCTTTTTCTTTTTTTCTTTTTTTTGTCCTTTTCCCTATTTTGTTACTCCTTCATCTTCTTCTTCAACCCATCTTCTTCCCCGAAGCATTTTTCTTCTCTGCAACTTCATCTTCTTCCTCTTTTTTTTTTTTTTTTTCGAACCCATACAACTAGACACCACCACCCTCTATGGACACCCGAGCTTACACCGCCGCATGCCGCCACTGAATTACACCACCGGCCGTTGTCGGCCTATCGCCAGCGATGGCTGAGCCAAGCTCGGTTTCGAACGGTCATGCCATGAAACCAAGCAAGATGCAGCAGGAATATTAAATCCAGACAAGAACATCACAGGCATGAAGCTATTACGAGACTAAACCTTTGCTGAACTATTGGTTATACACAATCAGATTCGACACCTCTCACAAACAAATCATCGAACAGGTAGTGGGCGCTCTTGAGTACAGAGTTCAGGAACAAGTTTAGTGTTACTCTAATACTCTAGGCTTAAAGGTGATGCATCAGGTTCAGATCAACGTAGCTCTGACAGAGTTATCTCAGTTTTACAAGATTAAACCGAGAGTTCATCGATTTGAAATCCACATTCTCGGTCCCCGGATAGCATGAAGAAAACAAAACAGAGCATCCGAGAAAAGGTGCTTTTTACCTGATCGAGAATGGAGCTGCAGTGAACGCGACCAGTAAGTTGGCTCCGGCGGACGAGAAACTCTTCCCTACCTCTCGAAGGAAGCTTCTCCACCCACCTTTCTTCTCCTCAAAACCCACGTTGTCTCTATGGCCGATGACACCCTGTTTTCACACAGCGGGGATATTCTCGGTTGTGACTGGCTCTGCTTCTCCATCTTCTTCAACCGGAGCTCCAATGGCCGACGTTCTCTCTCTTTCTCTCCCTTTTTGCTCTCTGGTCTTCAAGCGAGCTTTCTTCAGTGAAGAACCGATTTCCTAAATCCCGAACGTTGCTTTCCCCTGAATTTCCTTGCTCTCTCAGCTTTCTCTGGTTTCTCCACGGCGACCTCTCTCGAGCCAGCCGTTCTTCTTCAGCGGAGCTTTTCTCTCCCTCCTTCATGGTCATGCGTCGGTCACTGTTACTGCGCCTCATCCTTCGTCACAGACGCTCGCTCGTGGCTGTTCCCTCTGTGGCGTCTCACGGTCCTCTCTTCGGTCACGGCACGCGTCTTCTTCGCTCACGGACGCGAGCATGCGAAAGAGAAGGAGCCCGGGACTTGAGCTGGGCCTTCCTCTAAGCTCTGATGGGCTAAGGGGAAAATAAAAACAGAAGGAATGGACTCAAAAAGAAATAAAGGGATGGGCCGCAGGAATTAAAAAAAAAAAAAATCTGGGTGCAAGAGTTCTTCTGGCCCACAACTTGCTGAAAATAAATGGGCTAAACCCCTCACCCAATTTAGTCAAGCTTTTTTTTTTTTTTTTTTTTTTTTTTTAATTACTATCTCTTATTTTTTTAGTATTACTATTATTTGCATTTTTATGCTTTTGCCAAAAATGGACACTTGAATGGTTGACAAAATTCGGGCGTCAACACTTAGCAGCACTAGTTAAAAGCCTTAAAAAAAGAAGTGCTTATCAAATCACATTGGATACTAAAAAAAAGTAGACATTTTAAGGAACTAATTGCACCGAACATCAAAGTTACATTTCAAAAGAATATTTAATAAGTTATAGAGAGTCTTCCGAGACAGTTTACTAACATTTTCCTTCTAAGCAAGCACCTGGGGTCTCCTGCAAATGGTAAACATTCATTTTTGACCAGTGATATGGTCCAATCAACCTATATAGAAGTTAACAGAATATTGGAGTTTGTTCAACAACTTTCATATATGACAATCAACTAGTATAACTCCTTCAAAAAGCAGAACCGTGATTCAGGGTTTAATATATCATACTGTGGTATTTATCTTACAATTCTCATTTCGCCATATGCTTGCCACCACCGAATCTGTTTTGACCGAGTCATAAGTGCAGTGTGGCAAGGTTCTTTCCTTCCTCAATCTCAATGTTTCTGTATTGACCAAGCTACAGAAGGCAAAAGCAACCGCATGAGGCAAACGCTGTGCCTCTCATATTCCTTCCTCCCTCCAGGATTTGTTTCAACCACCCTATAGAAGTAGGGTTATATAGACATGGCCCAAGCCTCAGCAATAACTTGAGTCAAGACCGCAGAGTGAACACAACCCATCAGAGTTTCTAATCATGTGTATTAGCCCTGTGGACTTTGAGGAGAACCAAAAATGACAAGCCAGCCAATGTCTAGTAAACAGAGGCTGTACTCAAACAAAGTCAAGTCGAAAATATCCTTTGTACATTAAATGCTGAGGAATTAGTTATAACATTGGCATGCCCTTTTGACAGAGGCAGAACAACTTTTGACTTATTTACCATTTCATTGAGCTTCCTTAACTGTCAGCCTCACCAGCCTATAGCAGTAAGCCCCCTAACATTCGAAATGTTGCTTTAGTCATTAGCGTTCCTCTCTCCAGCATTTGTTTAGAGCACTCAAAAGCTTATAGTACTCTTCCACGAGAACATAATCCAATCACCAGAAGATCCAGTGCATGACCATGAGGACAATGCCTCTTGTCCACCAGGTATTCCCACAAATGCAACCTCAAATCAACTTGTCCTTTAATACAAAAATACTGCATCAGCATGACCACCGTCTGAGTTTTAGGCACAAAGTTTCTCTCTAACATTTTATGATATAACTCACATACTCCTTCTATTTCTTTTGATCTGATAAATCCAAAGAACAATGTGTGGTAGGTCATGTTATCATGCCCAATGTGCTCAGCCTTCATCTCATCCATCAAGGTGGCAGCATTTACATACTTTGCTTTTATCACTGCACTGATCACAGCATTATAGGCTGCAATATCTGGTTGCATATTTCTTGTAAAATTCCCATCAAACAATTCCTTTGCCTTCATTAGATTCCGAGCAACCCCTGCACCATGGATCAAAGAAGTCATTGTCTCAACAGAAGGCAAGCAACCGACCCCTTCCATTTCTTCGAGAAGCCTTAGACCATCACCTACACAACCTCTCTTACAGTAAGCATCAATCCTGATATTATGTATCACTGGGTTAGGTTTAAAACCTGTTCTAACCATCTAGTGGTAAAACAACTCCACTGAGGTCACATCGCCTGACTCTTTAAATCCCAAGAGCAGTATATTCATGGTCTTCATATCGGGAGAGAATCATGAATGCATCTCATTGAACACGGACCGTGCTTCCTTCACCGGCCTCTGCATGCAAAATGCCCAAAGAAGTATATTGAAATCATTTGTACCAAATTTCCTTCCAACAAACAAATCATTCTCCATCCTTTCAAATGCCAGGAGAGTATCCTCATCCGACTTGAATTTCACAATCTTCGATATCATGATGCTCATCACCTTCAGTGTGAGCCCGACGGGTGTGTTACCCACATCTCGTCCATCAATTCCCAAGCTTTCTCAAAGTACCGCATCCTCGCAAGAATGTGGAGAGTTCTTTCGAATGCCACCGAAGTCGGACTGCACGGCGAATGGCGGACAGTGTATCTGAAGAACGCTAGAGCTTTGAGACCATTGGAATGAGCCCTGAATAATTGACCAATCACGTCCTCTACCAAGGCGGCGGAAAGAGTATGCGGCGGGATGAGCTTCTAGAGGACGGGTTGAAGCAGGCTATCGGGAAATGGGTCGTCATTTATGATTTTGGCGATTCTGTCAATCTCGTTATCCCTTCCCAGAGGAAAAGCGGCACAGAGAAGTCGAGACAAGAAGCGCCGAAGCGGATCTCTAGCGAACTGATTCTGGGTTAGTCATTTCATCGAACAGCTCATGATCAATAGGATTTCCGATGACAAAAGCAGTCAAATCTCCTGTGGGTTCTTCCGGAATCTACAACTATGTCAACCAGGAGTCAAATGCTCGGCTATCAACGGTCACCCATCACCAGAATTTCGCGTTCGAACACACTTGTGAAGCGATTTGATCAAGCGATGCTGTTTTCAAAAATTGGAACGAGAAAGGAACACTCCCCTCCTCATCTTCTTCGCGACCGCGGTGGCACTCTGGAGCTTGAATCTCGGTCGATTTGCAGGTCCAGTCCACGGTTGGCCAAGAATGCGAGATCACCGCGCCCGAAATCTGGAAACTTGCGTGCTTGTCTGCTTTGAAATGCGCTCTTGCTCCCGCAGCATCTGCTCCACCGTTAACCTGATGTATTATATTACGAATTGTAAAGAGAATTATTGACCGATAAGATTAATACTATGAAAAATTACAAATCAGTACCATCATGATAAATATATCCTAAATTAACTTTTTAATCATCAAAAATATCAAATCAGTATCCATATGATAAATTTATTCCAAATTAATGTTGATATCATAAAAATCTCAAATTGATATATTTGTAATAGATTTACCCTCCGTTAATTTTCATTAAATTTGATTATTATCACAAAAAATCATAAATCAGTACACTTGTGATAAATAGAAGATAAACCCCAAATTGGTATATTTGTCAATTGCCATGTGTCATCCAACTTAATAATTTGACTGTAAAATTTAACGGAAATTAACGAACGGTAAATTTGTTACAAATGTACAAATTTATGATTTTTTATGGTTAAAAAATTAGTTTGGGGTAAATTTATCATAAATGTACTAGTTTAGAGTTTTTGGGATATTAACCCTAAAGAAAATCATGAATAAAAAAGAACATTATCAACTGATCGGTTGAACATATTTACTCCTCCGCTCAACTAGGTATTTTATTAATGATACAAAGAAATTTACTATTTTCGTAGGTAGCAATCAAAGAAGTTACTACAATGAAAGGGAAATTACATCATCTAAAGAATTGATAGCAAAGGAGAGTTAGTAGGTAAATTACTATTAGTAATGATAAATACGAACACCAAACGAAAGTTATATTCACCAAAGAAAAGTTACGACCATATCAGGTACTAATAACAAGGTAACCAATGTTTATTATTTTCTTCGGTATATGACTGTTTCTCATGTGAAATTATTAACCATAAGATCCACAAAACTTACAATAGCCTATGGAAAGTTTCGTCCTTTAATGAAAAGGTACAAAATTATAAGTAACAAATAAGCTACTACTACTATTAGTGACAATTGAATGTAAAAGGAAAGTAATGACCAACGATAAGGTAGTTTAGTTACAAAAGGAGAAGAAAAATTACAATTAACATTGATATATTACTATTCTTTTGTGGAATATTACAATCCATAAGTACTACGTACGTACAATGACGGAAGCAAAATTATGTCCTATGAAGAAATGATACAAAATTATAAGTAAAAGTAAATTAATATTAGTGAGGACAATTATGAAGGTCAAAAGAATGTTACAACCGATTAGTTAGTTTACTTACAATAGGAGAATGGAATTTACAATTCACTTAGGTAAACTACTATATTTGATGAAATATTACCAATCACAAGACCCACATAACTTAGGACAATGAAAACAATATTACGTCCTCTAAACATATGTTACAGAATGGTATTTAATAGGTAAATTACTATTAGTGAAGATAAATACAAAGTGAAAGGAAAGTTAGTGTGACATCTTGATTTTCGGGTTCTGTTTTCGATTGAATAAGTTAGGCTTTTCATCGACGTGCCGGTAATTCTTTTCTCTAAGTTGGCCACTCACGAGATAACTAGCCTATCGGGTGAAGCCGTTAAAGAATCTAAACGCAATAGACTCAAGAATTCGATTAGGAATCGACTGTTCGACCGTGCTGATCTACATGGGTCATTACGGCACTGTCAAAATCGACTAGAAACTGAAGATAGGTTGGTTTGACAGAGATAGGTTAATTCGACAGGGGTATGTGATTAGAGTGTGGGTGATTCCACATAATTGTAAAATTCTCGTCGAATGACACTAGACCGATTTTTCTGTCATTTTTTTACTATGTGCCCGTATTTGAAATCTCGAGATTTTCACGACAACTGAGAGTCACTAATATGTCGAAGATATATAATGTGGCTCGAAAATAATCGACCATGGGTCAATTGTACTAAAAATTCATAAAAGCTACTCGGTAGGCTAGGTTACACTAAAATCGCACAAGATTGAAATTAACTGCGAATTTAAACCCGATTTCAAAAATTGAAAGTTCTGTCATGTCACGATTCATTTTAGGAACGTCAACTCATCCTCCGAAAATTTTTCTGCAACCGAGAATTTTTGCAAGAATTCAAAGTAGGGCCGTTTTTGACCAGGAAAATCATATGACCGTTTTTTTACCGCATTTTTGGGATTCAAGTTGGACAAATCGACGAGGAAAAATCCTCAAAGGGACGATGACATCTTGGCTGAATTTATAGGCTTTGATTTAAGTCCAATTGGAGGAGAATTGAAAGAGAATTGAATTGGAATTGGAGGGCCAAATGTCCAAATCCGTAGGCCAAGGGGGTGGGCAACATTTGGTCCATTTGGGAAGTGTGTTGAGGAAGCATAGGTGCTGCAAATGGCTGAGGATGGAAGACAAGTAGCAGGTGGGGCATGTGTGATGATGAAAATGGATATTTTGTGGCCAAATGGTGGTCCCCCTTCTGTTGAGTAGCCATCTTCTTCCTCTCCCCCTTGCTTTATCCATTGTTGAAGTCTTTTGAGAGCTTGGGAGAACCAGAGAAACCAGCCCTCACATCTCTCTCTCTCTCTCTCTCTCTTTCCCCTCTTCAGCCCCAAGCAAATTCGCAGCCTTTTCTCCTTTATTTTCCTCTTTTACCTGTTTCTACTTCAGTTAACCTTCTTCCAAAAACAGGAGTTAATAATTGCCTTCCCGTGAGAATCAGACTTTGTGCCACCCACCATTGTGCTCAGAAGGCCCAAACCGTAGAGGAGGACCTGGCCGCTCACCGAACGGAGCCGCCAGTCGACTCGCCGGCCAGCCAAAAGAAACCGCTCGCCGGTCCATCGGTCCACCTAGCAGCCTACACTACTTTGCCTGTTTCGCCCGTTTTAGCCACTTTCCTCCCATTTTGACCTAGCCTCCACCCATCTCAACCACCAGCAGGTCCCCCTCGACCCCCAGGTATTGCTGATGACCGACCAACCCCTCGCCAGAGCTCCGGCCAAGCCCGTTTAGCTCTATTCCTCCTTTGGCAATCTAGTTTTTAGTGTTTCAGTGGGAGTTAGAGTTTATGGTTGATGTTCCAGCCCCGAGATCACCTTGGATCATCATGGTAGAGGTCCCCGAGCGTAGCCCCCGTCGTCGCCGCCGCATCCGTGTCTTCGACCTGTTTAACGGGTGAGTTTAGCTCCTAATCCCTTGATTAGTGCCTAAACTTGCTTAGGGTTGGTTTTATTAGTGTTGATGCTAGTTTAGGAGATTTAATTAAGCTATATTAATCCTAAGATAGGTGGTTAGATAGATGGTTATGATTAGTTTAGCTTGATCTCACTTTATTTGCTTAATGTGGCTTATGTGGTTAATTAAACATGATTGGCTCTAATTGATTGGTTGTTTACTTGAATTAATGTTTTTAATGATTTTTTGATTTAATTTACTAGTTATTACATTCTGGAATTTAATTGTTCATGAGTTACTGTTCACGCGGTAATGTTCACAAAGTACTGTTTATTCGAGAATAAAAAGTGCATAATTTCATGTATTTTAATCCTGTGAAGTTAATAGATGTGTAAATGAATGGGCATCTGCATGAATTGAGTGATTTTCACAAAAGGGGAAATTTGCTTTGTCCAAATGACACCGAAATGGACTGCTTTTAGGGGAAAATGATTTAAAATTGTATTTGCAAATATTGTGCATTGGTTAAATGTTCAAAGATAAGAAGGGAGTGTTAGTGGGGTGCTTGCGTGATTAAAAGTTGAACCATCACCCAACGGAAGTTTGGGGGTGATACTTGACGGGAGTCGGAAGCCAATCCCAGTAGATTCTAGACCAATGTCCCTCTTTGGGATATCGTCTAAACGGGAGTTCTAAACGAAGCCGTGTTCGACGGGGTGGGACGAAGCCCGATATTTATTGGTAGCCCGACGGAAGTTGGATGATCACTGACTGGATAGTTAGCTATGGCTGGTAGGTCATTAATAACTAAAGCACGCGTGAGGGTTGAGATGGTTAGGCCTTATTATGAGGTAAAATTGTGTGGTACGGTATGGGACATGTCATAACGATTTTACCTTATAATCGGGACTCGTGTGATCAATTGATGCATGATAGGTGGCACACTAAAGTGCAAGAGCGTATGAGAATCATGACATCATTGGTTCCGGTTATGCATGGGTTGAGTACATCGTTTATTGCATGCACGCATGAATTGATAACGTGCAAGGTATGGCAATGGCCAGGTAAGATCCCTTGTGATGTGACTTGTATGTGATTGATGAATTGTATCATTTAATGACCATGTGCATTACGTGTATTGTGCTGAGATTCAACGTGCAGGGTATGGCATACCAGGTAAGGTTGCATGCGAATTGATTTGTTGATTGTTGGTTGCTAGTCATGGTTTGTTTGTGGGGTGGTTCTGAAGAAATACTCCGATTTGAGTTAATGTTCTAATTGGGGGCGTAGGGGAGGACTCGCGGAGATTTTAATCTCACTAGTTATTGTATAACTATTTTGAGGTCCCTAGTATGAAGAACCCGGAGCTTGAGATGGAAAAGTCAGGAGCGTGGATGGCTCAGTAGTTCTTCTTGGAAATAGATCTCTCGTACATAGACCTTAGAGTTGGCCTCTGTGTATAAACTAGTTTGTTTATGAAAAGTGTTTTGGTGAAAATGGCATCCTGCTTTTCTATCCCATATTTGTGTTGTTTGGGGATTTTATTATACACTTCCGCATGTGAAATTAAAATGAAGGGTTGGCAATGAGTCCTAGGACATCGCTTTCTATCAACCAAGGAAGGGGTTGTTGCGTGCCCAGGGTTCAGGGCATGACAGTTAGGGATTATAGTTTGTTAACAATTAGGGGTGAGCATTGGTTTAAAGTCAACCCTAGACCGACCCTGGATCGGCCCAACCCTACCGGTCCTAGTCCGGTTTCCAGGGAGATTGGGTCGATCTTTGGTCCTAGAATTCCTAAACCAGCACTGTGCGAGTTGGTTCTCGGTCACGAGAGTTCCAGGTTGGTCCAACCCGAACAAACCCTGACTCTTTATATACATGAATAGACCTAGACTTAGAACTAGGGAGGACCAAGAAAATTTTCTGTAGGTATGCCTTCCCACAGTGGGCGAACAACTCCCGTTCAAGCCCTTCAGGGACAGCCTTTTAGCAGAAAACCACTTAGCCCTTTAGTTCAGAACCTAGAGACACCTAGGGATGCCAGGATGGAAACGTTTCTAACCTACCCAAGCTGCATTTCTTGGAGGATCCTACCAGGCTGGAGAAGAAGAGGGACTTAGAAAGCCATGAGAGATTTTTCAAAGCACACACTTTACTTCAGGGGACTTTGCCCAACACAATATACCCTCCTCGCCTTATATAGACGATAAGAGGTCACAAAGATACAAACAAGGACCAAGCTCATGGGTCCGGATACAAACAGAGGCACCGGAAACTTCCGAGAGGGAATTATTCGCACACTATGAACCGAATCGCATCGTGACGGTACCTTCCCTAACCTAGTGTTACAGTAAAAGTGAACAGTGGATTGCTACAGTGAAATTGTACGGACTCAGCGATCTTGTCCGTCACGGGCATTGTAACTGCAGACTGAGTCATCTGAACTATCTTCTAGGAGATGTGCCTCGTATTTTTGTTCAAGGTCTTCAGGTGAAAGGATTTGGCTCAATTTTCGTGATGAGGATGCTTGTTCATGATCCCAATGGGATGCTTCCTCTTCAGCTCAGTTTGTGTTGTCATCTTCTTGAGTGTTGGCAGGGATGCTCGGCTGAGGCCAGTTGGATGGCTGTGCATAAAAGGATGTGTCCATGCTTTGGAATAAGGACGAAGGTCCTTGTTCGTAGGGATCCTGGGACAGAGGACCTCCAAAGCGTGCATAGGGGTCTTGAGTGGATTGGACAATATCATCTGTTCTTGTCATTTCATGATCTTGAGACGATGCAGCTTGTCTGTATTGCCTAAGTGCTTCCTTAGCTTCTGGTACTAGGTCATAATGATCCCAAGTAGTGGGTACATTATTCCAAACATTTTCAGGAATAGTTTTGTTTTCTTGGCACAAAATTCTTCTGGAGTTTTCGGTACTGGTGTTCACAAAATCTAACAGATCTTGGATAAGATTTGTGAATCCGGGCTTCTCTACTATTCAGATGGGATTTGTAAGATGTGGTTCCTATTTCCTGTGGGGCAATGATGATGGTACCATTATTTGTGAAAAAATGCCATGGGCGTCGGAAAAACAGGATGGTATGAACTTCAGGATCTGGGGTGATGGTTCTCAATTCTTCTTCCAAGAGATGTTTCCAGTGAGTAGGATGATAGAACCAATTAAGAAAGTCTAAGAGATTCTTATCACTTTCTTTTTCCACATTTCTTCCGAGTAAAAATATCTTGGTGAGGTTGGCAATGAATCTTCTTGTTGGAATTTCAATAGCTATTAAGTACTTATTGGTTAAGTACCATAATAACGTCTTGGATAATTTAAATTTAACCCAAAAGGATAAAGAATCGAACCTCCATTGAATCTGAACAGATCTGTGTGACATTGCCACATGAGATTTTCCAAGTTTTTAGCAAGATTGTCATTCTGGATGTGTTGAACAATCTCCTGGGGATATTTCCAGCTTGACAAATCTTTGATCTTCTCAACCTTAAATTTCACTCCATAATTGAGCATATGGAAGGCAGGTCTCTTGATGTACATGTTGATTTCGGCTGGTGCTTTGGGTCTTGATAAGAAGTCAGCAAGTACATTCTTTTTTCCAAGAATGTGTTTGGTTTCAAAAGAGTATTTTGAAAACCATTCAGCCCATCAAAGCAGTTGAGAATTTGGAATCTGCTTTTGTTTAAACTTGGTTATCTGAGGGAAAGATGCCATGTCTAATTCTACCAGGAAGTGATAGCCGATGAGATGGAACTCGAACTTATTTATTCCATTTTTTACTGCCAAGATTTCTTTAAAAGTGGAGTGATAATGCATTTCAGCTTGAGAAAACTTTCCACTTTTGTGAGCACAGAGATGTCTCTTACCATCAATTTCTTCGAATAGAATGGCTACCCAGTATTCATCACCGGCGTTAGTTTGAAGAATTCTTCTTCCTGTTGATGGTATTTGCAATGGTGGGACATTCTGCATAATCTCCTTAAGCTCAGCGACTGCTTTAGTCTGGAGTTTTCCCCAAGGTGGGGGATTCTTCTTCACCATGGATTGCAAGGGAATCAAGAACTTTGCAATATTTGGGACAAAATCCCTGAGATAATTGATTATCCCAAGGAATTGCTGAACTTGTTTTGTCGTGAAGTTATCTTCAGGAAACTTTAATAATTCTTGAGCAATATGTGGCCCTGGGTAGTACATACCTTTGTTAAGGTGTATACCAAGAAATTCGATTTCTGTCTGGGCGATATTCATCTTTCTTTGAGAAAACATGATACCATGTTTCTTCACGATTTCTGCAAATTGCTCAAGGAGTTGATAGTGTGACTGCTCATCAGGACTGTAGAGCAGAATGTCGTCAATGTATACTACTGCACTTGACAAGATTGGTTGGAAAATACGACACATGGTCTTTTGGAAAAGGGATGGTGCTACCTTTAAGCCAAAAGGGAGAACTTTCCACTGGAAGTGCTGGTTTGGGATACAGAATCCTGTTTTGGATCTGTCTTCAGGATGAATGCCCAGTTGCCAAAATCTGGCTTTAAGGTCGAATTTGGAATATATATGGGCTTTGGTTAGACTAGTAAAGAGAGAATCTCTGGATGGTAGAGGGAATTTGTCATCTTGGAGAAAAAGATTGAGAGGTTGATAGTTGATTACCAGTCTCATTTTCCCTCTGTTTTGCTCAGCACGTTTATTGACATAAAAGGCTTCACAAGCCCATTGAGAATTGGAGATTTCAATAAGGCCTTGCTGCAATAGTTCTGAGCATTTCCTTTGGGCTAAAGCCAGATGTTCTGGCTTCATTCCCATATGACTCGCCTTGATTGGATTTATATCTTCATTTTTCTTGAAAGGAAGGCGGACAAAGAATTCTGGATTTTCCCATAAAAGGATGGGAACACTTTTGAGCGAATTCCGAATGGGATTCTGAACAAGATTCTAATAACCTTTGCATGATTGGATCTAATAGACTCATTTGAATGGAAAAGAGTCTCTGGATGTTGACAAACTTAGAGAATTGGTCTTTATATCTAAGACATTTTCTAGGAATGATGCGAAGCTGAGAGATTTGAGTCATGATATCCCACCCAATTATCAGGTATTTATTGGGGAGGTTTGATCCAAAGATTTTTGCAGTTATTGAACACTGAGGAAAGAACTGGACAGTTACTGGAGTGGTTCTGACATTTGTGGAGAAGGTATCTCCAGAAGCCGAGTTGAAATATCGGATATAAGGAGTCCAGAATTCTTCGGGAAGAACTTTGGTGTCCAATATTGAACAACTTGCTCTTGTGTCAATGAGAGCAATAACAGTGATGGGTTTGGCAAACTTTGAAGTGGGGATTCTACAGGGAAATGGGGACAGTGAGTTTGACTTGAAAATATGTCAAGGTTTGGTTCTGGGGATGAGGATGATATATGAAAAATGTCTTCAGATTCTGAATCTGACTCAGTCTCATTGGGAGTTTGGTAAAAGGGGATGACACAAAGAGTTTGTTCAGATGGTTCTTCGTCAGCAGAGAATAAGGATTCAATATCATCATTTTCAAGAGAACTACCTGTTTCATTTTCAATGTGATGAATTAGATGATTATGACATTTTCTTGCTTGAGGACAATTTTTAGCAAAATGTCCTTTCTGGTCGCAGATGTAGCAACGGTTTGATTTCTTGTGGCCTGTGAGATCCTTTCTTTTGCGTAGGTATCACCATTTCTTCTTTTTCCGGAAATGCTTGGAGCCATGTTTGGATTTGTTTATCCAGAGCTTCTTGTAATGTTTCTTTTTTCTGGAATACTTGCCACAAGTTCCATCACAGTCTTGCTTAGAGCATTTGATTTTTAACTTCTGGCGAGAACATGCTGATTCAAGGCGCTTGTCATCTGTGATGTAGGTACGAACCATCTGGCATTTTAAGCATAATTCTTCAAGGCATAGATGGACTTCTTGCTGTATTTCTCCCAAGTGAATATCTTGTACTCTCATTTCTTTTCCAAAGAAAGATCTTTCAACCATCTGGGATTTGTTACCCCGAACCCTCTTAGGACGCCACAGGCACCAACGTTATACCTTATTACATCTCTTAGAAGAAGCGTCGTAATTCATAGACATATTTTTTTATAAAAAAAACGGTCCCAGCGCGACTCATTAGCGGAAGCAAAATAAAACATCACCATCTCACCCTCCATTAACCATGATACAATTGCGCACCACTAATCATCATAATTAATAGACAAGCCATGACACTTTATTTACATATTTTCAAGATGGGTTTTCTTGGGTCGGTACATGAAAAGAAAAGCCAGGACTCAGCCACACCCGGCCTAAAACCCCAAAAAGAAACTCTCGACCCACTACAACTCACGTGCAAGATCCCCATCACTAGTGTCAGCTAACTATCTCAAAAAGTTCCAGCTCCTACTCGTCACGCACGGGCCCTCACACCCATCTCGGTGCATCAGGCGGTGGCGGAGGCAACATCCCATGCATCACACCGTTGCGACGAATGTGGACGGATATGAACTCCTGGACAACAGGGCCCCCAGCCAAGCCTACATCGTACATAACTAAACAGCGCACTCGAATATACGTCAATCCAGGAACGGAGGGACAACCAAACTCCTCGCACTCGACCTCAACATCGGATGGTAGGCCATAAAACACTCCCCGCGTGACAGCAGGAAGCGGCATGCTGCTAATCTGAAATGTTTGTCCCCAAAGGGGTGAGTACAACCACTCAGCAGGTAAAGGAATCCAATAACCCCTCAATGCATCATACAATACAATCACAACATCACACATGCCATTCATGCATTCAAGCGTACTTACCTTGATGCCATGTGTATACCATCATACATCATCATCACAATCATATCATATATGCATATCATCATCATGCCATGGGTGATCATCATCATATCATAACATATATGCATATCATCATCATGCCATGGGTGATCATCATCATATCATATCATATATGCATATCATCATCATGCCATGGGTGATCATCATCATATCATATCATATATGCATGATTCAATTTCCACTTTTAACTTTAAATTCGATCACCACATCACCCTTCCTCGGATCATCAATTTCATCCCATATTTTACACTCGCACCCCATCCTGGCATCGCGAGAAAAACCTCCTGCATTCAGCCATTTAAGGCCACCGGGCATCCGGCACCCCCACATTCCGGGCATCTCGCATCCCAACTGGTATCACGAGGCATCCCCTCGGGCAAAGACCTCCGAGGCTTCCGGCACCCAACCATTCCGGGCATCTTGATACTCCCAGGACCATCCGGAAATATATCTCTATACATTCCGGGCATCCGGCACCCCCCATCCCGAGCATCCTGATACTCCCAGGGCATTATCATCCGCCACAACAATTTCCTCATTTGTCATTATTCATGTTCACCAATTTCGGTCTCAATTTAGCATGGCACATGATGTAATGGCAAACAAAATCATATTCAGCATTGAATTCATACATGCATCTCAATTCATTGTCATGTATGCATCAAGACCTCATCATACATGCAACAAGGTACAATTATTCATAAAATAAAATTTATGGAATTCGTACCAATTAAAATAATCCATTTATCATGTCCTTTTTACAATTATTTAAATTCCAGCTTGTACCACTTTCGAAAAATATTTAATTTAAATATCCATATGATTCTAAAAAATCATAAAATTAAGGCAAGTGATGGACAAGACAATGGGATAATGATTTCATGCAAAATACATGGCCAAATAGAATTCCACACAAATTCATAATTCACACAAATACAGCATGTAATTTCGGATGAAATCAGAATGCACAGTTTCCGAAATAATTTGATTAAAATACCCGAACGACCTCCAAAAATTACGAAATTTTACCAAGTTATAGCCAAGACACTAAAGTAGATTTTTTGTGAAGACTTCCAAGCCAAATTATTTTTAGATTATTTTCTACAGTCACACGAAGCTTCTGGATCTAACACCGAAACGTCCAGTGCATGCTTCTCCGAAATACTGAGTCTTCACCTACCTATTCTCATTCGTTTCCTCTAAAATTTGGATATTTTTTACTTCAAGATGTTCTCTAAAAGTTTCATGAAGGGATCTAAGTCAAATATCCAGAGTATAGTCATCATATGGGTCCATGAAGTCTCGGGTGTCCTGTACCACGTCTCCAGATTTACCGTCTTCAAGAGTAGGTCGATTTACTAGGTTATACTTGTTCATTTTACTTCAAATTTGAATATGTTGTATTTTAAGATGTCCCCTACAACTTTCATGAAGAAATTGAAGAGATATTCTTAGTGCAAATCAACATGCAACCACAAATCCACCGAAAGGTCAGTGAAATCGTTCCAGATCTGGTGTCTCCGTAGGATGAGAGTTTGACCCCTCAAATATCCATAATTTTGTACAAAATTTTAGTATGTTTTAGTTCAAGATGTTAGCTACAACTTTCATGAAGAAATAAAAGTCAAAATCTAACTCAAAACATGCATGCAAGCTCTCACAAAGTTCTGACTCAGGCGGTTCATGCGAAAACATTCCAGATCTAGCATCTCCGTAGGATGAGAGTTTGACCCCTTAAATCTCCATCATTTTGTACCAAATTTCAGTATGTTGTAGTTCAAGATTTTAGCTACAAATTTTATGAAAAGATAAACGTCAAAATCGAACTCAAAACATGCATGCAAACCTCCACAAGATTCTGGCTCAGGCGGACTCATGCGAAAACAGCTTGCAACTCAAGAACAAAACACATTTGCTTCACTCCCATGCCTCCAAACGTCCTAGACTCCGACCATACATGCAAAACATTGGTGCAAGAGTAGAAAGTGGATTCCCAACTTGCCTCTAGACCGAACGAACGACGGCACATGGCAGCGAACGGGCGGCAAACGGGCGGCGACGGGCGGACGGACTCCTTCCTCTCCCTCTCGGCTTCTCCTCTCTCGGCCTCACTCTCCCTCTCTCTCGCACAATCTCTCTCTCTCTCTCTCTCTCTCTTTGGACGGTAACCCCAACCGGCCACCTCTCTCTCTCCTATTCCCTTTTATTCCCCCATTTCCTCATCATTTGCAATGATTAGGTTGTCTCTCAATTGGCCAATGCATGGGAGTTCCTCTTGCCACTTGGCAAGACCCATGCATGGGCTTGGGCCTCCTTTTCTTGGGCCTCCTTTTGGGCCGGCGACAGCCCCACCCGCGGGCCTAATTGGGCCGACTAGCTTGGCCACTAAGGCTTAGGCCAATGGGCCTAAGGCCCAAACCTAAATAAAAATTAAATTTTCCCCTTTTTATACTTTCTTCTATAAATTTTAAATTTTAAATTCCACATGGCCAAAGTCTTGTGACATTTTATTTATAGAAATTTAATTTATGAGGTGCATAACCAAGCATAGATTATTCTCATTAATTTATCCTATAGTTCTAATTTCAAAATTCATGAACACAAGCACATAATACATAGCCTTAAAAGAAAACTAATAGCTAAAGCATAAACCATAGGTAATTTCATTACCTATTTATTGGCTTTAATTTCTCTAAAGGATGTCTTGAATTTTGGGATGCCACATGGGATAATTCTTTAGGGATGGAAGTAAGGAAAACATGCTTTAAATTTGGATTTGCACCAATTTGGTAAAAAAGCTGAAGCATCACTCGATAATGCTTATCGAGTGATGCTTCTTCTAGAGGGAGCAGCATTTTCTTTCGAAAAACTCTCTTCTTTTTATCTCTATGAGATCAGTGGGTTTTCCCACGAAGACATGGTATAAGAGAGTGATGGCATGGCTGAAATTAGGTGACATCAAGAAATGAATCTGATCCTATTCAGAAATTGATTGCCACCAAAGCTTGAGGCTGCCTGTGAATCTTGTAAAAAAATTGTAAAGGACATCATTCATATCAAGGTTGGTAATGGACTGAGTATTCAACCAAATATGAAATTCCTCAAGTCTTTCGGGCCATTTATGATAAGGAATATCATCAATAGTGAAGAACTGTTTTGATGCTATGGATACATGTTGTCCATGATTGCTAGTTTGGGCAATTTCTGGCTCAGAATAGTTTGATTCCATTTCATCATTTGGAGGATCAGCCATGAATATTGATGAAGTTACTGGAACAATAGGGAGGGAATCAACTATAGGAATTGAGAAGGATGAAGAGGAAGAAAGAGATACTGAATCTGATTCAGTATCAGGAGAAGTTTGTTCCGCTGGGAACAAAGTCTGCTTTTCTGGAATAATAGAATCTGGTTGTTGGATGACAGGGTTGGATTCCTGAGTACTCAAATCCTTTATAAATGATTCCAATGGATTTGATAACATCATCTGATATGACCTTTCTCTTATGACAATCGAACTTGATTCTATGGGCCGCATTTTTTCTTTTCCTTTGTCCTTCTACAGGGCCTTGAGGCGATTTCGTATTTCTGCCATATCTGGTTCTCTTCGTAGGGATCTTCTGGAATAGCGGCAAAAATAGACGTCTGTGGTGGTGGAGATAAATACCCAGTTCTGATAGAAGGTGCCAATGGATCGAAAGGTCTAAACCTTCCTTCTTCGAGGGGTTGGATTTGCCTCTTAAGCTTTTCTATCTCTGGCTTTGGGCTTTCAAGATAATGATACCCAAGATGTTGTCCTGATTCCAAGGCATGAAGCCTTTTCTGAAACTCAGAAAGTATCTTTTTGGTACTTTCATCATACCTTCGAAAGATCTTGTTGCACGTTTCCAATCTTGGAATCAATTGCCTTGAAGGCATTGTTTTGTGCTAACAGAGTCTCTGTTTGCCAATTTAGAACAGCTTCAGCAGTAGGAGTCTTTCTCTGTCTCCCATGTTCATCCATATCAGTGGGGATTGCTATTTTCGGGACATGACGGTATCTGTTTTATGGATCAATGAATTCCTCTGAAGCAGGAAACGAGAGTTTTGAACTTTCTTTGACAAGAGGAGGAAAATCTGTATCATGGAACATAGCAATAGAAGAAGTGGGTGGTGTTGCTGTTGGAACCTCAAGTGGGTAAGAAGGCTTCTTAGCCCATTTTAGGATTGGCTTGTAAAATGGGGAGAGGGCTTGCTTTTTCTGAGGAGGAGATGGTGACGGTGATTTCGGTGGATCTGGTGAAACTTGGGATGTAGTATTGAACTCTGGTGGTGGAGGTGGAGCATAAGAAACCATGTACTGGTATTTGTCGCACTCACCAAGAGTATCAACGGAGGGATCTCCGTTTAAGTATCTTTGGTACACCTTATTCTTTGGCTTTTTCCGTCGAGGTGGAGGTCTTGCTAAAGGATCTACCTCGTCAGGGGAATTGTGCAATAGGAACATTGGCAAAAAGGATCCCAAAAACAATGACCATAATTGTCTTTATAGTAATGGACAGGATGTCCATCACCGTCAAAATGTCGAACAAGCTTTTTTGGGTCTGGCTCGGAAATTGATTGAGGAACACATGGTTCAATCATGAAGAGAGTCTGGAAGATAGAAGGACTTTCTTCCTTTTCCTTGCCAAATTTGATGGAAACAGTTCCATTTTTTTTCCAAACGAACTCTGAGTCCGTGGATTGGAAAGGCTTGTTATGCTGATGTAGCTTTTCATAGTTGGTAATCCAAGTCTCTGGAAGGAGCTTGGCCAACGTATCCTTCAGGATCTGTCTAAGAACATGGATGCATGATGCCTGATCATTCTACATGGAGATAAACAAAGCATCTTCATTACCATTATTAAAGTTGAGATCAAGGGCATGGTTCTGCACTCGATAAACCATCTGGTAATGAAGTCTTGCAGCAACAGACTCAGCAGTTTGAGGGGCTCCAGTGAGCTGGACTTGAACTTTTAGAAAAGAGAGTAATTGAGGGTTTGAAAGGGCGATGTTGAAGTTTGGATACAAAGTCACAAAGACTGTTCCGGCATTCAAAGTGGTTTGGACAGTACCGATGCAAGCATGTTGGTATTATAAAAACCTGGTATCCAACAATGCTATTCTTGCCACAACTGGCAAACCTTTACGACCATGAAAGGTGAGAGCAAGACGAACAGCGCCATAATGGACATGAGTATATCCCTGTTGAGCCCATTGTCTGGGGAACTCTGGAGGGATTTGAAGAGTGACAAAGTACTCTTTTTCAGTGGCGGGAATGGGATGTTGGTCGAATTTGGAGGACTGGACGTATTCCTTTACTTGCTTTGGGGTTTGGTGAATAAGTTGGCGGATGGAGCGGATGGGTGAGAAAGATGTGTGTGGTTTGGCAAAAGCGGAGTAAGGATTCATGAGGGGAAGTTGGGTCTCGGAAATCTTGGTTTCATCACTAAGAGAGACTTCATAAAGATAATCTATCTTAGAAGCATTGGAGACACGAAACTCTGGAGGGGTTGAGCATGAAGGAGAAGGAGCAAGAGAAACGGGTGCTTCGAGAATTTCTGGCTCGGTAGACATGATGAGAAGAGATCTTCTCAGCACTGGATTCACCTACCAAGCGCATGGAATGGATAACCTTAAAAATGAAACCATGGCTCTGATACCATGAATGGACCTAGACTTAGAACCGGGGAGGACCAAGAAAATAATTTTTTTTTATATAGATAAAACTTTAAAGTAAATAGAGTCAACAACATTAAATAACTCTTTAGTAAGGAGTTCAAATAATTTTACATTATTATTTAATAACTCAGGCTTTTAATGTTTTTTACAAGATCAATAGTCATAATTTTTTAAGGAGGAAAATGTTTTTGTGATGAGTCCTTACGGCATCCAAAAAGGCATAAACAGCTCCTTATGGTATCCTTCTCTAGTATTCATTCTCTTCTGTCTTATTTGTCCTTTTAGTCTTCAATTTGCCAAAATCGAAAGAAACAACTTCTCTGCTTGCCACTTGACACTCGCCTCGCTCACTTTGGGTTATTTGTGCCGCTTGTCACTCGATGCTTGCTTGGCTTGTTGCTTCTCACTAGACATTCGATACTCATTTTGTTCGACGCTCACCCCACTTAACCATCATTGCTTGCCTTTCTTAGCTAACCTCGCTCATTATTGAACCCATTGGGTCAAAACAGTCCTCGGTTACCCTTTCAAGGAGTACAAAAAATGAAATAAAGAACTATTGGTTGGTCCTGGGTTGACTTAGAAACTAGACCGAATCCATTGGGTCAGTTCGATTCTCAATCGTTTTTTTAAGGAGTACAAAAAATGATAAAAAATTATCAATTGGTTCTGGGTTAACTCTATAACCGAACCGAACCCAATGGGTCGGTTTGGTTCTCGGTCCCAAAAATTGAGGACCAATACTGTGCGAGTTGGTCCTAGGGTTAGGGGGTGGATTGGCCCAACCCGGACCATGCTAATCCCTACTAACAATACATTTAAGTTCCTCTTAACTTACGAACACTATGAAACATAAAACTCAAAGAAGTTACAACAACCAAACTAAATTTACTATCTTTACGGAAAAGTTAGATATCGATAAGTAAGGAAAGGAAAGTTATTATCAATGAGGTTAATTATGCATACGTAAGGAAACTTATGATCAACATGGTTCACTAACAACAAAAGAAAGTTACAAAACAATTACTAGTAACTTGGGAAAATTACAAAGTGTAATACTCACAAAAGCTACGACGATGGAAAAATAATAACAATCTCCAAGGAAAGTTACAATATAATAAGTATTAGGTAAATTTTTATTACTGAGCACAGGTATGAACTCCAAAGGAAAGTTGTGATCAGTTAGTTAGTATACTAACTACAAGAGAAGGAATTTACTATTGACCAAGGTAGACTTTTATTTGTTGTGAAATACTAGAATAATAGCCGACACGGAAAAATCACTACAACGAAAAAAAATTACGTTGTCCAAAGAAAGCTCATAGAAGGATATTTAACCGGAAAATTTTTGTTAGCAAGGACAAATACTAACATTAGAAGAAGGTTAGGATAAAATGTGTAGCTTGCTTTGTTACATGGAAATTTACAAGAAAATAAGGAAAATTTACCACTATCACTGTTGGAGAAAATTATGAACAGCGAAAGAAAGTTACGATGAATGCAGCAAAAAACTTAGAAAACCTAATTAAACTTACTATCATTGGAAGATCAATGCAAAGTACATTGAAAAGTTAGGATAAAAGAGGTAGTTTACTATATATAGGAGAACTTCACATAAAAGTTGCGTGGAGAGAGTCGTGGGGGGGAGGCAGAGAGAGATGTAGTGCCTGAGGTTCAACCGCAGCAACTGCAAGGCAATAGAGGCGGCAAGGCTTGCGCGACACCATTGGGTACAATGGAGAGAGAGTGGCGGGGCGGGGCGGGGCGGGGAACTATTTTATCCATTTTCTGCTTAAATCTCACCCACCTTAGGACCAATATAATCTGAACTACAAGAAAAATGCTAAATTTGGCCTCTATAGATCAAATTCTTGTGGCCAAATTTAAAATTTGGTTGCAAGGAATATGCTTCTAGCGACCAATATTAGTTTGATTGGCTTCCTCTCACGATCTTTGGACACGTCTCCCTGTGGCTTCTTTCATTTGCCGCTAGGAGGATTCTTTCATTTGTCCCTTCGATCATGGATAACTTTGTCTTCCCCTTCTTCGTCCTAGTGGTGATATGCTTCCCCACCTTTTCCTCCAAACTTAGAAGAGTCGGGCTAATGGAGGTCTAAGCTGCGGCTATAGCCTTGGATAATTCTTGCATTCCTCACTATTGCGACTCCAACCTTGTCCAAGGGTTAAGCCCGTCCATGAATGTGAATAGAACCGTAAAACTGTTTATATCCGAAATCTCCAACGAGAGCTCAGTAAAGTCCTACACATGCCCACAAACATTACCCTTCTGCATGAGATGGCATATCTTAATACGCTTCATCCTTAGCAAACTTTGAGAATATTTGGTCCCCAAAGACGGTGACGAATGTGGCCCAATACTTGATCAGCTTGGTACCCCGACTCTCAGTGTCTCAGCTACATCGCCAACAAAGCATGACAACATCAGTTAAGTACATGGCAACAACCCAGACCCATGTCTTGTCCTTGATTCCTTCGGTATTGAAGTATTGTTTCATGCCTCATATGAAGTTCTCCACCTCCCTGGTAGATTTATTACCCTTGAACTCCTTTGGCTTTGGAACATCCACCTCTAGAGTCAGCATTATGGTGAACATTCCGCTCACCATGGCCATCTTGCAAGCCTTGAGTTCCTCTTTGGCCATCTCCATAGCCTCTCGGAAGGTCATTTATCACGGACTTGAGAGCATCATTCCTCTCATGCAAATGGCTGGCGAGATGATTCAAAGTAGCTAAAAAATGGTTGCGAATTGTCCCCTCAACCTTTCAACTTTTTCAAATCCTCGAACGTATCTTTCAATTCGGGCACGACTAACAGAATCTTAGTGAGATTATCCTCGAACAAGGACATGATATCAACCAATTGAGTCCCCTTGGCATGAAACTCCTCTTGAGCCTTGTCTCTAGCAACAACAATAGCAATAAAAACCAATTTGGACATTCTCTTGACCACTTGGTGTGCACCACCAACTCTCTTACTGACACTGTGTATGACTTATTCCGATATAATTTGTCATGCACCAACACTTGAGAATGCGTGTAGCACTCAGGCTTCCTTCAACTCATTCACCCCTTATTAGAATTGCCTAAGCTCAACCTTCCATCGCTTCCTCATTCGCTTGGCCCACCTAGGATTGTAGAGAGAAGTGTATGGAAGAGAATGCTCTATTGTTCTTATCGTGTTGGATTTGTGGGATGATACAAATGAAGGGGAATTAATCCCTTTGTAATACATAAGTCCTAATTACAACCGTAAATCTTCCCTTGGTCTAATGGAGGAGATCCAATTTCCCTAGCTACCATTTACCTTATTAAATAGTAGTCTCCTCTATAATATAGTGTACATTTCCAATATTGTCCTAGAAATATTCTAGAATACTTATGAAACCTCGGGCTACTAGAAGCTTTTGGGCATGCTCGGTAATCTTGGCCATCTCCTTAGCTTCCATGACACTCTCTCCAAGATTCTCTCTCTCTCTCTCTCTCTGAATCCCTTCTTGCCTTCTCAAAATAAATCCAAATGCTTCACTCCAGTGTTTTATTTTTTCCGAGATTCCCCTTAGAATATTAAGATCGAACCCCCTAAAAAACTTTGTCCTCAAATACTTTGAATAAGGGCAGATACTTTTGTTTCATATCTTCCTCCAACTCCCATGTCACTTGTCTTTCACCATGATTTTGCCATTGCCCCTTCACATAAGGAATGGTGGGCTGCCTCAATACTTTTTCTTGCTAGTTTTAAGCCATGTTTTCTTGAATTTTGTAGGGTCCCATAATGAATGACATTATTAGGGCTGGGAGTATGCTTTTGCAACCTAAAAAAATGGAAAGTGTCAGGTGCTCTTGCTACGACAAGCCGTAAAGCAAGTCGATATGCTACACCTCTAATCTCCATGTACCATGAATTCAAAATGGAATGTGTAAATTTCGTTTATAGAATAACTTGAAAAAAAAAAATCAATGAGCATAATTAATCTGAAGACCATGAAATTATAAATTGTACTTTCGTCATATTGTTTGAGGAATGGTGACATTATATGTGTTGTCCCGGGTATGTCACACACTACATGTGTCATTACCAATCATATTTTTCCTTTAATTAATAGCATGCGAAAGCACCAAAAAATACATAACAACACACCATACAAGAATACACAAGTTAATAATAGACATAGATCTCATTATGCCAACTTTATATTTAAAAACCCAGAATATTATTCCATACATCACACGAAACACAAAAGACTTGGGAGGGGTTAGGGTCGCCTATCTTCATCACTACTCTTGCCCAAAAACCTGCTTGTACAAAAGACAACCCACTTACTACGGGTCGAGAACCTCACCCAACTATTCGTTGCCTTCACCATCAAAGCCCCTCAATGGTCCGATCAAATCGCCCTTGAGGTTCAAGTACCAAGCAACAAAATAGTGAGGGATCCATATGGGAGTCCCTCATCGACCCCTATAGTAGACGTACACTTAGTATAATAGGCATCCAACCTAGGTATAAACATAGTCTCATAATCACACTCGTGATGCACAGACACTCCAAAAAGCATAGCTGATGAGCTATCCATCTTACATTTCTGTAAAAAAATATAAATGAGTGAGCTGAAGCCTAATAGGTGAAATCTCTAGGTTTTAAGTTAATAAATCATCTTAGCTCTCAACCTGGCATAACAATCACAAGCATTTGAAACAATATAATCAATGCATGAGCACACATCTTACCTTCTATTGCAAATGCCTTACATGAATGCATGGTATAACCTACCACTTATGGCATGTAATTTCTTGATGCATCAATATCATTTGGTGCCTCATCAACTTGCAAATATGTATATTCATGAGCATGTATTATGCTTATCATCACTCCTCCTCCCATAACACTCCCTAAGGCATCCTGATTACACAGCGAGGCATCCCGATCACACAGTAGAGCATCTCAACTACAAGGCATCCTGCACCACCCACCCACGAGGCATCTCGATCACACAGTGGGGCATCTCAAATACTCCTCGGAGCATCCCAATCACACAACAAGGCATCCCAATTCAAGGGCATCGTCACACACCACTATATGAGTGATGGAATCACATCACACTTCATCTTTAGTCATATGATGCGATGCGCACGTTATTAATACCGCATGATTTTACGTGCATTAAGAATAGAACCAACATTCATATCAACAATCGGCATCCATTTCAAAACACCTTTCACACGCTTACCTCTTTTCCATTTCTCATGCAAACATATATAATACTCAACAACCAACATATTCGGCATATAATTCTAAATAGTAAATGATGGTTATGGATAGATAAGTCTAAAGCATAAGGAAGTGTTTCCGAATAAAAAGTCTGAAACATACGCAAATGATTCTGAGCGGAAAGTTTAAGACAAAAATGAGTAATTAGGAATGAGAAAGTCCGAAACATAAGCATATGATTCTAAACAGAATGTTCGAACGGATGAATAGATGCAGAAAGTGAGTATAAACATATGTCAGAACGTACAAATGAGTAGACTTAGGGATTAAGTTAGGGCTTGAGTGTAAACATCCAAGTGAATATATTCAGGCTCAAAACATAAATATCCTTATGTTCAAAAGGTAATATATTTCTGAGGTTCAGAACATAAGTATACTTAGGTTCAAAAAGTAATATTTTGAGATTCGTAACGTAAATACACTTGAATCCAAAAAGTAACATTTTGAGGTCAAAATGTAAACATAAAGAGGTTAAAAACAATAATATTTTAAGGTTTGAAACACAAACATACTAGAGTTCATAAAGTATTATTTTGGTGTTTAGAACGTAAAGGTATTGAGGTACAAAATGTAAACATACTTCGAAAATACTATTTTCCAATTCAAAACGTGAATATATTGAGGTACAGAAAATAATATTTCGAAGTTAATAAAGTAACCTTTTCAAGTTCATAACATGGATAAACTAAGGTATAGAAAGTAATATTTTACAGGTTTAAAACATAAAAATACTGAGCCTTAGAAAATAACATTTTTAGGTTCAGAACATAGATACTTCGGGTTCAAAACATGAATATATTGAGGTCCATAACATAAACATACTGATGTTCAGTTAATAATATTTTTGAGTTCAAAACGTAACCATATTGAGGTTCAGAATATGATTTAGACTCAATAAAGTATGGTCGGGCAAATGGACACATTCAACAAATGAAGGGACTCGGCCTCGGTAAAATATGATAGAATGAATGAGCAAATTCCGATTTAGTGTTTCTACTCACCAATTGTACCACACTTTAAGAAAACTGACCACACTCCTCCTAAATATATACAAGATCAATAAGGCTAATTTAACTATCACCATATCCATAACATTATTGCACATCAAAGTCAAACTTCTTAACCAACCAACCAAGTCCAAAGTGCTAAGTAGGTTAGGCCAACTTAACACCTAGAGTTTTCACTTATCTCGAAAGCAATTTTGGATTAAGAATACAAGCCAACTTCGAACAAAACAAACACAACTGAAATTAACAAAGCTTGATTTTTGAAAATGATAAATCTATTGGTAGAAAGTAGGGGAAATTCGTGATTTACCCGAACCAGAAAATCAACACAGAATCTTGATATCTCAAGAGTGGGACCTTTGCTCGTCTTTTTGAAAGCAAAAGATTGAAGAAGGCGTTGATGATTGGTGATGGTTGGAGTAAAAGTTTTTAACCTTGGTACTTAAGAATCCTTCTACTTGGCCGAGAAGTTATAAAAGATTAGAAGAATCAACCATGCTTAAAAATCATGATGAGTTTGGAGATAAAATGATAGGTGGCCCAATGAATGGAATTCAAGTGTCCCTATGGAATTAGGTAGAGCATGGTCCAATGGAATGTTGACACAAAAAAAATATTTCGGAGGGGATAAAAATGGGCTTCTCTCATTGGGCCAAGCACGTGCATAAATCATTGATGTATTAATGAATGAGAGTTAAAATTGGTGATCTCATGCATGTTATCATAGCTACCAAGTGCAATGTATCAAATTAAAACATGTGCTTAAAATTTGATTAAAGAATGAGAAGTGGCGTGTAGATGGAGAAAGAGTAGAGATTTAGGAAGCCGATTCTCGTTCTGAACATATGTGTGACCAAAATATTTTGCATCAATAAAATAATTGAAAAATATAAAAAATTAGGAAAATATCAAGATAATAAATATAAATTTCAAATATCTTCAAACATGAAATTTGGAACACACCGACCAAGTTCTACCAATAGGTTAGCGGCGAAAGAAATATTGCCATTCAACACCACTAATGAACACGTCAAAAATCTATTTACTAAATTATATCGCCTCAAATTCCTAACAATCTAGTCATGAATATAAATACTAAAATCCCATATGGGAAAATCCGGATGTCACATTATAAACTCCTAGAGAAAATTTTTGTATGACAATGGGAAAATGTCACAAATGGTCCCTATACTTTTGCCTAATGTGCAATTTCGTCCCTGAACTTTCAATTTGCTCAATTTGATCCCTGAACTATTGATAAATATCCGATCTAGTCATTAAACTTTCGATCGGTTCAATTTGGTCCCTGAACTATTGATAAATGTCCGATCTAGTCCTTCATTACTATTTTCCTTTTTAAATTTTTTTTTTTATTTTTAAAATTTTTAAATTTTTTTTGCTTTTCTCCCTTCTCTCCGCCGGAGCCGGGGGGGAAACCGGCGTCCGGCGAGGGTCGCCCTCATCGGCGTCGAGCGAGGGCCGTCCTCGCCCGACGCGGCCGCTCCGCCGGAGCCGGCGGAGGGAAGGGAGAAAAAGCAAAAAAAGTTAAAAATTATTTTTTTTAAAAAATAAATTAAAAAAATAGTAACGAAGGACTAGATCGGACATTTATGAATAGTTCAAGGACCAAATTGAGCCGATCAAAAGTTCAGGGACTAGATTGGACATTTATCAATAGTTTAGGGATCAAATTGAGCTAATCGAAAGTTCAGGGACGAAATTGCACATTAAGCAAAAGTATAGGGACCATTTGTGACATTTTCCCTATGACAATTAGAAGATAGAAGACAAGCATAAAAGAGGCGAAATGGAGGAAAGGCAAACTTATTAGTATTGTTTGGCCAGAAATACTAGTATTGATTGAAATTATAAGAACCACATCATAATTTAGCAAAAAAAAAAAATCAAATATTAACAAATATATTAAAATAAAATCTACTAAAATTGAGCAAATTTCCAAAACTCAAAAACAATAAAATATTTTAATGAAACAATTAAAATCATACACCTTATTTTATAAAATAACAACAAGAGATTTCCACACCAATTTTAGTTAAAGCACATCTTTTGACCAAATTATCTCTCTCTCTCTCTCTCTCTCTCTCTCTCATTAGTTGTAAAAAATTAGGGAAAAACTTTGCATTGGGTTTACATGCATTGTATGAAAAAAAATTATTGATTTTTCTCTTCTCTACTTGCTATCTATTTAGTCTTATTTACCCAAATGCAAAGCAGGAGATTTTTACTTAAAGATGATCGTTGATTATCATTTGCCATCCGTATCTATACAAATTTTAAACTAGCATAAGCCTGCAACACGTACACATTCTTGACTATAATCAGTTTACTTAAAATTCTATTTTGGTGATAATAGTATTTTAAAATAAATCCAAATAAAATCCCCTTGCTTCTTTTTTTTTTCTTTTCAGTTGTATGGTGCTCATTAAGTCGAATTACAATCAATGAGCTATTGGAAATATGATTCAATGAAAGCTTGGGTTCTGTAATGTGACTAGGAATAATGGCTATGTGTCAGCTTCGTTGAAGCACAAAATAATTGGATGTCGCGAATTGATCTATTCCCAGAGCTATGTTTAGTCAGATACTAGCAACATTAATAGCTTTGGTGGGTGAACAAGGTGGTATAAGGTGCGGTGAAAACCATTTTGTTTCAGAAATCAATTTCTATTCCCCAAACGAGTTTCTGAGCAAAAATATGCGCTTAATAACCATACAAAATTTCTATTCTTGGAATAGAAATTCATTTGATAACGACACAAAATGTATACCTTCCAAGTGGCGGTATGAGGTGGCTGACAGGCGGGGCAACCAACCTCTAGCGACTGGCATCCTACATCCAGCGACTGGCATCCTACATGCATCGACTAGCATCTGACATCCGGTGTCCAACAGGCGGCGACCAACATCCTGCTAGCTGCGGGCGGCGACTAGCATCCGGTAGGGGCTGGGTGGTGACAAGTGTAAACGACATCCGGTGTCCAACAGGCGGCGACCAACATCCTGCTAGCTGCGGGCGGCGACTAGCATCCGGTAGGGGCTGGGTGGTGACAATTGTAAACGATGAGAAAAGTTTTCATTACTCACTTTTGTTCCAAAAATAAAAAAAGCTAAAAATTTTAACTTCTGTTTTCTGTTCCAAATCTATTTCTAGATTAAAAATTTGTTCTAAAAGTAGAAAAATGAAGTTATGTTACTAAACTAATTTCTATTCCAAACCTATTCCTAGGAATAAAAACCAAAAAATAGAGAAACAGAACGGTTATTGTACACGCCCACAGCTTTCGGGATCGGCCTATTAAATGTAGCAATTTGAGCATGTGTATTGATGCTCGATGTGCGTAGTAGGTATTAACCTAGTATTGCCTCAATATAATCAACCTACTTAATTTCAATCACGTAACTTGTGTGTATTTATTTCTCTAATAGGTGTAGGTGCAAATTCTTTCACGCTACTCTTTCTCAGGCTTAGTACTTTCATTATTTTTTGAGGAAAAACGCATAGTAATCCCAAATCATTTTGAATTTGTGTCATCAGGTCCTAAATCTGTTTTTCGAGTAATTGGTCTCTTGAATCTATACTCTTTCTATTTTTTTCCGAGTTGATCAGCCCATTTAAAAAATAAATGAAAATGCCGACCTGGCTGTGAACTTGTTGTGAAGTGCTGCAATGGCATCCTACGCGGCATTCCACTTGGCAAATAGAACAAAGTTTATAAAGAACACAAAATAGAATGAGTGTGTTCCAAAGTTCGGAATATAAGAAATCCAGAGAAAAGGAAAATGAAATATGTAAGAGGAGCGTGGTAGAAGAAGCTATTATGGCAGCGGCAGGGTGACATCCTAGCTCCCGTATCAAATGGTCACTTTCTTATGGGGATTATTCAGAGTATTGACGATGAACTCAAGTCAAAAAAGTGATCGACTTGAAGTCAACATCCCAACAATTGGGCTGCCCCCAGTTTTCCACCCGAGAACACCGGTGAAAAGTTGTGGGACCCGACTGCTGTCATTATCCAATCCATACAACGAGCTCAACCTAAAAGTAAATTGATTAGTCGTCCTAATTCAAAGTGGCTTAGCTCAAAAGATCAACCGTATAGAATTTTCACAATAATATCTATGTATTGCCATAACAGATGATTAAGCTAAAATCAGTGGATGGTTAGGAACACCAAAAGGCGTAAAGGATTAGTAATGGAGAACACAGGGAATGAATATATCGGAGTTTATCTCATATATCAGTTGTAAAAAATGGGCTGATGTTCAGTTTATAAGGGTGAGAAAACCCCTCAACCTTTGAATTAGCTTTTGGAATGAGAGAGGCCCAAGGAACCTCAATCGTATATACATGCATCAACATCATCCGGCGCCTCTGAATGACTACCGAGTCAGTTTCATTTACTTGTGATGGTCTAGAGGAAGATGTAGTGTAACTTCTCCAATGCGTTGAGTGCTGGAGCCAAGGTCAGTAGTTGATGGTTGACCGCTACTCATTAGTCGTTGTTTTGGCTTTGTCCGGACATGGAAAAAGGAAAACCAGAAAGGCCCTTCAAAATGCTCTCCATCAGACTCCATCCCTCCTAATAAATTTTTTCGCAGTTTATATCAGCACTCGCCATATCTCTCGTTTCCTCTTACGGTTCCTCCATTCGTATCTACCCACTTCTACTCGAGCTATGGAGCTTGTGCACTTTAGTTTTGCACAATTACAACCGTGCCATTTCCTTCTCGCTCTCGTGCTTGCATTGTGTCTTGTCCTAGTCTCCTCCACCACAAATGAAACCAACAAACTCGCACTCCACGCATTTAAAGTCACAGTCAAAGACCCTTACGGGGTGCTTGACTCACGGAATGACACCATTGGGTTTTGCCATTGGTATGGTGTCACTTGCGGCGTAAGGCACTAGAGGCTCATGGTCTTGAAATCGAACTCACTAGGACTCTCGGGGTCCATCTCTCCTCATATCGGAAACCTAAGCTTTGAAATTTATCTCAAAAAAAAAAAAAAAATTGTCTCCTTGGAGAAATCCTCCCACAAGTCGGGGGTTGTGCTGCCTACATTTGCTACTGCTAGGCAACAATTCACTGACCGGAGAAATTCCCAGAAACATGTTGGCTTGCTCAAAACTAGTATTCGTCATTTTGAAAATCAGTTCTACAAAAGAGCCCTGACTTATTTGCTTTGTTTTTTTATGATGAAAAGAAGCTATGAGGGATGGCAGAGCTCTTTAAATAACATATTTTCATTAGAAATATAATTTGCATGCTGCATTAGAATCCAAAAGCCATGAGTTGCTGGCCACTTTTGCTCCTGTTGATCTAGTAAGTGCCTTTGCACCAGACAGCCTGCGCTTGATGATCCTATCCCTGCTCAAACCACACTTGTCTGGCACCTCAAGGCTGCATATTATGGAGCACTTACGGATAGGCTTGAAAAAGGTTTTTTTTATTTTTTTATTTTTTTTATTTTTTATTTTTTATTTATTTTTTATTTTTTTTTTAAGGGAAGCCAATCAAGCCCGATTAGCCCTTACCCAAGCCCGATCCTGCTCGAAAGTTGGTTATATATAATAATTGAATTAAACCATGAAAAATCCCAAATTAGTACACTTATAATAAATTTATCCCAAACTAATTTTTTGATCATCAAAATCCCCAAATTGGTACATTTGTAATAAATTTACTTTCCATTGATTTTTGTTAAATTGGTACATTCGTAACCTTGTCAGCCCCATCCTTGAATACAACCAACTAACCAGAAAAATTCCCACACAAGTCAATTAATTATAAAATCTACAAATTTTTTTATTTGTCAAAAATAAATTAATTGGGAACTTGACTTCCTTCATTGGGAACTTATCTTCACTTGAGCAACTTTATATTACACGAAATAACTTGGGTGGTCACGTTTCTCCACTCCTAGGCCACCTGCCAAAATTACAATACTTTCATGTTGGGGGAAACCAACTTGCCAGTCCAATTCTGATAGGAGTTCTAAATCTCTCTTCTTTAACTTCGAAGTGGGAGTCAACCAAGTCGGGGATATTGTCCCAAAAAATTCAAAATCTATCGTATAGCTACCAATTCAGTGGTAAACTTTTTGATTTGGCCAATATAATCCTAAACATTTGGCCAATTTTCCAATGAAGTCAATCAAACGAATTTAGACCGAAAATTGCTGACATAGTGGCCCAATCAACACTAGCCATCTTATGTCAGCCAATGCTTTGCTTGTCATCATGAGGATCTTCCACTTCAGCGAGGTTTGATTCTTGATCGTTCTAGGGCAAAATCGCCTTTAGTGATCTTACATAGTATCATTACTCTAGATTTCACCTTAATTTCATATCCAAAAATGTCTTTTGGAGATGAATTTCCATATTAGCCCAAACGGCTTCTTGAATCTCAAATTTGGGTAAAAACTAGAAAAATTAGGGTTGGCTTTCTTTCTTCAATTGCTCTTATTATTAATAGTCTTCCTTCCATCTTGCTCAAAGATCTTGGATTTTGCATTTGGTCTTCAATCACTTGTCCTCAGGAGTATTCCGTCTCTCATAGTCGGAGAGCTCGCACTCAGGACACTTGGTGCAGGACACTCAAATAGCTCATGAGAGAAATTTTGGCAGGAGAGTCAATGAGGGCATATTTCTGATTCAAGTAAAAATTCATGGTTTTTACAAGTCTGTAAAAATTTTGGGGTAAAATTGGAATTGGACAATAGGGGTGTGCAAAGGAACAAGGAACTACCCGAATCACCCAAGACCGAACCAAACTGGCCTAGAACCGGCAATTCCCACGGGGACCAATCTGATTCATAGTTCCAATTTACTGGAACCGGTGAGTACCGGTCCGATTCCCCATTCTAGGCATGGAACTGCCCACCCAGACTAGACCGGTACATATATTATATGTATATTTAAAAAAATTCCACCCTCCACTAACTTCCTAGAAGATTTAGCAAGAACTTGTGTCAATTGAAATACACGAGCACTCATATTTTGAAAAATTAACTCATAGTTCATGTGCTATCGAGTGACTGGAGTTTTATTTCTTAGTCCATCTAAACTTCATTTGAAGGATAAAGGAAATCATTTTGTGAGCATAGGTTTTTTAGACGTGTGTAAGGTTCGCAATTGATTTGATCTACTTATACCAATTGAAAAGCATTACGGCATTAAGATTTCCAAGGTATAGCCATCGATGGGTAAGGTTGTTTTTGCTTGATCAATCAAAGACTGAACAAACCAGTTTACGCCAATCTTAGATACAAACTAATATATATCTTGCAAAGAAGTACCTGCATGGAAACTAGATTCACTATGGTATTGATTGATAAAAACAATTTTGTAAGGATTGGAGACCCGTTTCATGGACCCACTGGGGAACCAGACTAGATCGGCGGTCCGATTCTCGAGTGGATCCATGCAATCAATGTTGGTAGTTTGTTCAAACAAACTAAGAGGTGCCTTGTCCCACATCAAAAAAATGTGAGTGCGCACGTAGAAGAGATTTGACACTAACCAATGATCATTATTTTTTATTTATTGAAGAATTCGGATTTATTTTTATAAAAGCTAACCATAGCATCCCATTGAAACAATACGACTATTCACGAAGGAGTTACGGTTATTTTTATTTATTAACTATTTAATCCCGAATTTTATTATTTTTGCTAATGGTTATCTCAGAGATCATACCTGTTCAGACATAACTTCTTAATCCTTGGAAGATTGTGTTTGTTCGGATATAATTTCCTGGTTTTTGCTATTAAATAATGAACATGTTTATTCAATCGTGATCTTCCTCTTCCAATTTCGTTTTCTTTAAAGAGAAATACAATCATCTTTTCAAATTGTTTCCTTAGAGAGACCCTAGAGAAATACTAGAATTGCTATCAAGTATTCTTAATCGAGATTTTGTTGTATCCCGGAGGAAATTTGCTGGTGACTATTAGCAATGTTGTGAAGCAAATGATTCTTTAAAGAAAGTGATATTACCCATGAAAGTTTGACTTCATCGTTCTACTCAATCATTCTTATACTTTTACCAACAACCAATGGCCAATTCCTTATTTCAATTTTTCGGAACCGGTCCTTAGCAGGCGGTTCCCAATTTTAGGGTGGGACCCGCCCACACAAACCATGCTTACCCCTACTAGATGGTAGAATTGGGACAAGACATAAAATTGGGGGTTTTATGGGACAAAAAAAAAGGTTTGGGGTAGAATTAAGACTAAACCTAAAGTTTGGGATTTTTTATGGGACAAAAAAATATTTAAGATAGAATTAGGACTAAACCTAAAGTTGGGAGTTTTTTAAGGGCATTTAGGCCATTACAATTTAACCCCGTAAACATTCCGTCCTCCAAATTTGTAATGCTGTTGTTTCATATCTTCATCCCGCTCCCATGTCCGTTCTCTTTAAGTAAAATTTTGCGATTTGCCCTTCACATAAGGAACGGTGCGATGGCTCAATACTTGGTCTCGCCACTTGTAAGCAAGCTTTCTTTGAATTATGGCGTCTCATAACGAATGATCTTATTGGGGTTGGGACATACTTTCGCAACATAAATACATGAAAAAGTTGGGTACTCCTACTAGGTCGAGTGGTAAAGCGACTTAATAAGCTACGTCTTTAATTTTTACGTAGCACGGATTGTAAACGGAATGACTTAACTTCGTTTACATAATAACATTAAAAAAAAAAAAAACCATAAGGAAAATTTATTTTGAAGTCCGTGAAATTTGATGTAAAATGACATCTTTCATACTGTTAGAGAGACAGGTGACGTTATAAACTCCTCAAGAAAGTTTTTATGTGAACATATACAACATAAAAGACAAGCGGAAAAGAGACGCAAATGGACGAGAGGCAAACTTATCAGTAATGTTGGGCCAGAAATACTAGTATTGATTAAAATTATAAGAAACGCATCTTAATTTTGACAAACAAGAATCAATATCTACGAATAGATCAAAATCAAATTTACTTAAATGGAGCAAATTTTGAAAATTATACAATAATAAAATATTTTAACGAAACAATTAAATCACATATCTTTATCTTACAGAATAACAACATGGGTGGGGCTATTTCTGCACCAATTTTAGTTAAAGCACGCCTTTTGACAAAATACCCTCAAGCATAAGATTTGGTTCGATCTCTTTCTTGTTGCAAATCAGCTGCAAAACATATGGAGAAACTCTTTGCATTGGGTTTACATACTAACAGGTTATATGATAAAATTTATTTTCTCTTCTCTCATTGCTATATATTTAGGGGCGAATGATAACCATTTTGGCAAGAAATAGATTTTTCTATTTCTATTTCTATTTCTAAATAAGTTTCTAGCAAAAATACTCGTTTGATAACGACATAAAATTTCTACTCTAAAAATAGAAATTCGTTTGATAACGACACAAAATTTCTGTCGCCGCCGTTCGCCGTTCGTCGGCCGGCAGCCGTAGTGGCCGACAATCGACGGACAGTGGTCGACGGCAATAGATGGAGGACCAGTTCACCGAACGATGAGAATAATTTTTATTTCTCATTTCTGTTACAGAAATAGATAAGTATAAAATTTTTACTTTGATTTATATTCCAAACCTATTTCTAGAACAAAAATCTATTTCAAAAATAGAAAAATGGAATAATTTTATCAAGCTGATGTCTATTCCATAAACAAGTTTGGAATAGAAAATTTGTTTGGTTGTTATGCACCCCTTAGTCTTATTTGCGCAAACACACATTTACAAATAATATATAAAACTAGAGATATTTTGCTTAAAGATGATAGTTGATTACCATTTGCCATCCATATCTGTATGTATTATAAACTAGCATGAGCCTGCAATGTGCACACATTCTTGACTACTGTCAATTTACTTAAAACTCTAGTTTGGTGTTACAGTATTTTAAAATAAATCCAAATAAAATTTTCTTGCTTCATTTTTTCTTTTGACTTGTATGATGCTCATTGAGATGAATTGCAATCAATGAGCTATTGGAAATTTGATTCAACAAAAGTTTGGGTTCTATAATGTGAGTAGGAATAGTGGCTCTCCATCGCTTCGTTGTAGCACAAGATAATTGTATGTCAATAATTGCTCTCTTCCTAGAGCCATGTTCAATCAAATACAGGCAACACTTTTGCTTTGGTGGGTGAATAAGCTGGTACAACTTTTGAGTTCAGCCTTCTAGAATGCAGCAATTCGAGGATATGCATCAACGCTTGATGTACGTAGTAGGTTTTATCCCGGTATGCCTTAGTATAATCGGTCTCACTTAATCCCAATTAGGCAATTGTGTGCATGGGACTTCTTTAGCGGCGCAGGTGCAAATTCTTGAAGTCAACACCCCAATAGTCAAGCTTCCCCCAGTTTTCCACCCCGAGAACACCGTTCAGAATTGTGGGACCCAACTGCTGTGATTAATCCAACTTGTACAGCAGGCTAAACCCAAAAGTGAATATAGGCAAGATAGGCATCCTGACATGAAGTAGGCTCAACTCTAAAGATCAATTGTACAGAGTTTTCATTATGGTTTCTATGTATCATCATAACGGGCAACTGAGCAAAAACCAATGGATGGTTTAGGAACACTGGCTACCGAGCCAATATCGTTTACTTGTGACTGTCTGGAGGAAAAAGTAGTGCAACTTCTCCAATGCGTTGAATGCTGGAGTGAAGGTCGGGCAGTATGAGGGTTGATAGCTACTCATTCGCTCTTGTTTTGGGTTTGTCTGTGACATGGAACAAGGAAAACCAGAAAGCCCCTTCAAAATGCTCTCCATCAGACTCCACCCCTCCTTATAAATCTCTTCGTAGTTTGCACCAGCACTTATCGCATCTCTTGTTTCCTCTTATGGTCCCTTCTGCTCCAGCTATGGAGATTGCACAATTACGTTTTGCACAATTACAGCCATGCCATTTCCTTCTCTCTCTTGTGCTTGCATTGTGCCTTGTCCTAGTCTCCTCCGCCACAAATGAAACCGACAAACTTGCACTCCTCACATTTAAGGCCGCAGTCAAAGACCCTTATGGGGTGCTTGACTCATGGAACGACACCATTGGATTTTGCCATTGGTACGGTGTTACATGCGGCCTGAGACACCAGAGGGTCATAGTCCTGGACTTGAACTCGCTAGGACTCTCAGGGTCCATCTCTCCTTATATTGGAAATCTAAGCTTCTTGAGAGAACTTTTTCTCCGAGATAATAATCTTGTTCGAGAAATCCCTCCGCAAGTCGGGCGGTTGCACCGCCTACGTTGGCTAAGCCTAGAAAACAATTCACTGGCCGGAGAAATTCCCAGGAACATATCAGCTTGCTCAAAATTCATAGCCCTCAGCATTGCATCCAACCAACTAACCGGAGATATTCCCACAGAACTCGGTTCATTATCAAAGCTACAATTTTTGTTTCTTCATAAAAATGCACTATCTGGGAATGTGCCTTCCTCCTTTGGAAACTTGTCTTCCCTGTACTTTCTTCTACTCTATAAAAATAACTTGGGTGGGAGCATTCCCAAAGTTTTAGGCCGCTTGAAAAATTTATACAGAATCTCTTTAGAAGAAAACAGATTATCCGGCACAATTCCGTCATCATTGCTCAATCTCTCTTCTTTATATGAGTTTAACTTTATAGATAACCAGATGCAGGGCAGTCTTCCTGCAGACATTGGCTTAATGCTCCCAAATCTTAAATGGTTTGGCATTGCCATGAACCAATTTGAGGGACCGATTCCTCCCTCTGTGTCCAATTGGACGAAGCTACGGGCTATGCAATCAGGGGTAAACAAGCTTTCAGGGAAAGTGCCTTCTTTCGGAAATATGCCCGAGCTTTGGATTTTTTCCTTCGGTGATAACAAGCTAGGAAGTGGAAATTTTGAAGACTTGAACTTCGTATGCTCATTGACAAACTCTAGTAGATTAAAGGTCTTCCAAATTCACCGAAACAAACTCGGTGGGGCATTACCCAAATGCATAGGTAATTTCTCGAGCACTCTCAAGTTTTTCCTTATGGACAATAACCTAATGTTTGGTGAGATTCCTAGAGAGATTGGAAATCTAGTCAACCTGAATGTGTTAAATATGTATCTCAACCACTTTTCAGGCGAGGTCCCATCAAATATCGGGAATTTACAAAATCTAGTTATATTGGAGTTAGGCGCTAACAACTTGAGAGGGACGATCCCCACTTCTTTGGGAAATCTAACCAAGTTGATCAAACTAAGACTTGGTGAAAATAACTTTCAAGGGCAAATTCCTTCACATTTATCACAGTGTCAATCTCTCCAGTGGCTTTATCTTTCTTACAATAATCTCAGCGGTACCATACCCCCATGGCTCATAGGTCTCTCATCGATAACAATCATGTTGGCCTTGTCTCACAACCACCTGAGCGGGGTTCTACCCACAGAAGTAGGGAACTTGAGAACTCTAACCGCATTGGACATCTCTAACAATATGTTGGGAGGCGAAATCCCAAATAGTTTAGGGGATTGCACTGGATTGACAATACTGAGGATCGGGGGAAACTTCTTCCACGGATCCATTCCTCAATCGATCAGATCATTAGGAGGCATTGAAGAACTAGATCTTTCATGCAACAATTTATCGGGTCAGATTCCAGAATTCTTAATGTTATTTCATTCTTTAAAACTTTTGAATTTGTCTTACAATAGCTTTGAAGGCATGCTACCATGTGAAGGAGTTTTTGAGAATGCTACCATGACTTCCATTATTGGGAACAGTGCGCTTTGCGGGGGATTGCCAGCATTTCACCTCCCCAAATGCATCTCCAAAAGCTCCAAGAAAAGAGAAATCCATATATTGGTTTTATCGGCTTGTGTTATTTTTGGCATTCTTGGAATAGCTCTTACTCTAGTTTTTCTGTATCTTTGTTGGTTGAAAAAGAAAGTAAAAGAACCTATTTCAACTTCCACGGAGGATTCATGGCCAAACATATCTTATCGAGCACTCCTAAAAGCAACCGATGGTTTTTCTTCAATGAATTTGATCGGTGTTGGAAGCTTTGGTTCTATTTACAAGGGGATACTTGAGGAGAATGCCACAATAGTTGCAGTGAAGGTGATTCATCTAGTGCATCGTGGTGCTCGGAAGAGCTTCCTAGCAGAGTGCGAGGCATTAAAGAAAATCAGACATCGAAATCTTCTAAAGATATTGACAGTTTGCTCGGGTGTTGATTATCAGCAGAATGATTTTAAGGCCTTAATTTATGAGTATATGGAAAAGGGAAGCCTAGAAAGGTGGCTACACCCAAACCCAACACCATCTCCAAGGAATGAGCCTACCCTGAAATTGAATTTCTTTGAAAGGATAAATGTTGCTATTGGTGTTGCTTCTGCATTGGATTATCTTCACCACCAGTGCCACATTCCCATCATTCATTGTGATCTAAAGCCAAGCAATATCCTCTTAGATGCTGAGATGGTTGCTCATGTTGGTGACTTTGGATTGGCAAAGTTCCTCCTTGGATCATCTAGTGATACCGTGGCTAATCAGATGAGCTCAATGGGCATAAGAGGAACAATTGGTTATGCTCCACCAGGTGATCTCACTTTCAAATTAAGAAAGTTTATTTAGTTAAAAAATGCTTATGGGTCTTTTTGTGAGTTTGGTAGCTGCATGATACGTCTTAGACCCGTTACATTATGCTTTAATGATCCGTACTCCAAATTTCACCCGCAATATGATCTACATTTGTCACAGAATATGCAATGGGATGTGAGGTTTCGAGAGAAGGCGACGTCTATAGTTATGGCATCCTCTTATTGGAGATGTTCACAAGTTTGAGTCCCACCGATGACATATTTAAAGATGATTTGACTCTTCATAGTTTTGTGGATGAAGCTTTGCCTGGACAAGTGTTGGAAATTACAGATCACATTCTACTTCAAGAAAGGGAGAATCATTTAAGTCCCAGCAATCCTCCGCATTGGCTCTCCGAAAGCAATGGCGTATTTCCAGAGTGCTTGGTTAGAATATACAATATTGGAGTCGCTTGCTCTGATGAAATGCCTGGAAGACGGATGAGCATCAGCGGAGCTGCAAATCAGCTGCAAAAGATTAGGGAGAAACTCTTCGCAAGGGGTTTACACGGAAAAAAATGAACAACAGGTTTATAGCATAAATTTTATTAAAACTTTTCTTCTATCATTGCTACGCATTCTGTATTGTTTATGCAAACGCAAACGTACAGGTAAAATACATAACTGAAAATCTTTCTTTGAAGATGATAGTTGTTTATCTTCCACCATTGGTATCTGTGCATATTTTAAACTAGCATAAGGCCTGCAATGTGCAAGCACATTCTTGAGTTCTGTCAGTTTACTAAAACTCTGTTTTGGTGCTACAGTATATTAAAATGAATCCAAAATAAATTGACTTTCTTCTTCTTCTTCTTTATTGTTTCTTGTACGAATTGCAATCGGTTAGCTATTGGATTGATTCAAAGAAAAGCTTGGTTTCTGCAGCTTGACAGGAAAGGCTCTCTGTCACTGAATTGTTGCGCGAAATACTTGGATGTCTGGAAATGCTCTCGGTTCCTAGAGACATGTTTGCTCTGGTGGATGAATTAGGATGTGTAGCTTTCGGATTCAGCCTCCTATCATGTGGCAATCGGAGGGAACGTATTGGTGGTCGGTGCGCGAAGCAAGATTGTTGAAGAATGCTTCAGTAGGATCAGTCTCTCAATTCCAATAATGTAGCTCTTGTGTGTATTGGGTTTCTTTAGGGGTGCAACTTGCGAGTGCAAATTCTCCAGCACTGCTATTTCTAAAGCTTACTACTTAAATTATCTTCTTCTTTTTAGCATTTCAGGAAAGTGGTTAATCGCGGGTCTTTTGACAAGCACTAAGCATGTATGGATGTAACTTATTATTGATATATCCAAAGTCCCTTTTATGATTTTCATTAGTTGCATGGATGAGCAACTTTCAAAATTAGAAATTACTGACTAAATCAAAATAACTAGTCGCCATTATGCTCAAACTTCAACTATATATAAAAAGTGATGATTAACATGGTGAAGTTACTAATTTTGATAGGTCGTAAATGATTTTTCACCTTAGAAAGTTACTGATTTCTTGGTGAAATTAGTAGTCGCTGATAAATTGCCTATGTGCGTAAGCTATCTACAAATTTTCAATTGAAATCAAGAGTAGCATAACAAAGAGGCTATTTTCAACAAATTTGAATTATAATCTGTTGAAAATTTGAACAAACGTATGTTTAACGTGTTGTCTAGAAGAGAAATATATGTTTGCGTAAATATGAATTCTATCGTTGAAAATAATTTTTTTTTTTTGAAGGGGAGAATTTCATACAAATATATGAAGAATATTATTTGCCATGAGTTTGGCAATAAAATATGTCTTCCAATTTTTCATACTACATAATAAGAGACTATTTATCTTGCAGGAATGAGCAACTAGTCCGGTTCAACTCAAAAATTAGACTAAATCAGCCTAGACCGACTAGTTCGAGGCCATTTTTAGGGAGAATCGCTTTGAGTCACTATTCTGCAAACCTAGAACCGACTTAGGATTAATTCGTTTCCCTGTTCCAAGGAGGAACTACCACTTTCTTAAGCCAGTTTTGAAACCTCATTGAGAATATATATATATTTTTGCATCCATTCGGAATCGAACCATCATTTTCAAGATGAACAAACGACCATATAACCATTTAATCAAAATCTGTTTTTGCGACCAACAATCGTTGGCCCAAGTGGCAAGGAGCCTGAGTTCCCTTAAGCAAGGTCTCAAGTTCGAGCCTTGTGTATGGAGGAAATGGTGCTAGGAAAGCCACCTCCCTTGTGGGTCCGATAGTGCTCGATTCCGGATTTAGTCGGGGATACCTTGGATACTGGAAGGTCATAGACCAAAAAAAAAAAAAAAAAAAGTTTTTGTGGTGCAACGGTACAATTTTTTATATTTTACTATAAGAATTGATTTTTTATACAAAAACATAAAATGGGCCAATTTACAATCCAATATCAGAACCGGGAGTCACAAGGTCTATTTCTAGTTCTAAGTGAGAACCAATCACCCATAAATGAATGAACATATATGGAGTAAGGATTTCCAAAAGTTAAAAGTTAAATAATTTATTATAATTATAAGTTTTCTAGATAAAAAATATCATCAAAATTTAATGGCAGAAATGATGTACTGTTTTCTTTGATTTTTTTTATTTTTATTTTTCTTGGCTTTAGTTAATTGAAATTTGTTAGCTTAACTTCATAAATTAGCGTAGGCAGTACTAAACATTGTGGAAAAATAATACGATTGATTAAAAAGTGATAAAACCACCCTATATTTACAATCTTTTAGAATTATGTCTTCACAATAATCTCTTACAGTAATATATTTGTATTTTTGGATCCAAAACATCATCAAAATGGTGATAAGAATAAGAAGTAATTTCAAATTTAAACATAAAATTCTTCTTGGGACCTAATTCAATTTTCAAATATTTCTCTAACTATTTTCTTACAAAGTTTTGTTGAAGCATCCGTGACTACCTCGACTTAGATCGATCATCACATTAGTTTTAGAACCATATATTTTCAAATAGCGTCATTGGCATCACCTTACTCTAAAAAATCCACTCACGAATTTTTTAATTGATGATAATTGATCCAAAAAAAAAAAATTGAAAATAAACGCACCAAAAGTCATAAAACTTATAATGAAAGTATAATTGGGTCCTAAAATATCAAAAAATACAATTAAGCTTTAAAACCTGTTAGATTGATGTGATCAAATCCCTCCCTCAAATCCAATCAATATGGCTAATAGGAATCCTGAGGTAGTTTTTTATTTTTATTTTTTTGTTTCTTATGACAGGCGGTTGATATACATTTGTCACTGATATGTGACTTTTTTTTTATTTTTTTTTATTTTCTTCATTTCCACGCATGCTCCCCCTTGTTTCTGTCCATCTTCATCTCCATGTCAACTCAGCCATGACCGTGATTATCATTGGTGTCTGCCGGCCAACGAACCCCTCGGGGCAACGTCGCAACCGTCGCCGATCCCTTCTAGACCGTCAATAGCCGCCAGCATCGCCTCCAGCAATCCCAAATGAGACTCCCCGGCTTTGGCTCACCAATTTTTTGGAGCTCCAAGCAACCATTTTTCTCAGCTACAACAGTCGTGGAGCCAACCCCAAAGCCTCGTATGCTCCTTCCCTGCAACCTCAACCGTCTAAGCATGGGCTAGTGACACCAAGAACCGCCCCTGCCGATCAAGAGCTCTTGTTTTCTCACTCTCCTGGGCTTCGCTTCCTTTGCGAGAAACCCAGGCCGAAGCACCGCCACCCTCACCGCCAGCTCCAAGCGCATTTGTTTCTTCCCCGATTGCCAGGACCAGCTTCTTCCTGTAAATGTCATAAGTTATGACAATCTGCTATATAGCAAGCAAATGGCATAAATGGTATATGGTCCAACGGGACCCAAGAAGGAACTCGATGTACTAAATTGCAGTTCTTGTAAATGCTACTACCAGAATCCAGCCAATTTCTACACGTGATATGCTGACGTGGCACCCACGGGGAAGTGACGTGGCATAAAAATATAGACCAAAGTGCCTACACGCCAACTGTTCAGCCGGAAAATGAATCGAAAAACACAAAGTTAGACGGATGCAGGACAAGATCATCTCGACCACCTTACCAGTTTGTTTCCAATTTCAATCTGGTTATTTGACAATATTGAGGATTTGGCATACTTTTTTCATTTGATTTTCTTATTTAGACTCCGTTCGCATCGAGAGCCACAAACCCGAGTACTTATTTTGCTCGTTATGACTTTGATCGGGCAAATCAAGTTTGAAGATTCAAGCCTCGAGACCCTGTGCAATCTTAGGGGAGTCGTTTATCAATTCGACAAATATGAAAAATCTGATTTACAAGTTTTCAGGTCTGAATTTAAATCTAGTAGACAAAAGGTTCTAAAGAGGAATTTTTTTTTTTTGGTATCTCTAAAAGGAAATCTTTTATAACCATTATGAAATCTTCTACATTCGTATTGGACATTGTGACACGTGTTAAGGGCTTTAGAACAGATCTTGAAATTCAACATCTTGGCAGTGGCACGGTCGATTTTTTTGAGAATTGCGATGCTTAGTAATTATCATGATATTCACAATAACTTTGACAATTGAAGTTATTTTAATTATCTTGATATTTAATACAATCACAATAATCACGACTTCTGATCGAGTTTCACAAATATTGAAAGAGGCACAGAAAAATCGATCTTCAAATTTCCGAGATTATCATGTTGCTATGGGTTGCATATTAAACAAGGCTTTGATACCAAATACTGTCAAATAGAAGAAGTAGCAAGATAGGTTCAGAATGGCTGAAACTTTAGGAAAAAACATATAGCAAGAAAGAGGAAGATTGTAGAGAAAGATTAAAAAAAGAGACTAAATCCAAATGAGAAAGAAGAAATAGGCAATTATTCAGTAATCAAATCGATCAAATTCACCAAAAATTCTTGCCTTGGGCCATATTTTTAGGCAAGATCTATTAAGACTCCTACCAGAGAAAACCTACTAATGATGAATATAGAAACTAAATAAAAATGTATCCTAATCCTAGAAACTGTCAAATAACTAGTTTAAATGAGGCGGTAGAGGAAATATCGCGCTGCATCAATTTATTGAGCTCTTTCTCAGAAAAGATGTGAAGCAAGTTGTCACACCCCGAACCTCGAGCGCACGAATATCCCTCGATGGTCGATAAAATTGCGAAGTTCTCAGGACGTGTCATCAACCCATTTGTTTTATGCACATGCAGAAGCAAACTAATAAACCCCAGACAACAATAAAATACATGGGATAGGAAAAGTAGGACAACCAAGTAACACAAGCCACATTTTATAACACTTTAGGTTCAACCTACAAGTTTATACACACTAGTCTGTCTCCAAGAAGAAACTACTAAGCCACCTATGCTCCAGATCTTCAGCCTCGGGCTTCGAGTTCTCCACACTAGGGACCTGTAAAAGGGTTAACCACGACGGGGTGAGAATAAATCTCAGCGAGTCCACATCCTAAACCCCGATTAGGACGAGAATTCACCTAAAGGCAGCCTAGGATCATAGAGAGAAACTCAAAAGAGAGAAGTGTTTTGGGAGAGAATGCTTTATTATAACACAAGGATACCTGGAGTGCCAAAATTTGGCGCAAATGGACATTTAAGTGCCAAAAGTTAGGAAAGTGACACTTATGTGCCAAAATTGAAGCAAATAGATCTGTTAGGTGCCAGCGGCAAGAGAATCCGGCTAAAATGCTGATGTGACAATTTTCTAGCAAGCCTAATGCAAAACAATTTCATTTTGCATGCTAATGTGGCTAGACAATGCCAAAACGACGTCGTTTTGGTGTCGATGTGATAAATAATTAATATAAAAATTAATTAAATGAAATTCAAAACATTTTTTTTTTAAAGAAAAGGGAAGGCCGCCGCTTGTTCATCTTCCTCCTCCCTTCCCTTTTTTTGTTTTTTGAAAATTTGGTTTTAAATTTGATTTAATTAATTTTTATATTAAAATTTTAATTACGCCAAAACGACGTCGTTTTTGTGTTTATTTGGTGAGTTAGCCTTACGGCGATCCACGTAGGCGAAAAATTAATAAAAAATTGTCACGTAAGATTTCTAGTGGGATTCGTTGGATATGACACTCAAATGTCTTATTTTTTTTTTAAAGTAGTACTTAAGTGGTACTTTTGTAACTTTTGACACTTAGGTGTCCCCTTGTACCAAGTTTTGACACTTAAGGTGTTCTTTTGCTGCTCTATTACTCTTATTGTGTTGGACTTGTGGGATGATACAAATGAAGGAGAAATTATGCCTATGTGTACATAAGTCCTTCTAATTACAACCGTAAATCTCTCATTGATCTAATGGTGGAAATCCAATTTCCCTATATACCGTTTACCTTATTAAATAGTAGTATTCTCCAAAATATGTATACGTTTCCAATATTGTCCAAGGAAAATTTGATAATACTTCAAAATCCTAGACCTCTAGAAGCTTTAAAGCATGTTCGGTCATCTAGGCCATGTACTTAGCCTCACACTCTCCTACTCTCTCTCTCTCTCTCTCTCTCTCTCTCTCTCTCTCTCCCTCCCTTCTTGCCTTCTCAAAATAAATCCAAATGCTGCACTCCATTCTTCTTCTTTTGTCTTTCACTATGATTTTGTCATTGCCCCTTCACATAAGGAATGGTGGGATGCCTCAATACTTGGCCTTGCAACCTTTAAGTGATGTTTTCTTGAATTTTGTAGGGTCCTATAATGAATGACATTATTCAATCTGGGAGTATACTTTGCAGCATAAATACATGGAAAGCGTTGGGTACTCCTGCTAGGACACGTGGTAAAGCAAGTTGATAAGATACATCTCCAATTTCCACGTGGCGAATTCAAAATGGAATGTCTTAATTTCATTTATAGATTAACTTGAAAAAAAAATCCATTAGCATAATTAATTCGAAGGCCATGAAATTTTGAATGTCAAATGGACATTCGTCACATTGTTCGAGAGATGGCTAACATTATAAATTCCTAGAGAGAGTTTTTGTATCATAAAAGAGGTGAAATGGAGGAAAGGCAAACTTATTAATATTGTTTAAAAAAATTATTAAAATCTTGATATGTTGTAGAAAAGGCCTCAAAAACATTTTTCATGAATGAAACTTAGCCAAATTTGTGCTGTGCAAAGAGCAGCAATTCAATGAACACAACCCAAAAATTCGTCCGTCGAGCAAATTCAACGGTCAGAGAGAAAGACTCATGTTGAAATTCAAATCTTCACAAAACTCTTTAAAATTCTAATATGTTATAAATATGGATGTCATTTAAAAATTTTGTGAATGAAGCATGTCCAAATTCAAAAGGAAGATTTTATGAAAATTTAAGAAAGCAACTTAGTTACCGTTTTCACTATACTTGGCAGGTTTTATACGATACTTAATTGGGTCTTCGTCCTAACCATTTCACCTAAAAAAATATGAAATTTAATTATGTTATAGATTAAGATGTTTTAAACAACTTTTATGGAGGAAGTTTGTCCAAATTCGAAGTACAAAGAGCTCTATAAAATTGGAAAGCATAAAAGGTCTAGCAGTTTCAAAAAGCTGGGGAGTCAAAACCTATGAAACTCAAGGTGTCAAGTCTATGGAGGAGAGGTGGTGGCCTACTTGGCTTGCGAGATCACTTGTCATCATTCCCTTAGGCCATGAGTCATCCCCTTTAACTAATTATTTGGGACACATAAGCCTCCTAGTTGGGATCAAAATAAGGGTCAAAATCAAGGATGTTACATACTCTCGCTCTCTCTCTCCCTCTCTCTCTCTCTCTCAATCAAGAGAATCTTGCCCTATCGGAACAGTACCAATTCTTCGAGTGAGGAGGAAGACATGATAAGGGAAAAATTAATAGCCAAGATGCCATCCTCTAAGGGTCTGAATACTTGTTCTCAACATTCTCTCTCTCTCTCTCTGCATGTAAATCAGCTGTAAGAAATTGGGGAGAAACCCTTTGCATTGTGTTTCCACACGTTGTATGATAAAATTTATTAAGTTTTCTCTTCTCTCATTTTTATATATTTATTCTAATTTACCCAAATGCAAATTTATAGGGAAAATATATGAGCGGAGATCTTTTGCTTAAAGATGATGGTTGATTATCATTTATCATTTGTATCTATACGTATTTTAAACTAGCATAAGCCAGTGATGCGCACACATTCTTGACTACTATCAGTTTACTTAAATCCAAATAAAATCCCCTTGCTTCTTTTTTTTCCTTTGACTTGTATGATGCTCATTAAGACGAATTGCAATCAATGAGCTATTGGAAATCCAATTCAACAAAAGCTTGGGTTTTGTAATGTGACTAGGAGCAATGGCTCTCCATTAGCTTAGTTGAAGCACAAAATAATTGGATGTCACGAATTGCTCTCTTCCTAGAGCTATGTTCAGTAAGATAGAGGCAACACTGTCGCTTTGGTGGGTGAACAAAGTGATATAGCTTTCAAGTTTGACCTTCTAGAATGCGGCAATATGAGAATATATATTAATGCTCAATGTGCGTTGTAGGTACTATCCTTATATGCCCTAGTATAATTAGTCTCACTTAATTCCAATCAAGTAACCTGTGTGTATTAGATTTCTCTAGCAGGTGCAAGTGCAAATTCTTCTGCGCTACTCTTTATGAGACTTGCTATTTTCATTAATTCGTGAGGAAAAAATGCAAGGTAATCCCAGAACATATATGTGCAATTAGGTCCTTGAATATGTTTTTTGGGCAATTGGGCTCTCGAGTCATATACTCTCTCTTTTTTTCCTTAAATGAAATTGTCGATGTGGCCGTGAAGAAATTATTGTGAAGCGCTACAATGGCGTCCTATGTGGCAAATAGAGAAAAGTTTAAAAAGAATATAAATTAGAATGAGTGTGTTCCAAAATTCGTAAAATAAGAAATCCAGAGGAAAGGAAAATGAAATACGTAATAGGAGTGTTGGAGGAGAAGCCACTGTCTTGGTAGTGGGGTGACATCCTAGCTCCCGAATCAAATGATCACTTTCTCATGGGGATAATTTAAAGTATTACCGATGGACTCAAGTCAAAAAAAAATTGACTTGAAGTCAATATCCCAACCATCGAGCTTTCGCCAATTTTCCACCAAACTACTGTGATTGATCTAACTCGTAAAACAAGCTCAAACCAAAAGTAAAATATAAGCAAGACTCCCCCCACAAACGTTTTCCACTCTGCTGCCCCCTAGTTTTTCTGCTCGATTGCTGTGATTGATCCAACCCATAAAATGGCAAGACCATTGTCCCCAACCCCCCCTCGGGCGCTTTCCACTCAACTGCTATGATTGATCCAACCCGTAAAATGGGCTCAACCCAAAATAAATATGAGCAAGACTTTTGCCCTATCCCACCCGGTTTTCCACTTTTGACTGCCGTGATTGATCCAACCCATAAAACGGGTTCAATCCGTAAGTAAATATAAGCAAGACTAATTTATGAGCGGGATTACCAATGGACTCAAGTCAAAAAAAGCATTTGACTTGAAGTCAATATCCCAACCATTGAGCTTCCGCCAATTTTCCACCCGACTACGTGATTGATCCAACCTATAAAACAGGCTCAAACCAAAAAGTAAAATATAAGCAAGACTCCCCCCCAACATTTTCCACTCTGTTGCCCCCTAGTTTTTCTGCTCGATTGCTGTGATTGATCCAACCCACCCCCAGGGCGTTTTCCACTCAACAACTATGATTGATCCAACCCATAAAATGGGGTCAACCCAAAGTAAATATGAGCAAGACTTTTGCCCCATCCCACCTGGTTTTCCACTCGACTACCGTGATTGATCCAACCCATAAAATGGGTTCAATCCGAAAGTAAAATATAAGCAAGACTAATTTATGAGTGGGATTACCAATGGAATCAAGTCAAAAAAGCGATTGACTTGAAGTCAATATCCCAACCATCAAGCTTCCGCCAATTTTCCACCTGACTACTGTGATTGATCCAACCCGTAAAACAGGCTCAAACCAAAAGTAAAATATAAGCAAGACTCCCCCTCGCGTTTTCCGCTCCGCTGCCCCTTAGTTTTTCTGCTCGATTGTTGTGATTGATCCAACCCATAAAATGGCAAGACCATTGTCCCCACCCCCTCGGGCATTTTCCACTCAACTGCTATGATTGATCCAACCCGTAAAATGGGCTCAACCCAAAGTAAATATGAGCAAGACTTTTGCCCCATCCCGCCCTAGTTTTCCACTCGACTGCAGTGATTGATCCAACCGGGTTCAATCCAAAAGTAAATATAAGAAAGACTAATTTATGAGCGGGATTATTGATGGAATCAAGTCAAAAAAGCGATTGACTTGAAGTCAATATCCCAACCATCGAGCTTCTGCCAATTTTCCACCTGATTACTGTGATTGATCCAACCCGTAAAACAGGCACAAACCAAAAGTAAAATATAAGCAAGACTCCCCCTCGACGTTTTCCACTCTACTGCCCCCTAGTTTTTCTGCTCGATTGTTGTGATTAATCCAACCCATAAAATGGCAAGACCATTGTCCCCACCTGCCCCCGGGCATTTTCCACCAAACTGCTATGATTGATCCAGCGCATAAAATGGGCTCAACCCAAAGTAAATATGAGCAAGACCTTTGCCCCATCCCGCCTAGTTTTCCACTCGACTACCGTGATTGATCCAACCCATAAAATGGGTTCAATCCAAAAGTAAATATAAGCAAGACTCCCCCCCCAACCCTCGGGCCCAAAACAAGATTGACTAGATTAGTCATTCTAACTTGAAATGGGTTGAACTTAAAGGATCGACCATATATGATTTTCACTATGATTTTTATGTACTGTCATTACGGGGTATTAAGCAAAAACCAATGGATGGTTTGGAACACTGGCTATCGAGTCAATATCATTTACTTGTGATGGTCTAGAGGAAAAAGTAGTGCAACTTCTCAATTGTGTTGAGTGATTGTGACGGTCTAGAGGAAAAAGTAGTGCAACTTCTCAATCGTGTTGAGTGCTTGAGCCAATGTCGAGGGGTTTGACAATTGATAGCTGCTCGTTCGCCATTGTTTTGGCTTTGTCTACAACATGGAAAAAGGAAAACCCAAAAGGCTCCTCAAAATGCACTCCATCAGACTCCACTCCTCTTTATAAATCTCTTCACAGTTTGCATTAGCACTCGCCACAGCTCTCGTTTCCTTTTACGATCCCTCCTTTCATGTCTACTCACTTCTACTCGAGCTATGGAGCTGGTGCACTTCATTTTTGCACAGTTACAGCCGTGTTGTTTCCTTCTCTCGCTTGTGCTTACGTCATGCCTTGTCCTAGTCTCCTTCACCACAAATGAAACCGACAAACTCGCACTCCTCGCATTTAAGGCTGCAATCAACAACCCTTACGGGGTGCTTGACTCATGGAACAACACCATTGGATTTTGCCAATGGTACGGTGTCACGTGCGGCCTAAGACACCGGAGGGTCACCGTCCTAAACTTGAAGTCACTAGGACTCTTGGGGTCCATCTCTCCTCATATCGGAAACCTAAGCTTCTTGAGTGAAATTTATCTCCAAAATAATAGTCTCGTTGGAGAAATCCCCTTGCAAGTTGGGCGATTGCACCGCCTACGTTGGCTACAACTAAACAACAATTCACTAACCGGAGAAATTTCCAGAAACGTGTCATGTTGCTCAAAACTCGTAGCCCTTGGCATTGCGAACAACCAACTAACTGGAGTAATTCCCACGGAACTCGGTTCATTGTCGAAGCTACGATATTTGTCTTTGTATGAAAATGCACTATCTGGGAATTTGCCTTCCTCCTTTGGAAACTTGTCTTCACTGCAGGTTCTTGAACTCGGGCTAATTAACTTGGGCAGGAGCATTCCCAAAGGTCTGGGCCGCCTGACAAATTTAAAAGTTATCTCTTTGCTAGAAAACAGATTGTCTGGTACAATTCCGTCCTCAATGCTCAATCTTTCTTCTCTAATTTGGTTTGACGTTGCACTTAACCGGATGCAAGGGAGTCTTCCTACAGACTTAGGCTTGACGCTTCCAAATATTCAATTTTTTAGCATCGCCAAAACCAATTTGAGGGACCAATTCCTCCCTCGGTGTCCAATTGGACAAAGCTAGGGCTTTTTCAATCCGAACGAAACAAGCTTTCAAGGAAAGTGCCTTCTTTCGGAAATATGCCTAAGCTTTGGCATTTTGTCGTCTCTTATAATCGGCTGGGAAGTGGAAAATTTGAAGACTTGAGCTTCATATGCTCATTGACAAACTCCACTGGATTAGAGACCTTCATAATTGGTGCGAACAGACTCAGTGGGGATTACCCAAATGCATAGGTAATTTCTCGAGCACTCTGAAGTCCTTCAGTACAGATGATAACCTAATGTTTGGTGAGATTCCTAGAGAGATTGGAAATCTAGTCAACCTGCAGATTATATCTCTATATTATAACAAGTTTTCAGGCGAGGTCCCCTCAAATATTGGGAATTTACAAAATCTAATGTCATTGCAATTACATGGTAACAACCTGGGAGGGATCATCCCTACTTCTTTAGGAAATCTAACTAAGTTGATCGAACTAAGTCTTGATCAAAACAATTTTCATGGGCACATTCCTTCACATCTATCGCAGTGTCAATCTCTCCAACGGCTTTATCTTTCTTACAATAATCTCAGTGGTACCATACCCCCACGGCTTATAGGTCTCTCATCGATAACAATCATTCTAGCCTTGTCTCACAACCATCTGAGCGGGGTTCTACCCACAAAAGTAGGGAACTTGAAAACTATAACCATGATGGACATCTCCAACAATATGTTGGGAGGTGAAATCCCAAATAGTTTAGGGGATTGCACTGGATTGACAACACTAAGGATGGAGGGAAACTTCTTCCACGGGTCCATTCCTCAATCAATCGGATCGTTAGGAGGCATTGAAGAACTTGACCTCACGCAACAATTTATCGGGTCAGATTCCATAATTCTTAACGTTATTTCATTCCTTGAAACTTTTGAATTTGTCTTACAATAGCTTTGAAGGCATGCTACCGCGAGAAGGAGTCTTTAAGGATGCTACCATGACTTCTATTACTGGAAACAATGCCCTTTGTGGGGGATTGATAGCATTTCACCTCCCTAAATGCACCTCCAAAAGCTCCAAGAAAATAAAAATCCATATATTGGTAGTGTTAGCTTGTGTTATTTTTTGCATTCTTGGAATAGCTCTTACTCTGGGTTTTCTATATTTTTGTTGGTTGAAGAAGAAAGTAAAAGAACCAATTTCAACTTCCATGGAGGATTTATGGCCAAACATATCTTATCAAACACTCCTACAAGCAACCGATGGTTTTTCTTCAATGAATTTGATCAGTGTTGGAAGCTTTGGTTCTGTCTACAAGGAAATACTTGAGGAGAATGGTACATTCGTTGCGGTGAAGGTGCTCAATTTAGTGCATCTTGGTGCTCTAAAGAGCTTTGTGGTGGAGTGCGAGGCATTAAAGAACATCAAACATCGAAATCTTCTAAAGATAATGATGGCTTGTTCAGGTGTTGATTATCACCAGAATGATTTTAAGGCCTTAGTTTTCGAGTACATGGAAAATGGAAGCCTCGAAAGGTGGCTACATCCAAACCCAAAACCATCTCCCAACAATGAGCCTACCCAGAAATTGAATTTATTCCAAAGGATAAACATTGCTATTGGTGTTGCTTCCGCACTGGATTATCTTCATCACCAATGCCACATCCCCATCGTTCATTGTGATCTAAAGCCGAGCAATATCCTCTTAGATGCTGAGATGGTTGCTCATGTTGGTGACTTTGGATTGGCAAAGTTCCTTCCTGGATCATCCCCTGATACTGTGGCTAATCAGATGAGCTCAATTGGAATAAGAGGAACAATTGGTTATGTTCCACCAGGTAATCACTCTTTCAAACCGCGAAAGTTTATCTAGGTAAAAAAATGTTGTTGGGTCTGGGTTTGGTAGCTACATGATACCTCTTATGCCCATTGAACTCTGTTTCACCCGCACTATGATCTATATTTATGGCAGAATATGCAATGGGATCCGAGGTTTCAAGAGAAGGCGATGTCTATAGTTATGGCATCCTCTTATTGGAGATGTTCACAGGGTTGAGTCCCACCGATGACACATTAAGAGACAATTTGACTTTGCATAATTTTGTGGCAGAAGCCTTGCCTGAACAAGTGCTGGAAATTACAGATCATGTTCTGCTTCAAGAAAGAGAGAATCATTTAAGCCCCGATAGCCCTCAGTATTGGCTTTCCGAAAGCGATGGCATATTTCAAGAGTGCTTGTTTATAGTATATAATGTTGGAGTCGCTTGCTCCAATGAAGTGCCTGGAAGACGGATGAGCATTAGTGGAGCTGCAAATCAACTGCAAAAGATTAGAGAGAAACTCTTCGCAAGGAGTTTACATGGACAAAAATGAACAACAGGTTTATAGCATAAATTTTATTAGAACTTTTCTCTTCTCTCGCTGCTATACATTCTATATTGTTTATGTAATCACAACGTATAGGTAAAATACATAAATGAAGATCTTTCTTTAACGATGATAGTTGTTATCTTCCACCATCCGTATTTGTATATATGTTAAACTAGCATGGGGCCTGCAATACATTCCTGAGTACTGTCAATTTACTAAAACTCTAAATTGATGATATAGTATATTAAAATGAATCCAAATTAAATCGAATTGCTTCTTCTTATTTTTTTTATTGTTTCTTGTACGAATTGCAATTGGTTAGCTACTGGATTGATTCAAAGAAAAGCTTGGTTTCTGCAGCTTGATAGGAAAGTACTTGGATGTCTGGGATTGGGGAAAATTGTCCAAAAAGTCATAAACCTATTGTACTTTTGCCAATTTAGTCATAAACCTTTTAACTTTGCCAATTCAGTCTTAAACATTTTCACTTCTTGCTGATTCAGTCTATTCGGCCAATTTTGGCCGGAAAATGCTAACGTGGACGTCGGTGGTGTCACGTAGGACCACTGGCACTAACGTGGATAATTTTTTATTATATTTTAATATTTTTATTTTATTTTTTTCTGTTTTTCCCCTTTTTTATTTTCTTTCTTTTCTTTTTGGTTTTCTCTACCTTTTCGGTGGCCAACCACTGGCCATCGGCCACGGCCCAGCTGGTTGGCCTTGCCCGCCACGAGGCGAGGCTGGCCGGGCGAGGGAGCCCTCACCTAGGCGTGGCCTAGCAAGGGTCGCCTGGGCGAGGCCGGCCCTCTCCCGAGGAGCCAGGGGCAACCTTACCGGCCGAGTGATGGCGACGCTAGGCGAGACCGCCCGGCTTGGGAGAGGGCCGGCCTTGCTAGAAGGGAAGCCCTCGCCGGGCAAGATCGACACTCGCACGGGAGAGGGCAAGCCCCGGTGAGGGTTCCCTTGCCAGATTTGGCGAGGCCGGCCTCGCCCGGGCCGGGGTGGCCTTGCGCGGTGTCACCATCCCCTGGCCAACGCCTAGTGAGGCCGCCTTGGCCTGGGCGAGGGTTGGCCTCGCCCAGGCATGGGCAACCCTTGTCGAGCCACGCCTAGGCGAGGGCTCCCCTTGCCGGGGCTCCTCCTCGCCCGGCTAGGCCTTGCTTGTGGCGGGCAAGGCCAACCGGCTGGTTGTGGTCGGTGGCCGATGGCCGGCCATCGGGAAAGGCAAAGAAAGCCAAAAAGAAAAGAAAGAAAAGAAAAAAAAAAAAGGAAAAAACAGAATAAAAATAATAAAAATTCAAAAAAAATATTAAAATATTATTAAAAATTGTCCACGTCGGTGCCGACGGTCCTACGTGGCACCGCCGATGTCCACATCGGCATTTCCCAGCCAAAATTGGCCGGATGGACTGAATCGGCAAGAAGTAAAAATGTTTAGGACTGAATTGGCAAAAGTGCAATAGGTTTAGGACTTTTTGAACAATTTTTCCCTCTAATTGCCCTTGGTTCCTAGAGTCATGTTTGTTGTGGTGGATGAATTAGGATTTGTAGCTTTTAGATTCATCCCTGTAGTATGCGGCGATCTGAGGAAACATATCGATGCTCAGTGCGCGTAACAAGATTGAAGAATTCTTTAGTAGAATCAGTCTCCCTCAATTCCAATAATGTAGCTCTGTGTGTATTGGGTTTTCTAGGGTTGCAAGTGCAAATTCTCCAGCACTGCTATTTCTGAAGCTTACTATAATTTTCCTGTTCTAGCATTTCAAGAAAGTTGTTAATCACGTGTTTTCTGACAAGCGCTAAGCACATATGGATGTAACTTATTATTGATATATCAAAAGCCCCTTTTATGTTACTGTTTTGACGAGAATTGCCAACATTTAATCTTTAAAAAGAAAAATAGTCTAAGTTACACTTATGTATGTCCTTCCAAGTATGAAGAAGGTGTTTTTTCATGGACATATTTAATTAGAGAAGCAAAAGAAACTTGAAAAAATTTGAACTTATGAGTTCCAGCTCTAACACAATGTGAGATTTGATGGAATCAACTGTTTCAACTATTCCAAAAGTTTAAGCTATTAAATGATGGTGTCGTTTAATATTGAAAATATTCTATCAAACCTTGTTAAATAATACTTATTGATGGGGCTAATTTTTTCTAGGATCGGAGGAATATGTATTTGTCACTGGCATAACAAATGTATAGTTTCAAAAACAAATGTAATCTAAACTAGCATTTAATTTGGAGAGATATGTCTGTTTGAAATTCAAACACATTATTTTGTATAGGGGTGTTAGCTCATGCAATGTGAAAAAACACTAATTATTGGCACTATCTAAAACGCACGTTAACCTCTCGCTATTGCTTAAACTTACAACTCAGACATTATGTTATACATTTTTTTTTTTTGTGTCTATGAGTGGAGGAATATTAGAAATCAGGAGTAGCATAAGAAAGAGGCTATTTTCAATAATGTAACATAAAATACCGTTAAATATTTGAATAGAGATATGTTTAATGTGTTGTCTAGAAGAGAAATATATATTTGTGCATATATGGAATTTACTATTGAAAATAAATTTTATTCTTGAAGGGAAAACTTTCATACAAATATATGAAGAATGTCAATTGCCATGAGTTTGGCAACATAATGTATCTTCTGTTATTTCATACTTCATATTAAGAGACAATTTATCTTTCATTTGAAAAATTAGTGGATGCTTACTAATAAAGATACAAAATCTAATCACCAAGTTTTAGAAATAGTTATAAATTAATAAAAGATGTCCATAATTAGACAGAATTTTATCTAGAGGTGAGCATCGGTCTAAGGTCAACCCCAGACCAACCCTAGACCGACCTTAAACTAGTCCAACCCTATTTGTCTTGGTCAAGTTCCCAAGAGGGACTAGCGTAACATCCCAGATTTTCAATCATGTTTTCCATTAAATAAATTGGGCATTTCATTGACGTGCCTATAGGGTCTTTTTCAGAACTGATCACTCTCGAGATAACTAGACTATTCAGGGAAGCCATTAAGGAATTTTGATGCGATAAAACCTGAGAATTCAACTCGGAATCGGCTTCTCGACCGTGCTCATCTTTAGAGGCAATTACAGCACAGTTAAAAATCGATTTGGGATCAAAGATAGGTCGATTTTGATTGAGATGTGTGGCTAATCGTGGGTGATACCACTAAATTGGAAAATTCTCGTCGGCCGGCACTAGACTGATTTTTCTATCGTTTTGGTACCGTGTGTCCGTATTTGAATCCTCGAGATTTTCATGACAACTGAGAGTCGCAAATGTATCGAGTGGGTTCATAGTGACTCGAATAAAATCGACCACGGGTCATTTGCACTAAAAATTTCTGAAAACTACCCGGTAACCTAGGTCACGCTAAAAGCGCGCTGCATTGAAATTAACCACGAATTTGAGTCTGATTTCAGAAATTGAAAGTTCTGTCGTGTCACAATTAATTCTAAGAGCGTCGACTCAGTCTCATAAGATTTTTCTGCAACCCGAGACTTTTTGGGAAAAAGTTATCCTAGGGCCCTTTTTGTCCAGAAAATGCCGGAGATCATTTTTTGTCACAAAATTGGAAAGCAAGTGAGATCAATTGGTGAGGAAAAATACTAATTTGATCGAGGACTGGACAATGGAATTTACGGGAGTCGAAATGAATTGATTTGAGAAGCTTTGAGTGTCCAATTGAGAGGAAAACCATTGAAATTCGTATGCCCCACTTACCTAGGCTTTTTGGACTATTTCAAGGTTGCAAAGTGAAGGCATGGGTGGCTAAATTGCAGCCAACGAAGGTGTTGGTGGCTGAGGATGGTCAAGGAGACCAAGGATTGGAAAATAAGACTTGTGGCCCTCTCTTGTCTCCCTCTTCCTCCCTCAAAGCTGCCGACCATCCTTCCTTCCCCTTTGTTTGTGCAATTTTGGAACCAGCAACTAAAGGAGACCACCGGAGCAGCCTCTTGCCATCGCAGCTTGCTGCTGAATCGCCATCCACACCGGAATGCCGTTGCCATCCCGCACATGTGCCCTTTGCCCGTCTCACCCTCACGTTGCTACAGCTGCCGTCCCTGGCTATTCGTGGACTACTTAGCCTGTCCGATCGCCGTTCACCACCCCGCCACCTCACGCGCCATTGCGCCTAGCCGCGTGCGTCCTCCGCCCGTTGTGTCGTCCTCATCGTTCCAACAGCCTTGTCATGCATTCCAACCTCTGTTTCAGTCGTGCCGGAGTTGTTCGGCTCACCTCCGACCTCCATGAGTTCCCAACAAGGCCCGATTTGGCCCTTGCAACCTTCCTCATTCAATTCCTACCCTAAACCAACCTTGTTGCCCTCTGTTTCAGCCATTTACAGTAGCAAACAGAGTGGGTTTTCCAATAGCTTCTTGGCCCATTTTGGAGGTGTTCTAGGCCCTGAAAGCTAGGCCCGCTTTGGAGATAGTCGTTCCTCGTTGCGTCCCCGATGATTTGAATTACTTGGATCATGAAACAAGTGAGTTGAACTCATTAATCCTCGCTTTATCGGTTAATGATGCTTAGGGGTTGATTAGTTTAGGCTAAGATGGATTAGGTGGTTACATTAGATTAGATTAGTGAATTTAATTAATTGCCGATGCATGTTAGGTCGTTAGTTAGTATATTTAGCAAGTAGACACGTTCTATTATTTATTTAACGAACCTTAGAATTTTTCCGGGTCCATTTCGGCGTCCAATTAGGTATTACGGACCTAAGTTGGATTTATTGCATTTATTTATTATTTTCCGTAATTATTTAATTATTTAATTATTTTCTGGAAATTAGACTAGGATATTCGGTGATCGGAATTTTATGCCGGTTATCGTGGTGCAATCCATTTATTTATTTTAGCTTTAATTTGTGTTGAACTTATTTAATTATGATTTTACAATTTTATTCCTAAATTAATTAATTTTGGTAATTAATGGGAAAATTACCGAGCGTTGGTCTATAGCGCCAAAAATCTTTTTTTTTTTTTGGACTGTTGAAAGAAGTGGGAGAATCAAAGTGAAATTATTATATTTTGGCTAAGGTTGACCGTGTACCCACACATGGCTATTTTATTCCCGAGGTTGAATTGGTTGTATGATTTGGATGGTATACTATATCAGCCTATGGGTAATATGTCAGCTTAGTAGAAAGTAGCATACCTTATCAGCTTAGAATGGGCACAGTCGGTATACTATATCAGCCTATGGGCGATATGGCAGCTTAGCAGAGAGCGGTATGCCCGATCATCTCATAAGTGAGCTATACAATCTATCTATCAGCTTAGCAGTGAGCATTCCTGATAAGAGTGGACTTTCTAAATAGTATGAGATGAGCCGACCAGGGGAAGGTCATGATGACATGTAATTGACTAGGTCAATTGATTAATGATTTGATTTGATGTTATGAATTGATGCGATTTAAGGTATCTGTAAATGAAATTAATTTGCAGGGTGGAATTGAGGCTAAGGTAAGTCCTCTGACCCGTGTTGTGGTTAGGCAGCCCTTAAGGCATATTGGCTTCCTAATTGAGTCTTAGGAGGGTAGAACTTGCTGAGACGTAATCTCACCCCGTTGTGGGACAACATTTCAGGTTCCTAGATGGCAGCACCCCCACCTCCTCATGTGCATTTTGGTATACTTGAAGAAGTCAATGAGACAAGTTATCATATTTTGATACACCATCACCCTGAAGGCTTAGAGCATATACTGGTGAAATCCACCGTTTGGATTGATGTGGGTGAACCTCAAAAGGTGCCCCACAAATACCAGTCGTGGTATCACCATTACGAAGATGGATGAAGGGTGGGCCCTGTACCGGAATCTGATGTACCTCTATACGTTTTAGAGGCAGCGTTCGGGAAGGGGACAACAAATCCTAAGGGTGGATCAGTGGTGGATGCGAAGGATCCCAAGCTTGTGATGATCTTGACTCTCCGGAGTGCTCAGCCATAGACTCAGGCTGGAGTACGGAAGAAAGAGAGATCGTCGAGGAAGAAGAGGACCCGGAGGAGGACCCAGACGAGGATCCAGATGAGGATTGAAACCCCACCCCCTATCTATAGACTTGTTTTGAGAACTTTTTGTTTAGGACCTGACTTAGTAGTTTGCCTTGTATATATATGCATTATGGTTTGCATTGTATATAAGTGTGGTTGTTCTTAAAGTTGAAATTTGATCCTACTTTCCTATTCTATTATTTTATTGTCTAGGGATTTATATTTGCTTCCGCATGCATATATTAAAATGAATGAGTCGGCGATGTGTTCTGGGACGTTGCTATTTAATCAACCAGTGAGGGATGGACGTGTGCTCGAGGATCGGGGTGTGACGTCCCCGTTTAAGTGGTATCAGAGTAATGGTTAGGAATTGGAGTGATAAGGTGCGATGGTCCATGGGATAATAGTAAGAATGACATTTAAATTCATGCCGGTGCATGTCTGTGATAGTTGTTTGGTAGAGTTGCTTGTTGGTTGGATCACTCCGTTTCTAATTCAGTATGGAATTGGAAGCAGGCTTTAGTAGTTAAAGCTGAGCCATGAGTGATTAGGAGTAGTGAACTCCTACTAAAAGGGTCGTTAGGGTCGTGACTCGGGCTGGAACGCTGACCAAAGTCAGTGCCCGAGGAGGCCGAGGTCAAGCGCCAGCACAGGCTAGCACGAGTGGCGTAGCACCATGTCCTGTTGGTGCTGGGGTTGTAGCTGCAGGTGATCAAGGAACCATTGGGATTACCCAAGCTTTGGACGCCATTCATGAGATAATGGAGCAGCAAGCCTAGAATCAAACTGCTGCCTTTACTGCCGCCGTTGAAGCCGCCGCCATTGCTGCTGCCAATGCTACTGCAGCTGCTGCCACACCTGTTGCGGCACCTACCGCCGCACCTGCTGATGTTCCAATTGGGAACATAGTTGTAGACAGAGAGAGACCAATCCACAAGTTGGTGGAGCAATTCTTGAAACCGAACCCGCTAAGGTTCACGGGTACTGGAGACCCCGAGGCCGCGTCTCTTTGGGATACAAGACTTGGATAAGGCGTTTACACTTCTGAGGTGTAACAAGGAGGAGAAAGTAACCTTGGCAGTCTACCAACTGCAAGGTAACGCTAACATCTGTTGGAGAGTCGCCAAGGATACTATATTTCCAGGAGGTGTAGTCCTGCTATGGGACACCTTTCTTAGAGCATTTAATGATTAGTATTTTTTGGGTACTGCCTGAGAACAAAAGATGGAGGAGTTTAGCATCTTCGTCAAGGGACGATGACCGTTGACCAGTATGGGGTCAAATTTGCAGAACTCTCTCCACGCTCCGAGATTGATTGAAGATCCAGAAGAAAAAGCCTGAAGATTTAGAAATGGTCTTCGTTCTGAGCTAAAGCAACCTCTACTATCGTTAGATCTGATAGAATATCGAGAGGTCTATCGTCGAGCCCAGATGATAGAGAGAGGTTTGAATGAGCAAGCTACCTCATCTAGATTAAGGTTTAGCTCTCATAGAGAAGGAATTCGCTAGGGAAAGAGGCCTATGCCTGGAGGTAGATTCCAGATCCCGCCTAACAAGAATGGTGGAGTTGGTAAGTCTGGACCAAGCCGAATTGAGATGTGTCACCTTTGTGGAAGACAACATGGTGTGAATTAGTGCCCTCGAAGGATGGGTGCTTGTTTTGAATGTGGCCAGCAGGGTCATAGAGCCAGAGATTGCCAAACAGACCAAGAGGACAACCGCAGTTGCTGCCACCGCCACCTATGGGACAAAACAGAGGATTTGCACCTCAGAACGCACCACAAGGAGGTCAGCTGAGACCACCAATTCAGGGCACAGTGTATGCCATCACGCAGGGTCAAGCAGAAGCTGCGCCTGACATGATCACGGGTATAGTTTCACTGAATGACCATCCTGCTTATGCTTTGTTCGACTCAGGAGTAACTCATTCCTTTATTGCTGAGCAATATGTTAAGTTGTTAGGATTAAATCCTATATTGTTGGAGTCAACAGTTTGCATATCTACACCATTGAATGATAAAGTTATAGCTGCTTTGGGTTGTTCTGGTTGCAATTTAACGATTGGTGAGCGAGTGAATAGACTTATTAGTCCTAGCCGTGTATGACTTTGATTTGATAATTAGCATGAACTGGCTCACCAAGCAACGAGCTAAAATAGACTACTATCGAAAGGCGATTTAGTTTGACCCATTAGAGGGTGAGAGCTTCGAGTTTGTCAGAAATCAAGGAGGACCCTCGATTATCTTGATCTCGTCGCTAGAGGCAACTCATTTGTTAGACGAGGGTTGCCAAGGTTACCTAGCAACTATCGTTAATACAATAGTTGAGGAGCTAAAAATGGAAAAATATTGATGTGGTGCAAGAATTTCCAGATGTCTTTCCAAATGAATTGTTAGGACTGCCACCAGAAAGAGAAATTGAGTTTGTGGTCGAGCTAGCACCCAAGATAGAGCCAATCTCTAAGGCTCCTTACCGGATGGCGTTATCTGAGTTGAAGGAACTAAAAGTGTAGATGCAAGAGCTATTAGATAAGGGATTCATTCGTCCCAGTGCATCACCTTGGGGAGCACTAGTTTTGTTTGTAAAGAAGAAAGATGGTTCGTTATGCCTGTGCATTGACTATCAGCAACTCAATCAGGTAACGATCAAGAACAAGTATCTAATCCTGAGGATCGATGATTTGTTTGATCAACTACAAGGAGCGTTAATATTCTCAAAGATCGACTTGAGAACAGGATATCATCAGCTGAGAATTAGGAAGGAGGACGTTCCTAAGTCAGCATTTCGTACTCGGTATGGTCATTATGAGTTCACTGTGATGCCTTTTAGGCTGACGAATGCTCTTGCTACCTTCATGGATTTGATTAACCGAATATTCAAGGAATATCTAGATCTGTTTGTGATCGTGTTCATCGATGATATTCTAGTGTATTCGAGGAGTGAGGAAGAACATGAGAGTCATTTGAGATTAGTGTTGCAGACACTGAGAGTCCATCAATTATATGCCAAGTTCAGCAAGTGCGAGTTTTGGTTGACCCATATTACTTTTCTAGGTCACATGATTTCAGGCGAAGGAATCTTTGTGAACCCAAGCAAGATTGAAGCCGTGATCAATTGGCCAAGACTGACTACAGTGACCGAGATCAGAAGTTTTCTGGGTTTGGCAAGTTATTACGAACGGTTTGTGGAAGGATTCTCATCATTAGCGTCGCCACTAATAAGACTCCTAAAGAAAGAAGAGCAATTTGTGTGGACAGAGAAGTGCGAGCGTAGTTTTCAGGAACTTAAGGAAAAGCTTACTACCGCACCTGTGCTGACCATTCCATCTAGTTCTAGAGGATTCGAGATCTATAGTGATGCGTCATTTAGAGGATTGGGTTGCGTGTTGATGCAACATGGCAGGGTTTTGCATACGCTTCCCATCAGTTGAGGCCTCATGAGCAGAACTATCTGACGCATGACTTAGAGCTCGCGGCAATTATCTTTACCCTGAAGATTTGGAGACACTATTTATGCAGAGAAAAATTCCAAATCTTCACAAACCATCAAAATCTCATGTACATGTTCTCTCAGAAGGAGTTGAACATGAGACAGCGCTGTTGGATGGAATTACTGAAGGATTACAACTGTGATATTCTATATCACCCAGGAAAGGTGAACAAGGTCGCCGATGCTTTAAGTCAAAAGTCTTTAGTTGCTCATATATTGATTAAGGAGTGGAACCTAATCAAGAAAGCTCGAGATTTGGTATTCAAATTTGAGGTAGACCATCTTTCAAGTCTTATGGCCACCCTCAGAATTGAACTGGATGTCCATGTCAGAATTAAGCTACTCCAACCGACAGATCCAGATGTGCAGAAATTCTACAGGAGGACACTAAGAAAAGAAATGCTGACTTTCAGATTTCTAATAAAGGATTACTGAGGTTCCGAGGATGTTTGATTGTACCTGACAATGTGGAGCTTAGAGAGAATATTCTATTAGAAGCGCATCGCAGCAGTTACAATATTCATCCTGGTAGTACCAAGATGTATCCGAATTTGCGTCAACATTATTAATGGTCAAGTATGAAAGCGGACATCGCCAAACATGTTGCCAAGTGTTTGATGTGTCAGCAGGTAAGCTCAGCATTGTAAGCCGAGAGAACTTCTGCAACCTCTCGAGATCCCAGAGTGGAAATGGGAGCATATCACGATGGATTTCGTGACTAGAATATCGAGGAGTCAGAGGGGAAATGATTCGATATGGGTAGTGGTCGATAGACTAATAAAGTCAGCTCACTTCATTACAGTTCGAAAAGACCTCAGTTTGGATAGACACACAGATTTGTACGTGCGTTAGGTAGTTTGTCTACATGGAGTGTCCGTTACAATAACTTCAGATAGAAACCCAAGGTTTACCGCTGCTTTTTGGAAGAGCTTACAAAGTGCCTTAGGTACCAAGTTGTAGTATAATACATCATATCATCCTCAAACAAATGGCCAGTTTGAGATGACAATTTAGACCCTCGAGGACATGCTTTGCGTACTAGACTTCATGGGAAGTTGGGAAGAACAACTACACCTGGTGGAGTTTGCCTACAACAATAGTTATCAACAGAGCATTTAGATGGCTCCTTTCGAAGCGTTGTATGGCCGAGTGTGCAGGACACTAGTGTGTTGGGATGAAGTTGGGGAAAGGAAGATCACAGGCCCAGAGTTGGTCCAGCAGTCAATGGATGCTATGGCAGTTATTAGAAGCAAATTAAAAACCGCTCAGAGCATATAGAAAAGTTACGCAGACAAGCGCCGAAGATTATTGGAATTCCAAGTTGGTGATTACATTTTTTTGAAGGTGTCACCAATAAAGGGAACTTCGCACTTTGGTAAGAAAGGCAAACTGAGTCCGAGATACGTAGGTCCATTTGAAATTCTTGAGCAAATTGGAACCTTAGCATATCATCTTGCGTTGCCGCCGAAATTGGCGCAAGTGCACGACGTCTTTCACGTGTCGATGTTGAGAAAATACGAGTCTAACCCGACTCACGTGCTAAATTTTAAAGAATTAGATATGGATGATCGTGTGTCATACGTTGAAAGCCCGATTTAGATTGTGAACAGGAAAGAGCAAGTTCTGCGTACAAAGACCATTCCGTTGGTCAAAGTGCTCTAGCAACACCATGGTACTGAATGAGCAACATGGGAGATTGAAGAGTCGATGAGACGTTTGTACCCTCACCTTTTGTTTAAGTTTTGTAATGGTTTAAATTTCGAAGACGAATTTTTTATAAGAGGGGAAGAGTTGTGACATCCCAGATTTTCAATCATGTTTTCCATTAAATAAATCGGGCATTTCATTGACGCACCTATAGGGTTGTTCTCAGAGCTGATCACTCTTGAGATAACTAGACTATTCGAGGAAGTCATTAAGGAATTTTAATGCGATAGACCTGAGAATTCGACCGGGAATCGGCTTTTCAACCGTGCTCATTTTTAGAGGCTATTACAGCACAGTTAAAAATCGATTTGAGATCAGAGATAGATGTGTGACTAATCGTGGGTGACACCACTAAATTGGAAAATTCTCGTCGGCTGACACTAGATTGATTTTTCTATCATTTTGGTACCCTATATTAGCCAATGCCTGCAGGATATCTTCCATTTGGGGTTCAGCCCTTGTAACAGAGGCTTCAGCCCTCGATGGATGAGCACTTCTAGCTTGCACCATGACTTCCCTACAATTTTCCAAGCATTTGCCTCAAGAATAATTTGCAACTCAGTGTCACTAGTCAGATCATTAATTAAGGTTATTACTAAAGTCACATAAGTAACCTAGAATGTTACTGACACACAAAAGCAACATCACACAAGTTACCAAGGATCTACGAGTGAATACTCATCACCCGTTGTTCAAAGTTAGTCAATCATTCAAGTTAGTATCCTATGGTGTGCATCATTCTATCCTCATTTCCATCCGAGGCACCTTATCTCTCCAAATAGACCATAGCTCTGATACAAATACTGGTTGTGGCACCCTTCGACGGCCCCCAAACTGTTAGGATCGCCACAGTTCGCTTACCTTTCCCTTTACCTAATAAACATGTTACTCTGATACCATTTCAATTGCAGCAGGTCTATTCAACCATGGGGGTTTACATCTTTTATTATTGGTCCCTTGCGCAGTTCATATGGCGGAAGCGCATCCATCAATTCCCTTCCCTATTATTCAGAAAACGATGCACACCAACTAAACATTTATAGGTAAAAGCCAAACACTTTTATTTACTTAAATCAGATGAACATCATTTATCGGTACATCAAAATGCCGTAGTCTTCTATACTCGGCTATACTTCAAAAGATGACCGACATCTCCTCCAACAGTCGTATACTTAAAGTCCATCGATCAGTGTCGGCGTCCAAAAGTTCCTTCATTTGCTATCCTCCTCCTCGCGGTCATATCCAACCACTTGATCCATCTACTGGTAGCAGTGGTAGTAGAGGTATCTTATCTAGTCTGAAATGTTATTCCCCAAAAAGAGGTGAGTACAACCACTTAGCAGTAAAGATCCACCAAACTACTCATTGTGTCAAACAGAACAATCAATGCATCATAACGAAGCACATATCATTCATGCATATCAAGCATACCTCACCTCACAACCATACATATATCATCATGCCATTATCATCAAGCATTCATGCATACCCATACCATGTGTACATATACCACCATGCACTCATCATCAAGCATTCATGCATATATCACCATGCAACGTGCATATACCACAATGCCATCGTCCATGCTATCAAGCATACATCACCATGAGATCCATTCATGCATTCATGATTGCATTCTCAATGTCAAATAGCATCAATTTATTTTCATAAGCAGATCATGCATCATGTGATATGCATACACCCATGCACATGATTCACTTTCAATTCTTATCTTTTACAAGGATCTCATCAGTTTTTCTTTCTAGGGATCAATGTTTGCATCCCACAATTTATCGCTCGCACCCAATCCTAGCATTGCGAGGAACCTCCGGCACAAACCTCCGGGCATCCAGCACACACCTCCGGGCATCTCGCATCCCAACTAGCATCACGAGGAATCCCCCCGGCACACACCTCTGGGGCTTCCGGAATTACGTACCGACATACCACCAGGATTCCCCCCCTCTGGAATTATGTACCGTATACCACCGGGCATCTCGAAACTCCCGAGGACCCTCTGGAATTACGCCACTATGCCACCGGGCATCCCGACACTCCCGGGGCATCGTCGACTCACACCTCCGACGGCCTTCTCATCACCACAATGCATATTCCCATACATCTCATTTTCAACTTCACATTTGATGCAACAATGCCAATGATTTGACAGCAGCCCTTTTTAAAATAATATAATATGCCTTGGGAAAAGTATCATTTGATGCAATGGTTTTGAAAACTTCATTGAGTTCATGAAAATTCATCAATCCTTTGATGTCATATGAAATTTATGAATGTCATCATGTCATTGCACGGATAATAATCCAGGATATCATGATTTACATAATAAATCCAATAAACAGTAGATAAAACAATTTCCAGCTTAAACAGAATGCGTGCTATTCATGAAAAATTCTAGAAAATTAGTAAAAGATGGAAATAAATTCTGAAAATTTACCACAATGTAGATAAGATCTAAGAAAACATATTTCGTGAAGAACACCATATCAAACAAGGCTTCACAGAATACGTACAGGTCCATGCATCACCGAAAAAGGATCTTAACATCATCCATGCATAGTTTTGAAAAAAAATTCGATTAAACCCTCACACAAACTCAGAAAATTCTGAAATTTTTACACGCTGTAGTTAAGACCTAGAGGTACAAGTTTAATGAAGAAATCGTAGTCCAATTCGTTCTGTAATAAAAGATAAAATCGATTTACTTTTCCTATTCTCGGTATCGTTTTCCAGATCTACCCGTGTTGAAGGAAAAATCGTTTCCTTGGTCATTACTGGTCTATTTGCTCTCAAATTTCAGTATGTTGTTCCTCATAATATTACCTACAACTTTCATTAAGGACACATGATCAAAATATTAACTTTATTATTTTACAAAAATCCCGAAAACATACTAGGCCGAGGCAGCGTTTTTCCCTAATCCAGTTTCTTCAAAAGACAACGGTTTCACCGACCTATTTTCGTTCATTTCCTCTAAATTTTTTATATTTTCTACCTCAAGAAGTATACTACAACTTCTGTTAAGAGATCAAAGTGATATATTAACAAGAAAGTTACTTTACAGACCACGAAACCACTGAAGATCAGCACAACGAGTTCCAGATCTAGTCTCTCCAAAGAAAAATCGTTTCACTGACCATTTCTTGTTCGTTTTGCCTCAAATTTTATTATGCTGTTCTTCAAGATGTTCTCTACAACTTTCATGAAGAGGTCAAAGTGAAATTCAAAATAAAAAGTCACATGCAACACACGAAATCACCAAGAGGTCAACAAAACAGTTTCCAGATCTAATGTTTTCGTAGAAAAAGGGTTTCACCCCTCAATACTTGTCCATTTTGTCTAAAATTTTAGTATTTTATAATTCAAGATGTTCTCTACAACTTTTATGAAGAGGTCGAAGTGAAATTCCAAATAAAAAGTCACATTCAACCCCAAACTCGTGAACATTCACGCTGATTTTCCAGAAACAGCATGCAAGACCAACAAACCTCTCCCCAAAGCTCCGAAATTGCACCACTTACCACAACCACGATTTATCATCTTCTACACACACTTTACAGCAAGCAAAGGGTAGGTTTTAGGACTCTACTTGCCTTAGATTCAAGCACAAAAACAGCAACAAACAATGACAAAGCAGCAATGGACGGCGGACGAATCCTCATCTTTCTTCTTCGCACGGCCTCCCTCTTCCTCTCTCGGTTTCCCTCTCTCACTCTCTCGACAGCTCTCTCTCTCACCCCCCTCAAAACCGGTCACTTCCCTTCTCTTTTTTTCTTTTTGGTGGTTTATATACTTGCATGCATCCTTATTTTGCATGGGAGACACTTGTCCCCAAGAAGGAGACAAGTGTCTCCTTTGCTGAAGACACTTGGAGGAGGCCATGTGGCTCCTCCTCCCCCCTCCATGCGTTGACAACCTCATGGGCTCTATGGGCCGGGTCTCTTGGCCCACTTTAGGCCCATCTCACTTGGGCCTAAAGTCCAAACTTAAATGGCCCAAGTTTATTTTTAATAATACATCTTAATTCCCATTTAAATAAATACCAAATTGCATGATAAAATGGCCAAAAGACTTTGCAACATAGTTTAATAAAATCCAACTTATAAAATTCATGGCCAAAAACATAATTTCCTCATCAAATAAAATCCTTGGTCTCACATGGACATAGGATGCGTTTCCAACAACAATAATTATCCATTTATATAAATACCATATCATTCTTATTCACTTGGCCATAAATCTTGAAATCATAAATCAATAGACTCCTACTTATAAAACACATGGCCATGAGTTATTTTTGGGATGCCACATAATAGGCAATTGAATCATGGAATTGTTAAGAGTAAGTACTCATTACCTAGAATTGATAATTTATTTGATCAGTTGCAAGGAAGTTCAGTCTTTTCTAAAATTGACTTAAGGTCAAGATACCATCAGTTAAGGATTTTGAAAGAAGACATCCCTAAGACCGCATTTAGGACTCGCTATGGACACTATGAGTTCCTAGTTATGCTATTTGGATTGCCGAATGCCTTAGTTGCATTCATGGATTTAATGAATAGGATATTTAAGCCTTATTTGGATCAAATTGTGATTGTCTTCATTTGATGATATCCTAATATATTCTAAAGGACCTGAAGAACATGCGCAGCATCTAAGCATAGTATTGCAAAACAAGGCTTAATAAGTGAATTATGGAGAGTGAGTTATGAATTTGAGGATTAAGTTATGATCATTTGAGCTAAATAGTGACTTCCTATTAGAGGATCTCATTGAAAGTCTTGATGCATTACATGGAGGCATTTAGTATGTATAGATTGATCTTGGAAGTCATGAGTTTGAGTGGTCATATGAGACATGAAATTATTTGTGGTTTATATGTCGGAATAATAGGTTTAATCGATGGTGGTCAACTTTTAATTTTAGGTGATGATCTCAGTTTGAAAAGGTTTTGTGGAATTAGTGGATATGATCAATTGTGGTTATAGTCTTTCCAAGGTGAAATGGTGGAAGTTCAAATTGTGGATTTGATGAGTGATTAGTCCAAGTGATGATCCTTTAGGATGAGACGTGAGATATACTCGATGGAAACTAGACAAGTTCTTATCTTGGTGGATTGTCAATCTTTGAATTAAATGAGTCTTGGTGGACTATCGATATTTGAATCGAATGAATGGTATTATATCTTAGGCTTAAATCTATGTTGCAGTGAAAGCATAGTGAATGTCTTTGTTGGACTGAAGCAAATGAGTTGTTAATGGTGTCGATTTTGATGGTTCTAGGCTTGAATTGATGGTGACAAAGGTATAGGAATAATTTGGCTGAATGGTGTGTTAAATTGAAACCGTTAGGTATACCAGAATGGAAATGGGATCATGTGATGATGGATTTCATGCAAGGATTACCAAGGACATTAAGTGGCCATGACTCTATCTAGGTGATAGTAGATCGCTCGACTAAGTCTGCTCATTTCCTAGTAGTTCGCGTAGATTATCTGATGGATAAATTTACTGATTTATGTGTAAGCCAAGTGGTACACTTACATGGTGTTCCTATGACAATCACGTCGAATCGAGACTCTAGGTTTACTTCAAATTTTTGGAGAAGTCTCCAAGATGCTTTAGGGATGAAGCTTCAATTTAGTACTGTTTTTCATCCTCAAACAGATGGACAAACGAAAAGAGTGATCCAAGCATTAGAGGACATGTTAAGAGCTTGCATCCTTGACTTTAAAGGAAGTTGGGATGAAAAGTTATACCTAGTAGAATTTGTGTATAACAATAGCTTTCAGAAGAGTACAGGCATGGCTGAGGAAGTATCAGCCAAACCCTGGTCACATACTCGATCATGAAACCATCAAAGTGGATGAGGAAGTAAGGTACATTGAGGAGCCTGTGCAAGTACTGGATCGAAAGGAACAAATTCTCAGGACTAAGAAGATTCCTTTGGTTAAGGTGTTATGGCAACATCATGATGTGGAGGAAGCCACATGGGAGAGTGAAAACGAGATGAGGGAAAGGTCCCCTCACTTGTTTGAAGAGACATAAGCGATGTCTAATTTTGAGGACGAAATTCTCTAAGGAGGGGAGAATTGTGGCATCCCAAAATTTCATGGCAACCTCTGGATGCATTACAACCTATGAAAATGTGATGGAAGTGTTATTGATTTATGTTACGGCCTTTAGATCAAAGAATTTTAATAGATTAATGCCGAGTATTTTAATGGAGAATTATTTGGGTAGAAATACATCTTATGTTAATGGATGATCAAGGTTGGTGCTATAAGACAATTTGGTAAGGAAGATTTTGTTCTTGACTATGCATCTTATAAGATTTAATTCTTATTGATTTAAATTACAAAGTTTTGTGGCCTTATAAATTTTAATTAGGTGTATTTATTTAAATGGGGATTAAATGGAATAGGAATAGGAGCGGGTGGGCTGATTTCCTAAGGCCCAAAGCCCGTCCAAAACCAGCCCACGCAGCCCCCCATTCGGCGACCAAGGTTGGCCCAAGCCCAGCCGAATAAAAGCCCAAGATTGGCCCAAGAAGAAGGCCCATCAACCTTGCATGTAATCGGACAAGTGGAGGCACGCCCATTGCATGAACATGCAAAGTGTCTTCATCCTTGGGGCCACTTGTCACTTGCATGCAAAAACATAATGATTACAAGCAAATAAGAGAATAAAAGGAAAAGGGGGAGGGGGAATTCGACCAGAAGAGAGAGAAGAGGGAGAGAGAGAGGGAAATCGAGAGAGAAAGAGAGTGAGCGTGCGAGAGAAGAAGAGGAAGGAAGAGCTCGTTCGCCGCTGTTCCTTCGCCGCTTTGTCCGCCATTTGTCGCTCTTTTGTGCTTAAATTCGAGGCAAGTGAAGTCCTAAACCTACCCTTTGCATTGCTGTGTGTATGTGTAGTAGTTGGTAAGTCTTGGTTGTGGTAGATGGGATGAAATTCCGGAGCTATGGAGAGAGATTCGTTGGCCATGCATGCTGTTTCTGGAAAAACCAGTCCGACTGTCCATGAGATTGTGTGTTGCATGTGACTTTTTAATTGGAATATTGCTTCGATTTCTTCATAAAAGTTGTAGAGAACACCTTGACGAACAACATACTAAAATTTGAGGCAAAAGGAACAAGAAATGGTCAGTGAAATGATTTTTCTTTGGAGAGACTAGATCTAGAATTCGTTGTGCTGACCTTCAGTGGTTTTGTGGTCTGTAAAGTAACCTTCTTGTGAACATATCACTTTCGTCTCTTAATGAAAGTTGTAGTATACTTCTTGAGGTAGAACATATCAAAACTTTAGAGGAAATGAACAAAAATAGGTCGGTGAAACCGTTGTCTTTTGAAGAAACTGGATCTGGGAAAAACGCTGCTTCGACCTAGTATGACTTAGGGATTTTTATAAAATCATACAGTCAAAATTTGATCGTTTGTCCTTAATTAAAGTTGTATTTAATATTATTAGGAATAACATACTGAAATTTCAGAGTAAATGGACCACTAATGACCAGGGAAACGATTTTTTCTTCAACACGGGTAGATCTGGAAAACGATACCGAGAATAGGAGAAGTAAATCGATTTTATCTTTTAATCCAGAACGGATTGGACTACAATTTCTTCATGAAACTTGTACCTATAGGTCTTAAATACAGCATGTCCAAATTTCAGAATTTTCTGAGTTTATTTAAGGGTTTAATAAAAAAAAATTTCAAAACTGTGCATGGATGATGTTAAAACCCTTTTTTGGTGATGCATGGACCTGTACGTATTCTTTGAAGCCTTGTTTGATATAGTGTTCTTTATGAAATGTGTTTTCTTAGATCTTATCTACATTGTGTTAAATTTTCAGAATTAATTTCCATCGTTTACTAATTTTCCAGAATTTTTCATAAACAGCACGCATTCTGTTTAAGTTGAAAAACTGTTCGATTTACAGGTTATTGATTTGCTAGATAAATTGTGATATCTTGATTATCATTCGTGCAATAATGTGGTGACATTCATGCATATCATATGACATCAAAAGATTTATGGATTTTCATGAATTCAATGAAGTTTCTCAAAACCATCACATCAAATAATATTTTTTCCAATGCATATTATATGATTTTAAAAAGGGCTGATTCCAATCATTGGCATTATTGCATCAAATACCATGTTGAAATTGAGATACATGTATAAATGTAAATTGGGATAGTAACAAGACCGTCGGAGGTGTGAGCCGACGATGCCCCGGGAGTGTCGGGATGCCCGGTGGTATACGGTACATAATTCCTGGGAGGCCTGGTGGTATGTCGGTACGTAATTCTGGAGGGTAGGAGCAACCATTTTCATGGCGAGCCCCAGAGATTTCCCCAGGAGTGTCGGGATGCCCGGTGGTATACGGTACGTAATTCCAGGGGAGGCCTGGTGGTATGTCGGTACGTAATCCCGGAAGCCTCGGAGGTGTGTGTCGAGGGGATACCTCGTGATGCCAACTGGGGTACGAGATGCCCGGAGTGTGTGTGCCGGATGCTCGGAGGTGTGTGCCGGAGGTTCCTCGCGATGCCAGGTTGGGTGCGAGCGATAAATTGTGGGATGTAAACATTGGTCCCTGGAAAGAAAAACTGATGAGATCCTTGTGAAAGATAAGAATTGAAAGTGAATCATGTGCATGGGTGTATGCATATGGCATGATGCATGATCTGCTTATGAAAATAAATTGATGCTATTTGACATTGAGAATGCAATCATGAAAGCTTGAATAGATCTCATGGTGATGCATGCTTGATAGCATGGATGATACGAATCATGGTGATATATGCATGATGGCATGGCAAGATATGCAGGACTGCATGGCAATATATGCACGACTGCATGGTGATGTGTGCTTGATAGCATGGATGATATGAGTGCATGGTGGTATATGCATGAATGCTTGATGATGATGGCATGATGATATATGTATGGTTGTGAGGTGAGGTATGCTTGATATGCATAAATGATATGTCCTTTGTTATGACGCCTTGATTGTTCTGTTTGACGCAATGAGTAGTGTGGTGGACCTTTACTGCTGAGTGGTTGTACTCACCCATTTTGGGGAATAACATTTCAGACTAGATAAGATACCTCTGCTGCCACTACTACCAGTAGATGGATCAAGTGATTGGATATGACCGCGAGGAGAAGGATAGCAAAGGAAAAAACTTTTGGACGCCAACACTGATCGATGGACTTTAAGTATACGACTGTTGGAGGAGATGTCAGTCATCTTTTGAAGTATAGCCGAGTATAGAAGACTACGGCATTTTGATATACCGATGAATGATGTCCATCTGGTTTAAGTAAATAAAAGTGTATGGCTTTTACCTATAAATGTTTAGTTGGTGTGCATCGTTTTCTGAATATAGGGAAGGGAGTTGTTGAATGTGTTTCCGTATATGAACTGCGCAAGGGACTGATCTAAAATATGTAAACCCCCATGGTTGCATGGACCCGCTACACTTGAAATGGTATCAGAGTGACATGTTATCAGGTCAAGCAAATGGAAATCGAACTGTGGCGACCCTAACGGTTCGGGGGCCGTTCGAGGGGTGCCACACGTCCTCCGCTCGCCATGCCGTCCTCATCGTTGCAGCATCCTTATCTTGCGTTCCAGCCTTTGTATCAGTCGTGCTGAAGTTGTTTGGCCCACCTCTGATCTTCGTGAGTTTCCACCAAGGCCCGGTTTGGCCCTTGCAACCTTCCTCGATCAATTCTCGCCCTAAACCAACCTTGTTGCCCTCTGTTTCAGCCATTTACAGTAGCAAACAAAGTGGGTTTTCCAGCAGCTTCTTGGCCCGTTTTGGAGGTGTTTTAGTGTAGCACCTCGAACCCTTCAGCAATCGCCACAAGCACCAATGTTACACCTTATTACTTTCTTATACTTATACTTATAACAAACGCGTCGTTGTTCACAGGCATTTTTTTTTTTTTATAAAAGCGGTCCCAGCGCGACTCATAGCGGAAGCAAATCAAAGCATCACCATCTATCCCCCTATCAATCCATGATACCAATACACACCACTAAATACCAGGATTTTATAAACAAGCGACGACACATTATTTACATATTCTTCCCAGGATGGGACTTCTTTTTCTCGGGTCGATACATAACAAGGAAAAGCTAGGACTCTGCCATGTTCTGCCTAAAACCTCAAAAAAAAACCCTCGACCCTCTACATCACGTGTACACAACCTCCCATCATATGTGTCGGCTAACTAGCTCCCAAAAAAACACAGCCCCTACTCGTCGCGCTCGGGCCTCACACCTAGTCCGGTGCGTCAGGCGGTGGCGGCGGCAGCATCCCCCTCATCACCCCATCGCGGCGAATGTGGACAGAGACAAACTCCTGAACGACTAGGCCCCCAGCCAAGCCTATGTCGTAAGAGACAAAACAACGCACGCGTATGTAGGTGAGTCCAGGCACGGAAGGGCAGCTGAACTCCTCACACTCTACCTCAACGTCAGACGGTAGCCCGTAAAATGCACCCCGCACGACGGCAGGAAGCGGCATATTGCTAATCTGAAATGTTTATCCTCAAAAGGGGTGAGTACAACCACTCAGCAGATAAGGAATCCAATAACAACTCAATGCATCATGCAAATCATACATGCATTGCAAGCGTTACTTACCTTGAAGCCATGCGCATACTATCATGCATCATCATATCATACATGTCATCATCATCATGGCATCAATATATCGTACATGTCATCATGCATATCATATATCATCATCATCATCATCATCATCATGCATATCATCATGCATATCATCATGCCATATCATATATCATCATCATCATCATCATGCATATTATCATGCATATCATCATGCCATATCATATATCATCATCATCATCATCATCATCATGCATATCATCATGCCATATCATATATCATCATCATCATCATCATCATCATCCTCATCATCATCATCATGCATATCATCATGCCATATCATATATCATCATCATCATCATCATCATGTATATCATGGCATCATTATTATCAATTTTAATCATCCCCTCGGGCAAAGACCTCCGAGGCTTCCGGCATTTAGCCATCCCAGGCCACCGGGCATCCGGCCCCCCACATTCTGGGCATCTCGCATCCCAACTAGCATCACGAGGCATTCCCTTCGAGCAGAAACCTCCGACAGGGCTTCCGGCATTTAGCCATCCCAGGCCACCGGGCATCCGGCCCCCCACATTCTGGGCATCTCGCATCCCAACTAGCATCACGAGGCATTCCCTTCGGGCAGAAACCTCCGACAGGGCTTCCGGCATTTACACTCCCTGGCCAGGCATCCCGCACCCCAAATGCTGGCATCGCGAGGCATTCCCTTCGGGCAAAGACCTTCGACAGGGCTTCCGGCCCCCCACAATTCGGGCATCCTGAATCTCCCAGGGCCATCCGGCAATGCATCTCTATACATTCCGGGCATTATCCTCCGCCACAACCACCTCCTCACTTATCATTATCCACATTTACCATTTTTTTTTATCTCAATTTAACATGGCAATTGGTATGGCATCAAAAAAATCATACTTGGCATGGAATTCACACATGCATCTCAATTCAATGTCATACATACACCAAGACTTTATCATACATACATCTTGATTCAATACATGTACCAAGACCTCATCACACATGCCACATAAATTAAATTGAATCCATGGCCAAATAAAAATCTATTTTATTTTATTTTATTTTTATTTGTATTTATTTATTTATTTTTATTTTTAAATTCCCGAAATTATCAAAATTCAAGAAATTATTAAACAAACCCATAGGATGATAATTACTAGCAAAATTCATGGCCAAATTGAATTTTTACTAAATCTCACATTTTTCCCAAAAACATCCTATGATTCTCGGATGAACCAGAATGCACGGTTTCCGAATAAATTCGACTAAAATATCTATATGGCCTCCAAAAATTATGAAATTTTTCTGGGTTATAGCCAAGACATTTTTGTACAACTTTCATGAATAACTCCAAGCCATATTCCTTATGGATTATTTTATTCAACCTCACGAAGCTTCTGGACCCATTACCGCATCGTCCAGTATACACATCTCCGAAATATTGAGATTTAACCTACCTATTCTCTTTCGTTTTCTCTGAAATTTTGATATGTTATGTATCACGATATCCTTTACAAGTTTCATGAGAGATATAGGTCAAATAACCAGAATATGGTCACCATTTAGGTCCTTGAAGTCTCGGGTGTCTCGGAACACATCACCAGAATCATCGTCTTCAAGATCTAGTCATTTTACTAGGCTATACTTGTTCATTTCTCTTCAAATTTGAGTATGTTGTATTTTAAGATGTCTCCTACAACTTTCATGAAAACATCAAAGTGATATCTTCAACAAAAACCAACATGCAATCAAGAATCCAGCAAGAGGTCAGTAAAAACTTTACAGATCTGGGGTCTCCGTAGGATAGGACTTTAACCCCTCAAATCTCCATCATTTTCCACGAAATTTTAGTATGTTATAGTACAAGATGTTAGCTACAACTTTTATAAAGAAATCGAAGCCAAAATCGGACTCCAAATACACATGCAAGCTCAAACAAGTTTCTGACTCACATGATCCGAGCACGAACAGTCACACCATTCACACACAACTCATCCATGCTTCGGTTTTTCTCATCTAACACTCAAAAATTCAACATGCAAACAACATACAAGCATGCAAGAGAAGCTAGAGGACTCCCACTTGCCTCTAGACCGGTCGGTCGACGGCGTAGGGCGGCGATCACGGTGGCACACGGCGGACGGACGGCGACAATCCCTCGGCTCCGCCTCCTTCCTCTCTCGGTCTCTCCCTCTTTCTCGAATTCTCTCTCTCTCTCTCTCACCCTCTCTCTCGGCCAAAAAGAATCCGGCCACCTTCTCTCTCTCTCTTCTCTTTTTATTCCCCCTAGAGCTCATCATTTGAAATGATTGCTTTGCCTCCTAACTAGCCAATGCATGCCCTTCTTTGTGCCACTTGTTACAACACTTGCATGATGGGCTTGGGCCTCCTCTTCTTGGGCCTTCTTTTGTGGCCGACGGCCACATCTCCTTGGGCCTAAATGGACCGGCAACAGCCCCCTTCCATGGGCTTCTATTGGGCCGACTAGCTTGGCCCATCAAGCTTAGGCCAATGGGCCTAAGGCCCATCCTAAAAATTGACCTTTTCCTCTCTTTTTTTTTTGAATTCCTTTCTATAATTATTTCCAAATTCCAATTTTCATCTTGGCCAAAGTCTTGGGACATTTTGTTCATTGAAATTTAATTTATAAACCATATGGCCAAGCATAGATTATTAATCTATCAAATTTAAATTTCCACAATCATATGCACAATTCATCTAATTAAAAGACTAATGGCTAAAGCATAAACCATTGAAATTTTACCACCTAATTAGAGACTTTAACACACCTTATGGCTTGTCATTAAATTTTGGGATGCCACATTTAGGCCCCGAAAGCTAGGCCCGCTTTAGAGATAGTGTTCCTCGTTGCGTTCCCAACGGTTTGAGTCGCTCGGATCGTGAAACAAGTGAGTTGAACTCACTAATCCTCGCTTAGTCGATTAATGATGCTTAGGGGTTGATTAGTTTAGGCTAAAATGGATTAGGTGGTTAGATTAGATTAGATTAGTGAATTTAATTAATTGCCGATACATGTTAGGTGGTTAGTTAGTATATTTAGCGAGTAAACATGTTCTATTATTTATTTAACAAACCTTGGAATTTTTCCAGGTCCGTTTCGGCGTACAATTAGGCATTATAGGCCTAAGTTGGATTTATTGCATTTATTTATTATTTTTTGTAATTATTTAATTATTTATTTATTTTTTGAAAATTAGACCGGGATAGCTGGTGACCGGAATTTTATGTTGGTTATTGTGGTGCAATCTATTTATTTATTTATTTATTTGAGCTTTAATTTGTGTTGAATTGTTTTAATTGTGATTTTAGGATTTTATTCCTAAATTAATTAATTTTGGTAATTAATGGGAAAATTATCGGGCGTCGGTCTATAGTGGATAAAATCTATTTTTTTGGACTGTTGAAAGAAGTGGGAGAATGAAACTGAAATTATTATATTTTGGCTAAGGTCAACCATGTACTTACACACGACTATTTTATTCCCAAGGTTGAATTGATTGTATGATTTGGATGGTATACTATATCAGCCTACGGGCGATATGTCAGCTTAGGAGAGAGCAATATACCTTATCAGCTTAGATTGAGCACAATCGATATACTATATCAGCTTACGGGCGATATGGTAACTTAGTAGAGAGCAGTATACCCGATCATCTTAGAAGCGATCTATATTATCTATCTATCAGCTTAGCAGTGAGCAGTCCTGATAAGAGTGTACTTTATAGATAGTATGAGATGAGCCAACCTAGGAAAGGTCGTGATTACATGTAATCAACTAGGTCGATTGATCAATAATTTGATTTGATGTTATGAATTGATGTGATTTGAGGTATCTGTAAATGAAATTAATTTACAGGGTGGAACTAAGGCCAAGGTAAGTCCTCTGACCTATGTTGTACTTAGGTAGCCCTAAGGGCATATTGGCTTCCTAATCGGGTCTTAGGAGGGTAAAATTTACTGAGACGTAGTCTCACCTTGTTTTGGGACAACATTTCAGGTCCCTAGATGGCAACACCCCCACCTCCTCCCGTGCATTTTGGTATACCTAAAGAAGTCACTGAGATAGGTTATCATATTCCGATACACCATCACCCTAAAGGCTTGAAGTATGTACTAGTGAAATCCACCATCTGGGTTGATGTGGGTGAACCTCAAAAGGTGCCTCATAAATACCGGTCGTGGTATCGCCATTACGATGATGGACGAAGGGTGGGCCCTGTACTGGAATCTAATGTACCTCTGTACGTTTTAGAGGTAGCGTTCGGGAAGGAGACAGCATATCCTAAGGATGATCAGTGGTGGATGCGAAGGATCCAAAGCTTGGTGATGATCCTGACTCTTTAGAGTGTTCAGCTGTAGACTCCAGCTAGAGTATGGAAGAAGGAGAGATCGTCGAGGAAGAAGAGGACCCGGAGGAGGACCCAGACGAGGATCCGATGAGGATTGAATTCCCACCCCCTGTCTATAGACTTGTTTTGAGAACTTGTTGTTTAGGACCTAACTTAGTAGTTTGCCTTGTATATATATATTCATGATGGTTTGCATTGTATATAAGTGTGGTTGTTCTTAAAGTTGAAATTTGGTCCTACTTTCCTATCCTATTTTTTTTATTGTCTGGGGATTTATATCTACTTCTGCATGCGTATATTAAAATGAATGGGTCGGCGATGCGTCCTGGGACGTCACTATTTAATCAACCAATGAGGGATAAACGCGTGCTCAAGGATCGAGGCATGACAACTAGGTTGGTCCTTGATCCTAGGATCACTTAACCAGTATTGTGTGGGTTGGTTCTCGACCCTTGGAGTTTAGTGTCAGTTCAAACTGGACCCACCCTAACTATATATATTATATATAATATTTCTAAAGTATATTATATATTATACATTTAATATATTTTTTGTAAATTTTTTATATAGAGAAAACCTTAAGTCAAATGGCGTCAACAGTATTAAACGACTCCTTAGTGAGGAGTCCAAGTAATTTTACACTATTCTTTAATAGTTTAGACTTTTAATGTCTTTTACAGCATTAATAGCCATAATACAAATGAGGAAAATATATTTGTGAGAACTCCTCATAGCATCCAAAATGGCGTAAACAGCTTATCACAGTATCCTCCTCCAGTACTCGTTCTCTTATGTCTTTTTTGTCCTCTTAGTCTTTAATTTGCCAATATCGAAAGAAACAACTTCCTCGCTCGCTACTTGACACTTGCCTCACTTGCTTTTAGTCGCTCGCGCCACTCGCCACTCGACGCTTGCCCCACTCGCCGCTCTTCGTTGACCTTGCTAGTCATCGAACCCATTAGATCAATCTGGTCCTCAATCGCCTTTTCAAGAAGTACAAAATATAAAATAAAATAATTATCAGTTGGTCCTGAGTTGACCTTGGAATTGGACAAAACCCATTGGATTGGTTCGGTCCTCGATCTTAGGCTCAATAGAGTTGGTCTTTGGTCCCGAAAATTGAAGATCAACACTATCCAAGTTGGTCCTAGGGTTAGAGAGTAGACCAACCCAACCCACACCATGCTTACCCCTAATCAAAACTCAATTTATCAACATGTATTAATAGCTACTTGTCAAACATTCTTTAGGAAAGTTATAAAAGAATAAACATTATTGAGAAATACAGTTTTTATTGTTGGAGCTTTATAATTTAAAGTAAATAGTATTTTTCATGTGAAACATAATCTTAGGATCAACTTGTGACCGACTCCGTCAAAAGAAGCCCACCCGAGTAGACTGTAAAGAAAGATTCACCGAAACTTTGCAAGATAATGAGTGTAGACGGGTCTAGTTCAACTAAAAAATTAGACTAAATTGGCCTGGATCAATTGGTTCGAGACCATTTTGAGGGAGAATCGATTTGATTCACTGCTACGTGAACCCAAAACCGGCTTGGGACTAATTCGGTTCCTAGTTTCAAGGCAAGAACTGCCACTTTCCTAAGCTAGTTTTGAAACCTCTTTGAGAAAATATACATATTTTTGCACTATTAGGAATCGACCATCATTTTCAAAATGAACAAACAACAATATAACCATTTAATTAAAATCTATATCTTTGGTGCAATGGTACAATTTTTATATTTTACTATAAGAATTGATTTTTTTTTATCCAAAAACATAAAATGGGCCAGCTCCCAATCCAATATTGAAACCAGCAGTCACAAGGTCTATTCCTAGTTCCAAGTGAGAACTGATTACCCCTAAATGAGTGGAAATATATGGAGTAAGGATTCCAAAAGTTAAAAGTTAAATAATTTATTATAATTATAAGTTTTTCTGGACAAAAAATCATCAAAATTTAATGGCAGAAGTGATTTAATGTTTTCTTATATATATATATCTTAATGTTAATTGAAATTTGTTAGCTTAACTTCATAAATTAGTGTACACGGTACTAAACTTTGTGGGAAAATGATACGATTGATTAAAAATTAATTATGTATGTTATGGTGATAAAATGACCTTATATTTACGATCTTTTAGAATTATGTATTCACAACCATCTCTTACAGTTGTATTTTTGGATCAAAGCATCATCAAATTTGAGATACGAAGCAATTTCAAATTTCAAACATGAAATTTCTTCTTGGGACCTGAATCAATCTTCAAAGATTTTTCTGACTATTTTCTTGTGAAGTTTTGTTAAAGCATCTATAACTACCTCTGGCTTAGATTGGTCATCACATTAGTTTTATGACCAAGCTTTCATTAGCATCCCTATACTCTGAAAAATTCACTTATGGATTTCTAAATTGACAATGATCGATTAAAAGAGAACTAAAAAATAAGTGTGCCTAAGGTCCTAAAAATTGTAATGAAAGTGTAATTAAATTATAAAATATTAAAAAATACAATCAAGTCTTAAAAAAGACTCGAAATTAAGCCAGCCAATTTTCACATGAGATATGCTGACGTGGTGGTGCCCACCTGGAATGATGTGGCATAAAAAATATAGACCAGAGAGCCTCCAAGCCAACTATTCAGCCAGAAAATGAATCGAAAAAACACAAGATTAGACGAATGCAGGACAAGATCGTCCCGACCACCTTACCAGTTTGTTTCCTATTTCAATCTGGTTACTTGACAATATCGAGGATTTGACATACTTTTTTTCATTTGATTTTCTTATTTAGACTCCGCGTTGAGAGCCAAAAACCCAACTACTTATTTTGGTCGCTACAACTTTGGTCGGGCAAATCGAGTTTGAAGATTCAAGCCTCAAGACCCTGTGCAATCTTAGGGGATCGTTTATCAATTTCGCAAATATGACAAATTTATTTACAAGTTTTCAGGTCTGAGTTTAAATCTAGGAGACAAAAGGCTCTAAAGAGGATCTTTTTTTTTTTTTTTTTTTTTTTTTTGGTCTGTCTCTAAAGAGGAATTAAAAGAGTACAAATATTTTCTTTGATAACCACTATCAAAATCTTCTAAATTTGTATTGGACATTGCGACACACATTAAGGGTTTTAGAACAGAGATCTTGAAATTCAACATCCTTACATGGTCGATTTTCTTGAGAATTGCGATGTAAGTAATTGTCATGATATTCACAACAACTTTGACAATTGGTTACAGTAATTAACTTGATAATTGATATAATCGTAATAATCCCAACTTCCATTCAAATTTCATGAATATTGAAAGAGCCAAGGAAAATAAATCTTCAAATTTCTAGATAGTCATTTTACGTTGGGTTGCACATTAAACAAGGCTTTGATACCAAATATGGTAAAATAGAAGCGCATAGCAAGATGGGTTCAGAATGAATGAGACGTAAGGAAAAATCATATAGTAAGAAAGGGGAAGAATGTAAAGAAAGATGAAAGAAAAAAGATACCAAATCCAAATGAGAAAGAAGAAACGCTAGATTGGCAATATTTAATAATCAAATCGGTCAAACTTAGAAAAAACTCTTGCCTTGGGCCTTATTTTTTGGCAAGACCTAATAAGACTCCTACCAGGAAAATACCTACCAATGATGAATAGAGAACCTAAATGAAAATGTATCCTGAATCCAAGAAAATGTCAAAAACTAGTTTAAACAAGTGGTTGAGGAAATCTTGGCCTGCATCAATTGGTTGAGCTCTCTTCCAGAAAAGATGTGAAGCAAGCTGAATGTCCCGAGGGCAAGTATCCTGATTATTCAACCAAGACACTTGGGAATTAGACCAGCAATCAAACCAGCATAAGCTCAGTTTGGGGTAAGGATTCATGGGAAATCCTCTTGTCAAGCCAAAATATCGGTACTAACCTGAAGCAGTACACACAATAGAAATTGTTGCAAATCAAGTCGCGACCATCGAAAGAACTTCCCATCCACATGGATCTGTAGTCCTTAGACAGCCTGACTAGATATCCTTCCGAGAGCAGCACTTTACAGGAACTTAAAGATACCCAAAGAGAAGGATTCTTGCAAATTCACCAAGTTTAGCAAGCACTAGTTTACAAGAAGTTAAGATAATCAAGGGGGGAATTGCAAATTTAACAAGTTAAAGAGGATAAAAAGGAAGTTAAAGAGTACAAAATGGTGAAAGTGCTCGTCTATCATATCAATGCCGGAAAATATGGACCTTTCATTTCGAAAATCAGTTCTACAAAAGAGCCCTGATCCATTCACTTTGTTGTTTATGATGAAAAGAAAGAGCTATGAGGATTGGCCAAGCTCTTTAAATTACAAACAAGGAATATTTTCATCAGAAATCTTCCAACTTGCAAGCTGCAATAGAATCCAAAAGTCATGAGTTGCTGGCCACTTTTGCTCCTGTTGATCTAGCGAAAGCCTCTGTACTAGAGAGCCTGCGCTTGATGATAATATCCCTGCTCAGACCTCACTTGTCTCGCATCTCAAGGCTGTATATTATGAAAGTTGAAGGGATGGAAGGAGGTAAGGGGGCTAGCTCATCGCAAGGAATAGGCTTTCTACGAAGCACAGTGCCTTCAGTGGAAACTACAAGATCTTGTAAGTATCCTTTGTATGAAGGATCAAAATCTCCCATGAAATAGAACTTAAGCCCGTCAAATGGTATTGGTTGCTGCATAGGAGGAAACCAACCAAAATTAGATGCCAGTCCACAATCCCCATGCATGAATGATAAGACGCTATATTTGAATTCCATAGCATAGCATGAGCATGCATAAAATGAGCACATTAATAGTGAAAGTTTACGTAGGAACGGAATTGTTCAAGTCATTTCGAGTACTAGGTTAGATAATCAAATTGGATAATGGGACTTTCAAGCCCGATGACTTTTTGGTGAAATGCTCACTGCAAGACAAACGTGCGACACCCTTCTATACTGCGCTGCGCAGTTATGCTGCCATGACAGTTTACAGTGGCAGCTACTTCAGGCGGATTGCATTATGACACATGCAAGTCCTCTTACTATAGAATGCCAGATTTCATCAGAGAAGTATTCAAATATAGTTGAGGGGAATATCAATGGAAGAGCCAACAGAAATTTTATAATTTAATGTCTGAGAATATTAGATGACTAAAGATAGTCAAACAGATGATGCAGTTGAGTGAAATAGATGCCCACCATGTCATTGACTCTGTCTTCCAAGTCAAGGACCGTTCCTCATTCCCCGAATGTCAACATTAATTTCACATCACTCCTCATTTACATGTTCCATTGCTTCCATGCAAGCTTCTATACCTGGACACATGAACACAAAAGACACTAGTTTCCATGCAAGTTTTTATCCCTGGACACATGAACATAAACGACACTAGCCTTAGAAACATAACCGCACCACGGACCGATAAACTGGGATTTGAATACTATATTTAATGTTTGCAGTTCTATACTGACATTCAGCACTCAGTATCCACTTGCCCTCCAGGATACCCATCAAGACTTTGAACGTCCTTTTGCAAGCTCCATTTTCATCTGTTGATGCAATCACATAGGTCACAGTTGGATTCCATTTTTGCACTACCATTGCTCTGGATGCCCTCCCAGATTGAGAAACCGCTTCCTGAAGTTCATGGATCAATGACTTTCAATAATTCTAAATGATACATTCAAATATCAAAAGCCTCAAATCCATCAATAATTTATTACCCTCTCAGCTTTTGTTAAAGCTGAACAACACAGAACTATTTTGTCCTGAGATCCACGGTAGATCTGCTTCGAGCTTGGGCCATGCTGATGCTTCTCGTCATTTTCATCATGAAGAAGTTGAGATCACCTGTCAAAGTTATGCATAAGCCATCTCATCAGGCTCATAATGTTACTCAAAAATAGGTCATTAAATCAAACTTGTTAAGGATGTTAGCATACTCCTCTTCTGAAGAACTCCTCTTCTCTAGAGGTCTGGGAATTTCAATAGGTAATCTAGAGGAAAAGTGAAGCGGGCACAATAGAACAAAATTAACCTGTTTCAATAAGAATTTCAGAAAAATAACATTTGTGTTAAGATATAAGTTGTCCCTAACCAAATGTTGTATACGAATTACGAGTGCATCTGTGAAACTTACAATATCCCATCTACATTGGGGGATCTTCATGGCACAAGTGAGATGAAAACTCGTGCAACAACTTTTCTCATAGCATCCAAGAGCTTCCCCTTTGATTCCACAGCACTAACATTTTATTCTTCGACTCCTGAGTACTTCAGCTTCAAGATTAATAGCTTTATGATCCACAAAATAGACGTTAGGAGCCCTGAACATGTATAGTTCCTCTTCTTTAAGCTCAGCCACATCAAAACTAATAGCCGTCTTTGATACAAGACAGTCACAATTTTGAAGTTTGAGGCTTGTGCAACCGCTGTTTTAATATAATTTAAAGATGGAAGGATGCAGAAACATATGATATGATCACCATCAAGACATTCCTTTTGACATCCATTAACCAGATTTTTTGGCTCGTTATATAATTGTAAACCGGAAGGTGATTGCATTTTTGTCATATTTCAAGTGTTTCTTACCATTCAGTGCAATTCTTGTGTAAAATGTATGATCCTAGATCCTCCATTGTAATCTGCAGGAACAGGCTCCGATTACTGTAGTGGACCATCTCTCCTGAAGCCTGCCATTGTACATTGCATATGTAGCATTTTGAGCTTCCGAGTCTAAGGCATTCCATTCCAGATCAACCCACAAAATAAAAGTTGCATGAAAATAAAGCAAATGGACCTCTGAGCATTCTGATGAATGGCAGAAAGCACACTGGACGTCCCGGGGAATGGTCCCACATTTTCGCAAAACCATTTCATCTGAATCTTGAAGTTTCTCAGCTACTGGAAACTCAGTTGCAGCTCTCACGTCATGATTTGTCTGAGCTTCCTCAACCTGGGCATTATCACCAACCTCTGGATTCCCATCATCCACCCCAGCATCTGAGATTGCCAAAGAATTACATTTCTCACTTTCCTTTAGTCTCGATCCTCGATCCTCTGTTAGAAACTTTCCAGACTTCATCTCGTTGTTGTCATCCTTATTTCTCACTGTAGACGACTCTTTGAGATTCACCAATGTAGAAGTTGAAAGGGATGAGTTGTGCACCAAGTTTTCACTGGCTAGGTCTTGGATGGCGGGCCCTTCAAAATTGATTCTCTCTTCTGCAGATATCGGCTTTCTTTCATTCAACATTGTAAGATGATCTTTCTGGAATGGAAGGTCAAGGCTGTGGTTATTTCCAGTCTTGAAGAAGCTAGTATCGTCATCATTATCCTGTTTCGAAGCTGGAGTTTCAGCTACTTCAGTGACACTGCAGCCCTTGCCTCGAGTCTCAGCAGAACCATCTCCATCTGTTGTCTTAATTTGACCAATAACAGAACCCGATTTCTTACTCTTTTTCAATCAGTCAAAATATTTTCATCACTATGCCATAATGGCTGCTCATGAGAGGTTTCAAATGTTTCATTTGAACTAAGACGAGCTGCAGGACTGTGCTTGGTATTGCCTGTCATTGGGTTCATCTGGGCCTTTACACTCCTACGTCTGCTTCTCTTTTTGGATGCAACTTTCCTCACATGATTATTCTCAGTCATTGACACAGAAGGGAAATCTGGGGATTGCACATCATCAGTATCAATTCGATTATCCAAATTTCTAATTGTTTGTAATACAAACTTTGTATAACAACTTTTGGTTGCGAGGCTTCCTTGAAATCTTTCTTACTACCAGTTACCTGCGCCGCACCAAAAATGTCAAAATCTACAAAATAAGCACAAAAAAAAAATCATGAATCTGATTAGCACACAAAACATGGCCTGATCGATATCTGAACTTTAATGGGACTTGAACACAGTTCAGGGAACCAAAGTCTTTGCGTCCATTCGAACATCTCACTGTCGTAAAATTCTCTGGCCACAGGATTACCATTATTGTTTCCCTGCAAAATTTGTGTTTAAGGGTGAGGTAATTGACAAAGTCTTAAGTCCAATAATCTATTGTTCAACTGATATTAACTCTGGAATCAAGGCAACTGCGCCTACTACAAGAATGAGTTTTGAGTTGTTAAACATAGAGGTCACAGTAAAATCAGAAGGTGATATTACTAGTAGTTTTCCAAAACTAGTGAAGTTCATGCAAGATGTTGAGATATAAGTTTTTTTGCAGTCAGCAACTTAAAAGATGATTACACATACAGTTCTAATTATGATCAAGAACCACATTCACCAAATGTCCTGCTACTATGAGATAAAACATTTGATAAGTTAGATGGATTTTAATAGAGTGATGGAAACTAACCTCTGAGTCCTTCATGTCACTGAAAGAAGGAACATCAAGAGGTGACATGCCCGTGAGATGTTCATTGTCGGAAGATTGAGTCAGCTTCTCAGCATCTTCTTCCTCCCTCAACCAAAAAATGGGCAAAAATGATGGCTCTCCCTTTCATTCAAGTGCTAGCTTCTGCCTTACTGAAGCCAAAGTGTTGTTCTCATTGTCTTTAGTCTCACATAATCCAGCTTTAGGATTTGGAGGACATAGCGATGATTCAGCAGAAGGATATTGCGGCACCTGGACCCTCTTCTTTTTTGGAAAGGAAGGTTTTACACAACTAGGACTGGATATTATCGTATTGGACTCTTCTTTTGTTTTTCTCGGTACTTTCTTTTTGGATGTCCTTTTGCACTATAATACTTTTTTTTGGTAAGGTTTTGCCCTATAATACTCCATAACCAAACACTTCAACATCTCCATTACCCCTAACATCACAATGCCCTAGTTGGTTTTCCCCATCTGTAGCTTGACATGAATGAAAAAAAAAAAAAAACACTCGGATGCTCGGGGCCAAAACTTGACATGAGAGAGACTTTAAGCGTCAAAAGTTAGGAAAATGACACTTAAGTATCAAAATCGAATCAAAATAGATCATATAAGTGCCAACAACTAGAAAATCCAGTCAAATTGCATACTTAGCATTTTTCCGACAAAACAAGTACAAAACGACATCATTTCGCATACTGACATGGCTAGACAAGTGTAAAAATAACGTCATTTTGCTAACATGGTTAGATAATTAATATAAAAATTAATTAACTTAAATTTAAAATTATATTTAAAAAAAGGAAGAACATGAAGTTTGCAAAAGGCGAGGGCTCAGCCCTCACCGCCGCCTCTCCACCATTGCCAGTCCTTCCTAGCAACGTTAGGGAGGCTACGGGCTGAGCCCTCACCATTTTGCGATCAAATCTGTTTTTTTTTTTTTTTTTAATATAATAATTTGGTTTTAAATTTAATTTAATTAATATTTATATTGAAATCCAAATCCGAGACAAAAACACCGTTTTGGCTTTTCTTCGTTGAGCCAGCTCTCTGACGAGCTAAGTAGGTGAGCAATATTAATAAAAAATTATCACGTTCGATTTTCGTTTCCAGTAGGGTTTGTCGCAAAGTATCTCATTTTTAAAAAGAAGTGACATTTAAATGTATCTTTCATAACTTTTGACATTTAAGTATTTCCATGTCAAGTTTTGACACTCATGTTCTTTTGCCCTTATTTATGTATATTAGGTGATGGAGTTGGGTACACTTGGGAAAACAAAAGAGTCAGTACTCCTGACGACATCTAGCTAAACATTTGTCATCCCATGCCAACCTAATTATACACAAAGTCATTTAATCCTTGCCCCGGCTCCATAAAAAATTATCCACTTCCCAAAAACTCCTCTATCCGCCTGCCTCCATCAGTCAACCGTGCTACTGCTGTCCCCTAACCCATTGTCGTAATCATAAAGTGGGAGGGGGCCCACGACACGCTCACTCACTAGAGCGCACAGTGCGACGAAGCTAAGGAGCACGGTCCCGTGGGTGCTCCGTTGTCGATCGTCAAGGTGGACGCGTATCGGTAAAACACGACATTTGGGAGGTCAGGTTCAACAATCTTGGTCTGGTGCCACGTAAAATTTGCTGGGGCACCGTCCGGGATCATGGGGAGGTAGGTGGGAGAGACATGTCTACTGATAGGAAAGGCAACAATCCACCAAAAGTGAGGATAACACTGATAAGAAAATTACTAACCGGCCTATACAACAAAAGTCAATAACAGTACATGCGAGGAAAAACAAAGGATCATTATAATATTAACTTACTTGAGAACCTTTATCAAAATCAAGATAACCAATGAAAAACATTTTCTCTAAAAATCGTAACCTAGTGAAACTTGAATGAAATCAAGAAAAGCAATTGATCATATTGTGAAATGACTACCACCATCTTCCAAGGAAGACCGTTATCCCTTGGGCATCTTGCACTTATCCGACATTGTAAGGATATCTGGGGGAACCGTGTTACATCCCCAAGCATCCAGAGGAACTCAATTGCCCCTCCAGGCATTTCTTCTAACACCCGGGGCATCATCATCTTAAGGATTGATAGCATTCCCAAATCACACAATCATTTCATGACACATCAATTCCGTAATTCAATTTAAACATATTATCCAATAAGTTAAAACATAGAGACCAACTCAATTTCACGATCATCAATCCTTTGTTCATTATGATGTAGGATTGTTGGTGATGTAAACCGACGCCCGGTATTTTCCAATTAATTACCGAAAATAATAAATTTTGGGATAAATACCCAAAATTGCAATCACACTCAATTTACACAAACTGGCATTCAATTAAATAAACAGATCACACCATTGAAATCAGCATAAAATTCTGGTCACCGGCTATCCCGGTCTAATTTCCGGAATATAAATAATTAATTAAATAATTATGGAAATTAAATAATAAATGCAAATAAATAGAACTTAGGCCCGTAAAGCCTAATTAAAAGCCGATTCGGGTTCGAAAAATTTCCAAACCACTTTAGATAAATACTAGAGCTTGTCTAGGCTCTAATTACACTACTCTAACCACCTAACATGCAATAACAATTAATTAAATTGCTAATATATTCTAACTATCCACCTAATCCATACTTAGTCTAAACTAATCAATCATTAAATATCATTAACTTACTAAGCAATGATTAGTGAGTTAAACTCATTGGATCAATGATCCGCTTGGATCAAAACGACGGGGACGTGGCAAGGGTCAAGACACTCCAAAGCAGGACAACCAAACAAGGTCGGGAATGGCCCGGAAACGGCCCGAACAGTTGGTTGGAGACCCACTCGGCTCTATTTTGGTCGAGGGCCCAAAGAAGCTACTCTAGGACCGGTTGAGGCTGAAACAGGCGGCGAGGCTAGTTGCAGGCAGGCTGTGGCCATGCTTCATGGTGGCGAAGGAGGTCTGGACGGTGGCCTAAGCTGGCCTGACAAGCTGCTGGAAGCGCGGGCTGGGCGAGACAGTATGGCTAGGACGGCAGTGATGCGGGACGATCAGGCGAGCACGCGGCGAGGGGCACAACGGTGGCGTGCGATGGTCCGGTGGGCTGCTCGGCGACTTGCTAGCTTTCCTTTGCATTTGCTGGCGTTTGAACAGCGCAAGGGAATGAGGAAGTCGACGCGTGAAGAGGAAGGAGGAGAGGTGCTCGACAGTAGAAGGGGAGAGGAGGGGACCGGTTTGCTTGGAGGGGGTGACCAAGGCCTTCAATCTCATCTTCTTGTCCCCTTGGAGGGCTCCACCATGCAAGTTGGCCTCCTCAGCAAATTTTCCAGCCACACAATCCCTTCTAGAAGCCTTGAGTTGGTCCGCAAGTTGGGTCCAAGGAGGGGCACACGAATTTTGCAGGCAATTCCTTCAAATTGGACTTCAATTCTCACTTGATTCAACTCAATTCGGCCTCTATAAATTCCATTGTCAAGTCATCGATCCAATTGGTATTTTTCATCGCCAATAGATCCCACTTGCATCCCACTTTTGCGATAAAAAACGGTCCTCTGAATTTCTCAGTTGAAAACGGTCCTATCTCAACTTTTTTTGCCAAAATCTCGTTTGCAAAAAATCTTGTAAACCGAGTCGACGTTCCTAAAATGACTCATGACTTCGCAAAACTTTCAATTTCTGAAATCATATTCAAATTCATGATTAATTTCAATCTGGCGCAATTTTAGCGTAACCTAATCTACCAGGTAGCTTTCAGAACTTTTTAGTGCAAATGACCCGTGGTCGATTTTTTTCGAGTCACAATAAACTTCTTCAACACATTGGCGACTCTTGATGGTCGTGAAAATCTCAAGGATTCAAATACGACACAAGGTACTAAAACGATAGAAAAATCAGTCTAGTGCCAGTCGACGAGAATTTTGTAATTTAGTGGAATCACCCACATTTAACTACACATCTCTATCGAACCGACCTATCTCTGATCTCTAATCAACTTTTAACTGTGTCATAATGATCTCTGCAGATGAGCACAGTCGAATAATCGATTCGTGGCCAAATTCCCAAGTCTATTGCATTAAAATTCTTTAATAACTTTCCTAGCTAGTCTAGTTATCTTAGGAGTGATCAGCTCTGAGAATAACATTATAGGCGCGTCAATGAAATGCCTAATTTAATTTAATTGAAAACAACATTGAAAATTCGGGATGTCACATGTGATCTACTAGAAAGACAATACTTGCTTATTGTGATTTGTCTTGAAAATTATTAGTGGATTCTAGCTATATTGTGGTTGTTAGTGTTGGGAGTGGACATATCCTTAGGGATAAAACCAAACCACTATATATCTACTTATAATATCTTTTATCTCTTCACTATTTGCGTTACCTGATCTTTATCATCACTATTTGTTAAACAGAACCCCTAATTTCTATAATTTGTTTTTGACAATGTTTGAAGTTGAATTTATTATATTCCGCAAATGCTTTTCATAGTTCTCTTTCAACTTATTCACCCCCCTCTAGGTTTATCGTTAGCCCCAATAGTAGTCACAGTGCTCTAGCTCAATCTTGCCTTCTTCGCCTTTCCAGGTGCGGCATTTGCTTGATTGAAGCCTTACGTCTCTTCTCCAGCAATGGTTTCCCCACCCTTGCTATCAGTTAGCTCAAAAGCCCAAAAAAAAAAAAAAAAAAAGAGTAAAGAATAAAAAATAAAGAAAAATAACAAAATCAAAAAAAAAAAAAAAATTATAAAAAATCCAAATTTTTATTAAAATATCATAAAAAATGTATACATTAGCGCCAACCGTGTCACGTAGGATGGCCGATGTTCATGTCAGTGATTTCCAACCGAAATTGGCAAATGCACTCAACCGGTACCATGTAAAAGGTTTAGGACTAATCTAATCCAATTAAAAAAATTTAGGAATGAATTTGCACAAATGCAATAAGTCTAAGACTTTTTTAGTACTTTTCCCTAGTAATTTAAAATAAATCTAAATCAAATTCACTCGCTTTTTTTTTTTTTTCTCTTTACTTGTATGATGCTCATTAAAACAACATGCAATCAATGAGTTACTGGAAATCTGATTTAACGAAAACTTGCATTCGTAATGTGAGTAGGAAAAGTGGTTCTCTGTCGCTTATTTGTAGCACAAGATAATTGGATGTCAGGAATTGCTCTCTTCCTAGATCTGTGTTCAATCAGATTAGGCAACACCATTGCTTGGGTGGGTGAATAAGGTGGCATAGCTTCCGAATTCAGCCTACTAGAATATGGCAATTCAAAGATATGCATTGACACTCGATGCATTAGTATCAGTCTCACTAAATCCCAGCCATGTAACTTGTGTGTACTGGATTTTTCTAGCAGGTGCAGGTGCAAATTCTTGAAGTTGACATCCCAATAGTTGAGCTTTCCCCAGTTTTCCAACTTGAGAACACCATTCAAAATTGTGGGACCCTGACCTCTATGATTGATCCAACCTGCACAACGGGCTCAACCCAAAAGTGAATATAAGCAAGATAGTCATCCTTACTTGAAGCAGGCTCTGCTCAAAAGATCAACCTTATAGACTTTCACCATGATTTCTATGTATTATCGTAACGGGTGACTAAGCAAAAACCAATGGATGGTCAGGAACACTGGCTATTGAGTCAATATCGTTTACTTGTGATAGTCTGGAGGAAAAAGTAGTGCAACTTCTCCAATGTGTTGAGTGCCGGAGCCATGGCCGGTGATTGATGGTTGACAGCTACTCATACGCTATTGTTTTGGCTTTGTTTGCGACATGGAAAAAGGAAAACTAGAAAGGCCCTTCAAAACGCTCTCCATCACACTCCACCGCTCCTTATAAATCTATTCGCAGTTTGCATCAGCACTCACCACATCTCTTGTTTCCTCTTATGGTCCCTCCTTTCATATCTACCCACTTCTACTCAAGCTATGGAGCTTGCGCACTTCATTTTTGCACAATTACAACAATGCCGTTTCCTTCTCTCTCTTGTGCTTGCATTGTGCTTTGTCCTAGTCTCCTCCACCACAAATGAAACCGACAAACTTGCACTCCTTGCATTTAAGGCCGCAATCAAAGACCCTTACAGGGTGCTTGACTCATGGAACAACACCATTGGATTTTGCCATTGGTACGGTGTTACATGCGGCCTAAGACACCAAATGGTCACGATCCTGAATTTGAAGTCACTAGGACTCTCAGGGTCCATCTCTCCTCATATCGGAAACCTAAGCTTCTTGAGAAGAATTGATCTCCAAAATAATTGTCTCCTTGGAGAAATCCCTCCGCAAGTCGGGCAGTTGCGCCGCCTATGTGTGCTGCAGCTAGACAATAATTCACTGGCCGGAGAAATTCCAAGAAATATGTCAGGTTGCTCAAAACTCAGAGGCCTCAGCATTACATACAGCCAACTAACTGGAGTAATTCCTACAGAACTCGGTTCATTGTCAATGCTACAATATTTGTCTTTTTATGGAAATGCACTCTCTGGGAACGTGCCTTCCTCCTTTGGAAACTTGTCTTTATTGCAGGTTCTTGAACTCACAGATAATAACTTAGGTGGGAGCATTCCCAAAGTTCTAGGTAGCCTGGCAAATTTAAAATATATAGTTGTCGAACAAAATAGACTTTTCGGCACAATTCCGTCCTCATTGCTCAATCTCTCTTCTCTATATTTGTTTGGCATTGCATTTAACCATATGCAAGGGAGTCTTCCTGCAGACATAGGCTTAAAGCTCCCAAATATTCAATTTTTTAGCATTGACAAGAACCAATTTGAGGGACCAATTCCTCCCTTAGTGTCCAATTGGACAAAGCTAGAGCTTTGTCAATCCTCAATGAACAAGCTTTCAGGGAAAGTGCCTTCTTTCAGAAATATGCCTAAGCTTTGTCGTTTCACTATCTATGATAACCAGCTAGGAAGTGGAAATTCTGAAGACTTGAGCTTTGTATGCTCATTGACAAACTCCACTAGATTGGAGCTCTTGGCAATTGATGGGAATAGGCTTGGCGGGGCATTACCCAAATGCATAGGTAACTTCTCGAGCACTCTCTGGTCATTCGGAATGAACGAGAACCTGATATTTGGTGAGATTCCTAGAGAGATTGGAAATCTAATAAACCTCAAAATATTATATATGGGTTTCAACCAGTTTTCAGGTGAGCTCCCCTCAGTTATTGGGAATTTACAAAATCTAGTGTATTTCCACTTAGCTGGTAACAACCTAGGAGGGATGATCACGATTTCTTTAAGAAATCTAACCAAGTTGAACCGACTATGTCTTAGGTGGAACAACTTCCATGGGCAAATTCCTTCACATCTATCGAAGTGTCAATCTCTCCAGTCGCTTGATCTTTCTTATAATAATTTCAGTGGTACCATACCCCCACAGCTCATAGGTCTCTCATCGATAACAATCTCTTTGGCCTTGTCTGGCAACCGTCTAAGTGGGGATTTACCCACAGAAGTAGGGAACTTGAGAACTCTAACCATGTTGGACATCTCTAACAATATGTTGGCAGGTGAAATCCCAAATAGTTTAGGGGATTGCACTGGATTGGCATCACTGAGTATGGGGGGAAACTTCTTCCATGGGTCCATTCCTCAATCGATCAGATCGTTAGGAGGCATTGAAGAACTAGATCTTTCACACAACAATTTGTCGGGTCATATTCCAGAATTCTTAGCGTTATTTCATTCCTTAAAACTTTTGAATTTGTCTTACAATAGCTTTGAAGGCATGCTACCGTGTGAAGGAGTTTTTGAGAATGCTACCATGACTTCCATTATTGGGAACGATGCACTTTGCGGGGGATTGCCAGCATTTCACCTCCCCAAATGCATCTCCAAAAGCTCCAAGAATAGAAAAATCCATATATTGGTATTATCGGCTTGTATTATTTTTGGCATTCTTGGAATAGCTCTTATTCTGGTTTTTATGTATCTTTGTTGGTTGAAAAAGAAAGTAAAAGAACCTATTTCAACTTCTGTGGGGGAATCATGGCCAAACATATCTTATCAAGCACTCCTAAAAGCAACCGAAGGTTTTTCTTCAATGAATTTCATTGGTGTTGGAAGCTTCGGTTCTATTTACAAGGGAATACTTGAGGAGAATGGTACAACAGTTGCAGTGAAGGTGATTCATTTAGTGCATCACGGTGCTCAGAAGAGCTTCTTGGCGAAGTGCGAGGCATTAAAGAACATTAGACATCGAAATCTTCTAAAGATATTGACAGTTTGCTCAGGTATTGATTATCATCAAAATGATTTTAAGGCCTTAATTTATGAGTATATGGAAAAGGGAAGCCTAGAAAGGTGGCTGCACCCAAACCCAACACCATCTCCCAGGAATGAGCCTACCCCAAAATTGAATTTCTTTCAAAGGATAAACATTGCTATCAATGTTGCTTCTGCATTGGATTATCTTCATCACCAGTGCCACATCCCCATGGTTCATTGTGATCTAAAGCCAAGCAATATCCTCTTAGATGCTGAGATGGTTGCTCATGTTGGTGACTTTGGATTGGCAAAGTTCCTCCTTGGATCATCCAATGATACTGTGGCTAATCAAATGAGCTCAATGGGCATAAGAGGAACAATTGGTTATGCTCCACCAGGTAACCTCTCTTTCAAATTAAGAAAGTTTATTTAGGTAAAAAATGTTGATGGGTATTTTTGTGAGTTTGGTAGTTGCATGGCACCTCTTATGCCCACTACATTCTGCTTTAATGATCCATACTCCAAATCTCACCTACACTATGATCTACATTTGTTACAGAATATGCAACTAGGTGTGAGGTTTCAAGAGAAGGCGATGTCTATAGTTATGGCATCCTCTTATTGGAGATGTTCACAGGGTTGAGTCCCACCGATGACATATTTAAAGACACTTTGACTCTTCATAGTTTTGTGACTGAAGCTTTGCCTGGACAAGTGCTGAAAATTACGGATCACATCCTACTTCAAGAAAGAGAGAATCATTTAAGCCCCAACAATCCTCAACATTGGCTTTCTGAAAGCAATGGCGTATTTCCTGAGTGCTTGGTTACATTATACAATATTGGAGTCACTTGCTCCAATGAAGTGCCTAGAAGACGGATGAGTGTCAGCAGACGGCAAATCAACTACAAAAGATTAGAAATAAACTCTTTGCAAGCGGTTTACATGGACAAAAATGAACAACAGGTTTATAGCATAAATTTTATTAAAACTTCTCTTCTCTCGTTGTTATACATTCGGTATTGTTTATGCAAACGCAAACGTACGAGTAAAATACATAACTGAAGATGTTTCTTTAAAGATGATAGTTGTTTATCTTCCACCATCCGAATCTGCACATATGTTAAACTAGCATAAGACCTGCAATACATTTTTGAATACTGTCAATTTACTAGAACTCTATTTGGGGCTATAGTATACTAAAATAAATCCAAAATAAATTGACTTGCTTCTTCTTCTTCTTCTTCTTCTTCTTCTTCTTCTTCTTCTTCTTCTTCTTCTTCTTCTTCTTACATTTTTGAATACTGTCAATTTACTAGAACTCTATTTGGGGCTATAGTATACTAAAATAAATCCAAAATAAATTGACTTTCTTCTTCTTCTTCTTCTTCTTCTTCTTATGTTAAACTAGCATAAGACCTGCAATACATTTTTGACAATACATTTTTGAATACTGTCAATTCAATTTACTAGAACTCTATTTGGGGCTATAGTATACTAAAATAAATCCAAAATAAATTGACTTGCTTCTTCTTCTTCTTCTTCTTCTTCTTGCTTCTTGCTTCTTGCTTCTTGCTTCTTCCTTCTTCTTGCTTCTTGCTTCTTCTTCTTCTTCTTCTTCTTCTTCTTCTTCTATTGTTTCTTGAACAAATTCCAATCAGTTAGCTATTTGGAAATTTGATTCAAAGAAAAGCTTGGTTTCTGCAGCTTGACAGGAAAGTAATAGGATGTCTGGAATCGCTCTCCGTTCCTAGAGATATGTTTGCTCTGGTGGATGAATAAGGATGTGTAGCTTTCGGATTCAGCCTCCTAGTATGCAGCGATTCGAGGGAATGTATCGGTGGTCGGTGCGAGTAGCAAGATTGTCGAAGAATGCTTTAGTAGGATTAGTCTCACTCAATTCCAATAATGTAGCTCTGTGTGTATTGGCTTTCTTTAGGGGTGCAACTTGCAAGTGCGAATTCTCCAGCACTGCTATTTTTTAAGCTTACTACTTATATTATGTTTTTTTAGCATTTCAGGAAAGTTGTTAATCATGGGTTTTTTGACACGCACTAAGCACGTATGGATGTAACTTATTATTGATGTATCCAAAGTCCCTTTTATCATTTTCATTAATCGCATGGATAAGCAACTTTCAAAATTAGATAGTACTGACTTCATCAAGAAATTACTAGTTGCCATTATGCTCAAACTTCACCTATATATAAAAGTTACTGATTTCATGGCTAAATTAATAGTCACTGATATTTATTGCCTATGTCCGTAAGCGATCTGCAAATTTTTCGGTTGAAATCAGGAGTAGCATAACAAAGAGGCTATTTTCAACAAATTTAAATTATAATCTGTTAAAAATTTGAACAAACGCGTGTTTAATGTGTTGTCTAGAAGAGAAATATATGCGTGTGCAAATGTGACTTCTACTGTTGAAAATTAATATTTTTCTTGAAGGGAAGAATTTCATATAAATATATGAAGAATATTAATTGCCATGAGTTTGGCAATAAAATAAATCTTGCAATATTTCTTACTTCGCAATAAGAGACGATTTATCTTTCATTTGAAAAATTGGTGGATGGTTACTAATAAAGATACAAAATCTAATGACCAAGTTAGAAAAAATAATTATGATTTGATAAAAGATAACCAAAATCAGCTAGAATTTTATGCAAGATATGTATCATAACTTAATTTATCAGCCTGTATTAATTACTATGTGTCAAACATTCTTTACGAAAGTTATAAAAGAATAAGTATTGTCGAGAAATATAATTTTTATTGTTGGACCTTCATGATTTAAAGAAAATAATATTTTTCACGCAAAACATAATCTTAAGATCAACTTGTGACCAGCTCCATCAAAACAAGCCTGCCCAAGTAGACGATAGAGAAAGAGCTCACCAAAACTTTCCAAGGTAATGAGTGTAGGGGTGAGCATCAAGTTCGGTTCAACTTATTGCACCAAACCGGCCTGAACTAACCAGTTTGAGGTCAGTTCCAGGAAAGAACCGGTTTGGGTCACTATTCGCGAACCTAGAACTGGCTTAGGGCTAATTAGATTCCCAATTTTAAGGTAGTACTTGCTAGTTTCATAAGCCGATTTTGAAACTTCTTTGAGAAAATATACATATTTTAGCATCTATCAGGAATCAAACCGTCATTTTCAAGATGAGCAAGTAACAATATAACCATTTGACCAATATTGATTTTTGTGGTCCAATGATACAACTTTTATATTTTACTGTAAGAATTGATTTTTTATACAAAAACTTAAATTGGGCCAATTCTGGATCCAATCTTGGAATCGGGAGTCACAAGGTCTATTCCTAGTTCTAAGCGAGAACCGATCACCCCTAAATGAGTGGACATATATGGAGTAAGGATTCCAAAAGTTAAAAGTTAAAAAATTTATTATAATTATAAGTTTTTCGGGATTAAAAACATCAAAATTTAATGGCAGAAGTCATTTTATGTTTTCTTTTATTTTTATATTTCTTAATGTTAGTTAATTGAAATTGGTTAGCTTAACTTCACAAATTAGCGTAGGCAGTACTAAACTTTTTGGGAAAAAGATACGAGTGGTTAAAAACTATGTATATTATAGTGATAAACCACCCTATATTTACAATCTTTTAGAATTATATCTTCACAGTTATCTCTTACAGTAATATATTTGTATTTTTGGATCCAAAGCATCATCAAAATTGTGATAAGAAGCAATTTCAAATTTAAACATGAAATTTCTTCTTGGGACCTAATTTAATCTTTTAAGGTTTCTCTAACTATTTTCTAACGAAGTTTTTGTTAAAGCATCTATAAATACCTCTGGCTTAGATTGATCATCACATTACTTTTAGAAGGAGCAATTTGTTCAATTCTTTTTGGCTTTATTACCGAACAACAAGCGGGCGAAAGATTAGGCCCTTCTTCAAGGCTTGAGATGGATTCCATCGGGGACAGCGCTCCGCGCCAAATGTCTTTTTCATAATGGCAATCATTAACATCCCTATACTCTGAAATATTCACTTGTGAATTTTAAAATTGACAATGATCAATCTAAAAAGAAGTTGAAAATAAATGTACCAAAAATCCTAAAACATGTGATGAACATGTAACTGAGTCCTAAAATATGAAAAAGTACAATTAAATCTTAAAATTTATCAGATTGATTGGATCAAATATGTCCCTTAAATCCATTCAATATGATTAACAGGAATGCAGAAGTGGCTTTTTTTTTTTTTTTTTTTTTTTCTGGTTACTTTTTTAAGATAGGAGGCCAATATACATCAGTCGTCGATATGTGACTTTTTATTTTCTTCATTTCCGCGCATGCTCCCCCTTGTTTCTGTCAATCTTCTTCTCCGCATGAACTCAGCCATGACCGTGATCATCATTGGTGTCGCCCGCCAAAGAAGCCTTCGGGGCAACATCGCAACCTTTGCCGATCCCTTCCGGACCATTGATAGCTACCAGCGTCGCCTCCAGCGATCCCAAACGAGATCCCCTGGTTTCGGCTCACCAGGTTTTTGGAGCTCCAAGCAACCATTTTTCTCAGCCACAACGGTCGTGGAGCTGACCTCAAAGCTTCGTTTGCTCATTCCCTGCAACCTCAACGTCTAAGCATGGGCTAGCGACACCGAGAACCGCCGCTGCTGACCAAGAGCCCTTGTTTTCTCACTCTTCTGGGTTTCGTGTCCTTAGTGAGCGACCCAGGCCGCAGTGGTGTTTCGGCCTCACCTTGCCACCCTCAATGACGACTCGAAGCACGTTTGTTTCTTCCCCGATGGCCGGGACCAGCTTCTTCCTGTAAATGCCATTAGTTATGACGACCTGCCATAGCAAGGAAAATAGGAAATGGCATGAACGGTATGTGGTCCGACGGGACCCAAGAAGGAACTCAATGTACGAAATTGCAGTTCTTGTAAATGCCACTACCTTAATCAGAATCCAGCCAATTTCTGCACGTGATATGCTGTTGCGACGCCCACAGGAAAATGATGTGGCACCCATATGGGTTGGATCATTTTCGACCCAACCCACCCATTTGATATCCCTAGATAATATATATATATATATATATATATATATATATATATATATATATATATATATTATTCATATAATGTGGCAAGTCATCTAAGTATATTTCCATTTGTTTCCACTCAATTTTAGTTTCTTTGATAACCATCATGAAATCTTGTAAATTCGTATTGGACATTGTGACACGCCTTAAGGGCCGTAGAACAGAGGTCTTGAAATTCAACTTTCCGATATGATCAATTTTCTTGAGAATTGTGATGTTCAGTAATTATCATTCTATTCACAACAACTTTGACAATTGAAGTTATTATAATTATCTTCATAATTAATATAATCGCAATAATCACAAGTTCTAGTCGAATTTCATGAGTATTGAAAGAAGCATGGAAAATCAATCTACAAATTTCCAAGATTGTCATGTAAAACAAGGCTTTGATACCAAATATTGTAAAATAGAAGCGGGTAGCAAGATAGGTTTAAAATGGCAGAAACGTAAGGAAAAAAACATATAGCAAGAAAGGGGAAGAATGTAGAGAAAGCCGAAAGAAAAAAGAGACACCAAATCCAAATGAGAAAGAAGGAACACCAGAAAGGCAATATTCAGTAATCAAATCGATCAAACTCACAAGAAAGTTCTTGCCTTGGGCCATATTTTCAGGCAAGATATAATAAGACTCCTACCAGAGAAATTTACCTAGTAATGAACAATAAAGAAACTAAATAAAAATGCATCCTAAATCCAAGAAAATGTCAAATAACTAGTTTAAATAAGGTGGTTGAGGAAATCTTGCCCTACTTCAATTGGTTGAGCTCTTTTCCAGAAAAGTTGTGAAACAAGCTGAATGTCGCCAGGGCAAGTATTTATGATTATCCAAACAAGACATTAGGGAATTAGACCAGCAATCAAACTAGCATAAGCTCTCAGTTTGGGGTAAGGATTCATGAGAATCCTCTTGTCAAGCCAAAATACCAGTATTAACCTGAGGCAGTCCGACAAATAGAAATTATTGCAAATCAAGTCACGATCAATCAAAAAAACTTGCCATCCACATGAATCTGTAGTCCTTGGACAGCCTGACTACATGTCCTTCTGAAAGCAGCACTTTACAGGAAGTTAAAGATACCCAAAGACAAGGATTTTTGCAAATCCACCAAGTTTAGCAAGCAATAGTTCATAAGAAGTTAAGATAACCAAAGAGGGGAATTGCAAATTTAACAAGTTAGAGAGTGAAAAAAAGGTGATGTGCTCTCCTATCATATCAATACCAAAAAATATGGAACTTTCATTTCGAAAATCAGTTCTACCTAAGAGCCTTGATCCATTCGCATTGTCATTTATGATGAAAAGAAAAAAATAAGAGGAATGGCGGAGTTCTTTAAATAACAAACAAGGAATATTTTCATCAGAAATCTTCTAACTTGCATGCTGCAATAGAATCCAAAAGCCATGAGTTGCTGGCCACTTTTGCTCCTGTTGATCTAGCGAGGGCCTCTGCACCAGACAGCCTGCGCTTGATGATCATATCCCTGCTCAGACCACACTTGTCTGGCATCTCAAGGCTGTATATTATGAAGATTGAAGGGATGGATGGAGGTAAGGGGGCTAGCTTGTCGCAAGGAATGGGCTTTCCGTGAAGCACAGTGCCTATGGCGGCAACTACAAGATCTTGTAGGTACCCTTTGTACGAAGGATCAAAATCCCCCATGAAATAGAACTTAAGCCCGTCAAATAGTTTTGGTTGCTGCATAGTAGGAAACCAACCAAAATGAGATGCAAGTCCACAATCCACATGCATGAACGATAAGACTCTATATTTGAATTCCATAGCATAGCATGAGCAAGCATGAAATGAGTACATTAAGAGTGAAAGTTTAAGTGGGAACTGAATTGTTCAAGTCATTTTGATTACTAGGTTAGATAATCAAATCCGATGACAGGACTTTCAAACCAAATGACTTTTCAGTCAAATGCTGACTGCAAGACAAACGTGTGAAGCCCTTCGATATTGTGCTATTTGCTTGAAGTGCAGTGATGCTGCCATGACAGTCTACAGTGGCAGCCACTTCAGTCAGATTGCAATATGAGACATGCAACTCCTCTTACTATAGAATACCAGATTTCGTCAGAGAAGTACTCAAATATAGTTGAGGGGCACATCAATGGAAGAGCCAACAGAAATTTTATAATTTAATGTCTGAGAATATTGGATAACTAAAAATAGTCAAACAGATCGTGCAGTTGAGTGAAATAGATGCCCACCACGTTAATGACTCTTTGTTTTCCAAGTCGAGGACCCTTCCTCATTCCATGAATGTCAACATTAATCTCATATCTCTCCTCATTTACATGTTCCATTGCCTCCATGCAAGCTTTTATCCCTAGACACATGAACACAAAAGACACTAGCCTTAGCAACATAAACACACCACGGACCGATATACCAGGACTTGAATACTATATTCAATGTTTACAGTTCTATACTGACATTCAACACTCAGTATCCACTTGCCCCCTAGGATACCTATCAAAACTTTGAACATCCTTTTGCAAGCTCCATTTTCATCTGTTGTTCTTAGACTGACTTGTATTATATATGACATGACTGGTGTGTTATGCATATATAAGTGTGTTGTTGGTTTTTAAAATTTTGGCCTTACTTCTCTATCCCATTGTGTTATTGTCTGGGGATTGTTTATCTGCTTCCGCATGCGCATTAAAATGAATGGGTCGGCGATACGTCCTGGGACGTCGCTATTAATCGATCATAGCGGGATGGGCACGCGCTCGGAGGATCGGGACTTGACAATCAATGACTTTCAATAATCCTAAATGATACATTCAAATATCAAAAGCTCAAATCCATCAATAATTTATTACCCTCTCAGCTTTTGTTAAAGCTGAACAACACAGAACTATTTTGTCCTGAGATCCACGATAGATCCGCTTTGAGCTTGCGCCATGCTGATGCTTCTCGTCATTTTCATAATGAATAAGTTGTGATTGCCTGTCAAAGTTATGTGTAAGCCATCTCATCAGGCTCATAATGTTACCCAAAAATAGGCCATTAAATCAAACTTGTTAAGGATGTTAGCATATTCTTCTTTTGAAGTACTCTTCATCTCTTCAGGTCTGGGAATTTCAATAGGTAATCTAGAAGAAAAATGAAGCAGGCACAATAGAACAAAATTAACTTGTTTAAATAAGAATTTCAGGAAAAAAAAAAACATGTGTTAAGATATAAGTTGTCCCCAACCATATGTTGTATACAAATTACGAGTGCGTCTGTGAAACTTACAGTATCCCACGTACATTGGGGGATCTTTATGGCACAAGTGACATGAAAACTCTTGTGACAACTTTTCTCATAGCATCCAAGAGCTGCCCCTTTGATTCCACAGCAGCAACATTTTATTCTTCGATTCCTGAGTACTTCAGCTTCAGACGTTAGGAGCTCTGCACGTGTATGGTTCCTCCTCTTTAAGCTCAGCCACTTCAAAACTAATAGCCACCTTTGATACAAGACAGTCACAATTTTGAAGTTTGAGGCTTCTGCAATCGCTGTTTTAATATGATTTAAAGATGGAAGGATGCAGAAACATATGATATGATCACCATCAAGACATTCCTCTGACATCCATTAACCAGATTGTTTGGCTCGTTATATAAATGTAAACTGGAAGGTGGTTGTATTTTTGTCATATTTCAAGTGTTTCTTACCATTCAGTGCAATTCTTGTGTGAATGTATGATCCTAGATCCTCCATTGTAATCTGCAGGAATAGGCTCCCCGGACCATCTCTCCTGAAGCTTGCCATTGTACATTGCATATGTAGCATTTTGAGCTTCCAAGTCTAAGGCATTACATTCCAGATCAACCCAGAAAATAAAAGTTCCATGAAAATAAAGCAGATGGACCTCTGAGCATTCTGATGACTGGCAAAAAGCACGCTGGATGTTCCGGGGAATGGTCCCACATTTTCGCAAAACCATTTCATCTGAATCTTGAAGTTTCTCAGCTATTGTGAAGTCAGTTGCAACTCTCTCGTCATGATTTGTTTGAGCTTCCTCAACCTGGGCATTATCACCAACCTCTGGATTCCCATCATCCACCCCAGCATCTGAGATTACCAAAGAATTACATTTCTCACTTTCCTTTAGTCTCGATCCTCAATCCTCTGTTAGAAACTTTCCAGACTTCATTCCCTCGTTGTTGTCATGCTTATTTCTCACTGTAGACGACTCTTTGAGATTCACCGATGTAGAAGTTGAAAGGGATGAGTTGTGCACCAAGTTTTCGCTGGTTAGGTCTTGGATGACAGGCTTCACAATTGATTCTCTCTTCTGCAGATATCGGCTTTCTTCATTCAACATTGTAAGATGATCTTTCTGGAATGGAAGGTCAAGGCTGTGGTTAATTCCAGTCTTGAAGAAGCTAGTATCGTCATCATTATCCTGTTTTGAAGCTGGAGTTAGCTACTTCAGTGACACTGCAGCCCTCGCCTCTAATCTCAGCAGAACCATCTCCATCTGTTGTCTTAATTTGACCAATAACAGAACCCGATTTCTTACTCTTTTTCAATCGGTCAACATATTTTCATCACTATGCCATAATGGCTGCTCATGAGAGGTTTCAAATGTTTCATTTGAACTAAGACGAGCTGCAGGACTGTGCTTGGTATTGCCTGTCAGAGGGTTCATCTGGGCCTTTACACTCCTATGTCTGCTTCTCTTTTTGGATGCAACTTTCCTCACATGATTATTCTCAGTCATTGACACAGAAGGGAAATCTGGGGATTGCACATCATCAGTATCAATTCGATTATCCAAATTTCTAATTGTTTGTATAACAATTTTTTGTTGCGAGGCTTCCTTGAAATCTTTCTTACTACCAGTTACCTGCACCGCACCGAAAATGTCAAAGTCTACAAAATAAGCACAAAAAGAAATCGTGAATCTGATTAGCACACAAAACATGGCCTGATCGATATCTGAACTTTAATGGGACTTGAACACAATTCGGGGAACCAAAGTCTTTGCGTCCATTCAAACATCTCACTGTCGTAAAATTCTCTGGCCACAGGATTACCATTATTGTTTCCCTGCAAAATTTGTGTTTACGGGTGAGGCAATTGAGAAAGTCTTAAGTCCAATAATCTATTGTTCAACTGATACTAACTCTGGAATCAAGGCAACTGCGCCTACTACAAGAATGAGTTTTGAGTTGTTAAACATAGAGGTCACAGTAAAATCAGAAGGTGATATTACTAGTAGTTTTCCAAAACTAGTGAAGTTCATGCAAGATGTTGAGATATAAGTTTTTTGCAGTCAGCAACTTAAAAGATGATTACACATACAGTTCTAATTATGATCAAGAACCACATTCACCAAATGTCCTGCTACTATGAGATAAAACATTTGATAAGTTAGATGGATTTTAATAGAGTGATGGAAACAAACCTCAGTAGTCAACTTAAGGGCAATTCGTCATCTGAGTCCTTCATGTCACTGAAAGAAGGAACATCAGGAGGTGACATGCCTGTGAGCTGTTCATTGTCGGAAGATTGAGTCAGCTTCTCAGCATCTTCTTCCTCCCTCAACCAAAAAATGGGCAATGATCCAGCTTTAGGATTTGGAGGACATAGCGATGATTCAGCAGAAGGATATTGCGGCACCTGGACCCTCTTCTTTTTTGGGAAGGAAGGTTTTACACACCTATGACTGGATACTTCTTTTATTTTTTTCGGTACTTTCTTTTTGGATGTCCTTTTGCCTTATAATACTTCATAACCAAACACTTCAACATCTCCATTACCCCTAACATCACAATGCCCTAGTTGGTTTTCCCCATCTGTAGCTTGACATGAATGAAAAAGACACTTGGATGCCCGGAGGGCCAAAACTTGACACGGGAGAGACGTAAGTGTCAAAAGTTAAGAAAACGACATTTAATGTCGAAATCGAACCAAAATAGATTAGTTAAGTGCCAACAGCGAGAAAATTCAGTCTACTTGCATACGTTGCGTTTTTCCGACGAAACAAGTACAAAACAATGTCGTTTAGTAAAATAATTATTTAAGATTACCAAAAAAAGAAAAAACAATGTCGCTTCGTATACTGACGTGGCAGACGAGGGTAAAAATAACGTCATTTTGCTAACATGGTTAGATAATTAATATAAATATTAATTAACTTAAATTTAAAATTATATTTAAAAAAGGAAGAAGATGAAGTTTGCATAAGGCGTGGGCTCAGCCCTCACCGCTAGCTCTCCACCATTGCCGGTCCTTCCAGTGACGTCAGAGAGGCTACGACAAAGGCTGAGCCCTCACCATTTTGCAATCAAATCTGTTTTTTTTTTTTTTTTTTTTAACGTAATAATTTGGTTTTAAATTTAATTTAACTAATATCTATATTAAAATCCAAATTCGAGACAAAATAACGCCGTTTTGGGTTTTCTTTGTTGGAGCCAAGTAGGTGAGCAATATTAATAAAAAAATTTCACGTAGAATTTCCGTTTCCAACAGGGTTTGTTAGATTTTGCACTCAAGTATCTCATTTTTCAAAAAGAAAATGTGGCATTTAAACGTACCTTTCATAACTTTTTATTCTTAAGTATCACGTGCCAAGTTTTGGCACTCAAGGTATTCTTTTTTCATTATTTATATATATTAGGTGATGGGGTTGGGTACACTAAGAAAAACAAAAGAGTCAGTACTCCTGACCACATCCAGCTAAACATTTGTCATCCCATCCCAACCTAATTATACACATAATCATCTAATTCTTGCCCCGGCTCCATCAAAAATCATCCACGTCCCAAAAACTCCTCCATCCGCCTGCCTCCGTCACTCAACCGTGCTACTGCTGTCCCCTAACCCATTGTCGTGATCGTAAAGTGGGAGGGGGCCCACGACACGCCCACTCACTAGAGCGCACAGTGCGACGAAGCTAAGGAGCACGAGTCCCGTAGGTGCTCCGTTATCGATCGTCAAGGTGGACACGTATTGGTAAAACACGACATTTGGGAGGTCGGGTTCAACAATCTTTGTCTGGTGCCACGTAAAATCCACTGGGGCACCGTATGGGATCATGGGGGAGGTAGGTGGGAGAGACATGTCAACTGATCTGAAAGGCAACAATCCACCAAAAGTGAGGATAACACTCAATAAGAAAATTACTAACCAGCCTATATGACAAAAGTCAATAACAGTACATGCCGGGAAAAATAAAGGATTATTATAATATCAACTTGCTTGATAACCAGTGAAAAACATTTTCTCTAAAAATTGTAACCTAGTAAAACTTGAATGAAATCTGGAAATGCAATTCATCATCTTTACTGTGAATTGACTGCCACCATCTACCTAGGGACACCGTTATTCCCTAGGCATCTTGCACCTATCCGACATCGCAAGGACTTTTTGGGGAACCGTGTTATACTCCCAAGCATCCGGAAGAACCAGTTACCCCTCTAGGCATCTCTTCTAACACCCGAGGCATCGTCGTCCAAAGGATTGATAGCATTCTCAAATCACACACTCATTTCATGGTGCAGCAATTCCATAATTTAATTTAAACACGGCATCAAATGAGTTAAAACATAGAGACCAACTCAATTTCATGATCATCAATCCTTTGTTCATTTGAAACCCGAAAAATGATGTAGGACTGTTGGTCATCAGTATCCACCAAAAGACATACAAAAAGGGAAACTCCAAAGTCCCAAAATCAATCAAAAAGGCAGTTCGCCTACCCTTAGAAATCAGTGGCATTCACCAAGCAAATCCGTTTGAAAAATCACGAAAATTTAGCACAACGTGGACGAGATTCTGAGGAACATTTTTCGTGAAGGACTAAGGTCTATTTTAGCTTGTACAGGCCCCAATAATTTTCTGAAGTTCAGATCAAAATAGGACACAAAACCAGATTGCAACAGGTTCAGGAAATTGCATATTGTAAATTCCAAAAATCATGAAAAAATTCCGCATTATAGCTTAAGATGTGGTCTAAAACTTTCATGAGGACACTAGTCCAAATTGTTTGTCAAAAATCCAGTAGAAAATGGAAAATGAGCAAAGGTCCGGAAACAGCTTATAAAACAATTTTGGACCCACAAAGTTTTTTAAATATATTTTGCACCTACAATGTCTGAAAAATCTGAAAATTAAGTATGTCATAGAACAAGCCAAAACACACAACTTTCGTGAAGAAAGTTCCATCAAATTTGTACCACAAAAACCTACACAAAATTAGCAAAAATGGTTTACAGTAAATAGACTCGAAAATCAGCATAACCTTGAATTCGTCCACGACTCGTGTCAATTAAGCTCAAATCAAGGCATCCTTTAATATCCAGCATTCTGACAACATATTAATATACTCAATGTACTAAATCATTAATATTACTTGCAACACGTATATCCCGAAACCGTTGATGAACATAATTGAGCATGAAATTGATCTTGGCAATTAAAACTCGGGGAAATCGACCTTGACGTACAGAAATGAACCTACGTAACATAAACCGGCAGTAATTCATTTGCCTCTTATCCTAAATGAGGTGTGGTCGCGGTTTCGGCGAACTCTCGGAAATCCCAAGCTACTGCTGTCCGAGCTGAGGCGAAGGTGCGGCTAAGGGCCGGCGAGGCGAGCAGCTGAGTTGAGGGCGTCTTCTGTGGTTGCACGGTGTGATTGGGGCTGCTCGTGCGATCTGGGAGGGAGTTGATCACGCAGAGAAACGAGCGAAACAGGAAAAAGGAAGCGGGATCACGCGAAGAAGAAGAAAGAGAAATGGCTTGTCGTGCTTTACGGTTCTGTCCTTCACCGCCTGGCTCTGCTCTTCTCTCCCTCTCCGTGCATTTATTGTTGACTTATCAGCCTGTCTTGTGACAGCTGGGTGGGGATGTGTCCATTGAGTTGGAAAATTGCGTGCGATAGGAAGAAGGGAAGCGGTGGTCTCCTTCCTTGCGTTGTTGACTTGTCCCTGACAGACGACAGCAGCTAGGGGACGTGGCCGCAGATGAAGATCCTGTGATCGGTGAGGCGGAAACGCACGGGCGTCGGTGCTGAGGTGGCGTGACCTAGTCGACTGAGGAGTCACCGAGGTGGCTCAGTAATGTGGTAGTGTAGCTAAGGTGTCGTGGTCTTTGCGATGGTAGGGTGAGGCTCGGTTGGTTGGCAGCGTGATTCAATGGCAAGCCTAGTGGCGCGCGACCGTTAAGCATGTGAAACTTATTATTCCATGGAGCGAAAATTCGAATGTCACAAATTTCCTTACGTCGGATTAAAACCAATTTTTAATATTCTTTTGAGTTTTTCTATTGATTTTCCGTTTTTTCAATTTTTTTTTATTTTTTATTTTTTTATCCTTTTCCCTATTTTGTTACTCTTGCATCTTCTTCTTCAACCCATCTTCTTCCCCGAAGAATTTTCTTCTCAGGAACTTCATCTTCTTCTCTCTTTTTTGTCGAACCCATACAACTAGACACCACCATCTGCCGCGAAACCAAGCAAAACGCGGCAGGAATATTAAATCCAGACATGAACATCACAGGCACGAAGCCATACGAGACTAAACCTTTGCTGAACTCTTGGTCATACACAATCAGATTCGACACCTCTCACAAACAAATCATCGAACAGGTAGCGGGCGTCCTTTAGTACAGATTTCAAGAACAAGCCTAGTGTTACTCTCGGCTTAAACGTGATGCATCAAGTTCAGACCAACGTCAAATCTCACAGACTAATCTCAGTATTACAAGATTGAACCGAGAGTTCATCGACTTGAAATCCACATTCTCGGTTCCTGAATAGCATGAAGAAAACAAAACAGAGCGTCCGAGAAAAGGTGCTTTACCTGATCGAGAAAGGAGCTGCTGTGAACGCGACCGGTAATTTGGCTCCGGCGGACGAGAAACTCTTCTCTATCTCTCGAAGGAAGCTTCTCCAGCCACCTTTCTTCTCCTCAAAACCCACGTTCTTTCTATGGCCGATGACACCCCGTTTTCTCACAGCGGGGATATTCTCGGTCGTGACTGGTTCTGCTTCTCCATCTTCTTCAACCGGAGCTCCAATGGCCGACGTTCTCACCGATTTTCTAAATCCCGAACGTTGCTTTCCCCTCAATATCCTTGCTCTCTCAGCTTTCTCCACAGCGACCTCTCTCTGGCCAGCCGTTGGGCTGGGCCTTCTAAGCTCTGATGGGCTAAGGATAAAATAAAAACAGAAGGAATGGGCTCATAAAGAAATAAATGGATGGGCCGCAGGAATTTAAAAAAAAAAAAAAGGCTGGGTGCAAGAGTTCTCCTGGCCCACAACCTGCTGAAAATAAATGGGTCAAGCCCCTCACCTGCTGTTGTCAAGCTTTTCTTTAATTACTGTCTCTTTTTATTATTACTATTATTTGTATTTTTATGCTTTTGCCAAAAATAGACACTTGAACGGTCGATGAAATTCAGATGTCAACACTTAACAGCACCAGTTAAAAGCCTTAAAAAAAATAAGTGCTCATCAAATCACATTGGATACGGAAAAAGTAGACATTTTAAGGAACGAATTCCACCGAACATCAAAGTTGTATTTCAAAAGAATATTTGATAAGTATTAACGAGTCTTCCGAGACACTTTACCAACATTTTCCTTCTAAGCAAGCACCTGTGGTCTTCTGCACATGGTAAACATTTATTTTTGACCACTAATATGATCCTCAACCCATATAAAAGTAAACAGAACATTGGAGTTCGTTCAACAACTTTCATATATAACAATCAACTAGTACAACTCCTTTAAAATGCAGAACCGTGCTTCAGGGTTTAATATATCATACTCTAGTATTTAGCTTACAATTCTTATTTCGCCACATCCTTTGCTTGACCAAGTCAAAAGTGTAGCGTGGCAAGGTTCTTTCTCAGAGGGAGAACTCGTCCTTCAGAGTGCGCAAGAAGAAGCAGGAGCTTTTCTGAGTACAATAGTGAAGAGTCGCAATAAATAAAGACAGTTTGTGAACATTTATAATCTATGACCATAAGACATACAACTCAGTGCCAAGCAACTATCGACATGATAGCACTAGCATACAAACCTTTAGATGGAGACAGGACAGCGTGTAACTTCTTTCAACATTTCTTCAAGAAAGAATTAGAATGCCTCACCTATCCATAGATAGATACTCAGTACATTCATTACGTTGATAATACTAGCGGCCTACTGCACGGCGAAAAAATCAAGAGCAGGGTCTGAGAGCCATCTTTGTACAAACCAATCAACTAATCTCATTCCACTTTAGGCATAGCGCTTATTTATATATCCATGCAGTAATTTGAGCAGCAGCATTTCCATTTGCAAGTCAAATGAGTACGTAAGTTTTCACCATCTTGTCAAATCCTCAATCTCAATGTTTCTGTTTTGACCAACCTACAAAGGGCAAAAGCAACCACATGAGGCAAATGCTGTGCCTCTCATATTCCTTTTCTCCCTCCAGGATCTGTTTCAGCCACCCTATAGAAGTTGGGTTGTATAGACATTGCCCAAGCCTCAGCAATACCTTTAGTCAAGACCACACAGTGAACACAACCTAACAGAGTTTCTCATCACATGTGAATCAGCCCTATAGACTTTGAGGAGAACCAAAAATGACATACCATCTAATGTCCAGGCTGTACTCAAACAAAGTCAAGTTGAAAACATCCTTTCTGCATTAAATACTGAGGAATTAGTTGTACCATCAGCATGCCCCGTTGACAGAGGCAGAACAGCTTTCAACTTCTTTAACAGTTCATTGAGCTTCCTTAACTTGTTAGCCTCACCAGCCTGCAGCAGTAAGCCACCTAACATCCTAAATGTTGCCTCAGTCATTAGCCTTCCTATCTCCAGCATTTATACAGAGCACTCAAAAGCTTCTAGTACCCTTCCATGAGAACATAATCCAATCACCAAAAGATCCAGTGCATGACCATGAGGACAACGCCCTTTGCCCACCATTTCATGATATAACTCACATACTCCATCAATTTCTTTTGATCTGATTAATCCAAAGAACAATGTGTGGTATGTCATATTATGGTGCCCAATTTGCTTCGCCTCTATCTCATCCATCAAGGCAATGCAAGCTTTTACATATTTTGCTTTTACCGGTGCACCAATCATCGCATTATAGGCTGCAGTATCTGGTTGCAAATTTCTTGTAAAAATTCCATCAAACAATTCCTTTGCCTTTGTTAGATTCCGAGCAACCCCTGCACCATGAATGAAAGTAGTAACTGTCTCAACAGTAGGCAAGTAGCCGAACCCTTCCATCTCTTCAAGAAGCCTTCGACCATCACCTACATAACCTCTCTTAATTATATGTCACTATGTTAGGTTTAAAACCTCTTCTAACCATCTCGTGGTAAAACAACTCCACTGAGGTGACATCGCCTGACTCTTTTAATCCCAAGAGCAGTATATTCATGGCCTTCGTATCAGGAGAGAATCGTGAATGCATCTTATTGAACATGGACCGTGCTTCCTTCATCTGCCTCTGCGTGCAAAATGCCCAAAGAAGTATATTGTATTCATCCGTACCAAATTTCCTACCGACAAACACATCATTCTCCATCCTTTCAAATGCCAGGAGAGTATCCTCATACAACTCGAATTTCGCAACCTTCAATATCACGATGCTCATTGCCTTCAGCATGAGCACCAACGGTGCGTTACCCGCATCTCGTCCATCAATTCCCAAGCTTTCTCAAAGTACCGCATCCTCGCAAGAATGTGGAGAGTTCTTTCAAATGCCACCGAAGTTGGACCGCATGGCGAATGGCAGACAGTGTATCTGAAGAACTCTAGAGCTTTGAGACCATTGGAAAGAGCCCCGAATAAATGACCAAGCACGTCCTCTACCAAGCCGGTGGAAAGAGTATGCGGCGGGATGTGCTTCTGGAGGACGGGTTGAAGCAGGCTATCGGGAAATGGGTGGTCATTTATGATCTTGGTGATTCTGTCAATCTCGTTATCCCTTTCCAAAGGAGCAGCGGCGCAGAGAAGTCGGGACAAGAAGCGCCGGTGCGGAACTCCAGCGAACTGATTCTGGGTCAGTGATTTCATCGAACAGCTCAGATCAATGGGATTTCCGATGACAAAAGCAATCAATTTTCATGTGGGTTCTTCCGGAATCTACAACCACGTCGACCAGGAGTCGAATGCTCGGCTATCTACGGCCACCCATCACCAGAAATTTCGCATTCGAACGCTCTTGTGAAGCGATTTGATCAAGCGACACTGTTTTTTAAAAATAAGAACGAGAAAGGAACACTCCGCTCCTCGTATCTTCACGATCGCGGCGGCACTGTGGAGCCTGAATCTCGGTCGATTTGCAGGTACAGTCCACGGTTGGCCAAGAATGTGGATGTCGCCGCGCTCCAAATCTGGAAACTTGCCCGTTCGTCTGCTTTGGGATGCGGTCTTGCTCCTGCAGCATCTACTCTACTGTTAACCTGCTGTATTTAGGAAAATTACTAAAAGTCAAGAAAATTATTGACCGATAGGTTGAACATATTTACAAATAACAAGGGAAAGATTCTCTCAACTAGGTATTTCATTAACGTTACGAATAAAGAAATTTACTGTTTTCGTAGATATATTTATTATTTCTTGTGAAAATAATTACAAACCATAGAAATAAAAAAAGCTAGGGTCAATATCTTGAAAAATCATACCAGTACACCTATGATAAATTCATTATAAACAAATTTTTTTCACTCATCAAAAACCTCAAATTAGTATATCTGCGATAAATTTATCTCAAACTAAATCCTAAACTGGTATATTTGACAAATTTATCCTCTATTAATTTCCATTAAATTTGATTAATACCATGAAATATCATACACATTTGACAAACACTGGATATAACCCTAAATCGATACACTATCAATTGCCATGTGTCGTTCAATTTAGTAATTTGGCTATAAAATTTAATGAAAACTAACGGAAGGTAAATTTATCACATATATAACAGTTTGGGGGTTTTTTCGTGATATTAACCCAAAATGTTACTATAATATAAGGGAAATTATGTCATCTTATGATTTGATATTGTGACATCTTGAAATTTGACCCCGTCCCGAATATATGAAATAGTTGTTTCATCGACGTGCTTATGGTTAATTTACTTTAAACTGATCACTCACGAGTTAACTAATCTATTAGATGAGTCCGTTAAGGGATATAAACGCGGCAAACTAAAGAATTCAATCAGAAATCAACCGCTTGACCATAATAATCGGCAAAGGTCAATAGGACATCATTATAATCGATTTGCGATTGGATATAAGTTGATTTGATGGAATTACGTAGTCGAATTGCGGGTGATTCCGCATGATTGCGAAATTCGCATCGAACAGCTATAACCCGATTTTCTATTGATATTATACTTGGGATACGTAATTGAACCCTCGTGATTTTATGACAGCCAAGAGTCGTCTATGATTTGAAGATGCACAAACGTGGATTGAAAATTATTGATTACGGGTCAAACGCGCAAAAATCATAAAAAGCTACCCGATAGGTTAGGTTGTACTAAAATTGCATTCGGTCGATTTTAACCACGGAATTGAATTCGGTTTTAGGAATCGGACGTTCGAGCGTGTCACGATTCATTTTTAGGATGTCATCTCATCTTTCGGAGAAACTTCGTCGAGTCTGGGATTTTGCAGAAAAATCAATTTCAGACAAAACGGAAAAGAAATGGAAATTCGAAGGGGCTAATAATGTGGCATCCCAAAATTTCATGGCAACCTCTGGATGCATTAGGACCTATGAAAAGGTGATGGAAGTGTTATTGATGTATGTTATGGCCTTTAGACCAAAGAATTTTAATAGATTAATGCCGAGTATTTTAATGGAGAATTATTTGGGTAGAAATACATCTTATGTTAATGGATGATCAAGGTTGGTGCTATAGGACAATTTGATAAAGAAGACTTTGTTCTTGACTATACACTTTATAGATTTGATTTTATGGATTAATGTCACGAGATCTTTTGGCCATTTTATTATGCAATTAGGTATTTATTTAAATGAGGATTAAGATGTATTATTAAAAATAAACTTAGGCAATTTAAGTTTGGACTTTAAGCCCAAGAGTGTTGGCCTAAAGTGGGCCAAGAGGGGCGGCCCATAGAGCCCATAGGGCTGTCAACCGCATGGAAAGGGGAGAGAGGAGCCGGATGGGCCTCCTCCATGTGTCTTCAACAAGGAGACACTTGTCTCCTTCTTAGGGACAAGTGTCCCTCCATGCAAGAAGTAAAGTATGCAAGGGTTTTGATTCAACTAAAAGGAAAAGGGGGAGGGGGATTTCAATCGGAAGAGAGAGAGGAGAGAGAGAGTTACCGTCCGAAAGAGGGAGAGCGAGCGAGTGAGAGGAGAAGAGGAAGAAGGAGTCTGCGCGTCCGCCGTTGTTCGCCGCCTCGCCCTGCCTTGTCTTGCTGTGTTTCCTTTGAATTTGAGGCAAGTGAAGTCCTAAAACCTACCCCTTGCATTGCTGTGTGTATGTGTAGTAGATGGCAAGTCTTGGTTGTGGTAGATGGGATGAGATTTCGGAGCTTTGAAGAGAGATTTGTTGGCCATGCATGCTGTTTCTGGAAAGACCAGTCCGACCGTCCATGAGATTGTGTGTTGCATATGACTCTTTAGTTGGAATCCTGTTTCAATTTCTTCATGAAAGTTGTATAGAACACCTTGAAGATTAACATACTAAAATTTGAGGCAAAACGAACAAATATTGGTTAGTGAAACGATTTTTCTTTGGAGAAGTTAGATCTGGAATCTGTTGTGCTGACCTTTAGAGATTTCGTGGTCTGTAAAGTAACTTTTTAGTGAAAATCTCACTTTGATCTCTTAATGAAAGTTGTATTTTACTTTTTGAGGTAGAACATATCAAAATTTTAGAGGAAATGAACAAATATAGGTCGGTGAAATCATTGTCTTTTGAAGAAACTGGATCTGGGAAAAACGTTACTTCGACCCAGCATGATTTCGTGATTTTTATAAAATCATACAGTTAAAATTTGTTCGTGTGTCCTTAACAAAAGTTGTAAGTAATATTATGAGGAATAACATATTAAAAATTTAGAAGAAATGAACATATATAGGTCGGTGAAATGAGTTTCTTTTGAAAGATGATAATCTGGGTAAAGATGACACCGAGAACAGAGGAAATAATCGTCTATATCTATTAACCTAGAACGATTTGGGTTTCGATTCCTGCATGAGATATTTACCTCTAAGACTCGTCTATAACATGTCAAAATTTCATGATTTTTGGAGCTCATTTGGGTATTCGATTTGAATTTCTTCAGAAACTGTGCAAGCCGAAATATTGAAGTTTAATAATCTGTGATGTATGGATCATACCGTGTTGTGTGAGATTCTTTTGGTATGGAGTTATTAATGAGATATCTGCCTTTAGATCTCGTCTACGATGTGTCAAATTTTCAGAATTTATTAATGCCATTTACTAATTTTTCTGGAATTTTAATTGGAGGAATGCATTCTGATTTATCCGAAAAATTGATGTGTTTTGAAAAATAAATGAATTTATCCATGTGATGTAATACTTTGAGTGGTTAATTTTGCTGCATATGTGATGATATATGGCATGTTATATGGCATGAAATGTTGATTGAGACCCTTGATATTATTGCATCAAATGCCATGTTGAGATTGAGATACATGTGTGAATATAAATTGAGATGATGACAAGACCGTCGGAGGTATGAGCCAATGATGCCCCGGGAGTCGGGATGCCCAGAGGTTCAAATGAGTCAATGCCCTTTAGATGCCTGGTTGTATTACGAATACATGCCCAGAGGTTTTCCCCGGGAGTGTCGGGATGCTCGGTTGTATTATGATACATGCTCGAAGGGTGAGGGGTTGTATTATGATGCATGCCCGGAGGGTAGGGGTAACCATTTTCATGGCGAGCCCCAGAGATTCCTCGTGATGTTAGGTGGGATGCGAGATGCCTGGAGGTGTGTGCCGGATGCCCGGAGGTGTGTGCCGGAGGCTCCTCGCAATGCCAGGTTGGGTGCGAGCGATAAATGAGGGATGCAAACATTGGTCCCTGGAAGAAAAATGATGAGATCCTTGTGAAAGATAAATATTGAAATTGAATCATGCTACATAGGTGTATGCATATGGCATAATGCATGATCTGCTTATGAAAGTAAATTGATGTTATTTGACATTGAGAATGCGATCATGAAGGCTTGAATGGATCTCATGGGGATGTATACATGATAGCATGGATGATATGAATCATGAGCATGGATGTGTACATATGGCATGGTGATATATGCATGGCTATTTAATGATGAGTGCATGGTGGAATATGCACGTTGCATAATGATGTATGCATGGCTGCTTGATGATATAAGTACAAGTGCATGGTGAATTATGCATGTCGTATGGTGATATGTGCATGGCTGTAAGGTGAGGTATGCTTGAATGCATGAATGATATGTATTTTATTCATGATACCTTGATTGTTCTGTTTGACACATTGTATAGTTTGGTGGATCTTTACTATTGAGTGATTGTACTCATCCCTTTTGGGGACTAACATTTCAAACTAGATAAGATACATCTGCTGCCACTGCCACCGGTAGATGGATGAAGTGGTTGGATATGACCGCGAGGAGGAGGATAGCAAAGGAAGGAATTGTTGGACACCAACACTGATCGATGGACCTTAAGTATACGATTGTTGGAGAAGATGTCAGTCATCTTTTGAAGTATAGCCGAGTATAGAAGATTATGGCATTTTGATGTACCGATGAATGATGTCTATCTGGTTTAAGTAAATAAAAGTGTTTGGCTTTTACCTATAAATGTTTAGCAGGTGTGAATCATTTTCTAAATATAAGGAAGGGAGTTGTTGGATGTGCTTCCGTATATGAACTGCGCGAGGGACCAATCTAAAAGATATAAACCCCCATGGTTGTATGAACCCGCTGCAATTGAAATGGTATCAGAGTGACATGTTATTAGGGAAAGTGAAGGTAAGCAAACTGTGGCGACCCTAACGGATCGGAAGCCGTCGAGGGGTGCCACAAATAAAAAGGGATTTTTGGTTGCCAAAATGGTTGAGTATGTGAGAAGGGCAATTTTCTCATTGGATGGCCAATTGACTTAATTGGCAAGAAGATTTTGGGGCAAAATCAATTATGGACTTGATATTTCTCAAGTTCTCTCATTGGCTAGCAATTTGACTTTCTTGTTCTCTCTTCTCTCTCCCATCCCTCTCCTCTTCCAGGCGTGCATTTCCTTGGCCGACCAACCCCTTTTCCCCTTAGCTTCTTCTTCTTTTCTACCTCACGCCCCTTTCTTGTTCAAGTCTTCAGCTGCCATCTTCATCTTTAGCATTTCTTTTCATTCCTGTTGCCGCCAATGTCACCCCACCAACAGCACTCACACCATCACCAAGCCGCCACCTTGCACCAACCCACCTTCTAATCTTATTGTTGCACACTTGAGCATCCCATCTTCTCCATCTTCACATGTCCAGCTCCATTTCATGCCACAGCCACCGCAACTCACGCCAGCACTCCAAACAGCCAACTAACCACCCACATCCAGCTTCATCTTCACATTGCAGCTCCAGCAATCTCTAGCAGCACCAACTGCAACCACCACCAAGACTGACCAGCCCCCAGCAAACTCAACCCAAGCTGAGACCATCCCTTAGCTGTGAGCTTGAGAGGCCACCACAGCCTCCGTCAAGCTTCCGTTCAAGACACGGTAGTCTCGGGTTCTCGTCACCATCGCCATGAGCTCGTTGCCATCGAATTTTGGTGAGTTAACTCCCTAATCCTTGATTAGGTTGTTAATTGCACTTAGGAGGTTAGATTAGTGTTAATTAGTTTGGTTAGTTTAGCCTTAAGATGGATTAGTGTTAATCTAGTTGGTTAGATTAGTACTAATGAGGGTGGTTTAGCTTGGTCTAGTGGATTTCTCTCTGGATCAGTTTACTGGACACTCGCCGTTTGCTATTTTCGTGACGTAAAATGTGCTACAATTTTGAGGTTGCTTCCTTCTTGAAAAATGTTTTAAACATCTTCAAATATGACATATATTTTACTCAAGATTTTATGGATTTAAAAGAAGGATATTTTAGCTTCGTTATAAGCAAGGCAGAATTTCAGTTAGTGTTGGAACCAAGTGACCTTTTGGTATTCAAATGATTTTTATTAACTCTTAGGATTTGATTTTCAAAAGAGTTTATTCACAAAAAATTTTCATCACATCTTTTAGTTTAATATAATCAAATTTTAGATCAAACAGACAAGTTTTGGATCTCGAATCAAACTGATTTTGGAAAACGTAATTTTTGGACACAGACACAGTTTTGGCAACCGTTTGAGCGATTTACTTCTCTTAATCTGGGTCAAGGTGTTTTCATAAAAAGTGTTTATTTAAGTGTCTTTTATAACATATTCAAATTTGAGAATTTTCCGAACTCGTTTGATATTAATCTTGGAGACGCGCGAGTGGACCCGATTTCTGCCAGTAAGGGCTAGTAGTGGTCTTGTGATTGTTCTTAGTGTCTTGCTTGCTGGGAAGTGCATATTATGTGATTTGGTTGATGTTTGGCATGTTGAGAACTTATGTGTGATATTATGAGATTTATTGCTCTATGTTGGCTTCGATTTTTTATACAAAACTTGGTGTGATGGACTATTAAATAGAAAATAAATGAGGTATCGGGTTTGGACACCAAAACTTATTTGCTCAATAAAATAATAAGGTTTTAAACTACGTGCGTGCAAAGTTTAACAGATTAATTTTGAGTACGAGAGCACCTACGAAATTATTTCCAAAGGTTTTTTAAAAAAAAGAAAAAGGGTTACTCTAAATTGTTTCCAAAAAGAGGGGTTGGACAAAGAATTAGAAAAGAAATATGGTGTCGGGTTTGGACGCCAAGTTTTATGTGCTCAATAAAATCGTGAGGTTTGAAACTAGATGCGTGCAAAGTTTGGCGGGTTGATTTCAAATACGTGACCCCGTACAAATTTATTTCCGAAAACTTTGAACAAAAAAAGAAGAAGAGTTGCCAAGTTGATTTTTGAAAAGGGATTTTGGTGTTCCTGGCTATATGATGGCATTATGCGTGATATTGATGGTAGTTATTGATTTTTAGTATAAAACTCGGTTTTATGGGCTTTTAAATAAAATTAAAAAAATCTGAGGTGTCAGGTTTTGACGCCAATCTTTATGTACTATATAAAACCGTGGAGTTTTAAAATGTGAGTGTACTAAGTTTGACAGTTCGATTTCGAATGCTTGATCACGCACGATTATTTTATCGGGATTTCTAATGCGAAAGAAAATTGGCCAAGCTCATTGTTTGAAAAGAAGGCATTTGAACGCAAAGCATGGTGTCCTTGGCTAAATATGTGCTTGTGTGATCACCTAAATACCCTGATGCGTTCAAGCAGGGTAATGAACCCATCCTGATGCGTTTACGCGGATCGATGCCTAATTAAGTTCGGATGCCGGTCACGGTGGAGGCCGAACCGATGCTCTTTTATGGAATGCCATCTTGATGTGTTTACGCGGGACGTTGCTGTTCCCGACGGAGTGGGACGATGCCTAGTTACGCCAGATGACCGCCGACTGTTGAGTTGGCCGTGGCCGATGGGTCGTAATAACTAGAACACGCTTAAGTGGTTATGATAGCTACGCCTGATTATTGGACAAAATTGTGTGTCACGGTATAAGATGTGTCATAACGGTTTGGCATTATAATCGAGACCCGTGTGATTGATATGATGAGTTCTGGTTATTAAACTGCGCTTGCTGCATTGATAATAGATGATGTGATGAGCTAACGTCCAGGTATGCGCCAAGGTGAGGTGAGTTCTGTATGGTGCATGTGTAGGACCGCCTTCAAGGCGAATTTGCGTCCTAATCGAGGTTTAGGGTTTTGACTCATTGAGATTTATCTCACCTCGTCATGGTTAACCTTTTTTAGGGCCGTAGCATGGAGATCTGCCGAGTGCGAATGTGGTGGGCGCATGATGCGACACCTTTTGGCTGGCCCTGTCGTTAGTGGAGTGTAGGTTACCTAGGACCTTCTTGTCACACCCCGATCCTCCGAGCGCATGCCCATCTCTCCATGGTCGATTAATAGCAACGTCCCAAGACGCATCGCCGACAATTCGTTTTAATGCACATGCGGAAGCAAATATAAAATCCCCAGACAACAAACATGTGGGATAGAAAAGTAGGGCCACAATTTCTTCAATTGAAAACATAACCACATTATATACATATATAACATAACTAGTCAAGTCTTACACATTACCATACAAACCAACATATAAATATATATATATAAGGTCTGTCAAATAGGGGGTTTTCAAACAGCTACGGGTCCTCGTCCTTCCCTTCATCATCCTCCACGATTTCACCTTCCTCTACACTCCAACTGGAGCCTTCAGCAGACTACACCGGGGACTCTGGTACTGCAAGAGCCGGGTCTACTACGTATACAATCGAGCCTTAAGGAGGATCAACTATGCCCTTCCCAAAAGCGACCTCAAGAACGTATAGAGGAATCTCAGACTCCGGTATAGGACCCTCTCTCTGGCCATCTTGAGCCTGGCGGTACCACAATCTGTATCGGTAGGGCACCTTATGGGTGAGACTCGCATCAACCCAAACTAGACCTTACCAGCTCATAGTCCCAACCCCTAGGGCCCTGATTCATCGGAATATAAGATGTCTGCTCTGTAACCTTCTTAGGTCATTCAAAAAACTCAAGAGCTACCATCTAAGGACTTGAAATGTTATCCCACAACGGGGTGAGACAACGTCTCAGCGAGTTCTACCCCCTAAGATTTGACTAGGAAGAAAATACGCTTTAAGGCTGCCTAAGCACAAACATGAGTCAGAGATCTTACCTTTGCCTCTGTTCCTTCCTGCAAATCAGTATAATTGACATTTTCAACCAATCACTTCAACACATCAAAACAGATCGAATCATCGATCAATCGACTCTATCGATTACATGTCATCGAGACCATTCCCAAGTCATCTCAATCAATACTATCTATAAAGTTCGACCACCTTGTGAACATCTTACTCTAAGCTGAAAATAGATAGTATAGCTCTCCAGAAGCTGCTGGATATACCGATATAGTATACTAAATATATGATCGCCAGAAACTGTCAGATAAACTAATAGTATACTATATATATATGCTTGCTAGAAGCTACCACGTATACTACTATAGTATACTAAATATGCTCACCAAAAGCTGCCAAATCCACTAATCTGATATATTAATTATGCTCACCAGAAGCTGCTAGATCCCCTGATCTGATATATAAATTATGCTCACCAGAAGCTGCCATATCGCCCGCAGGCCGATACGATGTACCACCTTGATCATCTAACAATTTTGCCATTTTTATCATACCCAATAAAAATACATGTGTGTGGGTACATGGTCGGCCATAGCCAAAATATAATATTTTCACTTTGAAAATCCCACTAGTTTCAACAGCCCATAAACATATTTTTAGCACTGTAAACCGATGTCCGATGATTTTCTAATTAATTACTGAAATTAATTAATTTTGGGATAAATATTGTGGCATCCTAGAATTTCTTGTCAATCCTTAGAGGTGCTCTAATTCACGTTTTGCATTGAGATTTTTGGCCAAGCTATTGGTGGGTAATTATTTGATAGGAAAATTCTACTTTTGGCCATGTGGATTATGGATTGGAATTTATTAATTTAGGTCACAAAGTTTTGGTGAATAATAAATTCCAATTAGATGTTTATATAATTAAGGATTAGGTGGATTATTAGGATGAGGGTGGGCTGGACATTTAAAGGCCAAACCAACCCATAGCCTCACCCCCATTCTTTTGGCCAGCCCACGAAGCCCAAGGAGGAGAGCTACCGTCGGCCCATGGCTGGCCCAAGCCCAGCCGAAAATGGAGGCCCATCTTGCATGGGAAAGGGGCCATGTGTTCCCTCCTAGCTGCCAAGTGTCCTCCATGCATGATCTAATGATGGCTAATGATGGAGGGGAAGAAATTAGGGGAAGATGATGCCGGTTTAAGCGAGAAAGAGAAGGAGAGAGAAGGGTTCATCCGAGAGAGAAAGAGAGGAGAGAAAGAGAAGAAAGAAAGGAAGAAAGGAAGAAGAGAAGAAGGAAGGAGGAAGGGCCGTGCGTTCGCCGTCCGTCGCCGCCGTGTCCCGTCGCCGTTGTGCGCACTGCTTGCTCGGTTTAGAGGCAAGTGGAATCCTTGATCTACTCTTGCATGTTGTGCCTAGTGTATGTGATTTAATGGTGACAAATTTCGAATGTTTAGGATGTGAAAAATTGAAGTTTTAAGAGTGGTGTTCTAGATTAGTAAACTGTTCTTGAGAAAACAGCTCGACCTTGGATGTTCTAGTGGCTTGCATGTGATGTTCGAGTTGGATTTTGGCTTTGACTTCTGAATGAAAGTTGTTAAGGACTTCTAGGAGTATAACATACTCAAATTTGGGATAAAAAAAACAAGTATAAGTGGGTGAAATCGTGGTCTTTCGGAGATGGTTAGATCTGGAAATTTCGATACTGGGAACAGAAGTTTCAACCGCCTATATTTCATCACCTAGGACGAATTTGACTTCGATGTCTTCATGAAGTATTTACCTTATGGTCTTGGATATCACATAGTTGAATTTCATAATTTTTGAAGGTCATTTGTGTATTTAATCGAAAATGTTTCTAAAACTGTGTAATCTGTGTGTTCTGACTTTGTAACGTTGCAATGCGTGGTCTATAACGTTTTGTACGAGATTATTTTGGAAAAGTGTCCTGCATGAAATATCGTTTTTATGTCTTGACTACAACATATTCAAATTTCATAATTTTTGAAGTTCATTTGCCTATTTAACCAAAAATGTTTCAAAAACTGTGCAATTGGAACGGACAGAATTAGTAGTGCTGTGATGCGTGTTCTGTATTGAGCTATATGGGAATCTTTTGGTGCAGTGTTCTTCATGAAGTATCTGCCCTTATGTCTTGACTATCACATGTTTGAATTTCATAATTTTTTAATGTCATTTGGGTATTTAATGAAAATGTTTCCTAAAACTGTGCAAGCTGGAGTAGTGCGAATTTCAAAAGCTGAAATTGACCTTGTTGCCATTACATCATGTGCCATGTTGATATTGAGATACAAATGTGGATATGAATTATGATAAATGAGGATACCGTAGGAGGTGTGAGCCGACGATGCCCCGGGAGTGTCGGGATGCTCGGAGGTGGGTGCCAGATGCCCGAAGTGTGTGTGTTGAATGTCCTCAGGAGTTTCGGGATGCCCGGAGGTGTGTGCCGGATGCTCAGAGGTGTGTGCCGGATGCCTGGAGGTGTGTGCCGGAGGTTCCTCATGACGCCAGGTTGGGTGCGAGCGATAAAATGTGGGATGCAAATTACTGGTCCCGGGAAAGAAAAATGTGGTGACTCAATTGAAAGATAAAAAGCGAAAATTGAATCATGCATGGTATGGTGATATGTATGCATGGCTGTATGATATGATGTGCATGAGTGCATGGTGGTATGTGCACATAAGGCATGGATATGCATGAATGCTTGATGATGAGTACATGGTTGTATATGCACCTATGGCATGATGGTATATACATGAATGCTTGATGATGAGTGCATGATTGTGTATGCACATATGGTATGATGACATATGCATAGCTGCAAGGTAAGTTATGTTTAGGTGCATGAATGATATGTACTCTACTATGATGTTATGATTGTTTGTTTGATGCATTGAGTAGTTTATAGATTCTTTACCTACTGAGTGGTTGTACTCACCCCTTTGGGGACCAACATTTCAGATTAGACAGATGCCTCTCGCTCTGGTCATGCGGGGTACCTTTTACGGCCTTCCATCTAACGTGGAGGTCGATTGTACGGAGCTTGATTGTGTCACCATCCCTGGTTTGACGTTCGTACGGGTTTGGGTGTTGGTTATGTATGATGTGGGCCTGGCTGGGGGCCCGATCATCCAAGAGTTCTTGTCTGTCCACGTCCGCCGTGACGGAGTGATTCGGGGGATGTTGCCACCGCCACCGCCCGATGCACCAGGATGGGTGTGATGGCCCGTGTGAGGAGGGGGAGCTGACTTTTTGGGATAGCCGACACTTGTAGATGGAGGGTTATACATGATCGATATAAGGGATCGAGATCTCTTTTTGAGCTGCTACCAAGTTTAGCTAAAAGTCTTGGCTTTTTTGGTTGTACCAACCCAAGATGTCCATCCTAAAGATGTAAATAAAAGTGGCTCGGCTTATGTTTTCCTTCGATGTGTAGTAAGTGTGCATTGTACCATCATTAAGAGAGTAGAGGGATGGTGAGACTCGTCTTTAATTTCGCTATGAGCTGTGCTAAACTCTTATGTTTTTTTTTTTTTTTAAATGTGTCTATGAACTACGGTGCTTCCGCTAAGATATGTAACTAGTATTCATTAGGAGGAGCGATAGGTAGCTGTGGCGACCTTAGCTGTTCGAGGGTGCCACAAATATCCCCAACCACCCATCACCCTCAATCAGCACAAATTATAACTCAATTAAATAAACAGATCACACTACTGCAATCAGCATAAAATTCTGGTCACCGGCTTTCTCGGTCTAATTTGCGTAAAATAATTAAATAATTAATTAATTACGGAAAATAATAAATAAATGCCAATAAATAGAACTTAGGCCCGTAAAGCCTAATTGGAAGCCGAGACGGGCTCAAAAAATTTCCAAATCACTCTAGATAAATACTAAAGCTTGTCTAGGCCCTAACTACACTATTCTAACCATCTAACATACAATAACAATTAATTAAATTGCTAATCTAATCTAACTATCCACCTAAACCATGCTTAGTCTAATTTAATCAACCCTTAAGCGTCATTAACTTACTAAGCAAGGATTAATGAGTTAAACTCACTTGTTCGACGATCCGCTTGGATCAAAACGACGGGGACGCGGAGGAGCTCGACAAACTCCAAAGGGGGACAGCCTTTCGGGGTTGGGAACGCCACAAAAACGGGCCAAACAGTTGTCTCGAGACCTACTTGAACCGGTTATGTGCTGATGGTGGTTAGAGCTACTTCAGTGGCTGATTGGGCGAGACAAGGCCGGCTGTGGACTGGCGGACTAGGCGGGTGGCTCCGGGCTTCAACGGTGGTCGGTGGTGGCTAAACGGGCTCTAGAGGTGGCCTGGGCTTGTGGCTGAGGTTGATCAATGGTTTGGAACGGTGGGGACGGTCGCGTGGCTGACAAATCGTGTAACGGCATGCGGCGGCGACCCAGCGATTGGCTGCGACGACGAGGGCTGCTCCACGGCTTCTTCTGGGATGTTGGAGTTGGAAATAGCAAAATGGAGAGGGAGAGGGAGCTGGTCGACGGAAGCAGGGGAGAGGGAGAAGGAGGGGGCAAGGGGGGACAAGCTTGGTCTCCACTCCTCTTTTGTTCCCCTTGACCGGTCCCACCACCAAGGGAAAGCTTCCTCAGCAATCCTTAGCCTTTAAACTTCCCAACAAGCCAAGGAAATGGTCCAAAAATCATGGGTGAGGGGGCATACGAATTTGCACATGATTTTGCTTCAATTGGACCAAAATGCTTCTCAACTCAATTCAATTAGGTCGCTGAAAATTCAACCAACGAGCTCACAATCAAATTGGCATTTTTCCTAACCACTAGGATCCACTTGCATCCCAGTGCAATAAAAAACAGTCCTCTGAATTCTCGAACAAAAACGGCCCTATGACGACTTTTTCCTCCCAAATCTCGATTTGCAGAAAAATCTTCGGAGACTAAGTCGACGTTCCTAAAATGACTCATGACATGACAGAACTTTCAATTTCTGAAATCGGATTCAAATTCGCAGTTAATTTCACTCTGGCGCGTTTTTAACGTGACCTAGGCTGCCGATTAGTTTTTATAAATTTTTAGTGCAAATGACCCGCGGTCGATTTTTTTTTTCGAGCCACAATGAATTTATTTGACACATTGGCGACTCTCGGTTGTCGTGAAAATCTCGAGGATTCAAATACGGATACAGGGTACCAAAATGACAGAAAAATTAGTCTAGTGCCGATCGACAAGAATTTCGCAATTTAGTAGAATCACTCACGTTTAGCCACACATTTCAGTCGAACAAACATATCCCTGATCTCTAAGCGATTTTTAACTGTGCCGTAATGATCTTTGCAGATGAGCATGATCGAGCAGTCAAGTCCTGATCGAATTAGCTTTAAGAATAACACTATATGCACGTCGATGAAAAGCCTGATTAATTTAATTGAAAACAGAACTGAAAAATCCAAGATGTCACACTTCTTTTGAAACCGACTTGTGAATATAAACTCCTAGGTTAACTGGGTATGCATATAAGGTGTGGTTTGTGAGAAAGCGTTAGCAGGTTTTTACTATCCCTGTGTTTTATTGTTGGCCGTGTGTTTATTTAATTCACTTCCGCATGTGCTTAATTGAAAGATAAAAAGAATGAGTTGGCGACGCGTCCTGAGACGTCGAAATTTTTAAGTCAACCACCGAGAGATGTGCGCGCGCTCGGGGTTCGGGGTGTGACAGATACGAAAGAACAGTTAGTGGGTAAATTACTATTAGTAAGGATAAGTACGAACACCAAAAGAAACTTATGTTTACCAAAGAAAAGTTATGATCATATAGGTACTAACAATGGAAAACATGGATTTTTGGCCTTTTTTCCTTTTCTCGAGTACTGTTCATATTTCCTCTCCAGCTGAGCGCGCGAGCTACTGTTTCACCGGTCAGTCTTCGAGCGATTTCAGGAGATTCAGCCTGTCATTGGAGCTGATTTTTGGAGGATAGCTTTGTTGGAGAAATCTTCTTGAAGTGTTTTGAAGCTGACAAAACGTTTCATTCATTCTAATCTGAAGGTTTTGCAGACTCTACTATTTAAAGTCTGAAGACCTCCGGACAGCCAGACTCAAGACTCAAAGTCTATCCTCATTAATAGTCTACAATCCGTTGAAGAAAGGCTATCCAAATCTGGATGATTCATTAAGGGGATGACCTTATCAACTGGAGAAGATCTCGTGGCTGGAGAAGACATAACGGAATTCTTTGATTGATCAAGATTGACTCGATGATTGAAAATCCGATGATCGTCTGGATATTCTTGGAAGGTTTTACTTATGGAAACCGAGATTCTGATTGTATGGGCGAACAGGATTGATGGGCTATCGACACGTTCCTTTAATAGCTTGAAATAATCTTCTTAATTGATTCCGTCCAACGGGTAGATTGGAGGAATTCATTTGGTAAGTGCCAACGGGTATGATGGCATGAAGGAGTATATAAAGAAGACGTTTTAAGTTGTTAAATGGTGCACGATAGAAAAATTCCAAAGTCTGAGAGCTTCATGTTATTTAGACAATTTCTTTGAGCAAATCATTGTATTCAAAAGAGAGTCTATATTTGTAAGAGACCTTGAGGAGGTGTAGTAGAACATCTACACTTTGTGGAATCAAGGAAGAGTGTGGTGTAACTTCTCTTTTGTTCATAGTGAAATCCAGCCGTAGAGTGTCGGTGCGAAAAGAGTGGACGTAGGCTTGGAACAAGCCGAACCACTATAAACTCTGTGTTCATATTTTCTCTTCCCTACTCTCTTTACTTTGATCGTATTTTATTTTGTTAATCAAGAAAGAATTTCCATTATATCATTTGCCAAGTATTGCTTCCGTATCTCGATAAATTGTTTATGCACCTATTCACCCCCCTCTAGGTGCTTATACTAGCTATCTCAATTGGTATCAGAGCCCGTGTACTCACTTTGTTTGAAGTGTTTTACTTCAGAGTAAAAGATCCATGGCTAGTATGCTGGCTCCAGGGCTTGTAGAAGGGCAAAGCAACACAAGACCTCCTTACTTTGATGGAAAGGACTACAACATATGGAAGAACAAGATGAAAGCGTTCTTAAGATCAAAGGATCCTCTGGAATGGGACGTTGTAGAAAAAGGAATCATTCCTAAAGCTGAATCTGTCTCAGAAAGAGGAAAGGACACTGTTGAGTCCAGCGAATTGAGTCAGGAGGAGATAATCAAGAGACAGGCTCTTGATGCAAAAGCAATCTATTCTTTATATTGTGCTTTATCACCTCTTGAATATAACGCGAATATCTTCTTGTGATACAGCCAAAGAAGTATGGGATAGATTACACATCACTTATGAAGGAACCGATCGAGTGAAAGAGACCAGAATCAATATACTCCTCGGTCAATACGAAGCCTTCAGGATGAAATTGGGAGAATCTATAACTGACATGTTTAGTCGTTTTACAGATATCGTAAATGGTCTTGAAAATCAAGGTCAACCAATTTCTGATTCCATGAAAGTGAACAAGCTACTGCGTGGACTCTCCAAGGATTGGAATCACATAAAGACCTCAATCAGAGAGACCCAAAGAATCATGCCCTTTGTCTGTCGATGAGTTGGTTGGGACTCTTCAGTCTTATGAAGTGGAACGAAACGATGAAGACGAAGATCCTAAAGGTAAGAAATCTATTGCATTAAAATCTAATGATGATTCCGATGTAGCAGTTCGAAGACGACATGGATGATGAAGAACTTGCTCTCATGATAAGAAGATTCAGAAAGCTGAATAGAAAGGGAAGAAGATTCAATGCCAAGAAACAAAGCTTTCAAAAAAGTAACGAGATCAAGTCTGTGAAGATGATGAACCAAACAAAGATATAGTTTGCTTTGAATGCAAGAAAAAGGGACACATCAAACCCAACTATCCTCTTCTAAGGAAGAAGAAAGGAAAATCTGAAAAATATTGAAAAGCTCTAAAAGCAGAAACCTGGAGTGATACAGAGTGCGAAGATAGTGATGATGATTATGCCAACATATGTCTAATGGCACAATCCGATTCAGAATCAAACTTCGAGACCGATTCAGATTCAGAAAGTGAATTCGAGGTAAGTAACTTCAAAATCCCTATGAAAGTTTCAAAATACATTGATGAGTTATGTTTTAGTCTTAAAACTTCTCTTAAAAGAATTTCCGAACTCAAAAAGGAAAATTCTGCTTTAAAACAGCAAGAGAATGTTTTGAAAGAAAAAATGAAATGTTTAGACCAGAATGTTTTCTCTCTCAATGAAAGTAAAGATAATCTTTTAAAAGAAAATGCATTTTTGAAAAATGACATTTCAAATATTTCTAAAAGATTTTCTCTCGGATCTGAAAAACTTGAAAAAATACTTTCTGTTCAAAGACCTTATTTCAATAAATCTGGTTTAGGAATGACTGCTGAAACTATTCCTTTAATCGATTTCCCTAAAGTAAAAGAAAGAATCAAACAAAGACTCACAAGAAATGCTTACAAAAATCATTTTGAAAGGACCTTTGTAAAACCAGTAGGTCGCAATGCTCTTAGATGTTCAAAACGCAATAGTGCGGATCATTTTGAGAAAGATTGTCCTATGGTATGGAGACCTGTCAATAAAGTCTGGGCAAAAACCGTATATCAAACTAACTCAAAAGGACCCAAGAAAATATGGGTACCAAAGAAAGCTTGAGTTTCTTTTTAAATGCAGGTCACTATCAAGAAAAAGGTGAAATGGTACCTGGATAGTGGATGCTCGAGACACATGACAGGAGATTCAAATTGCTTCATAAAGCTTAGTCAAGTGAATGGTGGAAAAGTCTCATTTGGAGGAAACAGCAAAGAAAAAATAGTAGGCTTTGGAACTGTAAAGATTGGGAACCTCACAATAAACAATGTTTCTTTAGTTGAAGGGCTTAATTACAATTTGCTCAGTGTCAGTCAGCTATGTGATGCTAGTTTTAGGATCAACTTTCAAGAGGGAATTTGTTCAGGAACCAGTAAAGACTCTACTCAGTCATTTATGAGTCGAAGACATGGAAATATCTACCTCTTGGACTTAAAACCAGAAGAATCGCAATGTTTAATCTCAATCCAAGACGAAGCGAACATGTGGCACATAAAGCTTGGGCATGTTAACATGAAGCAGATAGCCAAGATCTCAGCAAAGAAGCTTGTTCGTGGACTACCCAATTTATCATATCAAAAATCTGATCTATGTACATCATGTATATTGGGAAAACAGGTAAGAAATTCCTTTAAATCAATAAATCAAGTTTTCACTAACCGTGTTCTGCAGCTCTTGCATATGGATCTCTTTGGACCAACAAGAACGTAGAGCATTGGAGGAAAGAAATACTGCCTAGTAATTGTGGATGATTATTCACGATTTACTTGGGTATATTTCTTAGCAAGTAAGTCTAAAACTTTCTCTTACTTTGAAAAATTTGCTAAGATGGTTCAAAATGAAAAAGGATATGTTATTTCCAGTATAAAAACAGATCATGGAGGTGAATTTGAAAATCAGGATTTTGCCAAATTTTGTGAAGAATCTGGTTTTCAGCATTTATTCTCTTCTCCATATACTCCAGAGCAAAACGGAGTTGTGGAAAGGAAGAATAGATCTCTTCAAGAAATGGCTAGAACTCTTTTAATTGAAAGTAATATCTCTTTACGATTTTGGGCTGGCAGTTTCAACATCATGTTATATTATCAATAGAGTTTTTCTAAGACCTATTCTAGAAAAAACCCCTATGAACTATTTAAAGAAAAGAAGCCTATTGTTTCATACTTTCATGTATTTATATGCAAATGTTTCATATTGAAAATTGCAAATGATCGAGTTGGTAAGTTTGAAGAAAAGTCAGATGAAGGCATCTTCCTTGGATATTCAACCACAAGCAAGGCATACAGAGTTTACAATAAGAAGACTCAAACAGTGGAAGAATCAATGAATGTCAAATTCCAAGATTCTGTACAAAATGAGTTCATTCAGACTCATCTCGAAGAGATTGAACCTTCTTCGGACTCTACAAAGTCTAAATCTCAAGAAGCAGCTCAAACTTCAAAGGACCAGCAACAAGTGATTGTTGAAGATTCTAGTAACCATCAATCTGATACATTTACCAGCAACTGGAAGCATAAGTCCAGTCATCCCAAAGATCTTATTATTGGCGATATCAATGAAGGAATTTGCACAAGATCCAAAAGGCGAGAAGAGTCTAGTGCTGTGGCTCTTATTTCTAAAACAGAACCTAAGAGCATAGAAGAAGCTTTATCTGATGAAAGCTGGATTGAAGCAATGCAAGAAGAACTCAGACAATTCAGAATTAATGATGTCTAGGAACTAACTCCAAAACCAAAAGATAAATCTATCATTGGAGCCAAATGGGTATTCAGAAACAAGATGGACGAAAAAGGCAAGGTAGTAAGAAACAAAGCAAGACTCGTGGCCAAGGGATACACTCAAGAAGAAGGAATCGACTATGATGAGACCTATGCACCAGTAGCGAGGTTAGAAGCAATTCGTTTATTACTTGCATTTGCTTGTCATAAAAATTTCAGGTTATTCCAAATGGATGTCAAAAGTGCTTTCCTAAATGGATTTATCCATGGGGAAGTTTATGTGGAACAACCACACGGATTCGAAGACCCAAGGAAACCAAACTCGGTCTTGGTTGAAAAAGGCCTTATATGGCTTGAAGCAAGCACCTCGAGCATGGTATGAAAGATTAAGTAAGTTTTTATTACAAAATGGTTTTGTCAAAGGTAAAGTAGACACTACTCTTTTTATTAAAAGAGAAAGCAAAAGTTTTCTGCTTGTTCAAATATATGTGGATGATATCATTTTTGGATCGTCTAATGAAAGTCTCAGTGCAAGAAATTCTCTAAGACTATGCGGGATGAATTTGAAATGAGCATGATGGGTGAGTTAACCTTCTTTCTTGGACTTCAAATAAAACAAGCTGGAGGAAGGAACTTTCATTCATCAAGAAAAGTATGCAAATGATCTTGTTAAAAAGTTTGTGGGCAATTGCAAGACAGTGATATACCAATGTCAAGTTCCTTGAAGATAGACAAAGATGAAGGAGGAAAGAAAGTCGATCAAAAGTCGTACAGGAGTATCATCGGATCACTTCTTTATCTTATTGCTTCTAGACCTGACATTTTGTTTAGTGTTTGCATTTGTGCTAGATTTCAATCGACCCAAAAAGAATCTCATTTGAATGCTTTGCGAAGCGTATCATCAAATATATTTCATCAACTTCAAGCTTTAGCCTCGGTATCCAAAAAGGGAGACTTTACTCTTCTTGGATATTCGAGATGCGAGACCTTGCTGGATGCGAGTTGATAGAAAGAGTACCTCGGGTACATGTCAACTTCTTGGAGGCAGGACAGTGTCTTGGTTTTCAAGAAAGCAAAGTACAGTAGCTCTCTCTACAGCAGAAGCAGAACATTCTCGGAAGTTGTTGTTCGCAAATTTTGTGGATAAAACAACAGCTAAGAGACTTTGGAATTAAAGACTCATGCACGAGAGATCAACTGCGACAACACCAGCGCTATCAATCTCACAAAAATCCAATTCTCCACTCAAAAGCAAAGCATATAGAGATTCGGCATCACTTTATTAGAGATCATGTTCAAAATGGAGATGTCTCAATTCAATATGTTGATTCAAAGAACCAGGCGGCGGATATTTTCACAAAGCCTCGGAGAAAAATCAATTTGAATCAATTCGCTCCAGACTCAACATTTTAAGGTATGAGGAGATCAAAGTCTAAAGACTCTCAGATTCAAATATACAAGACTTTAACTGTAAGATAGTCTTGGTACGATCATCAGACTGTAAGTCTTTCTCTCTCTCTCTCTCGAATTTTATCTTGAAAATGTACGATTGTCAATCATGGTTTATTGCTATCTTTAATCGACGTAATTATTACATCGTTTCCTTTTCGAAAAAGAAGTTAATTTTTGAAATAAATATTTTCTCGGAAAAAGTTAGTTATTTTAAAAAGGCATCTTTTTACCTTCCTTTGTGACGGTTTGTTTATCTCTCTTTATAGTGCTCTGTTTATTCATCTTCTCTTTACTCTCAAAAACCCTAGAAAGCATCAATCCTCCATTCCTGTTTTTCTCCATTGTTTAATCCTTGAAAAAGTTGTCATCTTTCTTGAGAAAGTCAAGCAAGGAATCTTCCAAAAACTGAGAAAGATGTCATCATCGAGAAAGTCATCGAGAATCGCTAACAAGGGACCACGGAGAATGAATGAGGGGCCTACGCACTTCGATCTTACTGAAGAAGAATCTCCAGAACAGCAACCGAGCCCACAACATTCTCAGCAGCGTCATCCATCTAGTCCTCAAGGCATTAATCTTCATCAAAAGGAAGAAATCATTGAGGATGCAGATCCTGTAAGATCTCAAAAGCCCGCTTTTATTTATAAGCTGTATCGTGCTTTAAAAGGAACTCGAACTCCCTTGAACTATGTCGATGCTTTTCTTAAAGACAAAGGATATGGGAACGAATATATCTTTTTGCGTAAAATGGAAAGTTTGGGAATTGCTCGACAAGGAGTGGCTGAGGAAACCCTTGCGAATATTCCAAGTGATCCTCGTGATTGGGGACCGAATCCTATAGATGGAAATGATGATGACAAATTGTACAGTCAATTTCAACCGAGAATGGGTGTTACGGTTGAAAGTCGAGGAAAAAGGGGAGAAGTGTTTAGATCGAAGGAACAAGAGGATTTGTACTCGAAATTGCTGAAGCGTGGGGTTATAAACCCTAGAAGTGTGGATTTTGATTTTCTGGATGCTGTGAAGGTAAACTTGAGGGAAAAATTCAGTTACCTTCAGCTTGAGACGTTCTGTTCTGATTCTACAGAAGCATATCCTGAACTGACTGCATATTTCTATTCAAATCTTAGTTTTTTGGATGCGAATAGATTTTCTTTCAGTGTCAAAGATGAAGATTATGTTGTGGATATGAATATGCTGGCGGATGTGTTAGGAGTTGAAAGAGGAAGATATCAACCGATTAAAGTTTCTATTGCTCGAGCCACCTTGGAACTAGTGAAGGATAGGAGAACAGATGCGAAGATCACCTACCTAAGGATGAATGCATTCAATATCTTGCTTCACAAGATTGTAATAAATTGTCTCCGACCTAAATCAACCTCTGAGACTGATGTTTCAAGTTCAGAAGCAAAATTGATGTATGCCATTCTCACTGGAAAAAGGTTTTCTCTTCCTCACACTGTCATGTTCCACATGTATAGAGCAATGATGAAGGACAGAGGTCAACTACCGTATCCAAGCCTTGTGACAAAGTTATTCGGACATTTGAATATTCAGCTTTTGCAAATCTTTTGTGTTCGATCATGCGATCATATGGTGGTAGGACTGAAGATGGTGACCAAAATGCGTCTGAAGGAACTGAACAAGGAGTTCGAGAAATTCAAGGAGAAGACTCCAGTTCGAGCTCATCAATCCTCATCTTCAAAAAGAAAAGGAAAGGAGCCATTGATTGCTTCAAAGCAGAAAAGAAGAGCTCTTATTGTGGAAGATGAAGAAGATGATGATCTTACCATTTCGGCAATAGCTTTGAAAAAGCTAAGTCGCACTGTTCCAGAATCAGCAGAACAGAGTGAGTCAGAACGAAATGAAAGAGAGGGTCAAGAAAAGGAGAAAGAAGAAGAAGCAAGAGAAGAAGAAGAAGAAGCAAGAAAAGAAGAAGGAAAAGAAGCAGAAGAAGAAGAAAGAGAAGTTGGCGAAAAAGAAGCAGAGAAGGCAAGAGAAGAAGGAGAACATGAGGAACTCTCTTCTCCACCTGTAGGCATGGAAACAGGGGGAGATCAAGTGAAAGGAGGGAAGTCCTCATATCCTGATGCAAGTGAAGGAGTCAGTCGTTCTCCTACAGACCCAGAGGATGTTTATGCCTCTCAATTTCCAGAAGAAGATCATGAAGCTTCAACGCCAAACCTGCGAGATTTTTCTGAAATGCCATCATCTGCAGAACGTGCTGAAGCTAGTACGCAGACCGATAACTCCGCTGATTTTCGCAGAATTCTCGATATTCTCTTGGAAATGCATGGTCAAATTTATGCCTTGGGATGTGAAGTTCAGAATTTGCAGAATTTTGGTCAAGTTTCTTCAGTGTCTTTACAAGATCAGATCCAAGCCCTATCTGTTCAGATTCAGGCCAATGCCAAGGGTGAGGAGATTGCTCAACTGAAGGAAGACTTGAAAAGGCTGGAAGGGATCGTTCAGTCAATGGAAGATTTCCAGCTTGTCCGTATTCCCAAGAAATCTTGACTTCATTCCATTTTCCTCTCAACCTTTTTAATGCTGACAAAAAGGGGGAGAGATGCAAGAGATTTGAACAACTTTTTTTTGTTGTTTGCTTGATTTGGATTAATGTTTGACTTTAAAACTTTGTGTCTTTTTGTCTGGATTTGAATTTGAATGGTTGCTATTGATTGCTATTGATATCTTATGGATAGTTTATCATATTCAAGACTAACCTATTTTCTGTTGTTGCAGATTTTAGCGTTAGCCATTTATTTCTATAAGATATGCACATATGTTTGAGATATGTAATGCAGGTCAAAGTTGTCCAAATCTGCAGGAAAGTTTTGTCACCATCAAAAAATGGGAGATTGTTGGAGAAATCTTCTTGAAGTGTTTTGAAGCTGACAAAACGTTTCCTTCAGTCTAGTCTGAAGGTTTTGCAAACTCTACCATTTAAAGTCTGAAGACCTCCGGACAGCCAGACTCAAGACTCAAAGTCTATCCTCATTGACAGTCTACAATCCGTTGAAGAAAGGCTATCCAAATCTGGATGATTTGTTAAAGGGATGACCTTATCAACTGGAGAAGATCTCGTGGCTGGAGAAGACATAATGGAATTCTTTGATTGATCAAGATTGACTCGATGATTGAAAATCCGATGATTGTCTGGATATTCTTGGAAGGTTCTACTTATGGAAACCGAGATTTTGATTGTATGGGCGAACAGGATTGATGGGCTATCGACACGTTCCTTTAATAGCTTGAAATAATCTTCTTAATTGATTCCGTCCAACGGGTAGATTGGAGGAATTCATTTGGTAAGTGCCAACGGGTATGATGGCATGAAGGAGTATATAAAGAAGACGTTCTAAGTTGTTAAATGGTGCACGATAGAAAAATTCCAAAGTCTGAGAGCTTCATGTTATTTAGACAATTTCTTTGAGCAAATCATTGTATTCAAAAGAGAGTCTATATTTGTAAGAGACCTTGAGGAGGTGTAGTAGAACATCTACACTGTGGAATCAAGGAAGAGCTGTGGTGTAACTTCTCTTTTGTTCATAGTGAAATCCAGCCGTAGGGCATCGGTGCGGAAGAGTGGACGTAGGCTTGGAACAAGCCGAACCACTATAAACTTTGTGTTCAAATTTTCTCTTCCCTACTCTCTTTACTTTGATCGTATTTTATTTTGTTAATCAAGAAAGAATTTCCATTATATCATTTGCCAAGTATTGCTTCCGTATCTCGATAAATTGTTTATGCACCTATTCACCCCCCTCTAGGTGCTTATACTAGCTATCTCAAGCTTCGTCCTTCCATCCTCTTCATCTCCACCAAAGCATTTCCATTGGCTCGGCTAGTTCAAGTAATTATGCTCGATCTGATTTAGGGTTTTGTTGGTTTCTCTTTCTCTGGTTCGGCTATACTATTTATGCTCTGAGCCATGGCTACACCCACAACAAATGAACACCAATCAGGCCTATCTAAGGACCAACAACCTGTTGTGGGTAGGCGTAGTCACAGCCGTAACAGGTCCTCCACCCGTGCGGCCTCGTCTACCCAACCCAATGTCCAGTAACCAATGGACTCTAAAACCCCAAATACCCGCTCCTAGGTTAATTTCGCAAAATCGGCCACTAAAGGGTACGATCTTACCTATGTGCCGCCATCTATTATCGACAACAAGGCCATTGTTAAATTAACTGATGAAGTCTTAGAAGCTACCAACCCTAAATGGCATGATTGTTTAGTTGGCTACTATGTGGGAAAGAGACTTCCCTTCAAACTTACTGAGGCGGCCCTAAAGCATGCATGGGGACCCCAACTTACCGAGGTATTGGCAAATGATGAAGATTTCTATTTCTTTGTCATTCCGGACAGTGATTTCCGATGGAAAATCCTGGACGCGGGACTGTTGACGGTAGCTAGGGTCCCTTTCATTCTACAGCAATGAAATCCGATGTTGGAACTAAAAAAAGACCACCAGACCTCTGTTTCGGTTTGGATCAGAATAAAGAACATCCCTTATGCCCTCTGGTCAGCTCCGAGGATCAGTGTAGTGGCCAGTGCGGTTGGAAAACCGTTGTATGTTGACCTCCAGACTGAACAAACGAAGCGGATCTCCTTCGCTAGGGTGTGTGTGGAGATCTCTGCAAAGCAAGCCCGTTTTGATTCAGTGGAAGTCATCCTTAATGGGGAAACTCGCACAATGTTGATAGAGTATGAGTGGAGGCCGATCTCTTGCGCTAAATGTTGCACGTTTGGTCACAAATGTGCGGACCAAGCATCGCTAGCTGGCCCTGTCGTGACTGAACAATAAGTGGAGGCTAGTGCTGAGATCTCTTCCCAAGTCCCAGCAATTGCCCTTGCAAAAGATATGATCTTTGGTGCCTCGGAAGCAGGAAGGAAACAGGTCAGCCAAAGCCCTGTTCCTGCCCCTCCTTTAGGATTAGCCCCGAGTGCAAGTGCCTCTGAGGAAGGTTGGGAACAGGCTTGGTCTAAAAAGAAGAAGCTTGCGTATAGACCAAAGGAAGCAGTTCCTATTCCTCCTGCGAAGATAGGTGAAGTTGCTCCTAGTGAAACGCTGCCTTCTGCTACTAGGACGGAACTGAAGAAACAAATGCTGCCTCAACAAGGTGTTGGTTTGGTTCCCTCCTCGTCGGCCAGCATTACTCGTCGTCGGGAATCTATCTCCCCAATCCCCTCTCCTTGCTCGGTGGAAGACTCGATGATTATGCAAGTCATGCGAACAGCTCAAACGAGGAGGACCGCATCTTAGATGGCACCTCTGCTCCCCAGGATGCAACCCCAAAGCCTGCTTCCCAGCAGCTCAAGCCCTTACAGGATCTTGTTCCAGAGCTAGCCCCCTATGCACTTAAGTCTTTTGTCAGCCCAAGCCGATGGCTAGTCGGCAGCGTGTGAGCAAACGGCGGTTACTTTCTATCCCTCTGTTGTTACGTATATTTATATATGAATATAAGTGTTTGGAATGTTAGGGGTCTTGTTTATCCCATTCGACAAGCAAAAGTTAGGAGCTTTGTTAGCTCTAATAATATTTACTATGTTGGTCTTTTGGAAACCAAAGTCCTAGTGTCCCTTTTCCCCTCAATGTCAGCGAGGCTTTTGGCGGGCTGGAATTGGTGTTCTAACTATGAATATTCCCCTAGGGAGAGAATTTGGGTTGGGTGGAATCCTTATCTTATAATTTTTGTTAAGTCTTCTTCTAATGCCCAGGCAATTCACGACAAGCTTAAGTCTTTAATTACAGGGCCTGAATTCTGCCTAACCGTTATATATGTGGAGCACACATTCATTTCTCGACAGCCTTTATGGGAGGAGCTCACTCTTCTCAGTACGAGCCTGCTAGATTTTCCTTGGCTAGTGGTGGGGGATTTCAATGCCATTTGGGACCCTTCGGATCAAATAGGTGGCTCAAATTCTTGGCTCCCTTCTTTTGAGGAGTTTGGGCATTGCTTAGCCCAGGCAAAATTGGAAGACCTAAGATACGTCGGATATCGTTACACTTGGTCTACTTCTTCGGGCGCCAACCGAAAGCTGAGAAAGATTGATAGGGTGCTAGTAAATACGAAATGGGGCCATGACTTCTCTTTCTCAGAAGTCTCCTCTCTTGCTCCGGGCATTTCCAACCATACTCCAATGTCCGTCAGAGTTATGGCTACCTCCACCTTTAGGAAACCCTTCAAATTTTGTAACTTCTGGATGAAGTACCCAGCCTTCCACACAATAGTTACTAAGGTGTGGGAAGATCCAGGGGCTAGAACTCCCATGTTCAGACTTATGTGCAAGCTAAAAACCCTCAAGCTTCGCCTCAAGAAGCTCAATAGGGAGTCCTTTTTCTGAAATCTCAATTAGAACAACAAATGCTAGGAATGCCCTCCAGTGCACCTAGGATGCCCTTCAACAAGACCCGAGTAACCTGCTGTCACACCCCGGTGCTCCGAGTGCGCGCACATTCCTCGGTGGTCGATAAAATTGCGACGTCTCGGGACGCATCACTGACCCATTCATTTTAATGCACATGCAGAAGTGAAACAATAACCTTTGACAGTAAACAACATGTGATAGAAAAGTAGGACAATCACATCAAACCAAACACCTTTATAAACAAACTAAGTTTATATACAAAAGAGTCTATAATAAAAAAGATATGTCCTAAAAAAGGAAACTGTTCTACGACCCACTAGTCAGACACGTTCACCGATCCTTCGACTCCACAGGCTCCGGGGGTGTCGGGTTTTCCACAGCACCATTAGGAGGGTCAGCTGCACCCTCACCAAAAGCAGCGTCGACTACCACAACGAGGATCTCAAAGCCCTAAAGGGGTCCAACTCTGTATCCATTGAATCCATGGCGGAACCATGCCCTGAATCGATGAGGTACCCTCTCAGGTAGGCCCTCATCGACTCAGACAGTGGTCACGACCAACTCGTAGATCCAATGACTACTAGGGACCAGGACGTCTATACCTTACTCAGTAATAGCCTGCAGCTGACCAAAACGTTTCGGAGGAACTGCCATCTAAGGACTTGAAAAGATTGAGCACACGATGGGGTGAGACAATGTCTTAGCAAGTTCACCCCATAAACTCCGACTAGGAAGGAAATACGCCTAGCTACACAATCACACAACCATAGAGACTCACATTGTCTCAGATCCTCCTTGCAGGTTAGCACAGTTCAAATACACAACCATATGTGGTAATCAAACTCAATCAATTGGAACGCCACCACTTTCATCTCAATAAACACAAGGGTCCCGATTATAAGGTCAAATTGTTATAACACATCCCATACCGTGCCACACAATTTTGTCCCATAATCCAGCGCGTCAATTTCACTCATCATGCATTTCAATTTTAATCACGGCCCAATGGGCACGGCCTACTCGACATTCGGCGGTCTTCTGGCGTAACCAGGCATCGTCTCACCCCATTGAGCATGGCAATGTCTCACCCCATTGAGCACGACAATCCCGAAGGAGCATCGGTCCAAAATCTATTACGACCGGCATCCGTTGACAAGGGCATCCATATAAGGGTAACGTCCACCCAACTCACATCGAGGACGAGTTCTCATAACCATTCATGCACCCATCCAATTCCCGGCCAAGATATTGTGCTTTGCACTCAAATGTCCAAATTAAAATAATGTACTTGGCCCTTTTTTTTCGTATTAAAAACACACGGTAAAAATAATCGTGTCTGGGTACACGGTCAATTGGAACTAGAAAAATTGATGTCATTCCTTTTAAAATCTCACTATTTGATATAGTATTTAAAACCATTTTTGGTGTGAAAACACGACACCTAAGATTTTCTAATTCAATACCAAAATTTCACAATTTTGGAATAAATAACCAAAATTCCATTCACCACTAAATTTGCACAAATTAACACTCAATTGCATAAACTAAGCACACCACTGCAATCAGCACAAAATTTTGGTCATCGGCTATCTTGGTATAATTTCCGGAAAATAATAAATAATTAAATAAATAAAAATAATAATTAAATAAATACCAATAAATAAATAAATAAATACCAATAAATCCAATAAATGCAAACTTAGGCCGAAAATGCTAATCTAACTACCTAAACGAGCCTAGAAAATTTCTGAACCTATCTAGATAAATAACACTACCTCTTTAGCTCCTAATTAATCTATTCTAACCACCTAACATGCACAATAAGCAATTACTAATCTAATCTAACTAATCACCTAATCCCTAATTAGCTTAAACTAATCAACCCTTAAGCATCATTAACTCCCTAAGAAAGTTTAGCAAGTAAACTCACCGGTTTAGCTTGCCAAAGAGTCCATGGCGACGGCGACACGGAGGCGAGCGATAAACAAGCCTGCGGCGACACCAAGCGAAGTCCGAACGGGCCTTAAAACGGGCCTTGAAGCTTCATAGCCCTTGCTGGCCTTCGGTTTTGTCCAAGGATCAAAGGGGCTGGGCTGAGCGGCTAGATGGACTGGAAACGGCCACACGGCGGTGTGCTGCAGCGGCGGGGCTAGGGTAGTTGACTCTGACGGTTAAACGACGATGGATGGTGGCTAGGTGATCTGGACGACGAGCTCGACGGCTCAGGAGGCGGCCTAGGCTCGTGAACGAGTGAGCACACGAGCAACGACGATGTGGCGTGCGAGCGACAACGATGGCTTGGGCGGATGGCGCACGGGCGCTAGACGACGGCAGGGGTAGTCGACGGGCAAGGGAGGAGTGTTGGCTGTTTTTCTGGTTCTCCAGCTCTCAAAAGCCACAACAATGGAGAAAGTGGCTGGCTTTGGAGGAAGAAGAAGGCTACAGAAGCTTGGAGGGGACCACAAAAATATCAAGAACACTTGAGAGGTTGCCCCCACCATGCATGGCTGTCTTCCTCAACCAATTTGCAGCAGTCAAGCTTCCTTAGCAAGCCAACCAAGTGGTCCAAATGTTGCTCCCCACAAGGCCTACGAATTTTGGAACATTTACCACTCATTTCATTCAATTCTCCTCCAAAGTGATCCAATTGAAGCCCCAAAAATTCAGCCAATGTGCCATCGTCCATCTCGTGATTTTTCCTCGTTAATTGAACCAACTTGAATCCCAAAAATGCGACCAAAAACGGCCCTCTAATTTTCCCGGTCCAAAATAACCTTACTTTGATTTTTTTGCCAAAATCTTGGGTTTGCAGAAAAATTTTCGGAGGATGAGGCGACGTTCCTAAAATGAATCATGACATGATAGAACTTTCAATTTCTGAAATTGGGTTTAAATTCGCGGTTAATTTCAACCGAGCACGATTTTGGTGTGACCTAACTTACCGGGTAGCTTTTAGGAATTTTCCGTGCAATTGACCTGTGGTCGATTATTTTCGAGTCACATTGTACATCTTTGATATATTGGCGACTCTCGGTTGTCGTGAAAATCTCGAGATTTTAAATACGGGCACAAGGTACAAAAATGACAGCAAAATCGATCTAGTGCCATTTGACAGAAATTTTGCAATCAGGTGGAATCACCCACACTCTAATCACATACCTCTGTCGAATCGACCTATCTCCGGTCTCTGATCGATTTTGGTGGTGCCGTAACGACCCTTGTAGATTAGCACGATCGAGCAGTTGATTTCTAGTTGAATTCTCAAGTCTATTGCGTTCAGATTCCTTAACGGCTTAACCTGACAGACTAGTAATCCCGTGAGTGATCAGCTAAGGGAAAAGAACTATAGGCGCGTCGATGAAAAGCCCAACTTATTCAATCGAAAACAAAACCCAAAAATCAAGATGTCACACCTGCAGCTTGTGGAAATAAAGAAGGATCAGCTTCGAGCCTTCTCAGATCTTTGTCTACCGGAGGAATATTTTTATAGACAAAACTCCAGGGTTAGGTGGATTAAGGAAGGTGATCAGAACACTAAGTTTTTCAATCACTCTGTCAACAAAAGGCACCTGAGGGACAAAATTTTATCGGTTGTGGATACCCATGGTAGTACGGTGACTGATCCTAGATTGGTACATTAGCTTTTTGTTTCCTACTTTAAGGAACTCCTGGCGCCTATAGACCTTCCATCTCGACTAGCCTTGCATGAGATCCAGGCGGTACTTTAGCATTCCCTCACCCTGGAACAGGTACATAGCCTTTCTCGTCCGATGACGGACCTGGAAATTCATGATACCTTGTTCTCTCTAGCTGGGGGCAAAGCTCCTAGATCATATGGGTTTAATGCCGAGTTCTTTAAACACAACTAGAATGCTATAGGACCATCGGTCCTAGAAGCGATCAAGGACTTCTTTATCTCTAGGAACTTGTTGCATGAAATAAACAACACAATATTAGCCTTGGTGCCTAAAATTCCTAATTCATCCACGGTCTTCGACTATAGACCCATTGTGTGTTGTAACACAATTAACAAGTGCATCATGAAGATTATAGCTAATTGTTTGGTGGTTGTACTTCGCTCCATCATTAGTCTACCTCAGAATGCATTTGTTAAAGGCCGGAGAATCAGTGACAACATCTTACTGGCTCAAGAATTATTCTAGAGATTCCACCATGATCCTTACTTGCCAAAATGTGCTATTAAGGTAGATTTCAGAAGGCGTATGATACCATTGATTGGGATTTCTTAGAATTATCTCTCCTTGCATTTGGCTTTCCAATCATTTGGTTGGCCTCATTATGATTTGCGTTTGTTCCCCTAAATTCTCCATATCTATCAATGGGGAGCTTCATGGTTTTTTCTCTAGTGGTCGTGGTTTACGTCAAGGAGACCTTATGTCTCTTTACCTCTTTACTTTGGCCATGAAGGTATTCTCTGGGATCCTTCTTTGGAAATCCAGTCAGTTGGAATTTAAATTCTTCTGGAGATGTAAATCGACTTGCATTTCACATCTTTTCTTTGTAGATGATGTCATCCTTTTAGTGAAGCAAACATGGCATCTATCTCTTACCTCAAGGATGAGTTGGATATCTTCTCTTCTTGGAGTGGCCTGAAACCCAATATGAGCAAGAGTGAAGTCTTTTTAGCGGGAGGGACCAAGAATTCTCGGACTCAAATTCTTCAAGCTCTTGGTTTCTAGGAGGGCAAGCTACCGGTCCGGTATCTGGGAGTCCCCATCATCTCTTCGCAAGGCAAATTGTAATGCCCTTGTCAACCTCATCACAGCAAGAGTGCAATCTTGGGCACAACGTTTTCTCTCTTTTGCGGGCCGTTTACAGCTTATTAGGTTTGTCCTCCACTTAATACAAGTCTTTTGGGCTAGTATATTCATGTTACCTAGAGCTATATTGGACCATATTTAGCAAATATGTAGACAATTTATAAGGAAAGGCCTGGGCCTTGGGAGTGGAGGTGCAAAAGTAGCATGGGAAGATGTTTGCCTTCCAAAAAAAGAAGGAGGGCTTGGAATTCGTAGTCTTCGCGATTGCAACACGGCTACCATGCTTAAACACATTTGGATTCTTTTCATGGACAAAGAATTCCTTTGGTGTAAGTGGATTCATTCTACTTATTTAAAAAATAAGAATTTCTGGATAATTCCTAAGCCTACTTTTTGCTCCTGGGCCTAGAGGAAACTTCTTGGTCTGAGGAAGGATTTCTAGCAGTTCTTTAAATGGCAAGTGGGCGATGGCCGCTCGGTGTCCCTATGGTTTGATCCTTGGCACCCTCAAGGACCCCTAAACTTGTTCTTCACGAACACTTACATTTATCATTCAGGATTATCCAGGTAGGCTACGGTGGCGGAACTTTTCTCTACACTAGGCCAGGCTACCAAGGTCATTCTAGAGTCATGGAGGCACCCTCTCACAAATCTTTCGCTGGACCCTGATCGGTTTATTTACATGGAGAACACCTCAGGTATCTTCTCGACAACTTCAGCTTGGGAAGCCATTCGACCAAAGAGAAATTTGGTCCCATGGTACTCTTTTGTTTGGAACAAAACTTTTACCCCACAATACCAGTTCCATCTCTGGCTCATCATTAGAAACCGACTACCTACCCAGGTTTTTTTACTTTCCTATGGTAGGATAGTGGATGGTTATTGTGTTTTTTATAATTTGAGGCTGGACTCTATTGATCATCTTTACTTTGGTTGCCAGATTATTGCTAGCCTCGCTTCGTTTTGGGCTGCGAGATGCAATCTTACTTGGCAAAATAGGTCTTGGATGGACACTTTACATTGGGCCTTAGATTGTCTCTCAAGCAAGGATTTTTTTCAATGTATTGCGTTACTTTCTTTTGGAGCCCTTTACCACCTAATATGAAAGACGAGGAACAACATTTTGTTCCGAGGACAAGCTCTTTGTGTGCCTGCGTTGAAAAATCATCTCTTCGAAGTCGTAAAGGACAAGGCTCTCACCTTCAACCAAGTTGCGGATACACCAAGAAATAGGAGGACTCAGCGAAGTTAGGGGCTAGATCCAGCTATATTTTCATTGGAGGCTATTGTCACTTGACCATCAACTGCGTTGTGGACACACTAAGATCAGGAATATTTAGCCTCCTTGTTCCCTATTAGAGGTGTCAATGTCCTCCCTGTAATGCTATGAGGGTTGCCGCTGTTTCACTGTCTGGTTTCCCTCTTGTTCTTTTTTTCTTTCTTTTTTGTTGTCGCTATTAGGCAGCTTAGTTGCCGCTGTTTGACTGGTTGTTTACTGCTGGTGGGCTGTTTGTGTTCCTCTTTTCTCGACACCCTTTCACTCGTTATGACATGTTTGTCATCATGAGTGTAAGTTTTTGGTGCCGATAACCCTTGCTATATAGCTTTTTGGTTAAAAGTCTAAATTTCTTACCTTACCATAAATAAAAAAAAAAAAACAATGGAAAATGGGATATTTGTTATTTTCTTAGGTATATGACTATTTCTTGCGGAAAATTGTGAACCATAGGACCCATAGAACTTACGATAACTCATGGAAAGTTCCATCCTCTAATAAAAAGGTACAAAATTATAAGGAGTGCCGGACATCCCAAGTGCCAAAAATTGACACGAGTGAACAAGGTATACTAAAGTGCCAATGGCGAGAAATTTCGGCAAAAATGCTGACGTGGCATTTTCAGCGAGCCACGCAGATTACATTTATTCTTAAAATAAGTCAAGTCGGATTTCCAACTATTCTCGCTAGAGTTGGCACTTAAGTATCCCGATTTTTTTTTTTAAATGGCACTTAAATATACCTTTTGAAACTTTTAGCACAAGTGTCCACTTGTGCCAAGTTTTAACACTTGTGATATACTTTAACCAAATTTTAGGTAACAAACAGGCTACTACTACTGGTGAGGATTGAACGTAAAAGGAAAGCAACGGTCAATAATGTTATTTAGTGGCAAAAGAAGAAGAAAAATGACAATTAACATTGATAGATTACTATTCTTTTGTGGCATATTACAATCCATGGGTACTACACACGTACAACCACGAAAGCAAAATTATGTTCTATAAAGAAATGATAAAATTATAAGTAAAAGTAAATTAATATTAGCGAGGACAATAATGAACGCAAAAAGAAAGTTGCAACCAATTAGGTAGTTTAGTTATAATAGGAGAAGGGAATTTTCAATTCACTTACGGTGGACCCACGTAAGTTATGACAGAAAAAAATAAATTATGTGCTCTAAACATATGTTACAAAATGATATTTAATAGGTAAATTACTCTTAGTGAGGATAAATACAAAATGAAAAGAAAGCGATTATAGTTTGCTAACAATACATGGTAAGTTACTCTTTACTTACGAAAACTACAAACCATAAAGCTCACAGAAGTTACGACGACCTAAATAAATTAATTATATCTAAGAAAAAGCTACAAAATGATAAGTAAGGAAAGGAAAATTATTAATAATGAGGTTAATTATGGACATGTCAGGAAAGTTATTATCTATATAGTTTACTAACAATCAAACAATTATAAAATAATTACTATTAACTTGGGAAAATTACGAACTGTAATACTCACAAAAATTACTTTGACGGACAAAACAAATGGACAATCTCTTAAGGAAAGTTACAAAATAATAGGTATCAGGTAAATTTTTATTATTGAGCACAGTAATGAACTCCAAAGGAAAGTTATGATTAGTTGGTATACCAACTACAGGAAAAGGAAATTACTATTGACCAGGGTAGACTTTTATTTGTTGTGAAATACTAGAATAACAGAGGACACAGAAAAATTATTACGATGAAAGAAAAATTACGTCGTCCAAAGAAAGCATACAAAAGGATATTTAACCAGAAAATAATTATTAGCCAGGACAAATACTAACATTAGAAGAAAGTTTCAATAAAACGGTGTAGTATACTAAGAACATAGGAGAAGGAAATTTACTTATTGTAGTGGTAGTTCACTGTGTTACATGGAATTTACGAGAAAATAAGAAAAGATTAACCGCTATAACTGTTGGGGAAAATTATGAATAGCGAAAGAAAGTTACGATCAATGCAGCAAAAAACTTAGAAAACATAATTAAACTAACCATCATTGGAAGACCAATGCAAAGTACATTGAAATGTTAGGATAAAAGAGGTATATAGATTGGAGAAATTCACAGGAAAGTTGCGTGGAGAGAGTTGTGGTGGGAAGCAGAGAGAGACGTGGTGCCTGAGGTTCGACCCCGACAACTGCAAGGCGATAGAGCCGGCAAGGCTTGCGCGACGTTGCTGGGTACAATTGGGGGAGGGGGAGGGGAGAGAGAGAGAGAGAAGGGGGTTTTTTATGCTTAAATCTCACCCATCTTAGGACCTGTATAATCTTAGCAACAAGAAATATGCTAAATTTAACCTCTACAGATGAAGTTCTTGTGGCCAAATTTATAATTTGGTTGCAAGAAAGATGCTTCTAGCGACCAATAATAGTTTGACCGGCTTCCTCTCACGATCTTTGGACTTGTCTCCTCATGGCTTCTTTCATTCGCCATTAGGAGGCTTCTCTAATTTGCCCCTTCGATCATAGATAACTTCGTCTTCCCCTTCTTTGTCATGTTGGTGATCCGCTTGCCCACCTTTTCCGCAGACTTAGAATAGTCGGGCTAATGGAGATCAACCAAAGTCTAGGGCGTGGCTAGAGCCCTGGATAGCTCTTGCACTCTTCACTATTGCGACTCCAACCTCTTTCAAGGCTTGAGCTCGTCGATGAATATCAATGGAATCATAAACTCATTTATATTTGGAATCTCCAACAAGAGCTCAGTAAAGTCCTGCACATACTCACAAACATCGCCCTTCTGCATGAGATGGCATATCTTAATCCACGTTTCATTCTTAGCAAACTCTGGGAAGATTTGATCCCCAGAGATGGTGACGAACGTGGCCTAATACTTGATCAGCTGGGCACCTCCCCTCTCAGTGTCTCAGCTACATCGTCAACAAAGCATGACATCAGTTAAGTACATGGCAACAACCCATACCCGTGTCTCGTCCTCAATTCCTGCAGTATGGAAGTATTGTTCCATGCCCTATATGAAGTTTTCCACCTCCTTGGTAAATTTATCGCCCTTGAACTCCTTTGGCTTTCGAACATCCACCTCTAGACTCGGCATTATGGTGAACATTCTTCTCACCATGGCCATCTTGCAAGTCTTGAGTTCCTCTTTGACCATCTCCATATCCTCTTGAAGGTCATTTATCATGGACTTGAGAGCATCATTCCTCTCATGCAAATGGCCGGCGAGATGATTTAAAGAAGCTAAGAAATAATTGCGAAGCGTTTCCCCAACCTTTCAGCTTTGTCAAATCCTCAAACGTATCCTTCGGTTCACCCACGACCAATAGAACCTTGGTGAGATTATTCTTGAACAAGGACATGATATCTATCAATCGAGTCCCCTCGCCATGAAACTCCTTCTCTTAAGCCTTGTCTCTAGCAACAATAATAGCAGTTGCAACCAATTTAGACATTCTCTTGACTACTTGGTATTGTTGGAGAAATCTTCTTGAAGTGTTTTGAAGTTGACAAAACGTTTCTTTCAGTCTAGTCTGAAGGTTTTGCAGACTCTTCTATTTAAAGTCGAAGACCTCCGGACAGCCGGACTCAAGACTCAAAGTCTATCCTCATTGTGAGTCTCTAATCCGTTGAAGAATGGTTATCCAGATCTGGATGATTCGTTCGGGGATGACCTTATCAACCGGAGAAGACCTCGTGGCTGGAGAAGACATAACGGAATCCTTGATTGATCGAGATTGACTCGATAATTGAAGATCCGATGATTGTCTGGATATTCTTGGAAGGTTTTACTTATGGAAACCGAGATCCTGATTGTATGGGCGAGCAGGATTGATGGGCTATCGACACGTTCCTTTAATAGCTTAATTAATCTTCTTGATTGATTCCGTCCAATGGGGCAGATTGGAGGAATTCCTTTGGTAAGTGCCAACGGGTATGATGGCATGAAGGAGTATATAAAGAAGACGTATTAGTTGTTGAGTGAGTGCGCAATAGAAAAATTCCAAAGTCTAAAAGCTTCTTGTTGTTTAGACAAATTCTTTGAGCGAATCATTGTATTCAAAAGAGAGTCTATATTTGTAAGAGACCTTGAGGAGGTGTAGTAGAACATCTACATTGTGGAATCAAGGAAGAGCCGTGGTGTAACTCCTCTTTTGTTCATAATGGAATCCAGCCAATTGGTCGGTGCGGAAGAGTGGACGTAGGCTTAGAATAAGCCGAACCACTATAAACCTTGTGTTTAATCTTCTCTTCCCTTATCTCAGTCTTACTTTGATCGCTGATTGTCTCAATTCTATTAACTGTCCAATATTGTGCGATTAACGAGAAAAACATTTATATACCTATTCACCCCCCCTCTAGGTGCTTATACTAGCTATATAAATTGGTATCAGAGCTCGTGTGCTCACTTTGTTTGAAGTGTTTTACTTCAGAGTAAAAGATCCATGGCTAGTATGTTGGCTCCAGGGCTGGTAGAAGGGCAAAGCAACACGAGACCACCTTACTTTGATGGAAAGGACTACAACATATGGAAGAATAAGATGAAGGCGTTTCTAAGATCAAAGGATCCTCTGGAATGGGACGTTGTAGAAAAAGGAATCATTCCTAAAGCTGCATCTGTTTGAAAGAGGAAAGGAAACTGTTGAGACTAGCGACATGAGTCGAAGAGAAAATCAAGAGACAAACTCTTGATGCAAAAGCAATCTATTCTTTATATTGTGCTTTATCACCTACTTGAATATAATGAATATCTTCTTGTGATACAGCCAAAGAAGTGCGGGATAGATTACACATTACTTATGAAGGAACCGATCGTGTGAAAGAGACCGAGTCAATATACTCCTCGGTCAATACGAAGCCTTCGGGATGAAAATGGGAGAATCTATAAGCGACATGTTTAGTCGTTTTGAGATATCGTAAATGGTGCTGGAGAATCAAGGTCAACCAGTTTCTGATTCCATGAAAGTAAATAAGCTCTTGCGAGGACTCTCCAAGGATTGGAATCACATAAAGACATCAATCGAGAGAAACTCAAAGAATCATGCCACTATCTGTTGATGAGTTGGTTGGAACTCTTCAGTCTTATGAAGTAGAACGAATCAATGAAGACGAAGACCCTAAAGGTAAGAAATCCATTGCATTAAAATCCAATGATGATTATGATGTTGCAGATTCTGAAGACGATATGGACGATAAGGAGCTTGCTCTTATGATTAGAAGATTGAAAAGCTGAACAGAAAAGGAAGAAGATTCAATCCAAGGAAACAAGGTTTTCAAAAGCAACGAGCTAAGTCTGTTGAGGATAATGAATCAAACAAAGATGTTGTTTGCTTCGAATGCAAGAAAAAAGGGCACATCAGACCCAACTGTCCTCTTTTGAGAAAGAAGAAAGGAAAAACTGAAAAAGTATCGAAAGGCTCTTAAAGCAGAGACCTGGAGTGATACATAATGTGAAGAAAGTGATGATGATTATGCCAACATATGTCTGATGGCACAATCAGATTCATAATCAAACTCCGATTCAGATTCAGAAAGTGAATTCGAGGTAAGTAACTTCAAAATCCCTATTAAAGTTTCAAAATACATTGATGAATTATGTTTTAGTCTTAAGACTTCTCTTAAAAGAATTTCCGAAATCAAAAGGAAAATTCTGCTTTAAAACATCAAAAGAATGTTTTGGAAGAAAAGTGAAATGCTTAGACCAGAATGTTTCTTCTATCAATGAAAGCAAAGATAATCTTTTAAAAGAGAATGCATTTTTGAAAAATGACATTTCAAATATTTCCAAAAGATTTTCTCTGGGATCTGAAAAACTTGAAAAAATACTTTCTGTTCAAAGACCTTATTTCAATAAATCTGGTTTAGGAATGATTTGAAACTATTCCTTTAATCGATTTTCCTAAAGTAAAAGAAAGAATCAAACAAAGACCTTCAAGAAATGCTTACAAAAATCATTTTGAAATGAACTTTGTAAAACCAAAGAGGTCGCAATGCTCTTAAATGTTCAAAATGCAATAGTGCAGATCATTTTGAGAAAGAATGTCCTATGATATGGAGACACTGTCAATAAAGTCAGGCAAAAACCGTATATCAAACTAACTCAAAAGGACCCAAGAAAATATGGGTACCAAAGAAAGTTTGAGTCTCTTTTTATACGCGTGTCACTATCAAGAGAAAGGTGAAATGGTACCGGATAGTGGATGCTCGAGACACATGACGGGAGATTCAAATTGCTTCATAAAGCTCATTCAAGTGAATGGTGGAAAAGTTTCATTTGGTGGAAACGGCAAAGGAAAAATAGTAGCCTTTGAACTCGTAAAGATTGGGAACCTCACAATAAGCAATGTTTCTTTAGTTGAAGGGCTCAATTACAACTGCTCGGTGTCGGGCCATTTGTGTGATGCTGGTTTTAGGATCAACTTTCAAGAGGGTATTTTTCAGGAACCAGTAAAGACTTTACTCAGTCATTTATGGGTCGAAGACATGGAAATATCTACCTCTTGGACTTAAAACCAGATGAGTCACAATGTTTAATCTCAATCCAAGACGAAGCAAGCTTGTGGCACGAAAGCTTGGGCATGTTAACATGAAGCAGATAGCCAAGATCTCAAAGCAAAGAAGCTTGTTCATGGTCTACCCAATTTATCATACCAAAAGTCGATCTATGTACACCATGCATATTGGGAAAACAGGTAAGAAATTCCTTCAAATCAATAAATCAAGTTTCTACTAACCGTAATGCAGCTCTTGCATATGGATCTCTTTGGACCAACAAGAACGCAGAGCATTAGAGGTAAGAAATATTGCCTAGTAATTGTGGATGATTACTCACGATATACTTGGGTATATTTCTTAGCAAGTAAGTCTGAAACTTTCTCATATTTTGAAAAATTTGCTAAGATGGTTCAAAATGAAAAGGGATATGTTATTTAAAGAATAAAAACAAATCATGGAGGAGAATTTGAAAATCAATATTTTGCCAAATTTTGTGAAGAATCTGGTTTTCAGCATTTATTCTCTTCTCCATATACTCCAGAGCAAAACGGAGTTGTGGAAAGGAAGAATAGATCTCTTCAAGAAATGGCTAGAACTCTTTTAATTGAAAGTAATATCTCTTTACAATTTTGGGCTGAAGTCAAGTTTCAACATCATGTTATATTATCAATAGAGTTTTTCTAAGACCTATTCTAGAAAAAACCCCTATGAACTTTTTAAAGAAAAGAAGCCTATTGTTTCATATTTCCATGTATTTGGATGCAAATGTTTCATACTGAAAAATGCAAATGATCGAGTTGGTAAGTTTGAAGAAAAGTCGGATGAAGGCATCTTCCTTGGATATTCAACCTCTAGCAAAGGATTCGAGTCTACAACAAGAAGTCTCTAAAAGTGGAAGAATCAATTAATGTCAAATTCCAAGATTCCATTCAAAATGAATCTACTCGAGTCATATTGAGGAATTCTGATCTGCCTCCAGATCCTACAAAGTCTAAATCTCAAGAAGCAGCTCGAGACTTTGAAGGATCAGCAGCAAGTGACGTCGAAGAATCAAGCGAAGAAAGTGATCATCAATCTAACAAATTATTCAGCAACTGGAAGCATAAGTCCAGTCATCCCAAAGATCTTATCATTGGCGACATCAATGAAGGAATTCGTACAAGATCCAAAAGGCGTGAAGAATCTAGTGCTGTAGCTCTTATTTCTGAAATAGAACCCAAGAGCATAGAAGAAGCTTTATCTGATGAAAGCTGGATTGAAGCTATGCAAGAAGAACTCAAACAATTGAATATCAATGATGTCTGGGAATTATCTCCTAAACCTAAAGATAAATCTGTTGTTGGAGCAAAATGGGTTTTCAGAAACAAGATGGACAAAAAAGGAAAAATCTTGAGAAACAAAGCAAGACTCGTGGCCAAGGGTTACACGCAAGAAGAAGGGATCGATTATGACGAGACTTACGCACCTGTAGCAAGGTTAGAAGCAATTCGTTTATTACTTGCATTTACTTGTTACAAAAATTTCAGGTTATTCCAAATGGATGTCAAAAGTGCTTTTCTAAATGGATTCATCCATGAGGAAGTTTATGTGGAACAACCACCGGGTTTGAAGACCCAAAGAAACCGCACTCAAGTATTCGAGACTCAAAAAGGCCTTATATGGCTTGAAACAAGCACCTCGAGCTTGGTATGACAGCTGAGTAAGTTCTTAATTCAAAACAATTTCGTGAAAGGTAAAGTAGACACTACTCTATTTATCAAAAAGGAAAGCAAAAGTTTTATTCTAGTTCAAATATATGTTGATGATATCATATTCGGATCTCCTAATGAAAGTCTGTGCAAGAAATTTTCTAAGACTATGCAGGAAGAGTTTGAAATGAGCATGATGGGTGAGTTAACCTTCTTTCTTGGACTTCAAGTGAAACAACTAAAGGAATGAACTTTTATTCGTCAAGAAAAATATGCTAATGATCTTGTCAAAAAGTTTGGACCTGGACAATTGCAAAAAGATCGACATTCCAATGTCAAGTACCTTGAAGATAGACAAAGATGAAGAAGGAAAGAAAGTTGATCAAAAGCTATACGGGAGTATCATTGGCTCACTTCTTTATCTTACTGCTTCTAGACGACATTTTGTTTAGTGTTTGCATTTGTGCTAGATTTCAAGCAGATCCTAAAGAATCTCATTTAAGTGCTGCAAAGCGTATTCTCAAATACATTGCTTCAACTTCAAGCATCGGTCTATGGTATCCTAAAGAAGAAGACTTTACTCTTCTTGGATACTCAGACGCAGATTTAGCTGGTTGTAGAGTTGATAGAAAGAGCACCTCGGGTACCTGTCAACTACTTGGAGGCAGGACGGTGTCTTGGTTTTCAAGAAAACAGAGTACAGTAGCTCTCTACAGCAGAAGCAGAGTATGTAGCTCTTGGAAGTTGCTGTTCACAAATTATATGGATAAAGCAACAACTAAGAGACTTTGGAATTGAAGATTCATGTACTGAGATAAATTGCGACAACACCAGTGCTATCAATCTTACCAAAAATCCAATTCTCCACTCAAGAGCAAAGCATATAGAGATTCGACATCACTTCATCAGAGATCACGTTCAGAATGGAGATGTTTCAATTCAATATGTTGATACAAAGAATCAGCTGGCAGATATATTCACGAAGCCTCTAGAGAAAAATCAATTTGAATCGATTCGCTCCAGACTCAACATTTTAAGGTTTGAGGAGATCAAAGTCTAAAGACCCTCAAACTCAGAGATGCAAGACCTTAACTGTAAGTTAGTCTTGGTACGATCGTCAGACTGTAAGTTAGTCTCTCTCTCTCTCTCTCGAATTTTATCTTGAAAAGGTACGATTGCCAACCGTGTTTTATTGCTATCTTCAATCAACGTAATTATTGCATCGTTTCCTTTTTCGAAAAAGAAGTTATTTTTTTCAAATGAATATCTTCACGGAAAAAGGGGTAGTTATTTTTTTTAAAAGGCATCTTTTTACCTTCCTTTGTGACGGTTCGTTTACCTCTCCTTTTATTCGATAGTGCTCTGTTTGTTTCTCTTCGCTTTACTCTCAAAAACCCTAGAAAGCATCAATCCTCCATTCTCCATTTTTCACCCTTGTTTAATCCTTGAAAAGTTTTCATCTTTCTTGAGAAAGTCAAGCAAGGAATCTTCCAAAACCGAGAAGAATGTCGTCCTCGAGAAAGTCATCGAGAATCGCTAACAGGGACCACGAAGATTGAATGAGGGGCCTACGCACTTCGATCTTCAAGAAGAAGCTTCTCTGAATGTAAAGAACCGAGCCCACAACATTCTCGCAGCGTCATCCATCTAGTCCTCAAGGCGTTGATCATCAACAAGAGGAAGAAATCATTGAGGATGCAGATCCAATGTGTTAGGAGTTGAAAGAGGAAGATATCAGCCGATCAAGGTTTCCATCGCTCGGGCCACTCTGGAACTTGTGAAGGATAGGAGAACAGATGAGAAGATCACCTACCTAAGGATGAATGCATTCAATATCTTGCTTCACAAGATAGTGATCAATTGCCTCCGGCCAAAATCAACCTCGAAGACTGATGTTTCAAGTTCAGCGGCAAAATTGATGTATGCCATCCTCACTGGAAAAAGGTTTTCTCTTCCTCACACTGTCATGTTTCACATGTATAGAGCGATGATGAAGGACAGAGGTCAACCGCCTTATCCAAGCCTTGTGACAAAGTTGTTCGGACATCTCAATATTCAGCCTCCGCAAATATTTTGTGTTCGATCGTGCGATCATATGGTGGTAGGACTGAAGATGGTAACCAAAATGCGTCTGAAGGAACTGAACAAGGAGTTGGAGAAATTCAAGGAGAAGACTCCAGTCATATCTCATCAAACCTCTTCTTCAAAAAGAAAAGGAAAGGAGCCCTTGATTGCTTCAAAGCAGAAAAGAAGAGCTCTTATTGTGGACGAAGAAGAAGATGATGATCTTACCATTTCGGCAATAGCTTTGAAAAGGCTAAGTCGTTCCGTTCTGCACTCAACGAACAGCAAGAGACATTTAAGGAAGAGAAGGAGAAAGTCAAGAAGAAAGAAATGTTGAAGAAAAGGAGAAAGAAGATCAAGCAAGAGAAGAAGAAAGAAGAGAAGAAAGAAAAGAAGGAGAAGAAGAAGAAGAAAGAGAAGTTGGCGAAGCAGAGGAGGAAAAATCTGGAAATGAAAGAAGAGAAGAAGGAGAACCTGAGGAACAATCCTCTCCACCTGTAGGCATGAAAACAGGGGGAGATCAAGAGAAATGAGATAAGTCCTCACATCCTGACATGAGTGAAGGAGTCGCCGTTCTCCCTGCACCCGTGAGGATGTTTATGCCTCTCAATTTCCAGAAGAAGATCATGAAGTTTCAACGCCAAACCTGCGAGATTATTCAGACATGCCATCATCTCGTAACGTGCCGAAGCTAGTATGCATCGATAACACAGAGGATTTTCGCAGAATTCTCGATGTTCTCTTGGAGATGCGTGGTCAAATTTATGCCTTGGGATGCGAGGTTCAAAATTTGCAGAATGCTGGTCAAGTTTCTTCAGTGTCCTTACAAGATCAGATCCAAGCCCTATCTCTGCTCAAATTCAGGCCAATGCCAAGGGTGAGGAGATTGCTCAACTAAAGGAAGACTTGAAAAATTTGGAAGGGATGGTTCAGTCAATGAAAGATTTCCAGCTTGTTCGTGTTCCCAAGAAATCTTGACTTCATTCCATTTTCATCTCAACCCTTTCAATGCTGACAAAAAGGGGGAGAGATGCAAGAGATTTGAACAACAACTTTTACTTTTGAACAACTTATTTTTTTTGGTGTGTTTGTTTGATTTAGATTTAAACTTTGAGTGTTTCTGTCTGGATTTGAATTTGGATTATTGCTATTGACTGCTATTAATATCTTATGGATAGTTTATCATATTCGAGACTAACCTATTTTATGTGGTTACAGATTTTAGAGTTAGCCATTTATCTCTATAAGATATGCACATATGTTTGAGATATGTTTTGCGGTGTCAATGTTGTCCAAATCAGTGAAAGTTTTGTCACCATCAAAAAGGGGGAGATTGTTGGAGAAATCTTCTTGAAGTGTTTTGAAGTTGACAAAACGTTTCTTTCAGTCTAGTCCGAAGATTTTGCGACTCTTCTATTTAAAGTCCAAGACCTCCGAACAGCCAGACTCAAGACTCAAAGTCTATCCTCATTGATAGTCTCTAATCCGTTGAAGAATGGTTATCCGATCCTGGATGATTCGTTCGGGGATGACCTTATCAACTCGGAGAAGACCTCGTGGCTGGAGAAGACATAATGGAATCCTTGATTGATCGAGATTGACTCGATAATTGAAGATCCGATGATTGTCTGGATATTCTTGGAAGGTTTTACTTATGGAAACCGAGATCCTGATTGTATGGGCGAGCAGGATTGATGGGCTATCGACACGTTCCTTTAATAGCTTAATTAATCTTCTTGATTGATTCCGTCCAATGGGCAGATTGGAGGAATTCCTTTGGTAAGTGCCAACGGGTATGATGGCATGAAGGAGTATATAAAGAAGACGTATTAGTTGTTGAGTGAGTGCGCAATAGAAAAATTCCAAAGTCTAAAAGCTTCCTGTTGTTTAGACAAATTCTTTGAGCGAATCATTGTATTCAAAAGAAAGTCTATATTTGTAAGAGACCTTGAGGAGGTGTAGTAGAACATCTACTTTGTGGAATCAAGGAAGAGCTGTGGTGTAACTCCTCTTTTGTTCATAGTGGAATCCAGCCAATTGGCTGTCGTGCGGAAGAGTGGACGTAGGCTTAGAATAAGCCGAACCACTATAAACCTTGTGTTTAGTCTTCTCTTCCCTTGTCTCAGTCTTACTTTGATCGCTGATTGTCTCAATTATATTAACTGTCCAATATTGTGCGATTAACGAGAAAAACATTTATATACCTATTCACCCCCCCTCTAGGTGCTTATACTAGCTATATCAGGTATGCCCCACCGTCTCACCCATACTGTGTACGTGCATTGGGTGATCAAAAGGAACCTAGTATGGGAGGATCAAAAAGATGTATTACTCCTTAACCGTCACTATGTGACGCCCCACGGCTGTCACTATCCATCACCACCCGACCTCACAGTCCAAGCCAAAAAGTTACGACTGTGGAAATCCAAAAGCTTTTCCCCCAAACAAACTACGACATCCCCTAGCTACTACTTCTAGCCGTCGCCTCCCACATCGGTGCTGCTATTGTTAAGATACGGAATCGGCCCCACAAGTCGTTCACCCACCTGTACAAAGATCGAGACAAAGCGGTACGGTACATGGCCATCCAGAGAGCCTATGTCCACCAAAAGGGTAGGGGTATATCTTACAAATACCACTGAAGGAAAGGCTGGATCCGTAAAGTCATACAACTCGCCCTCAAAGTCTACAGGTGCACGATAATGAGAGATAGGAGACACGGGAATCAGAGGCATGGCTAAGGATCTATAAAAATAACAAGAGTGAGCTAACACTCAACAAGAGAAATAACTAGCTTATAAACCAATCGATGCATCTAAGACTTGATTCCTAGGACGCATCTAGCATCAAAACATCAAGGATACTAGAGTGAGCATAGCCACAATTCAAATGCAATATCCATAATCACATGCACAATGCCAGCATGCATTTGATGTACCGCAAGTTTCATTTCTCAATCTTATTATGTCATAGGGTTCACACCCATCTCATGGTTCAACTGGTTTGCTAGCCGGCTCGTGCAGATCACTTTTGGTTTGCTAGCCACACTTCTACAGTTTGTTAGCTGCAGGCATCTGTAACACCGGGTCATCTTGGTTGTTAACCAAGACATCCATCTTGACACCCAACCTGGCATCGCTGAGCTTATTGGTTTGCTAGCCAAGACTTTCAAGGTTTGTTAGCCTTGGGCATTCCTAAACCTGGGGCATCTTGATTATTAGCCAAGGCATCCATCTTGATACCCAACTAGGCATCGTTAAGGTTCTTGGTCTGCTAGCCAAGACTTCCAAGGTTTGCTAGCATTGGGCATCACATAACATTATACTTTCTCAAGCACTTCAGGCATGTCACATATATGCAATGACATGATATTCATATACCATGTAACTTATTTCATTCAGCACACTTTTCACATGAAATGATATCATGCCACACCAAGTAATTAGATGCTTCATTAATACACCCAAGCTATCCACAACCAGAATTTCTAGAATCCATACTCACAGAGGTAGCCCATATTTCACAAGCATTTGATATCGTATCAAAGCCAAACATACATCATTGGAAAGTCTAATGAGTGTGATTACTATCTCTAATAGACCAAAAATCAAGATTCAATCATCCTCAAGTATAAATTCGTGAATTTCTAACAATAGGTAAAACAAAACAATTTTAAACAATATTAGAAATCGAGACCATTACCTTCGTAAATGAATTCGAACAATAAAGAAAATTTAATATGTTATAGAAAAGACCCAAAAAAACATTTTTCAAGGGGGCATTAAGTCCAAATCATTTTGTATAAATAGCAATAAGTCGCTCAAATTACAGCAAAAACTGGTCTGCTGGATTAGAATGAATGATCCTCAAGAATTACCCATTCCACAACCCAAACCTTCTCACAACACTCTGAAATTTTTATATGCTTTAAACATGGATGTTCTTTACAACTTTTGTGAATATAACACGTCCAATTTCAACAGTAAAATTTTAGAAAAAAAAATCAAGACGACACCAAGGTCACAGTTTTTACTGCACTTGACAGGTTTAACACAGTAAGAAATTAGGCCTTCGTGCAAACTATTTCAACTTAGAAAAATCTGAAATTAAAGTATGTTGTAATCCAAGAAATTTTGCACAAATTTCATGAGAGAAGCTTCACTAGATTCAAAACACAAAAGCTCTATAAAATTGAAAAATAGTAAGGGTCCAGTAGTTTCAAGTCTGGAAATCAAAATCAATGTTCAAGAAACAACCCAAAACTTGGACCCACGAAATTTTGGTTTAAGTATAACAAAAAACCAGAAGCTATCATCCACATGCACCATCCATCTCCAATAAGATTTAGCAAAACCACTACAATCAACTAAACCCACAAATCTCACATGCAACCAAGAAAGACTGAACCACGACTCACAACAATGTAAAATCGAGGGTCTGCAAGATCAAGAGGAGTATAATCTAGCCACTTCACCTTGCCTCAATATCGCTTGGACCCAACTTCTTCTTCCTTGAGTATTAGCCGTGAGATCTAGGGAAGGAATGAAAGAAACACTAATAAAAAAGAGAGAGAGGAAACACGGCCGAGAGAGTGAGAGGTGAGGGAGATTTGAGAAATGAAAATGAGAGTGAGAGGTGAGGGAGATTTGAGAAATGAAAATGAGAGGGAGAGGGAGAGCGTCAGCTGAGAGAGAGAGAGAGAGAGAGAGAGAGAGAGAGAGAGAGAGAGAGAGAGAGAGAGAGAGAGAGAGAGGGACAAATAATGAGAGTTGATCTCTCATTATTAACTCAGAAGTGTGCTTGACAAGCTTTCATCCTTGCATGAAATCTTATTAGGTAGAGTGGGCAGGATGCAATGATTAAAAGCTAAGAAAAATCAACTTAATTGCATGCAAGATGGGTTTAGGGTGGCCGGCCATGGATGGAGTGCATATTAAAGTTCCCATTGTGTCCTATATGTATATATTAGGTACTTATAATATCCACAGAAGGTATAGGTTATAAGCCATCATCTCAAAAATTTCCTTAAGTGGCCAATAGGAATGTATTAACTAATTAAGTTCGATCATTAATACTAAAATAATCCTCTGTGACTTACTAATTAGTTAGGCAAATTTCAAGATGTCACAACTCTTCTCCCCCTTAAAAAATTTAGTCCTCAAAACTTATAATCCTACCCATTCCTTCAAAGAGGCATGGATAACGATCCTTAATGTCGTCCTCACTTTCCCATGTCACCTCTTCCATATCGTGATATTGCCACAATACTTTGACGAAAGGAATGACCTTATTCCTAAGAATTCGTTCGCTTCGATCAAATATTTGCATTGGTTCTCGACATACTTTGCTTTCTCATCCACTTCAATTGTGTCGAAGTCCAAAACATGTGTTGGGTCAAGCTGATACTTTCTTAACATCGACACGTGAAAAATGTTATGAATATTAGACAACTTTGGTGGTAAGGCCAATCGATATGCCAAATCCCCTATCCTTTCGAGAATCTAAAATGGTCCAATGAATCTTGGGCTCAATTTTCCTTTCTTTCCAAATCTCGATATACCTTTCATTGGCAATACCTTCAAGAACACATGATCTCCCACGTTAAACTTTAAAGGTCTCCAACATTTATTAACATAACTTTTATGTCCGCTTTGAGCAATCCTGATTCAATCTCGAAATACTTTACTGTGTCTGATGAAATTTGTACCAATTCTAGTCCTATTAAACTTTGTTCTCCTACTTCATTCCAACAAATAGTAGTTCTACGGGCTCTTCTATATAATGCTTTAAATGGAGCCATACCAGTGCTTTGCTGAAAGTTATTGTTGTATGCAAACTCTACTAGAGGTAACTTTTTATCCAAATTACCTTTGAAATCAATAATACATGCCCTAAGCATATCCATTAACACATGAATAACTTTTTCTGATTGTCCATTGGTTTGTGAGGGAAAAGAATACCTAGAGTACTAAAACTTGGCACATGAGGATACTTAAGTGTCAAAAGTTACGAAAGTTACACGTAAGTGCCATTTTTTTGAAAAATGGGACATCTGAGTGTCAAGGTCGACAACCTTGGCTAGAAAAACTACGTGGTAATTTTTTTATTAATATAGCTTGCCTACATGACTTACCGGAGAGTTGAGTCAGTAAAGAAGAGGCAAAACAACGTCATTTAGCCTCTTACATGGATTTTAATATAACTATTAATTAATTTAAATTTAAAACTAAATTTAAAAAAGGGGAGGAGGAGTTGCATAATAGCGAGGGCTATGTAAGTCTTCGCCACGACCACCCCACCATCACCGGGAAGGGCTGGTGATGGTGGGGAGAGGGTCAGCCGTGGTCGCCGAGCATTAGCTAAGGGCTAGCGACCCTAGTCAATCGATGGTGAGGGCTTGTAAGCCCTCGCCTAGATCTGGGGTGAGGGCTGCAGCTTTCCCAAAATCCAATGAGGGTCACGGGTCCTTATCTAGCTGAGCCAAGAGTTGCCACTGGCAGCGGGGTTGCGCCAGTCGGCGGCAACCCTTCGGTTAGCTAAGGTCGCTAGGCCCTGGCCGACCCTCCTCCCCTAGTTGCTGGCCCTTCCCAATGACGGTGGGGCAGCTACGACAAGGGCTTACACAACTCTCGCCCTTTTGCAACTCCTTTCCCTTTTTTTTTTTTAAAAAAAAAATTATTATTAATAGTTTTAAATTTAATTTAATTAATAGTTATATTAAATTCAAATCTGAGACAAAACGACGTAGTTTTTTTACTTATGTAGCCATATCTTTGTGCAAAACGATGTCATTTTGCACTTGTCTTGTCAAAAAAAACACCATGTTAGCATTTTAGCTAGATTTTATCGCCGTTAATACTTAACTGATCTATTTTGCTATGATTTTAACACTTAAGTATATCTTTTCAAACCTTTGATACTCAAGTGCCCCCGGTTGCCAAGTTTTGGCACTCCGGTATCTTTTTCCCCTATGGATGAAAATCAGTGTTGTACTGGAGTTTAATTCCTAAAGTAACTTAGAGACTCTGCCAAAGCTCAAAGTGAACCTCTAGTCTCGATCCGAAGTTAAAGTCATAGGAACTCCATGTAATCGTACAATTTGCCTTACATACAATTTTGCGTACCTCTCAAGTGAGCATTCTATTTGTACAGCTAGGAAATGGGTAAACTCAGTTAAACGATCTACTATCGCCTAGATAGAATTGTGACCACTTGATGTCCTCAGCAATCCTCGTACAAAATCCATCATGTTTCGCTTTCACTTGTCGGCATGTTAGACATTGTGAGATGTGCTTAGTAATGTTGGTGAAGATTTTTGTACATCTTCATTCCTCCGGGATGAATACTATAATTACTTCTATGTGCTTCTACTAAAATTTCCCTCTTTAATTCCTTATTGTCAGGTATGCATAGATGTCCATGAAATCTTGCGATCCCATCATCCGCTACTTGGAAATCCAACTTCTTTCCCCCTAACATCCCTTCATGGATTTTCGCAATTTTGGTATCAGTTTGCTATAGTGCTTTAATCTTTTGTATAATCTCTAGCTTGATCCTAAGTGCAGCCATCACACTCTTAAGATTATCTACATAAACCTTAAATTTGGAATTCATAATCTCCTTGTGACATCCTGAAATTTCGACCCCGTCTCAATAAAATGAAATGGACTTTTCACCAACATGCCTATGGTCCTTTTTCTTTGAGCTGATCACTCACGAGTTAACTAACCTATCAGGTGAAGTTGTTAAGGGATATAAGCACGCTAAAATCTCTAAAAGCTACACTATAGGTTAGATTGGGCAAAAATCGTGTCCGGTCGATTTTAACCATGAAATTGAACTCGGTTTCGAGAATCGAACGTTCGAGGGTGTCATGATTTATTTTTAGGACCTCGTATCATCTTTTGAAAAATTTCGGCAAAAAATCAAAGTTTGGCGATTTTAAACCGGGAAATTCGGAGGGCCATTTTTGTGTGCTTTTTTTGCCTTCGAGTTGGATCATTTGACGAGGGAAATTGTAGAATTTAGTGTAGGCTTCCTCCTCAACATTTTGGCCATTGAATTGAGGTTAATTGGAGTGAATTTGATGTGAATTTGAGTTGAATTGGGAGGGAAAGACTTGAAATTCGTAGGCCATGGGGGCTGCAACATTTGGAGCATCAATCCTTGGCTTGTTGGAGAAGATTGGGAGGGGAAATGGCTGTGGATCAAGGCTGAAGACTTTGGGGGCTTCTACTTGAGTGTTTTAGATCTTTTGGCTTGACTTTAGAGCCTTCTTATCCCCCCTTCCAACTGCAGCAACTTCATCTTCTTCTTCCTCCTTGTTTCAACCTCCATTTCCTTGCTGCAACCTCCTTTGAACCAGCACTCTCCCCCTCCCTTGCTGCTGCCTTCTTCTTCTTCTTCTTCCTTGATTCTCTTCCATTCTTGTGCTGTAACAGAGCTAGCAAAACAGCCACTAGCCCCTCACCGAAACCGCAAGCCCCGCCAGGCCTCACGCACGTCCACCCGTCGCCAACCCTCCATCCGCCTCCCTCTCGCGTGGCCAGCTCTGCCTCAGTAAACTCGTCATTTCCGAACAACCGCCGACCCGCCAACAGCTCTGTCATCCACCTAGCTCACTCCTCAACCGCCGAGACCAGCCCCGAACAGAGGCTAGCAGCTCCAGAACAACCAGCTCAAGCAGAGGCTAGCGAGGTGTTTTTCAACCCCTTCCGGTTCTCCCTTGGAGCCGCCATAGACACAGGTCTTGATCGCCTTTGTGCAACCGTCACTGTGGACCCGTCAGCTCGCTAATCCGGTGAGTTAACTTCCCAATCATTGATTAGGTTGTTAATTACACTTACGGGGTTAGATTAGTGCTAATTAGCTTAGTTAAATTAGTACTAAGTGAGATTAGTCCTAAGATAGATTAATTCTAATCTAATTTGGTTATATTAGTCTTTAGATGGATTAGTGCTAATCTAGTTGGTGAGATTAGCACTAATGAGGATGGATTAGTCCAATTCAGTGGATTTTCCTTAGACCTGGATTCTGGACCCTCGCCGTTTGCTATTTTTGTGGATCGAAACGTGCTAAGATTTTGAGGTTGATTCCTTCTTGAAAAATGTTTTAGAAATCCTCAGCTATGACATATATTTTATTCAAGATTTTAGGGATTTAAAAAGAAGGATATTTCAACTCCGTCATTTGAAAACTAAACCTCTATTTTTGCTAGAACTGGTGACCTTTTGAGATTCACTGGATTTTTATTAACTCTTAGGGTTCTAATTTTGAAAGGGGTTCTTCATGAAAGTTTTTTCACATATTTTAGTTTAATATAGTCAAATTTCAGATCAAATAGACATGTTTTGGACCTCGAACCAAACTGATTTTGGTAAAACAGACTTTCTGGAAACGGACCCAGTTTTTGTACTGGATTGAGCGATTTACTGGGCTTAATATAGAAAGATCTGGGTTAAGTTGTCCTCATGAAAAATGTTCATTTATTTGTCTTTTACAACATATTCAAATTTGAGAATTTTCCGAACTCGTTTGATTAGATTTCTAGATTTAAACTTGGAGACATGCGAGGGGACCGTTTCTACTGGTTATGGCCGGTTATGGCTTTGTGGTGTTCTTTAATGCTATGCTTGTTGGAAAATGCGTATTTGGTGATGTGATTGAATTATGGCATGCTTAGAACTTATGCGTGATGATATGTGATTGTCTGATCATGTGATGACTATTGAAAGATATGTGCGTGTGGTCACTAAGTGAAAACCGTCCTGAGGCGTTTACGCGGGACGGAGCTTCTATGTGGGGTATGCTAGATGATGCCGTTTGCGAATAGATTTCGGAACGAAGCTCCTGTGTGGGGTACCGTGACCATTGGGTCGTAAATAATTGGAACACGCTTGAGAGTGAATATCAGATGTGGATTGAACCACCGATATGAGTTATCCGCACCTGATTATAGGACGAAATTGTGTACCATGGAATATGACATGTCATAACGATTTGGCCATATAATCGGGACTTCTGTGAATATTCGATGAGTGTTATGAAGTGTTCCAATTGCTGATTACGCATGATGCATTTATGAGTGCATATAAGATGTACTAATGTGCAGGGATGTGCCCAAGCGAGGTAAGTTTTGGATGGTGCATGTTTAGGACGCCTCTGAGTGAATTCTCATCCTAGTCGGGGTTTAGGGTGTTGACTCGCTAAGATTTATTCTTATGCCGTCGTGGTTTACAATTTTTTAGGTCCTTAGTCAAAGATACCGGAGGGTCTCGTGGAGGATCCCGAGCCAGAATCAAAAGGATCCAGAGTATAGGTTATCCGGTAGTTCTTTTGGGACAGACCTTTAGTGTACAGACTTGTAGGACTGACTTGGCTTGTATATAAAGTGTGTTTTGTGAAAATGGATTATCCTGCTTTTCTATCTCATGTTTGTTGTTGTCTGGGTATATGTTTAAATTTCGCTTCCACATGTGCATAAAAAGCAAGGGTCAGCGACGGGTCTTGGGAACGTCGCAATTTAGTCGACCGCTGAGGGATGTGCACATGCCCGGGGTTCTGGGCATGACACTCCTCTAGTAGATTCCATTCTCTAACCAACATATTTGCCACCACCATCGCTAATTTCCAACTGAGAGCATCCGCCACCTTATTTGCTTTTTTCGGATGATACAGAATTTCATAGTCGTAATCCTTCAATAATTCTATCCACTATCTTTGCCTCATGTTCAACTCCTTTTGAGAAAACAAATATTTCAAACTTTCATGATTCGTATAGATTTCAAACTTTTCCCCATATAAATAATGTTTCCAAATTTTCAATTCAAAGATGATTGCCGCAAGTTCCAAATTATGTGTCGGATAATTCAACTCATACGGCTTTAATTGCCTTGAGGCATAAGTAATGACCTTCCCATGTTGCACAAAAAACAATTAAGTCCTTTGTGGGAAGTATCACTATACATTATATATTCTCCAAATCTTGATGGTATCGTTAGAATCAATGCCATAGTCAATTTCCTTTTGAGTTCTTTGAAACTATGCTTACATTCAGTCCATTCAAATTTCGTATTTTTCCTTATCAATTTCTTTAATGGACCAACAAGACGTGAGAATCCTTCCATAAATCTCCGATATTACCTTGCAAGTCCTAAGAAACTTTGAATTTCTATTATCGTCATTGGTCTTGGCCAATTGATTAATGCTTTAACTTTAGTTGGGTCCACCGATATCCCTTCACCCATTACTACATGACCCAAAGATATCACTTGATCCAACCAAAATCCACACTTATTAAACTTAACATACAACTTATGCTCTCTGAGGGTTTGAAGCACAATCTTTAAGTTTTGTTCATGCTCTTCTGGTCCTTATGAGAATACTAGGATATTATCAATAAAGATTATTACAAATTGATACAATAATGGTTTGAACACCATATTCATCAAATCCATAAATGCTGTGGGTGCATTTGTCAAAGCAAATTGCATAACCAGAGACTCATAACGTCCATATCAAGTCCAAAAACCTGCCTTAGGAATATTTTTCTTCTTAATCCGTAGCTAATGTACCTAGACCTTAAATCAATTTTTGAATACACCAGCGCCCCCTACAATTGATCAAATAAATCATCGGTCGTAGGAAACGGATGCTTATTCTTAACCGTAACTTGGTTCAATTGCCTATACTCTATATATAAACGTAATGACCCATCCTTTTTCTTCACAAACAACATCAATGCACCCCAAGGTGAAGCACTTGGTTTAATAAATCCTTTATTGAGCAATTCCTACAATTGCACCTTTAATTTTGTTAAAGCCATCCTATATGGGGCTTTCGATATAGGTTCAGTTCCAAGAGCTACCTTAATCTCATGCTCCAGTGGTAGCCCTAGCAATTCCTCAGGAAATACATAAGAGAACTCTTGAACTATAGAAATCTCCTCAAACTTTACTCCATTCCTATTCTGATCACTCGTCACCACTAGGTATCCTTGACAACCATCATTAAGAAACTGATGTGCTTCAAGTGCGGAATTAAGTATCACAGAAAGATTCAATCCATTTCCAAAGAATTCAAAACTAGGTTGCTTACAAAGCCAATCCATCCCTATAACAACATCAAAGTCATACATAGCTCACCACCAAGTCTACCATCTGACTGCATCCTCCTATAGTGATCTTACAATCCAAACAAATCAAGGTAGATAGAACAACATTCTTTAGAGGTTTAGAGATACTCAGGGGCAACTCAAGCAACTTAGGTTTTAATCCATATATTTGCAGAAATTCTGCAAACATAAAAGAATGCGTAGCACTCGTATCAAACTGTAACGACCCCAACTCCATCTTTAGGGTCTTGAGCAGTAGGGGTTATTTTCGCGACATCCCAGGCTTGTCACCGTCCCAATTCTTTTTATCTTATTATTATGCATATATGGAAACATGAACAAACAAACTCCCCAGACAAATAATAACTGGAAGATTGGGACATACATCACATAGTATACACTACTTTATATTACAATGGTACATTTACAAGCCCTTTCCCTACAGGCTCTCTTTCCTTTTTACATTATACTCCAAGTATCCACATATGCCAAGGGAATTCTTATCTTCTCTAGCGTGACTGTAGCTTCCAAAACTCACATGAGATTTCTATGCCTACAAGTCTGATAAATAAGGAAGTGAGTGGAGAAGCTCAGTAAGTAAAACTCATAATTCTCTATTAGAAGGACATCTCATCTTCAAATTTAGCAGGTACAGCACTCGCAATACAATGTCGATGGCGATTAATAGCAAGCCCATTGCTATCTTTTGACTATCTACATGTGATCCACTTTCAACTTACCAAATAAGCTATTTCACCAAACAAGCTTATCAAACAGCACACAGTAGCATGTACAATAAGTTCATTAACTATATCAAATGGTTCATTCCATACTTTCAGAGGCTTCTAGTTTCGGGCTAAACATATGGGCTTAGGCTAGGCATCTCATACTTTCAGGGACTTTTCATACTTTTAGGGGCTTCCTGGTTCAATCAAGGCATCCGGTCATCAAGATAGGCATCTCATACTTTCAAAGGCTTTCGAGCTCGACCAGGGCATCTCAACTCGACCAAGGTTTCTTGAGGCTAGCTTCTTGAGACTTCCAGGTTCAAAATGTAGGCATCATGGCTCAACCAAGGCATCATGTTCCATGAACGAGGCATTCCGCCCCCAACGCTATGTGGCGACAAGCGCTTTTTCTCTTTAAGTGCACATATAAGTGCATCACATAAGTCAGTTCTTATCTTTTCTTCTTAGCCGACTCATACATGGCCTGAACGCGTGCTCATTCATAAGTGTGTACCATGAATCCTAGCGTTGCACTGTACAACATGTCGGGAAAGATCCTTGATCCGTGACTTGAGCCAAACACTTAGCTTCAATCTCCACACCAGACAAGGCTCGAAAACAGCACTCCTCAATGCTAGTTTAAGACCTCGAGTCTTGGGTAATCCTCGCTTCGTGAGGATCCTAAGCTCGTTGGACCTCAACTTCATTATGGGCATGAATGACTCAAGCACACATTCAAGCACAAGCATGAGTAAAACTATACAAAGGATCCAACATCCTATCCACGACTTGAGGGGTGAGCACTTAGCTAGACTCAACAATGGAGTCTATTGCCCTGGAGGAGCAATAGGGATCTTACTTACTTGAATGAACCTCGAGAAAGAAAGGATGAGCAACTTGGTGAGGGGTGGCGGTGCAAGGCCAAGAGAAAGAGAACAATGGCTTGTAAAGGCAAGAGAGGAGAAGATGGCTCGAGGTGAGAATGAATGTGATGGTTCCCCTATTTATAGGTTCAAACCTCATCATTACCTTTCCAAGTGGTCCAATGAACATCCTTGGAGTGGCAAGCCTAGAATGAGGAGGTGTTTAGTCTATTGGAAGAGGTGGCACGTCTAAGGCCCTAGGAGAACACTTGCCATCTTCTTGTTAGACCACCTATTCCATGCCATTGTGACTTAACCTACTTGTTCTCTAAGGTGAATCCAAGTGTAATGATGGACAAATCTCTATAAGGACACCTAAGCTAGTGACTAAGCTTCTTACATTTAATGCTTAGATTTTATGTAATCATTAGGCTAGATATTCCTCACATGTCATTAACAAAACTTAATCCCCAAGTTGTCTCTCTCTCTAGAATCTTCCATAGGGCACCTAAGCTTTTGAGTCACTATTGTCATCATTATTTGGCCAACTTGCTCTACAAGCAAGATCTTAGGTGTAATGAAGACTAAATCTTTAGAGGCCCCCTAAGCCTATGACTCAACATCTTCATTAATGGTTTAGCTTTGGGCAATCATGAGGTTTAGATATTTACCACATGCCTAAATTCAAGAACTTGCTCCCTAAACATTCTAGAATCTTCTATTATGTCTTTTCTTGATTGGTCCACATAAGTACTTCATTCATTATTGAAGAAAAAGGCATCATAAATAGGTGGCACTCTAAAAAGGATAAGGTGGTGAGGGCTTTATCATAAATAGGTGGCACTCTAAGAAGGATACGGTGGCGAGGGCTTTTTGTGTACAACCTCTATTGACCATTCCGACACACCCAAGGTTCATTGTCATAACTTGAACCTTTATGGCCGCGCGACAACTTGCACCCATCAAACCTTTGCTTATCCCTTGGTCATTCGATTGCGACGTCCCAGGAGGCATTGCTAACTTTATTCGTGATAACATTAAAACACACAAGCCAAAACATAAACAAATCTCCAACCATCAATCAATAGGAATAGTTAAAACATATATATATATAAAGCTTCATGAGTCATCATCTCATACCCTGTGAGTTCAAAGATTAAACAACCAGCTTCACATATCTGACACGTCTAACTGTTTCGCCACGACCTTCTACAAAAAGGCCCAGGGTTATACCTATGCCTTTACTACTACGAGGATGGTCCAAAAAGTTCTAACAACCCCACTACTACCTAAGCTCCTATGGACTCTGGGATCCATGGCTCCGACTCGACAATCAAATCGGGGTCTAGCTCGAGGTCAGAGACCTCCCCATCGGGAATGTCCCCCTCCTTGGCATCCCAGTTGATGCCTCCCCTAGAGCCTCCGACACCCAGCAAACTGTTGAAGCCACGAATGGGACCATGGCTCTCGCCGCCCAGCCAAAAGTACCAGGCCACGAATCGGTGTGGCACAAGGTTAGGCAAACCCTAATTGACCAAATGGTCATGACATAATGCGTATAGTGCGTGTTGGCCCCTCCCGCGAATAGGTACTCCATCACCCCTTGACTGTGCTCAACAAGGAGGCCAAAATAAATATGTCGAAATGGCTCAACCATTCTTAGGGCCTGTAAACATTTCAACAAATAAATATGAGATAAACTCAATGAATAAACTTCCTAGACTTCGCGTAGGGAAGTCGTTCACCTCGGAAGTGCCCTAAACGTGCAATTATCTATCGATGGAAAAATATGGCAACTCTCTTCTTGTTTTTCTCTCACTATCCTCATAACAAAAAATCTATTAATCAAAGCCATCAGTATAGATGCATGGGCAATTCCATAACATATATTTCATGTTCTCGAGCCAAACATACGAATACGCATTATGGTTCAAATCATGCGCTCATGCATTTTACACATGCGGCATCTCGAGAATCGCATGACATCTCATACTACCATGCAACCCTTGAGACCATGCTTTCAGATTATTACGGCCGCTTAGGGCCCAAGGCTAACCCAAAGGTTCGCAATCATCCTGTGACATCCTGAATTTCGACCCCGTCTCAATAAAATGAAATGGACTTTTCACCGACGCACCTATGGTCCTTTTTTTATAAGCTAATTACTCACGAGTTAACTAACCTATTAGGTGAAGCCATTAAGAGATATAGCCGAGGTAAAATCCCTAAAAGCTACCCGGTAGGTTAGATTGGACTAAAATTGCGTCCGGTCAATTTTAACCACGAAATTGAATTCGGTTTCAAGAATCGAACGTTCGAGCGTGTCACAATTTATTTCTAGGATCTCGTCTCATCTTTTGAAGAAATTTTGTCGAGCCGGGAATTTTTACGGAAAATCGAAATTTGGCAAATTAAATTCAAGAAATCTCGGAGGGGCATTTTTAAGTGGATTTTGGCCTTCAAAGTGAGTTGGTTTGTGAGGGAAATTATGGAAATTTGGTTAGGCACCTTAGTTGGTATTTTTCGGAGGCCAATTTGGTTTATTTGGTGAGAATTTGGAAGGGGAATGGGTGCAAATTCGTATGAACGGCGGGGAGGTATTTTTGGCCTTCTAATTGGATGGTTTTGTGAAGATTGAAGGGAAATTGGATTTGGCTGCTGCCATGGCATGTGGGACCATTGAATTGAAGTTGTTTGATGTGGAATGGAGGTGAATGGGTGCAAAATTCGTAGGGCTGAGAGGCTGGTTGCATTTAGACTTCAATTTGGCGTGATTTGTGTAAGATTTGAAGGAAATTTGGCTTGTGGAGGAAGCTTGGACAGCTTGGCTGAAGACTTTGGTACCAAAGGCACTCAAGTGCCTTGATCTTTTGCTTGGTTGGTGATTGGCCACAAGGTGGACTTCTTGACCTCTTGTCCCCCCTTGTTCCCCCTCTCTCTTCCCTCTCTCCTCCCACTTTCTCCATTTGTGCGTGAGCCTCACCAGCAGAAGCAACTGCAGCTCCTTCTTCTTCCTTTCTTCTTCTTCTTCATCCACTTCTCCTCCACTTTCTTGCTGCAAGTCCCCATAACTAAAACCAACTTGCACCGGCCAAAGTCAACCGCCAAACACAGCCACCGAGCTTGCGCTAGCCCCAACTCCAGCCTGTCCCAAGCCCACGTCCACCTCACGCCGTCCCACTGTCCGCCGTCCCAACGTCACCACCAACAACTGCACTCGGCCGTGTCCAACCCCCAGCTCTCCAGCTGCCGAGACCAGCTCAGCCTAAGCAAGAACAGACCAAACCAGCAGTTTCAAAGCCTATTTTCCAGCAACAACCGTGAGCCGTGTTGGGCCTTTTTCATCGCCTTCCGGGCCTCCCTTAGAGCCACCATAGACACAGGATCTCATCGACGTCGCCGTGAACACGTTTGCTCGTTAATCCGGTGAGTTAACTCCCTAATCGTTGATTAGGTTGTTAATTGCACTTAGGGGTTAGATTAGTGTTAATTAGCTTAGTTAAATTAGTACTAAGTGAGATTAATCCTAAGATGGATTAGTGCTAATCTAATTGGTGAGATTGGCACTAATGAGAATGGATTAGTTCAATTCAGTGGATTTTCCTCAGATCTGGTTTTTGGACCCTCACCATTTGCCATTTTTGTGGATCGAAATGTGTTAAGATTTTGAGATTTATTTCTTCTTGAAAAATGTTTTAGACATCATCAGCTATGACATATATTTTATTTAAGATTTTATAGATTTAAAAAGAAGGATATTTCAACTCCGTCATTGAAAATCGAACCTCTATTTTTGTTGGAACTGGTGACCTTTTGGGATTCACTGGATTTTTATCAACTCTTAGTGTTCGAATTTTAAAAGGGTTCCTTCACAAAAGTTGTTTTTTACATCTTTTAGTTTAACATAGTCAAATTTAAGATCAAATGGACAAAGTGTGGACCTCTAACTAAACTAATTTTGGAAAACATATTTTTTGGAAACAAACCCAGTTTTTGTACTGGATTGAGCGATTTACTGGGCTTAATCTAGAAGAATCTGGGTTAAAGTTTCTTTATTAAAAATGTTCTTTTATATGTCATTTACAATATATTAAAATTTGGAAATTTTCTAAACTCGTTTGGTTAGGTTTCTGGATTTAAACTTGGAGATGCACGAGCGGACTGTTTCTGCCGGTTATGACGGTAGTAGTTTGTGATTGTTCTTGATGCTTTGTTTGCTAGAAATTGCATATTTGGTGATGTGGTTGACCTGTGATATGCTTGGAACTTGGGCGTGATGAGTTGTGAATGGTTGTACTATGGTGATTGTTTGTGGTCATGGCAATAGATGACTATTGAAAGATGAGGTGATGTGTTGAGGCAATCACATGTGTTGTGTTGAGGAAATTGAATGAGTTGTGAGCAAGTAAAGGGCTAAATGCTACATGGTGACTTGAGTCACATGTGAGCCACCTCTCGAACCTTGTACTGTTGCTTATTGTAGTCAAGAGCTAAGTGCTACATGGTGAACTGAGTCACATGGGAGCCACCTCTAGAGCTTTGCATTACTGTCTTGCATAGTTAAGGGCTAAGTGCTACACGATAGTGGAATTTCGTGGGAGCCACCTCTAGAACCTTGTACTGTTGCTATATGTGGAAAAAGGACTAACTGCTATACAACAAACAAACTTGCTTATTGTGGTCAGGGACTAAGTGCTACACGACAGCATGACTTCATGGAAGCCACCTCTAGAACCTTGTACTATTGCTGATGGTGGTCAATGACTAAGTGCCACACAATAACGGAACTTTGTGGGGGTCACCTCTAGAACCTTGAGTTTGAGTTTTGAGTTGGGATACGGAGTTAGAATATTGAGTTTGGATATTGAGAGCGAATACCGGGTGTGAATTGAACCACCGATATGAGTTATCCGCGCCTAATAATGGGACGAAATTATGTGGTACGGAATGGGACGTGTCATAACAATTTTGCCCTATAATTGGGACTTCTGTGAATATTCAATGAGTGTTATGAAGTGTTCCAAATGCTGATTACGCATGCTGCGTTTATGAGTGCATATAAGATGTACTAATGTGCAGGGATGTGCCCAAGTGAGGTAAGTTTTGGATGGTACATGTTTAGGACGCCTTTGAGTGAATTCTCGCCCTAGTAAGGGCTTAGGGTTTAACTCGCTGAGATTTTTATCTCACCCCATCGTGGGTTACCATTTTCAGGGCCGTAGCGTAGAGGATCTAGAGCCCGAGGCTGGAGGGTCCAGAGTGTAGACGGCCTAGTGGTTTCTTTTTTAGTCAGACCTTTGTGTATGAACCTGTAGGTTTAACTCGGTTTTTTTTTTTTTTTTTTGGTAAAAGGTAATACATATAATGAGAAAATGCCAAAAGTACAAAAGATCACGGCACCAAAAACTTGCACTCAAGATGAACAATCATAATGAGTGGAAGGATGCCATGATGTAAAACACAAGGCAGCGTCCAAAAGAAGGCAAACAACAACAAAAAAGGCACGGCATGAACAACCGGCAAAGAAGCAGACACCTCAGCAAAGGAGGAGAGAGACGTCAGCTCCAGAGCACCAGTAGTTCCATGAAGCGACGGCCGAAACTAGGGTCGATTATAGGTCCCCCGAAAAGATACTAGCATCGATGCCCTAACTCCTCCGCAACCTTTTGTTTCTGAAGCTATCCTCAACATTTCTGAAGATGCTAGCTCTATCCCTAACCACCTTTAAAAGATGGTTCTTCATAGCCGGGACGGTAAGGGCTTGTTCTCTGAATAGGATGCTATTCATATTTTTCCAAATAATGTGACAAAGAGCCCCAAAGGAAAAGCAAGCAATGTATTTAACGAAGTCCTTACCCTTTAAGAAAAAGGTGGCCCAACGGAGATTCCCTCCCCAAGACCTATTCCGCCAAGGAAAATTGCATCTCGCCGCCTAAAAGAAAACAACACCAGTCGTGACAGAGTAATAGAAAAACAAATGATCTAAGGAATCAGGCAACCCATTGCAAAACGCGTAGGATCCCCTCTCTATTCTACCATGAGATAATAACAGAGATTGTGTGGGCAATCTGCGCTTGGCCATTAGCCAAAGGTTAAGTTGATACCTTGGCGTGATTGCATTATCCCAGATGAAATCATGCCAAAAGATGATGTTCCGTTTGCATATGATGGTTTCCCAAGCAATTGCTACCGTGAACCGGCCTGACGAGTTTTCCCTCCAGCAACAGCAATCCGCTACCTGAGTAGGGGTCGGAAGAGGATAATCCCACGACTCAAGGATTGTTTTGAGAGCTTGGCCAGCATTAGATAAAAGATCTGCAACTAAGGCATGTCTAGATAATCCTGAGCTGTAGATAAGCGAGTCTAAGAAGATTAAATTCAACGGTCCCCTAGGGTGCCAGTTGTCGAATCAAAGAGAGACCGAGTGGCCATCCCCAATCCTCCAGAAGAAGGTGTTCCAGAATTCGCTCTTGAGACTTAGAAGCTTCTTCCAAGCCCAAGAACAAAAGGTTGGCTTCTTAGCAACCCAAAAGTTCATGTCCTTTGAAAACATGGAATGAACCCACTTGCACCACAAAGCCTCTTTATCTGAGAACAAGAGCCATATATGTTTCAACATGGCAACCTTGTTGCAATCTTTAAGCCTCCTGATACCAAGCCCTCCTTCCTTCTTTGGAAGGCACACATCCTCCCAAGCAACCTTGGCACCCCCTCTACCTAACTCCGGACCTTTCCAAATGAATTGTCTGAGGATTTTCTCAATCCGATCTAGAACAGCTATAAGTAAAGCAAAAACACTCGCCCAATAGGCTTGGATAGCTTGAAGAACTAACCTAATGAGCTGCAAACGGCCAGCCAGAGAAAGGAAGCGATGAGTCCAAGATTGAATCCTCACCGTGATGCGGTTAACGAGAGTGCAACAGTCAGCCTTAGTGAGCCTCGTGGTAATGACAGGAACCCCCAGATAGCAAACCAGCAAGCTTCCTTCGTGAAAACCCAACTCAGAGATAATCTGGTTCCTTAAGGACGGCATACCTCCAACAAGGAATATTTCACTCTTATTTGGATTTGGGAATAAGCCACTCCAAGTAGAGAAGGTTTGAAGGCCTTCTTTAAGGAGAGCTATAGTGGGCAAATCTGCCTCCGAAAACAAGAAAACGTCATCCGCAAAGAAAAGATGCGAAAGGCTCGTGGGCTTGCATCTCCAGAAGAACTTAAACTCTGGCTTCGAAGAGCATCTGAATAAGATCCCTGATAGGACTTCCATCACTAAAGTAAATAAATAGGGAGAGATAGGATCACCTTAACGAAGGCCATGACCACTCGCAGAGAATCCATGAAGCTCCCCATTTAATGCAATCGAAAACTTAGGAGTGCGAACACACGTCATAATCAGCCAAGTTATAAACTCGAGGAAACCAAAAGCCAAGAGGACTCCCTCAAGGAAACCCCAATTGACCATGTCATAATCTTTTCTAAAGTCCACCTTGATCGCACACTTAGGCAAGTATAGTCGAAGATGGAAGCCGAAAAAGAGCTCATGTACTAGCAAGATATTATCTTTGATCCTCCTGCCCTTCACAAACGTGTTCTGAAAAGGGCTAATGACGTCCTTCAAGACAGCTGCTACCCGGTTGGCCAACACTTTAGTAATACACTTGTAGATAGTGTTGCAACAGGCAATGGGCCTAAAATCCTCAACGGAAGACTCATTCAGCACTTTCGGCACCAACACCAAAATGGTGTTATTGATCTCCCTCAGGAGCCTCCTGATGGAGAAGAAGTCCATCACTGCTGTAGTAACCAGGTGCCCAACCGTTTCCCAGTTTTCTTTAAAGAATTTGACCGTGAAGCCATCCGGTCCCGGTGCCTTACCCCTAGCTAGAGAGAATAAAGTATCCCGGATCTCTAACTTCGTAACCGGATGAGCTAGAAAACTAACCTAATCAACCGAGAGAGGATGATGGATGACTTCGCGGATCTCCTCAACCAAAGGCCTATTCAGCTGAGCTTGTGACGCCAGGAGGTCTTGGAAGTATTGAAGAAAGCGTTGCTGGACCCGCTGCGGATCGAAGACAAGGTTCCCCTCCAAATCCTGGATAGAAGGGACTCTATTCCTCAATTGTCTCTTTTTGACATACTAATGGAAGAACTTACTGTTGCGGTCTCCCTCTTTTTGACATACTGATGGAAGAACTCAGTTTGTTTATAAAGTGTGTTTTGAGAAAAATTGGTTGTCCTGCTTTTCTATCCCATGTGTTTGATTGTTTTCTGGGGTTATGAGTTCGCTTCCGTATGTGCATAAAACAAAAGGGTCGGCGACGAGTCCTAGGACGTCGCAATTTAGTCGACCATCGAGGGATGTGCGCGTGCTCGGGGTTCGAGGCGTGACACATCCAACATAACCGAGTATCGTCTCACCCCCATCAAGTACGGCATCTTGTTGACTTGGGAGCATTCTTGTAAGAAGCTTCGTTCCGAAATCCATCCATGAACGGCATCCCATTGACTTGGGGACATCCGAACTTAATCAGGTATCGTCCCGCGTAAAATGCCTCAGGACGGGTTCACACCCTATGTAAAACGCATCAGGGCCTTAAGTGATCACACAAGCATAACATCACACGTTTCATTTTCTTATCTTTCTCATTTAGCCCATGTGATACTCATGCAATATGCAACTTCATTTGACATATGCCATCGTTTCAACTTCATTTGACATATGCCATCGTTTCATACACATGCATTACTTATATCACACACATATGCACCATTCACTTCCTAAACTCATGGCACATAATCCAAATATCATATCTAACCACTATTTCACATGGCACATAGTCCAATTATCATTTTTAACCTTTAATCCACATGGCACATCATCCAAATATCATGTTTTACCATTAAACCACATGACACATAACCCAAATGACATAGATAACCACTAATCCACACAGCACATCATTCAAATATCATGTTTAACCCCTAAACCACATGGCACATAACCTAAATAACACAGATAACCACTAAACCACATGGCACACCATCCAAATAACATGTTTAACCCCTAAACTATATGGCACATAATCTAAATAACATAGATAACCACTAAACCACATGGCACATAACCCAAATAACATGGATAACCACTAATACATCCTAAACTATTCCTTAAATGCAATGAAAGCCCTAAAAAGCCACTCATGGACAATTCAAGCTTCAAGACACGTCGAGGGGGAGGACTACAAGGCCGGACAGCTGCTGGCCTCACGTCCACTGCACGCGGGTGAGCTGGACAATAGTTGAACGATGGTCCAACGGTTGCACGGCAGTGGTCTGGCGGTGGTACGGTGTCGACACGGCCTCTAAGCCTTGTGAGGGACTAGATAAGAGAAGAAATAAGTGAAAGCGAGCTTCGGTGAGGGTTGCATAGCACCACACAACCCTTGAGAAGGCTGGTCAGTCGACTTTAGGCAGTGGTTCGACAATGTGAAGGGCAGTCCAACGTCGAGGGTTCAATGGGTGGTCACCGATGAGGAAAACAAGAGGAAAAATGGAAGAAACAAGCTTGAGATGGTTATGAAAATGGCTATGGGATTTGGTGATGGTGAGGGGGGAGAGAGAGTAAGCTTGAAATAACAAGTGAGGAAAAAATGAGAGAGAATGAGGGGGAGAGAGAGTGCCGGCATGAGGGGGAGAGAAAGGGAGGAGAGAGAGAGAGGTCTTGTCTCCTATCAATGCTCCATCACTTCCCTTGTCTCTTGTCCATTAAGCTTGCCCAAAGAAGCAAGATCTAGCATTAAATGGGAGGATTTGCACTCAAATGGCCTGATAGGACTAGATTAGAATGGGTAGCTAGATTCAAACTCCTCCTTTGCTGCCCACATGCATGGCTGCCCCTTCCTTGCCTTTCTTCCATTTTTGTCCTTTTGTCTTTAGTCCTATGGAAGGCACTTCGGTTGTTTCACCAAGATCTCGCACTATTTATGTCTTTTCGTGCATTTCATGCCAAGATTGTGTTAAAAAGAGCTTGATGGGCTTTGAGGGGTCTATGGGCCTCCTTTGGCCGCCCACCCCTTGGGCGTGCGAGCCTTGGGCCGCCCACTTAGGCTCAAGCCCAATGGGTACTTGTCCGTGGCCCGTTTTTAGTTTTCCATACTCATATGCCATTACCGATGAAAATTTGAGTTTTCATCCCTAAATGGCCTTTTCTGATGTCCTCATGGCCTATCGACTCTCAAGACGCTCTCATCTGACAATCACTTGCTAGAATAATTCCATTATGAAAAATTGGGTAGGAATGAGGATGTCACATTCATGACAAAGCCATCCTTGGTGTGGTTGTCGTAGGAAAAATTTGCCTTCTTGGTTAGGTCAGTGGCCCAAGGCATGGGATTAATGACTGAGCCTTGGCCTAGTAGTTGTAATCAAAAGAAGAGTCAAAATCGAGCATGTTGCACAAATAGTGCATAAGCCTTATAGTCACACAAGGTAGCTGAAATGATGGTCTTGGAAGCTTCAGCTTACTCCCGAGTAACTATCAGCACTTGTCCTCAAGTCGATGCTCTTTGGGGGTTTCCTTGTTATGGTGCTCCATTTGGAGAGGGTTGTTGTAGTTGGCGTGCTGACATAGCACGAGGTAGGTATTGTCTCTACATGACCTCATTGTCCAAACCATAGCATTCCCTCTGCACCATACATCACATGTTTCCATGGAATCTATCATACTAACAACAAGGACCATTTGAATATTGCATCCGTCCTACTACTTGACTATTTCGGCTCCCCAATGATTTCCAAAGTTATACTTCTTATTAGGGTTAAAGGGTTGTCTCCCAAACCGATTGGGCCTCTTATCATGTTGAGTATTACCCTGAGCAGTTTGGTGACCTGACCTTACTTGAGTCATTGCTCTAGTTCCTTCTTTCATTAACTCCTGCTCTATGAGTTGAGCTCACTCATAGAATTCATTATAATCCTTTATATCAAAAGGTACCAACATTTTCCTACATTAAAAAATCTCTTAGCCTTATCTTCTTGGTTAACAAAATTAATTAAATAAATGTAAATTAATTCAATAAATACCTAATTAAGCTTTAAACACTAATCTAACCACCTAATTGGACCTAGAAAAATAATGCACTATGCTAATTAAATAGTACAATCTAATTAACCCTTAACTAATCTAATCTAACCACCTAATAAGCCTAATTAATCAACTAAATCACTAATTAATCTAAAATAACCACTTAAACCAAGCTTAGTCTAATCTAATCCTACCCTAAGCATAATTAACCCCCTTAAGCAAGGTTTAGCAAGTGAACTCACCGGATTAGCGAGCCAGTGAATTCATGGCAACGGTGACGCGAAGGCAAGCGAAACATGGGCCTATGGCTACGCCCAACGAGGTCCGGAAGGGCCCGAAAAATGGCCCAACAACTCACTGCTAGAGCTAGGCCTTCGGTTCTAGTTGCTGGCTGGACGAGGCTGTTCGAGCTGCCCGGCTTGGCTGGAATGAGCCAGGCGGTTGGCGGACGACAGTAGCGGAACCAGGCGGGGTCAAGGACGAGCTGAGGCGGCCGACGTAGAAGCTGGTCGACGGCTGGCTTCAGCGGACGCAAGCAAATGTGCGGAGGATGGGTGTGGGGCAGCGAGCGGGGAGGTAGACACGCAAGCCGGGTGGCACGATGGTTCTGGCGAGCTCGAGCGGCAACGACTGCTCAAACGGTAAGGAGGGGCGATCGACGGTTGCAGGGGGTGTGCCGGCTAGCTTCTCTGGTTCTTGGCTTCTAAAACAACAACAATGGAGACCAAAGGAGGTAAGGAGGAAGAAGAAGAGCTGCTCCAGCTGGAGGGGCACCACAAAGCCTCAAAAGTCTTCACAAATATCCCAAGAACTCAAGTGGCTGCCCCCACCACCTTCAGCCCTATCCCTTGCCCATTTTCCTTCATCAAACTTCCCCAAGAAGTCACCAAAGGTGGTCCAAATGTTGCACACCACCCATGGCTACGAATTTTGTGCACTCCTCTTCAATTTCAATTTAATTCTACTCCAAATCAATCCAATTCAAGGGCCACAATGCCAAGGTAAGTGCTCACATCAAATTCCACAATTTTTCTTGCCAAATGATCTAACTTGAACGCCAAAAATCCACACAAAAACAACCCTCTTAATTTCCCGGTCCAATTTCACCAATTCTTGATTTTTCCCCGAAAATTCTTCAAAGGATGAGTCAATGTTCCTAAAATAAATCGTGACATGATAGAACTTTAAATTTCTAAAATTGGCGTTCAATTTCGTGGTTAATTTCAACCAGACGCGATTTTAGCGTGACCTAACCTACCGGATAGCTTTTAGGAATTTTTAGCGCATTTGACCCATGGTCGATTATTTTCGAGCCACATTGTACATCTTTGACACATTGGCAACTCTCGGTTGTCATGAAAATCTCAAGATTTCAAATATGGGCACAAGGTACAGAAACAACAGAAAAATCGGTTTAGTGCTGTTCGACGAGAATTTTGCAATTAGGTGGAATCACCCACACTTTAATTACATGCCTCTGTCGAAACGAACTATCTTCGATCTCTGATCGATTTTGATGGTGCCGTATTGACCCTTGCAGATTAGCACGGTCGAGCAGTTGATTTCTAGTCGAATTCTCAAGTCTATTGCGTTTAGATTCCTTAACAACTTCACCTGATAGATTTGTTATCTCATGAGTGATCAGCTTAGAGAAAAAGACTATAGGCGCGTCGATGAAAAGCCCATTTCATTCAATTGAAAACAGACTTGAAAATCAGGCTGTCACAGTGCTCATGTGATCACTTAAATAGTTCCATAATCGTATGACTATGAGGAACAATGTCCGATGGATTTCGGATGCTCGGCGAAGGTCTAGATGTCGTTCGCAGATGGATTTCGGAACAATGCTCTTAATTGAATGCTGATTTCAAGTGAGATCGAGACGTTGCCATGCTCAATAGGGTGGGATGATGTCCGATTATGCCAGAAGACCATCGACGCAAGTGTCAATCGTGGTCAACAGTGGTCTTAATAATCTGGACTCATGTGGGTGTATTGTGCATGAAAGTGATAATGGTTATGCTTGGATTATTATTCATATTTGTCATGTGTCTATTGGATTTGTGGACTCACGTAGAGAATTATTTATGTAATTATGCTTATAGACGATGCAAAGCAAAGGCTTTGCTATTCATCTGCCATCGACAATTAAGCCACATGTATATGGTGTCTCCGAGGCAAAGTACTGTGACATCCTGAAATTTCAGTCCTATTTTCAATTTAATATATCGGGCCTTTCATCGACGCGCCTATAGTGCTATTCTCAAAGCTGATTACTCTTGGGATAACTAGACTATCTAGGAAAGCCATTAAGGGATTTTAATGCAATAGACTTGGGAATTCGACCAGGAATCGACTACTCAACCATGCTCATCTGCGGAGATCATTACGGAATAGTTAAAAATCGATTAGAGATCAGAGATAAACAGGTTCGATAGAGATGTGTGGCTAAACGTGAGTAATTCCACTAAATTACTATATTCTTGTCGACCGGCACTAGACTAATTTTTTTTGTCATTTCGGTACCCTGTGTCAGTATTTGAAATCTCGAGATTTTCATGATCACTAAGAGTCGCCAATGTGTCGAAGAGGTTTATTGTGGCTCGAAGAAAATCGAGCACGGGTCATTTGCACTAAAAATTTCTGAAAGCTACTCGATAGGCTAGGTCACGCTAAAATCGCACCAGATTGAAATTAACCGCGAATTTGAATCTAATTTTAGAAATTGAAAGTTCTGTCATGTCACGAGTCATTTTAGAAACATCGACTCATCCTCCGAAGATGTTTTTGCAAACCGAGTTTTTTTGCGAAAATTCAAAATAGGGTCATTTTCGATCGGAAAATTCAAAGGACCTTATCGCGTTTTTGGAACTGAAGTTGGTTCTATCGGCGAGGAAAAATACCAATTTGATAGAGGACTCGATGGTGGATTTTATAGGATCGAAATTTGGCTTCAATTGGAAGAGGATTGATCCAATTTGGAGAAAATCAAGTCCAAATTCGTAGCCCCGGTCCCTCAACATTTTGGACCTCTTCCAAGACTTCCTAAGCAAGTTAATGGGCTGGAAAATGGCTGAGGAAACTAGCTAGGCATGGTGGGGTCAAGCCAATGGGACAAAGGGGTAGGATTGAGCCAAAAGTGGCCCCATGCAAGCTTGTTTGGTCCCCTTCTTCTCCACCGGTTGCCTTCTCCATTTTCCGGACCAAAGTGTTGGAGAAATCTTGCCAGAATATTTTGAAGCTGACAAAACGTTTCTATCGGTCTAGTACTGGATTATTACAGACTTTCGGTTTAGAGTACGAAGACAATTGGTCATCAAGACTCAAGACTCAAGACTTAAAGATATTCTCATTCGAGGTTTTCTAATCCGGTGTCGAAGGCTATCCGAACCTAGGTGTTTGGTTAAGAAGTTAGTCCTATTCTCTCGGAGAAGATATCTTGGCTGGGTTAAGCTAACGGATTCTTTCTATTCAAGATCCGATGATTGACGAAGTAATCTTGGAAAGTTCTATTCTTGGAAACCAAGATCCTGGTTGTATGGGCGAACGGGATTGATGGGCTATCGTCAAGTTCCTTTAATAGCTCGAAAGATCTCCTTAATTGATTCCGTCCAACGGGTAGATTGGAGGAATTCCTTTGGTAAGTGCCAACGGGTATGATGGCATGAAGGAGTATAAAAGGAAGTCGTTCAAGTTATTTTAGTGCATGCTCGATAGACGAATTCAGTAGCGAAGTTCCTTGATATTCGGTCGATTCATTCGAGCAAAATTGTATACACAAAAGAGTGTTTATACTTAGTGATATCTTGAGCAAGTGTGGTAGATCATCTACACCATGAATCAAGGAAGAACAACGCCGTAACACTTCTTTGTTCATAGTGGAATCCAGCCAATAGGCATCGGTGCGAAAAGAGTGGACGTAGGCTTAAACAAAAGCCGAACCACTATAATCATTGTGTTCAATTCTCTTTTCCCTTCTCTCGTCTTTCGATTGTTGTTTATATCCATCAATTGTCTAGTGTTGTGTGATTTAAGTGAAAAATCGTTTTATACCTATTCACCCCCCCTCTAGGTACTCGTTCTAGCTATATCAATTGGTATCAGAGCACTGTGTACTCACTTTATTTGAAGTGTTTTACTTGAGTAAAAGATCCATGGCTAGTATGTTAGCACCAGGGCTGGTGGAAGGGCAAAGCAATACCAGACCACCCTACTTTGATGGAAAGGATTACAATATCGGAAGAACAAGATGAAAGCTTTTCTACGATCAAAGGATCCTACGGAATGGGACGTTGTAGAAAAAGGAATCATTCCTAAAGTTGCAGCTGTCTCGAAAGAGGAAAAGAAGTTTGTGGAAGCTAGCGGAATGTCTCGGGAAGAAATAATCAAAAGACAAACTCTTGATGCAAAAGCAATATATTCTTTATATTGTGCTTTATCACCTACTGAATATAACGAGAATATCTTCTTGTGATACAAAAGAAGTGGGATAGGTTACATATCACCTACGAAGGAACCGATCGAGTGAAAGAGACCAGAATCAATATTCTTCTCGGTCAATATGAAGCCTTCAAAATGAGATCCGGAGAATCAATAACCGACATGTTCGGTCGTTTTACGAAATTGTGAATGGTCTTCAAAATCAAGGTCAACCAATTTCGATTCCATGAAGGTTAACAAGCTTCGTGGACTCTCCAAGGACCTGGAATCACATAAAGACTTCAATAAGAGAGACACAAAGAATCATGCCACTATCTGCGTCGATGAGCTGGTTGGGACTCTTGGTCTTATGAAGTGGAACGAATAAACGAAGACGAAGATCCAAAAGGTAAGAAATCCATTGCATTAAAATCAAATGATGATTCGATGTTACAGATTTCAAGACGATATGAACGATGAGGAGCTTGCCCTTATGATAAGAAGATTCAGAAAGTTGAATAGAAAAGGAAGAAGATTCAACTCTAAGAGACAAGGCTTTCAAAGACAACGAGACCAAGACTGTTGATGATGATGAAGCAAACAAAGATGTAGTTTGCTTTGAATGTAAGAAAAGGGACAAATCGAGACCCAACTGTCCTCTTCTAAAAAAGAAGAAAGGAAAGGCTGAAAAGTCTCGAAAGGCTTTCAAAGCTGAAACCAGGTGATACGAGTGTGAAGAAAGTGATGATGAATATGCCAACTTGTGTCGATGGCGCAATCGGACTCGGACTCAAACTCGAATCGAGACTCGGACAGCGAATTTGAAGTAAGTAATTTCAAAATTCTGTCAAGGTTTCTAAGTATATTGATGAGCCTGTGTTTAAGTCTTAAGACTTCTCTTAAAAGAATTTCGAACTTAAAAGGGAAAACTCAGTTTTAAAACAAAAGTAGGAAAATATTTTGAAAGAAAAAGTTAAATGTTTAGACATGAATGTTTCTACTCCTAAAGAAAATGAAGAAAATCTTTTGAAAGAAAATTCTCGTTTAAAAATTGACTCATCGAATATTTCAAAGAAATTTTCAATAGGATCTGAAAAACTTGAAAAAATTCTTTCAGTGCAGAGACCTTATTTCAATAAGTCTGGATTAGGTATGACAGAAGAAACTATTCCCTTAATTGATTTTCCTAAAGTGAAAGAAAGAATTAAGCAAAGACCTTCAAAAGAAGCTTATAAAAATCATTTCAAAAAGGTTTTTGTAAAGCCTGTAGGTCGAGATGCTCTCAGTGTTCTAAGTGCAAAAGTCGAGATCATTTTGAAAAAGAATGTCCTATGGTTTGGAAACCTGTTAAGAAAACTTGGGCTAGTATCTTGTTTATATTACTAACACAAAAGGACCCAAGAAAATGTGGGTACCAAAGAAAGCTTGAGATATTTCTTTGAATGCAGGTATCTATCAAGAAAAAGGTAAAATGGTATCTAGACAGTGGATGTTCAAGACATATGACAGGAGACTCAAAATGCTTTATAAAGCTTGTTCAAGTAAATGGTGGAAAAGTCTCATTTGGAGGAAATAGCAAAGGAAGAATTGTGGGTTTTGGAACTGTGAAAATTGGAAATCTCACAATAAGCAATGTTTCTCTAGTGGAAGGACTCAATTACAATCTTCTCAAAGCATCGAGTCAATTATGTGATACTTTTGGTTTTAAGATCTTCTTTCAAGAAGGAATATGTTCCGAACCAAGTAAAGACTCTACTCGGTCTTTCTTGGGTAGAAGGCATGGAAATATCTATCTCCCGGACGTGAAACCGGAAGAATCGCATTGCTTGATTTCAATACAAGACGAAGCAAGTCTCAGGCACAGAAAGCTTGGGCATATTAATATGAAGCAATTAGCCAAAATTTCATCAAAGCGACTTGTTCGTGGTCTACCCAAATTGCCTTATCAAAAGACTGAACTGTGTACTCCATGTATTCTGGGAAAGCAGGTAAGAAATTCATATAAGTCTATAAATCATGTCTCTACTAATCATATACTGCAGTTACTTCATATGGATCTCTTCGGACCAACCAGAACCCAGAGTATTGGAGGTAAGAAATATTGCTTAGTAATCGTGGATGATTACTCTCGCTTTACTTGGGTATTTTTCCTATCAAGTAAATCCGAAACCTTTTCATATTTTGAAAAATTTGCTAAAAAGGTTCAAAATGAAAAGGGATGTGTTATTTCAAGCATAAGAACAGATCATGGTGGTGAATTTGAAAATCAAGATTTTACAAAATTCGTGATGAATCGGCTTTAAGCATATGTTCTCTTCTCCATATACTCCTCAAAGCAAAATGGAGTTGTGGAAAGGAAGAATAGATCTCTTCAAGAAATGGCAAGAACTCTTTTAATTGAAAGCAAAATTTCTTCTCGATTTTGGGCTGAAGCTGTTTCAACAGCTTGCTATATCATTAATAGAGTCTTTTTAAGACCTATTTTAAAGAAAACCCCTATGAATTATTCAAAGGTAAGAAGCCTATTGTTTCATACTTTCATGTATTCGGTTGCAAATGCTTTATATTGAAAAATGCAAAAGATTATGTTGGTAAGTTTGAAGAAAGATCAGATGAAGGCATCTTCCTTGGATATTCTTCATCAAGCAAAGCCTCTGAGAATCTTTAACAAGAAGAGTCAGACTGTGGAGGAGTCAATGAATGTTAAATTTCAAGACTCAGTTCAAGATGAATCCAATCAGACTCATCATGAAGAGTCTGATCTTGCTCAAACCTCTCCAAAGTCTTCAACTCAAGAGGCGTCACGATTCGGGAAGACCAAAGATCAAGCCATCTTTGAAGATTCGGCAAAGAAAGGGATCATCGGCCCAGACAAATCAACCAGCAAGCGGAAGCATAAGTCCAGTCATCCCAAAGATCTAATTATTGGCGAACTTAATGAAGGAATTCGCACCGAGATCCAAAAGGCGTGAAGAGTCTAGTGCCGTAGCTCTCATTTCTGAAATTGAACCAAAAAGCATAGAAGAAGCTTTGTCTGACGAAAGCTGGATTGAAGCTATGCAAGATGAACTCAGACAGTTTAACATTAATAATGTCTGGGAATTGACATCTAAACCAAAAGGTAAAACTGTTATTGGAGCCAAATGGGTGTTCGAAACAAGATGAATGAGAAAGGTAAAGTCGCACGAAACAAGGCGGACTCGTAGCCAAAGGATATTCGCAAGAAGAAGGGATAGACTATGATGAGACTTACGCACCAGTAGCAAGCTATTCGATTATTGCTTGTTATAAAGATTTCAGGTTATTCCAAATGGACGTCAAAAGTGCCTTCCTAAACGGATTTATCCATGAGGAAGTCTATGTGGAACAACCACCTGGGTTTGAAGACCCAAAGAAGCCAGACTCAGTCTTCAGACTGAAAAAGGCCTTGTATGGTTTAAAGCAAGCACCTCGAGCGTGGTACGACAGACTCAATAAGTTTTTAATATAGAATGGATTTGCTAAAGGTAAAGTTGATACTACTTTATTTATCAAAAAGGAAAATAAAAGTTTTTTACTTGTTCAAATATATGTAGATGATATTATTTTTGGATCATCTAATGAAAGTCTATGCAAGAAATTTTCTAAGTCTATGCAGGATGAGTTTGAGATGAGTATGATGGGAGAATTAACATTCTTTCTTGGACTTCAAATTAAACAATTGAATGAAGGAACTTTCATTTATCAAGAAAAATATGCTAATGATCTTGTCAAAAGATTTGGGCTTGAAAAGTGCAAAAAGACCGACATACCAATGTCTTGTTCCTTGAAGATAGACAAAGATGAAGAAGGGAAGAAAGTTGATCAAAAATTATACGGGAGTATCATCGGTTCACTTCTTTATCTTTTTTCTAGACCGACATTTTGTTAAGTGTTTGCATACGTGCTAGGTTTCAATCGGACCCTAGAGAATCTCATCTCGGTGCTGCGAAACGTATTATTAAATACGTTGCTTCATCTTCAAGCATTGGTCTATGGTATCCTAAGAAGGGAGACTTTAATCTTAAGGATATTCGAGACGCAGATCTAGCAGGTTGCGAGTTGATAGAAAGAGTACTTCAAGTACGTGCCGGTTGCTTGGAAACAGGACGGTATCTTGGTTTTCAAGGAAGCGAAATCGTGGCTCTTTCAACAACTGAAGCGAGTATGTAGCTCTTGGCAGCTGCTGTTCGCAAATTTTGTGGATTAAGCAACAGCTTCAAGACTTCGGAATTGAAGACTCATGCACAGAAATCAGATGCGACAGCACCAATGCAATAAATCTCACTAAAAATCCAATTCTTCACTCAAGAGCAAAGCATATAGAGATTCGACATCACTTCATCAGAGATCATGTTCAAAATGGAGAAATCTCGATTCAATTTGTTGATTCAAAGAGTCAACTGGCGGATATATTCACAAAGCCTTTGGAGAAAAATCAATTCGATTTTATTCGCTCCAGACTCAACATTTTGAAGCTTGAGGAAGTTAAAGTCTAGAGACTCTCAGACTTTCAGACTCAGACTCAGACTCATGGCTATAAACTGTAAGTTGTTATTTTATTTTGTCTCGAAAAGGTATGATTATTTAACCAATTTATAATTACCGAGAAAAAGGGAATCATGTCTTTTCAAAAATATAACTTCTATTAAAAATGGCAGTTATTGATTTTAAAAGAATTCGTCGGTTCACTTTCCTTCATACCGATTGGTTTTTCCTTTTGAAACAGAGTTATATATATACAGTTTTCTTCTCTCTATCGTCTAAACCCTCGAAAAGCATTTTTCTCTCAATCTCGTTTCCATTTCGTGTTCAAACTCGAGAAAGTTGTCAACTTTTCTTGGGAAAACGATTAAAGAAATCTCTCACTGTCAAAGAAAGATGTCTTCTTCAAGGAAGTCCTCAAGAATCGCAAGTAGGGGACCACAAAGAGCAAGAGAGGGTCCTACCCATGTTGATCTCACCGAAGAACATGATTTATCGAGTCAGCAACGAGCCCGATTCGCTCTCCAAAGCACGTGATTCTTCTCCATCTACCCCACAAAGTGCGGGTCACCATCGAGAGGATGAGATAATCGAGGATGCGAACTGTAAGAATACAAAAACCCTTTTTATCTATAAACTCTATCGTGCTTTGAAAAGCATAGGAACTCCGTTGAACCACGTGAATGAGTTTCTCAAAAGTAAGAACTATGGGAATGAGTATCTTTTTGCGACAAATGGAGGAGTTGGGAATTGCTCCTAGAGGAAGGGCGGAGGAAGCACTTGCTAGTATTCCTAGTGATCCTCGTGTGTCCGGGACGGACTCCTACCGATGGGAATAACGATGATAAAATGTTCTATGATTTTCAACCGAGATTGGGTGTTGCTGCAAAGGTGAAAGGAAAGAGGATGGATTTGTTTAAATCCAAAGAACGAGGAGAATTTGTTTTTCAGGCTGTTGAAGAGAGGGGTGATAAACCCTAGAAGCGTTGATTTTGATTTTCTGGATGCTATTCATGTGAACTTAAGGGAGAAGTTTGATCTACTACAACTTGAGCAATTTTGCTCTGACACTACTGAAGGATATGCTTAACTGACTGCATATTTCTATTCGAATCTTAGCTTTTTGGATGCGAATAGAATATCCTTTAGTGTACGAGACCAAGACTACATAATAGATGTGGACATGTTGGCTGATATCATTGGAGTAGAGAGAGGATCATATCAACCAATTAAAGTTTCCAGTGCTCGTCTTATGCTGGATCTTGTGAAAGGCAATAGTACAGAAGGGAAAATTGTCTACACGAGAATGCATGCTATCAACATTTTGCTGCATAAAATTGTCATCAATCTGTCTTAGGCCGAAATCGACATCAAAGACAGATGTGTCAAATTCGGAGGCAAAATTGATGTATGCAATCATCAAAGGAAGAAATTCTCTCTTCCTCACATCATTCTCTTTCACATGTATAGAGCAATGGTGAAGGACAAGGGACAACTGCCTTATGCAAGTCTTGTGACCAAGATCTTCAGACACTTCTATATTGAGCCCCCACAATCTCTGTGTGTTCGACCATGCGATAAAATGGTGGTGGGTCTGCGAATGGTGACAAAAATGCGTCTGAAAGAACTTGAAAAGGAAATGGAGCAGTTCAAAGTGAAATCTCCAGTACCTTCGGCATCCAAAAGAAAAGGAAAAGACCAAATCAATCCACCATCCAAAAAGCAAAAGAGGAGACTCTTGGTGGAAGAAGAAGAAGAAGAAGAGGAGGAGGATTGCACTATTTCTGCATTGATAAGGAGAAGACGTTCTGTATCCGAATCAACGGAACGTCGGGAGAAGGAAAAGAAGAAGAGCAAAAAGGAGAGAAGAAGAGAGACAAGAAAAGGCAAGAGAAGAAGAGAAAGAAAGAGCAGAGCAAGAAGAGAAAGAGAGAGAAGAGACGAGAGAAAGAAGAAGCGAGAGAAAGAAGTGAAGAAAAGAAGAGGCAGCCAAAGAAAAGTCTGCACATGAAGATGAAGATTTTCAAGACGCTGCAGAGATTGACCCTCATTCTTTCCCATCCGAGGCTTTCGAAACGGGGGAGAAGCATTAGAAACAGGGGAGGAGTTGAGCACGGGAAGACTACACGTTCCTCGTGAAGATGTGAGTCGCTCTAAAGCAAATCCGAAGATGTTCAAATGCCTGGAGAAGGTCATGATACATCAACATCGAAAGCTAGCGCGATTTCACGGGAAGATCCATCGTCTGCGTTTACTCCATCAGACCGAGCAAATGTCAGTACACAGACGGATAATTCGGCAGATTTTCGTCGCATACTTGATATCCTTCTGGAAATGCGTGGTCAAATCTATGCTTTGGACTGTGAAATTCAAGTCTGAAGAATCTTTGGGGAAAGCATCTTCTGTTTCCCTTCAAGATCGGATCAAAGATCTCTCTCTTCAAATTCAAGCCAATGCCAAAGGAGAAGAGGTAGCTCATTTAAGGGAAGACTTGAAGAGGCTGGAAGGATTAGTTCAATCCATGGGAGATTTCAGATCGTTCGCATTCCCAAGCGAGAATTGACTACTTTCTCACCTTTTTAATGATGACAAAAAGGGGGAGAAAATGCCAGCTTTGAACTCTGAACTTTGAACCTTTTGAACTTTCAACTTTAAATTTTATCTCTTTTATGTGTTTTGATTTGGGTGTGAGCTTGAACTTGAACTTAGTCTCGTAGTGTGGATTTTGATATCCGAATGCTTGCGAGTTACATCAAGTATTGTTATATGGTTTTACTTGTGAAGGACTAACCAATCTTCCTGTGGATGCGAGTCCTGGTTGTTCTTTATTAATTTTTATGAGATAGCCATATTACTTGAGTAATATTTTGCAGGTCAAAGTTGTTCAAATCTACAAGAAAGTTTTGTCACCATCAAAAAAGGGGGAGATTGTTGGAGAAATCTTGCGAGAATATTTTGAAGCTCGATAAAACGTTTCTATCGTCTAGTACGGATTATTACGGACTTTCGGTTTAGAGTCTCGAAGACGGTTGGTCATCAAGACTCAAGACTCAAGACTCAAGACTTAAAGATATTCTCATTGACAGTTTTCTAATCCAAGTGTCGAAAGGCTATCCGAACCTAGGTGTTTGGTTAAGAAGTTAGTCCTATTCTCTCGGAGAAGATATCTTGGCTGGGTTAAGCTAACGGATTCTTTCTATTCAAGATCCGATGATTGACGAAGTAATCTTGGAAAGTTCTATTCTTGGAAACCAAGATCCCGGTTGTATGGGCGAACGATTGATGGGCTATCGTCAAGTTCCTTTAATAGCTCGAAAGATCTCCTTAATTGATTCCGTCCAACGGGTAGATTGGAGGAATTCCTTTGGTAAGTGCCAACGGGTATGATGGCATGAAGGAGTATAAAAGGAAGTCGTTCAAGTTATTTTAGTGCATGCTCGATAGACGAATTCCAGAGTCCGAAGTTCCTTGATATTCGTCGATTCATTCGAGCAAAATTGTATACACAAAAGAGTGTTTATACTTAGTGATATCTTGAGCAAGTGTGGTAGATCATCTACACCATGAATCAAGGAAGAAATATTTGTAACACTTCTTTGTTCATAGTGGAATCCAGCCAATAGGTGTCGGTGCGAAAAGAGTGGACGTAGGCTTAAACAAAAGCCGAACCACTATAATCATTGTGTTCAATTCTCTTTTCCCTTCTCTCTGTCTTTCGATTGTTGTTTATATCCATCAATTGTCTAGTGTTGTGTGATTTAAGTGAAAAATCGTTTTATACCTATTCACCCCCCCTCTAGGTACTCGTTCTAGCTATATCACAAAGAAGCTTCAAAAACTTGCAGAGAAACCGAGCAGCCATCCCTCCCTCACCGTTGCCTTTCGCCAAGCCACCGGAGCCCCACCATTTCGACATCGCGCCCCCTCATAGGCCAGCACCATCCGCCGCTTGCCCTGTTCATTTCACGTCCAGTAGTCGTTGCCTGAGCCTCCCCCGTGGCCGTCGAAGCTCAGCTGGAGGTCGTCGTTGTCGCTCCATCGCCATCCGACCGCCGTTCGCCTCCGCCAAGCCCGCAACAACCTCGCCGCCTGTCCATGCCTGTTTCAGCCCTAACCAGCCGCTCAGCCTCCTCCTTCAGCCCAAGAGTAGAAACCGAAGCCCTGGGTTTGCTAGGCACTGTTTGGCCTGCTTTCAACCACTTCCGGACCTCGCTTGGTGCACCCGCTTTGAAGTTTGTTAATCATCTCCGCCTCACCGTCGTCGTGGTCCCGTCAGATCGCTAATCCAGTGAGTTTACTCACTAATCCCTGCTTATGGAGTTAATTATGCTTAATGGTTAATTAATTTAGGTTAAGTATGATTTATGTGGTTAGTTAGAACGGATTAGTAATTTAATCGTTCGATATTGCATGTTAGGTGGTTAAAGTAGTGCAATTAGCAAGTAGATAGGTCGTAGTATTTATCTAGATAGGTTCAGAATTTTTCCGGGCCCGTCTCAGCTTTTAATTAGGCTTTTCCGACTTAAGTTGTATTTATTGGTATTTATTAATTAATTTTTGTAATCATTTAATTAATTATTATTTTCCGGAAATTAGACCGAGATAGCCGGTAATCGGAATTTTTTGCTGATCGCAATGGTATGATTGGTTTATTTAATTGAGTGCTGGTTTGTGCAATTTGAGTGTGAATTGTAATTTTGGGGTATTTATCCCAAAATTTAATAATTTCGGTAATTAATTAGAAAATACCGGGCATCGGTTTACAACGCCAAAAATGTGTTTATGGACTATTGAAATTAGTGGGATTTTCAAAATAATAAAAAAATATTGTATTTTGGCTAAGGCCGACCGTGTACCCACACACGATTATTTTTATCGGGTATGATACAAATGGTGAAACTTTTAAAGGGTTAGGATGGTATACTATATCAGCCTACGGGCTTTGATACTTAATCAACTTAGCACGAGCAGTATACCTTAGCAGCTTCTAGTGAGCATTGTCAGTATATTATATCAGCCTGAGGACCTTGATATATCAGCTTAGCGCGAGCAGTATACTTTATCAGCTTAGAGCGAGCTATACTATCTATCTTTAGCTTAGAGTGAGCAGTCCTTGATGTGATCGGACCTTATAGATAGTATTGAATGAGTGGACAGAGAGATGGTCTTGATAACATGGAATCGACTAGGTCGATTGATCGATGACTCGATTTGATTTGATGCCTTGATGTCTTGAAATGATTTGTTGAATTTATGAATTATACTAACTTGCATGAAGGAATGAAGGCAAAGGTAAGTCCTCCGACTCGTGTTTGTCCTTAGGCAGCCCTTGGAGCGTATTTTGTTCCTAGTCGGGACTTAGAGGGTGAACTTGCTAAGACGTCGTCTCACCCCGTTGTAGGTAACATTTTCAGGTCCTTAGATAGCAGCTCCTCCCGAGCATTTTAGCCAACCAAAGAAGGTTACCAAGCAGAGATGTTATATTCCACTTCATGGGAACTTGAATGGATGGGTCTATGAACTCGTGAGGTCCGTGGTCTAGGTCGATACGAGTTTACCTTATAAGGTACCCCATCAATACAGATCATGGTATCGTCATGAGTGGAATAGACAGAACGAGGGTCCCATACCGGAGTCTGAGGTCCCTATGTCGGTGCTGGAGGTTACTTTTGGGAAAGGCACACCCGCCAGGTGGTTCAGTGGTGGACCCGAGTCTATCGAAGCCAGGAACCCTGGAGTATTCAGTTGAAGACTCGACTAATTAGAGGATCTGCAGCCTCTACTCCCCTCCCTTTTTTGCAGACCTTGCATATATATTGACTAGTATTGTAAATGACTTGATGAGATATGTATATAAGTGTTTTGTCATTTGAAAAATTGTGGCCCTACTTTTCTATCACATCTTGTTGTTGTCTGGGAATTTATTTATTAGCTTCCGCATGCGCATTAGAATGAATGGGTCGGTGATGCGTCCTAGGACATCGCTATTTAATCGACCACAGAAGGATGGGCATGCGCTCGGAGGATCGGGGTGTGACAAGTACTCTCCTACGCGAGATTTAAGAAGCTCACTTACTAAGTTTTCTCACTCATTGTGGTTCAAATTTTTCAGGCCCTAACCATGGATAGTCCATTCTGCCATGTGCGTTTTGGGGTGCCTGTATATCAAGAAGCTTAAGTGATCCCCTTCTCGATATAAAGGACCGATACCATACACGAGAAGTTCGTGACCACCATCTGGGTGGACAAGGGGCTAACAAACCCGGTGTCCCACTGGTTTATGGCATGGTACGTATGGTTCTAAGGCGAGCTCTCTAGCCCTTTTCGGGGTTTTGATGGGCCACTTGGCGATAGACCCGGGGGTGCCATCTGGGACCCCATAGTAGTGGACGTCACCGACGACTCCGTCACTAAACTGGAGTTGGACCTAGACACGAAGTCCAATCCCAAGCTCAAGCCATGGTACTACGATATGGACATGTACCAGGCACATAGGGGAAACAACACTTTTTGAGGTCACCCTCATAAGATAGAGGAGTTAGGCTAACCCCTAACCCCTTTTGGTAAATTCAAAAGAATCTACATTATGGATGTGTAATTATTAAACTTTTGATGTACTAAGTAGATGTATATATGTATATATGTATAAAAGTGTTTGTTGATATGTTTTCCTTGCTGTGAATGATTGGGTGGAGTTAATTCTGCTTCCGCTTGCGTTTAATTGAAAGATAAAATGAATGAGTCAACAAAGCCTTCTAGGATGTCGCAATTAAATGACTAAAGGAAAGAAGGGATGCCGCACATCCGAGGGTCGAGATGTGACATAGAGGATCGAGAGGAGTAGAATTTAGCGACTTCTCCTTGCCTTAATGTCGCTTATGATAGGGCTAGTAAGAGCACCTAAAGGGGGGTGAATAGGTGATCAAAGAAGTTTTTGCAAAACTTAACAAACTAATTCGTCTTCTGAGAATAATAGACTAAAGATGTAAAAGACCATAAACAATTATATAATGCTACAAATTAAAGTAAAGAGATTAGGGAAAGAGAATTGAAACACAAGGTTTATAGTGGTTCGGCTCAGACCAAGCCTACGTCCACTTTCGCACTTTGACCGATTGTTTGGAGATTCCACTAAGAACCAAAAGAGATTTTACAGTCTCACGACCTTGATTCCACGTGTAGAACCTCTACTACACTTCCTCAAAGTCTCACAAGTATTTAATCTCTCTTTTGAGTACAATTTAAGCTCGACAAATGAAACAGCAAAGACTAAGAGCTTCAGACTTTGAAATTTTTCTTTCATGCACATACTCGAATAACTTGAGCATCTTCCTTATATACTCCTCCATGCCTTCATAACCGTTGGCACCTTCCAAATGAGTTCTTCCAAACTACCCGTTGGACAGAATCAATTTGGGAGATCTCGAGTTATTTAAGAAATGTGATGATAGCCCACCGATCTTACTCGCCCATACAATCAGAATCTAGGTTTCCATAAGTAGAGCCTTTCAAGTATACTTCGCCAATCAACAGATCTAATTATCCGAATTGATATCAATAAGAATAATTAATCATGAGATGCTTTCTCCAGTCGTGAGATCTTTTTCAACCGTACGAACCAAATCCTTAAAGATATACTCACATCTGGACAAGTCTTCTTCATCAGATAAATATTTTCTTCGTCAGTCTGGAGACTATTAGTGAGGGTAGACTTAAGTCTTGAGTCTTGAGTCTTGCAGTCTTCGACTTTGACGACAGAGTCTAGAGCTCGTCAAACTTTAATACTTGAGTCTACAAGTCTTCAAACTAGACTAATTGAAACGTTTTGCCAACTTCAAAATAAATAAGGAAGTTTTCTCCAACAATCTCCCCATTTTTTTATGGTGACAAAACTTTCCTGCAGATTTGAACACTATTGACCTGCAAAACAATACTTAAACAAAACAAGATATCTTAAAAGAGATAAGTAGATTAGAATATGGATATAGTAGCGATTCTGCAACCACAGAAAACATGTTAGTCTTGCCAAACAACTACCCTTTCCATAATCATTATCATAGCTTAAGTTACTGCAAATCAAAGCATCAAATCAAACAGTCCAAACCACAAAAGATAAGTCCAGAATAAGTCCAAAAATCCAAAGATCAAATTAGAGTCAAATATGTATCTCTCCCCCTTTTTGTCAACATCAAAAAGTGGAGAACAAAAAGATTGAATAAAATCAGGGCTTTTTGGGAATGCGAACAAGCTGGAAATCCCCCATATACTGAATAGTCTCCTCCAGCTTCTTCAGATCCTCCTTTAAATGCTTGATATCCTCACCTTTTGCATTTGCTTGTACTTGAAGATTGAGGGCTTGTACTTGGTCGTGCAAAGAAACTGAAGTGGCTTTGTGAGCATTCTGCATAGTCTGAAATTCACATCCCAACCCATAAACCTGACCTTTGATCTCCAAAAGAAGTTCAAGCAATTGTTTAAAGTTTGCTGAACTGCCGGTTTGAGCGCTTGCCTCAGCATGATCTGTTTGTGGAGTGTTGGCAAATAATGGAACTTCAGCACGAACATCTAGACTTGGAGATGAAGCCTCATGACCATCTTCAGGAAAGTGAGAGGCATACACATCCTCTGGATCGGCAGCAGAACGACTAACATCATCACTAGTAAAAGCAATTAAAGAAGTACCTCTTTTATCTATAGCTCCCCCTATTTCAGTGTTTTCAGGTGGAGAGAAATACTCTTCTTGCTCTTGCTCTTCTGCATGATGAACAATACCACAATGATTTGTCCTTCTTCTTCTGCATGAAAATCATCATGACTCTCTTCTTCTGTTTCTTCTCCTCTTTGCTCATCTTCTTCTGTTCTTTCTTCTTCTCCATCTTTCCTCATCGCTTCCCTCTTTTCATCTTGTTGCTCTGTCTCTTCTCTGTCTTGGGTTTCTCGATCCTCTGTCTCTGGAACAGAACTCTGTAAATTCTTCAAGGCAAAAGCGGAGATTGGAATGTCATCTTCATCTTCTTCTTCCCCCAAGATGAGTGCTCCTCTCCTTTTAGATGGTGTTGTTATGGGCTCTTTGCCTTTCCTTTTTGCAGCCGCAGAGTCTTGTTGTGCCTTGACAGGGGTCTTCTCCTTAAATCTCTCTAAAGCCTTGTTCAGCTCTTTCAGACGCATCTTTGAAACCATCTTCAGTCCTACCACCATTGAATCAATGGTTCGAACACACAGAATTTTGGGAGACTGAATGTTAAGATGTCTGAACAAGCAAGTAACAAGAGAAGAATAAGAGAGTTGTCCCTTGTCCTTTATCACTGTCCTATACATGTGAAACAAGATGGTGTGAGGCAAAGAGAACTTGAAACCAATGTTGATGGCGTACATTAGCTTTGCTTCAGAATTTGAGACATCAGTCTTTGATGTGGATTTAGGTCTAAGACAGTTAATGACAATCTTGTGGAGAAAAATATTAGATGCACTCATCCTCGAGTACGAAATCCGGCCTTCTCCAATCCTATCTCGAACAAGCTCCATAGTAGCATGAGCAGTAGACACGCTGATTGATTGGAAATGCCCTCTCTCCACCCCAATCACGTCAGCCAAAGTGTCCATATCTACCACATAATACTGGTCTCTTACACTGAAGGAAAATCTATTCGCATCTAAAAAGGATAGATTGGAATAGAAGTAAGCTGTAAGTTCCGGATGAGCAACAGCTGTTTCAAAGCAAAAGCATTCGAGTTGTAGCAACATAAACTTCTCCCGCAACTTTACGTTTAATGAATCGAGAAAATCAAAATCTACACTCCTAGGGTTCATTACCCCTCGCTTCAGCAATTTAAAATAAACTCACTTGTGCTCCTTAGAGCGAAACAGATCCGCTCTTCCTCCTAGAATGTGCGCAGCAACACCCATCCTAGACTTAAAATGAGAAAACATCCTTTCATTGTCATCTTTTCCCTCAGGTTGATTAAATCCTCCAAAACGCGGATCACTTGGGAAATTTGCAAAAGCCCTTTCTGCCAAACCAACAGAAGCAATACACAAACTCTCCATCGTTCTTAAAAAGTAAGCTTCATTTCGATACCCCTTTTCTTTCAAAAATTCATCAATAAAAGTCACTGCAGAGCACCACCGCCTGCGATGGCTCAGTTGGATAAGTGCTCCCATGATGTCTACCCAGGACGGAGGAGTTTGAATCCCGCTGGTCGCATGGGATCTTAAGCACGACGTCGGGATGGTGGGTCCTCCGCTAGCGTCGCTTCAGGGTTTACCCACCGGCTGCCGGCTGTACGGGGTTCCCTGGGTATCATAAAAAAAAGTCATTGCAGAACCTCCTTCCTTTAAAGTAGTGTAGAGTTTGAAAGTAAATGCAGGTTTAAGAGTCCTTATAGGTTCTACATCCTCAATAATTTCTTCCTCTGCTTGTTGATGCGAAGGCGCTTGAGTTCTAGCCTTAGAGAAATGGCGCGGTTGAGAATGTTGTTGTTGACTTTGCTGCTGCCTTGGAGAGTCTTCTTCCTCGGTAAGATCAAAGTGCGTAGGACCCTCACGCATATGCTGTGGTCTCGTGCTTGCGATCCTAGAGGACTTTCTTTGGGAAGACATTATCACGGTCTTTGAGAGATTTCTCGAACTCGATTCGTGAGAAAGATGAAAACTTTATGGATTAAACTAGAGAGTAAAAAGTGAAGTTACGTGCTTTTAGGGTTTGAGAGTGAAAACAAAGAAGAAAAACAACAGTATATAAAGCAAACGAAACGACATAAAAGGAAAAAAAATAAAAATACCTTTTCGAAAAAGAATAACTGCCTTTTTGAAAATGAATAACTTCCATAAATTCAAAAACTCGAAAAAGATAACTTCTAAAAATATAACAATCAATTAGTGCTTAAAAAGTAATCGTACCTTTTCAAATTAAAATACTGGAATAGAAATAACTTACAGTTCTAACTTTTCAGTTATTTTGAGTCTGAACAACTTTAGACTTTACCTCTGAGTCTTGAGCACTTCCAAACTTTCTTGGATAAAAGATATGATGTTTAGTCTAGTGCGAATAGACGCAAATAGGCTTTTCTCCAGAGGCTTTGTAAATATGTCCGCCAGTTGATTCTTTGAGTCAATGAATTGAATCATAACTTCTCCATTTTGAACATGATCTCTAATAAAGTGATGTTGAATCTCTATATGCTTTGCTCTTGAATGAAGAATTTGATTCTTTGTGAGATTAATTGCGCTGGTATTGTTACATTTGATCTCAGTGCATGAGTCATCGATTCCAAAGTCTCTCAGTTGTTGTTTTATCCATAAGATTTGAGAACAAAAAATTCTAAGAGCCACATACTGCCCTGGCTGTTGAAAGAGCTACGGTGCTTTGGTTTCTTGAGAACCGCGATATTGTCCTATTTCCCAGCAATTGGCAAGTACCGGAAGTACTCTTTCTATCAACTCTGCAACTTGCTAGACCTGCATCTGAATATTCAAGGAGAGTAAAGTCTCCTTCCTTGGGATACCACAGACCTAACTTTGAGGTAGTTGCAACGTATTTGATGATACGTTTTGCAGCACTTAGATGAGATTCTTTGGGATCAGATTGAAATCTAGTACAAATGTAGACACTAAACAAAATGTCAGGTCTAGAAGCAATAAGATAAAGAAGTGAACCAATAATACTCCTGTAGAGCTTCTGGTCAACTTTCTTTCCTCCTTCATCTTTGTCCAGCTTCATAGAATTAGACATTGGAATCTCAGTCTTTTTGCAATTCTCCAATCCGAACTTTTTAACAAGTTCTTTTGCATATTTTTCCTGGTAAATGAAAATTCATTCTTTTAATTGTTTTACTTGTAATCCAAGAAAGAATGATAGTTCACCCATCATGCTCATCTTAAATTCATCATGCATAGACTTAGAAAACTTCTTGCATAGGTTTTTGTTAGGTGATCCAAATATAATGTCATCAACATAAATTTGAACAAGTAGAAAATTTTTACCTTCTCTTTTAATAAACAAAGTAGTATCCACTTTTCCTTTGACAAAATCATTTTGAATTAAAAACTTACTTAATCTATTGTACCATGCTCGAGGTGCTTACTTTAAACCATATAGAGCATTTTTCAGTCTAAAAACTGAGTCTAGTCTCTTTAGGTCTTCAAATCCGGGGGGTTGTTCCACATAGACTTCTTCTTGAATAAATCCATTTAGGAATGCACTTTTGACGTCCATTTGGAATAACCTGAAATTTTTATAACAGGCAAAAGCAAGCAATAATTTAATTGCTTCTAACCTTGCTACCGGTGCGTAGGTCTCATCATAGTCTATCCATTCTTCTTGTGTATATCATTTGGCCATGAGTCTTGATTTGTTCCTGATCACTTTTCCTTTCTCGTCCATCTTGTTCCTGAAAACCCATTTAGCTCCAATAATGGATTTACATTTTGGTTTAGGAGTTAATTCCCAAACATCATTAATGCTGAACTGTCTGAGCTCTTCTTGCATAGCTTCAATCCAGCTTTCGTCAGTTAAAGCTTCTTCTATGCTTTTGGGTTCTATTTCAAAAATAAGTGCCACAGCGCTAGACTCTTCTTGCTTTTTTAATCTAGTGTAAATCCCTTCATTAATGTTACTGATGATGAGTTCTTTGGGATGACTAGACTTGTGCTTCCAGTTGCTGGTCGGTCTGACAAAATGCTGTTCTTCTACTTTAGTTAATTCTTCAGCTTCCGTTCGTTGATTTTCTCCAGAAGTCTGAGTCACTTTAGGGGAGTTAGACTTTGTAAGGTCTGAAGTAACTTCGGATTCTTCAGGCTAAGTCTGAATCAGTTGATTCTGCAAAGAGTCTTGGAATTTGACATTCATAGATTCTTTCATAGACTGAGTCTTTTTGTTGAATACTCTATAAGCTTTGCTGGTGGTTGAATATCCAAGGAACATTCCTTCGTCTGATTTCTCCTCAAACTTACCAGTTCGATCATTTGCATTTTTCAAAATAAAACATTTGCAAGCAAATACATGAAAGTAAGAAATAATTGGCTTCTTTCCTTTGAACAACTCATAAGGAGTTTTCTCCAAAATAGGCCTTAAAAATATTCTGTTAATAATATAACAAGCTGTAGAAACTGCTTCAGCCCAAAAACGAGAAGAAATATTACTTTCAATTAAAAGGGTTTTTGCCATTTCCTACAAAGATCTATTCTTTCTTTCCAAAACTCCATTATATTCTGGAGTGTATGGAGAGGAGAAAACATGCTGAAATCCAGATTCATCACAGAATTTGGCAAAGTCTTGATTTTCAAACTCACCTCCATGGTCTGTCCGTATGCTTGAGATAGCATATCCTTTCTCATTATGTACTTTCTTGGCAAACTTTGAAAAGTAAGAAAAGGTTTTAGACTTACTTGCCAGAAAGTAAACCCAAGTAAATCGTGAATAATCATCCACAATTACTAGACAATATCTCTTTCCACCAATGCTTTGAGTTCTGGTTGGTCCAAAGAGATCCATATGCAGAAGCTGCAAAACACGATTAGTTGTAACTTGATTTATTGGTTTAAAAAGAACTTCTCACCTGTTTTCCCAACACATATGGTGTACATAAGTCAGATTTTTGAAACTTCAAGTTGGGTAGACCACGAACAAGTTTCATGGAAGAAATCTTGGCAATTTGCTTCATGTTGACATGGCCAAGCTTTCGATGCCAAAGATTTGCTTCATCTTGAATAGAAATTAGACATTGAGGTCTTTCTGGTTTGAAATCCAGAAGATAAATGTTCCCATGTCTTCGTCCAGTAAAAGATTGAGAAAGATCTTTACTAGTTCCCGAACATACTCCTTCTTGGAAATTGATTTTGAATCCAGTGTCGCACAGTTGACTTATGCTAAGTAGATTGTAATTTAGTCCTTCCACCAAGGAGACATTGTTGATTGTGAGGCTTCTAATTTTTACAGTTCCATACCCAACAATTCTTCATTTGTTATTTCCACCAAAAGAGACTTTTCCATCATTTATTTGAACAAACTTTATAAAAAAAAATTGAATCTCCAGTCATGTGTCTTGAACAGTCACTATCCAAATACCATTTAACCTTTTTCTTGATAGTAACCTGCAATTAAAAAAGAAACTCAAGCTTTCTTTGGTACCCACATTTTCTTGGGTCCAGTGGAGTTAGTACAATATACAGTCTTTACCCATTCCTTCTTAACAGATCTCTAAACCATAGGACATTCTTTCTCAAAGTGTTCTGAGCTGTTGCACTTAGAACATTTGAGAACACTTCGCCCAACAAGTTTTACAAAGATTTTTTTAAAATGATTTCTGTAAAAAGTTTTGTAGGCATTTGTTTGATTCTTTCCTTCACTTTTGAAAAATCAATTAAAGGAATAGTTTCTAAAGTCATCCCCAAGCCCGACTTGCTGAAATAAGGTCTTTGTACGAGAAAGAATCTTTTCCAATTTTTCAGATCCTATTGAAAACCTTTTTAAAATATTTGAGACATCATTTTTCAAAAATGTATTTTCTTTTAAAAGAGAGTCTGCATTTTCTTTTAAAATAGCAAAACTTTTGTCTAAATTTTCAAACTTTTCTTTTCAAGAATTTTCCTATTGCTTTAGTGTAGAATTCTCCCTTTTAGCTCGGAAATCCTCTTAAGAGAGACTAAGACAGAGTTCATCAATGTATTTTGAAACTTTAGTAGGAATTCTTAAATTTCTTACCTCGATTTCACAGTGTCAAGTCCGCATCTGTCTCGTAGTCTGAGTTTGATTCTAATTTTGCCATTAAACAAATATTTGCATAATCTTCATCACTTTCTTCGCATTCAGTATCACTCCATGTTTCTGCTTGGAGAGCTTTTTTGTATTTCTCAGTTTTTCCCTTCTTCTTTTTCAACAGAAGACAATTGGGTTTGATATGTCCATTTTTTCTTGCATTCAAAGCAGATCACATCTTTATTGTTTTCATCATCCTCAGTTGATTTGTTATGAAACTTTTGAGTGCTTTGTTTCTTCCAATTGAACCTCCTTCCCTTTTTGTTCAGTTTCCTGAACCTCTTTATCATAAGTGCTAGTTCTTCATCGTCTATATCCTCTTCAGAGTCTGTAACATCAATATCATCGTTAGACTTTAAGACAATTGACTTCTTACCTTTGGGATCTTCTTCCTCATTGATTTGCTCTACTTCATAAGACTAAAGTGTCCCAACCAGTTCGTCTACCGAAAGTGGCATGATTCTTTGTGTTTCCCTTATTAAAGTTTTCATGTGATTCCAGTCTTTAGAGAGTCCACGCAGCAATATGTTGACCTTCATTGGTTCTGAGGTTGGCTGTCCCTGATACTCTAGACCGTTTACAATTTCTATAAAACGACTAAACATGTCAGTAATAGATTCTCCTGGCTTCATCTTGAAGGCTTCATACTGTCCAAGTAGAATATTGATCCTTGTTTCTTTTACTCGATCAGTTCCTTCATAGGTATTGTGCAGTCTATCCCAGACTTCTTTGGCTGTTTCACAAGAAGATATTCTGTTATACTCATTAGGAGATAATGCACAATATAAGGAGTAAATTGCTTTAGCATCAATAGCTTGTCTCTTTGTCATTTCTTCTTGAGTCATCTCGCCAATGTCTGCAACTTCTTTTCTCCTTTCTAAAACTGATGTAGCTTTAGGAATGATTCATTTTTCTACCACATCCCATTCCAAAGGATCTTTCAATCTTAGGAATGCCTTCATCTTGTTTTTCCATATGTTATATTCCTTTCCATCGAAATAAGGTGGTCTGGTGTTGCTCTGGCCTTCAACCAAACCTGGAGCCAACATACTAACCATAGATCTTTAACTCAGAAGTAAAAACACTTCAATTAAATGAGCACACAGACTCTGATACCAAATGATAGGGCTAGTAAGAGCACCTAGAGGGGGTGAATAGGTGATTAAAGAAATTTTTACAAAACTTAACAAACTAATTCGTCTTCTGAGAATAATACACTGAAGATGTAAAAGACCATAAACAATTATATAACGCTACAAATTAAAGTAAAGAGATTAGGGAAAGAGAATTGAAACACAAGGTTTATAGTGGTTTGGCTTAGACCAAGCCTACATGCACTCTCCCGCACTGACAGCCCACTGGTTGGATTCTACTAAGAACCAAAAGAGATTTTATAGTCTCACGACCTTGATTCCATAGTGTAGAACCTCTACTACACTTCCTCAAAGTCTCACAAGTATTTAATCTCTCTTTTGAGTACAATTTAAACTCAACAAATGAAACAGCAAAGAACTAAGAGCTTCAAACTTTGGAATTTTTCTTTCACGCACACACTCGAATAACTTGAGCGTCTTCCTTATATACTCCTCCATGCCTTCATAACCGTTGGCACCTTCCAAATGAGTTCTTCCAAACTACCTGTTGAACAGAATCAATTAGAGAGATCTCGAGTTATTTAAGGAATGTGATGCCCACCGATCCTGCTCGCTCATACAATCAGGATCTAGATTTCCATAAGTAGAACCTTTCAAGTATACTTCGCCAATCAACAGATCTAATTATCTGAATTGATATCAATAAGAATAATTGATCATGAGATGCTTTCTCCAGCCATGAGATCTTTTTCAACTGTACAAACCAAATCCTTAAAGATATACTCGCATCTGGACAAGTTCTCTTCATCAGATAAATATTTTCTTCATCGGTTTGGAGACTATCAGTGAGGGTAGACTTAAGTCTTAAGTCTTGATTCTTGCAGTCTTCAGACTTTGACGACGGAGTCTAGAGCTCATCAGACTTTAATACTTGAGTCTACAAGTCTTCAGACTAAACTGGTGAAAACGTTTTGTCAACTTCAAAACAAATAAGGAAGTTTTCTCCAACAGCTTGGACCCAACTTCTTCTTCCTTTAGTGTTGGCCTTGACAACTAGGAAAGGAATGAAAGAAAAACTTGAGTGGAGAGAGAGAAGAAGCACGGCTGAGAGAGAGTGAGGGGGTGAGGGAGATTTAAGAAATGAAAATGATAGCGAAAGAGGGAGAGGGCCGGCCAAGAGAGTGAGAGGAGAGAGAGAGGCAAATAATGAGAGTTGATATCTCATTATTAACTTAAAAGTGTGCTTGACAAGTTTTTATCGTTGCATGAAATCTTATTGAGTAGAGTGGGTGGCATGCAATGATTACAAGCCAAGAAAAATCAACTTAATTTCATGCAAGATGGGTTTAGAGTGGCCGTCCATGCATAGAGTGCATATTAGATTTACAGTTGTGTCCTATGTTATATATCCTAGGTACTTATAATATCCACACAAGGTATAGGTTAGAAGCCATCGTCCTTAAATTTCTTTAAATGGCCATTAGGAATGCGTTGACTAATTAAATTCAATCATCGACACTAAAATAATCCTTCGTGGCTCACTAATTAGTTTGGCAAATTTTGGAATGTCACGGCAACTTATTCCGGTATCATTTGTCATGCACCGACACTTGAGATTGCATGTAGAACTAAGGCTTCCTTCAACTCATTAACCCCTTATTAGAATTGCCTAAGCTCAGCCTTCCATTGCTTCCTCATTTGCTTGGCCCACCTAGGATTGTAGATAGAAGTGTCTTGGGAGAGAATGCTCTATTACTCCTATTGTGTTGGATTTATGGGATGATATAAATAAAGGGAAATGATCCCTATGTATACATAAGTCCTAATTACAACCGTAAATCTTCCCTTGCTATAATAGAGGAGATCCAATTTCCCTATCTACCATTTACATTATTAAATAGTAATCTCCTCTAGAATATAAGTGTACATTTCCAATATTTTCCCTAGAAATATTCTAGAAAACTAATGAAATCCTAGACCACTAGAAGCTTCTGGGCATGCTCGGTCATCTTGGCCATCTCCTTAGCGTCTATGACTCTCCAATCTACCATTTACCTTATAAAATAGTAACCTCCTCTAGAATATAAGTGTACATTTCCAAATTTTCCCTAGAAATATTCTAAAATACTTATGAAACCCCAAACCACTAGAAGCTTTTGGGCATGCTCGGTCATCTTGACCATCTCCTTAGCGTCCATGACTCTCCAATCTACCATTTACCTTATTAAATAGTAATCTCCTCTAGAATATAAGTGTACATTTCCAATTTTTTCCCTAGAAATATTCTAGAATACTTATGAAGCCCCGGACCACTAGAAGCTTTTGGGCATGCTCGGTCATCTTGGCCATCTCCTTAGCGTCCATGACTCTCCAATCTATGATTTGCCTAGAAAAGAACACTACAAGTGCCATAACTTATGAAAGGTACACTTAAGTGCCACATTTGAAGAAAAGTGGGACGCCTGAGTGCCACCTCCGGCAAAGCCAGCCGGAAATCATACCTGGCATTTAAATATTAATATTTCTCGCTGAGGTGGCTCGCCGGAGAGCTAAGTCAGCTCTAATTCACCCAAAACGATGTCGTTTTGGGTGTTGGCCAAAATAGAACCCTTAAATCGGCCAAAACGACATCGTTTTGGCATAATTTGAATTGTAATATAATATAAAAATTAATTAAATTAAATTTAAAACAAAATAATAATATAATTTATATTTATTTAAAAAAAATGGAAACGAGAGGAGGAGGAAGGCGGTGGCGGCGAGGGCCGAGCCCTCGCCGCCACCGCCTCCCCCATTGCTCGGGCCGGAAAGTGGGGAAGGTCAGCCGGGGCTGCCAAGCCCGCCGAGGGCCGGCGGCCCCGGCCGACCGACGACGAGGGCTTGCATGCCCGCCTGCATCTTGGAGGCCCTTGACTAGGGCTTGGCAGCCCCAACCCTCGCCACTAGGCTGCCTCCCTCCTCCTCCTTCCCCCCCCCTTTTTTCTTCCTCCTCCTCAACCGCCGGCTTCTTCCCCTCCTCCTCCTTCCCCCTCCCCCACCGGATCCGGGCGAGGCCACGAGCCCTCGCCCGGCATCCAACAAGGGTCGACAGCCCTCGCCCGGCCGAGCCAAGGGCCACCGACCCTCACCAAATCTAGGCGAGGGCTCGCAAGCCCTCACCGTCGATCGGCCAAGGTCGCCGGCCCTTGGCCGGGGCCCGACGACCCCAGCCCGACCCTCCCCCTTTGTCGCTAGCCCTTCCCGATGATGGCGGGAAGGCAGCGGCGGTGGGCGAGGCGAGCGCCGAGCCCTCGGCCCGCCTCCCCACATTTTCTCTTTTTTTTTTTTTTCTTTTTTTTTAATTTTAAAATTATTATTTTTAAATATTTTAACTAAATTCAATTTTAAATTTGATTTAATTAATTTTTATATTATTTTTTACCACGTCAGCCCAAAAACGATACCATTTTTGCATTATTTGGCCACGTCAATGTGCAAAACAAATATTTTGCACTCGCTTCGCCGAAAAAATACCACGTATGCAATTTGGCCGGATTTTTGCCGGATTGGCACTTAAGTGATCTATTTTGCTCCGATTTTGGCACCTAAATGTACCTTTTGTAAGTTATGGCACTTAAGTGTCCCTTTCTGCCAAGTTATGGCACTTCAAGGGTCCGCATCTCACGATTTGCCTTATTAAATATTAATCTCCTCTAGAATATAAGTGTATATTTCCAATATTTTTCCTAGAAATATTCTAGAATACTTATGAAACCCTGAACCACTAGAAGCTTTTGGGCATGCTCGGTCATCTTGGTCATCTCCTTACCATCCATGACTCTTCAATACTCTCTCTCTCTCTCTCTCTCTCTCTCTCTCTCTCTCTCTGAATCCCATCTTGCCTTCTCAAAATAAATCCAAATGCTTCACTCCATTTTTTTATTTTTTTTCGAGATTCCCTTTAGAATATTAGGACCAAACCCCCTAAAAGTTTTCGTCCTCAAATACTTAGAAAGGGGCAGATACTTTTGTTTCATATCTTCAACCAGCTCCCATGTCACTTGTCTTTAACTATGATTTTATCATTTCCCCTTCACATAAGGAATGGTGGGATAACTCATACTTAAAGGGTGTTTGGCAATCTCCCCAAAGAGCTTTCAAAAGAAAGTGAAGACCTTGAAAATGCTGAAAACATTTCTTTTCTTCCTATATTACCCCCATTAAATTTTTATATTTACGTTATTACCCTTTTATTTATTTTTATTTTTAAATGTAAAAGGAGCAGCCCTTTGCCGGACCGGCGAAGGCGACGGCCGCCGGCGAGCAGATCCAGCGCCGGCGGCCGGCCGAGGTCGCCCGACCTGGGCGACCTCCGGCGAGGGTCGCGCGACCCACCGAGGGCGCGGAGGTCGCCCGACCTCGGGCGACCCTCGGCGAGGGTCGCGCGACCCCGAGGGCCGCGGAGGTCGCCCGACCTGGGCGACCCTCGGCGAGGGTCGCGCGACCCAGCCGAGGGCCGCCTGCGACCCTCGCGGGTCTCGCGAGGTCCCGAGACCCGGGCGAGGGCCTCTGCGGACCCCGCGAGACCTGGGGCGGCGGTCGCTGGGTCGCGCGGCCGGGTCGGCGACCTCCGGCGGCCCTCGGCTGGGTCGCGCGACCCTCGCCGAGGGTCGCCCGAGGTCGGGCGACCTCCGGCGGCCCTCGGGGTCGCGCGACCCTCGCCGGAGGTCGCCCGAGGTCGGGCGACCTCGGCCGACGGCCGCCGCGCGCAGATCTGGCTCGCCGGCGGCCCACGGCCCTCGCCGGACCGGCGAAGGGTTTAGCTGAATTTTCAAAAAAAAAAAAAAAAGAAAAAGAAAAAATAATACCCAAAGCCCCTTGTGAATGTTTTTTTAACAAACACACATCCAACTCAAAGTCAATTTGCAAAATTTTTTTACCAAACACAACCGCATTCTCCCAAAATAGCTTTGGGCTTTCAGCATTGCATTGGACTCAAAGCCCATTGCAAATGCTGAACCAAACGCAGCCTTAGTCTTGCTACTTTTGAGTCATGTTTTCTTGAATTTTGTGGGGTCTCGTAATGAATGACATTTTTAGGGCCAGGAGTATACTTTTGCAACATAAATAAATGGAAAATGTCGGGCACAACTGCTATGACAAGTCATAAAGCTAATCGATATGCTACATCTCTGATCTCCACGTAGCACGAATTCAAAATGGAATGTCTTAATTTCATTGACAGAATTACTTGAAAAAAGAAAAATCTATGAGCAAAATTAATATCAAGGCCATGAAATTACAAAATGGACATTCGCCATGTCGATCAAGAGATAGGTGACATCAAAAAAACCTAGAGAAAATTTTTGTATGACATATAGAAGATAAAAGACAAGCATAAAAGAGGCCAAATGGAGGAAAGGCAAACGTATTAGCGTTGTTTGGCCAAAAATACTAGTATTGATTTAAATTATAAGAACCACATCTTAATTTTATCAAACAAAATAAAATCTACTACAATTTCTAGAACTCTAAAACAGTTATATATTTTAACGAAATAGTTAAAATCATATACCTTATTTTATAAAATAACAACAAGGGCGGGGTTATTTCCACACCAATTTTAGTTAAAGCACATCTTTTGAGCAAATTACCCCCCCGCCTCTCTCTCTCTCTCTCTCTCTCTCTCTCACATCAACGGTAAAAAGTAGGGGGAAACTCTTTGCATTGGGTTTACATACATATATGACGATATTTACTAAATTTTCTCTTCTCTAGTTGCTATATATTTAGTCTTATTTACCTAGACACCAAACTGGAGATTTTTGCTTAGGGAAAATGTCACAAATGGTCCATAAATTTTCATCTAATGTTCAATTTTATCCCCGAGCTTTCGATTTGCTCAATTTGGTCCATGAACTTTCATCTAATGTTCAATTTCATCCCTGAGCTTTCGATTTGCTCAATTTGGTCCCTGAACTTTCATCTAGTGTTCCATCTAGTCCCTAACTATTTGAAAATTGATCAATTTTCCTTTTTTTAAATACCAAACTGTTCTTTTTATAAATAAAAAAATACCAAATTGGGTTTTTTTTTGTCGAAAAAATACTACATTTATGCAAAGTAATAAAGGTTAATATTTATTTCCTTTCTCCATATTAAAAACATATGGAAAAAGGGACAGTAATAATAAACAAAGGTGAATCTTGCATTTTGATTTCTTTTTTGTATATGCAAATTACTTGAATAATGTATAAAAGCCCATCAATCGATTTTTTTTTATGGACTTCGCCGAAAAGGGAAAAATCGATTGATGGGCTTTTGTACATTATTCAAGTAATTTGTATATACAAAAAGAAATCAAAATGTAAGATTCACCTTTGTTTATTATTACTGTCCCTTTTTTCCATTTGTTTTTAATATGGAGAAAGGAAAGAAATATTGACCTTTATTACTTTGCATAAATGTGGTATTTTTTCGACCAAAAAAACCCAATTTGGTTTTTTTTTTTTATAAAAAAACAGTTTGGTATTTAAAAAAGGGAAATTGGTCAATTTTCAAATAGTTAGGGACTAGATGGAACATTAGATGAAAGTTCATGGACCAAATTGAGTAAATCGAAAGCTTAGGGATGAAATTGAATATTAGCTGAAAGTTCAGGGATCATTGTGACATTTTCCCTTTTGCTTAAAGACGATAGTCGGTTATCATTTGCCATCCGTATGTGTACGTATTTTGAACTAGCATAAGGCTACAATGCTAGTTTTGGTGTTAATACTATTTTAAAATAAATCCATATAAAATTCCCTTGCTTCTTTTTTCTTCTTTTCACTTGTATGGTGCTTATTAATGGTACGTATGATAACCATTCTATTTCTTTATTTTTCTATTTTTTTTTGTTCTCCGAAATAGGTTGGGAACAGAAATCCATTTGGTAAAGCCATTTTATTTTTCTATTTCTGGAATAGATTTCTATTCCAAAAATTAGAAATTAAAATTTTTTAGCTTTTCTATTTCTAGAACAAAAGCGAGAATTTTCATCATTTACCCTCTTCACTGGTTGCCGCCACATGGGTCAACAAGTGCCGCCACATGGGTCAACACCCGCCGCCGACCTCCGGATGCTAGTTGCCCACCACTAGTTGTAGGCCACCGTAGCTCGCCATTAGATGTCGACCACTCACCGTTGGCCCCTAGACTACGGAAGCCCACCGCCCGCCCACTTCTTGCTGTCGATCACGGGCCGCCACCCCCATTGCCACCACCCGCCGGTTGCCCACCCGCCTCCCACAGTCACCCATCGCCAGCCAACGAATGCCAAATGCCTCCCACCATCACTCAGGAGGGAGAAATTTTGTGTAATTATCAAATAAATTTCTATTTCAAGAACATAAATTTTATAATGTTATTAAACACGTATTTTTACTCATAAATTTATCCGGGGTATAGAAATAGAAAAATCAAATTCTAGCCAGAAATTGATTTCTAAAATAGAATGATTATCATGCATGCCCTAAGTAGAATTGCATCAAAGAGCTATTGGAAATCTGATTCAGAAGAAAGCTTGGGCTCTGTTATGTGACTAGGAATATTGGCTCTCCATCAACAAAGTTGAAGCACAAAATAATCGGATGTCACATATTGATCTCCTCCTAGAGCTATGTTCAATCAGATATAGGCAACACCGTTGGCTTTGGTGGGTGAATAAGGTGGTATAGCTTTTGGGTTCGGCCTTCTAGAATGCAGCAATTCGAAAATATGTATTGACGCTCGATGTGCATAGCAGGTATTATCCTAGTAGGTCTTGATATAATCCGTTTTACTTAATTTCAATCATGTAATTTGTGTGTATTGTATTTCTCTAACATATGCAGATGCAAATTCTTCCGCGTTACCCTTTCTGAGGCTTACTACTTTCATTATTTCTAAGGAAAAATATGCGGTAATCTCAAAACATTTTGAATTTGTGCAATCAAGTCCTTACATCAATTTTTATTTCAATTGGGCTCTTGAATCATATACTCTTTTTTTCTTTTTTCGAGTTGATCAGTCTATTTAAAAAATAAATGAACATGCCGGCCTGGTTGTGAACTTGTTGTGAAGTGCTGCAATGGCATCCTACGCGGCATTCCACTTGGCAAATAGAGAAAAGTTCAAAGAGAATACAAAACAGAATTGAGTGTGTTCCAAAACTCAGAAAATAAGAAATCCGGAGAAAAAGAAAATGAGATATGTAAGAGAGAAGCGAGAGAGGAGAAGCTACGGTGGCGGCGGCAGGGTGACATCCTAGCTCCCGCATCAAATGACCACTTTCTTATGGTAAAAATTCAGAGTACAATCGATGGACTCAAGTCAAAAAAGTGATCAAATTGAAGTCAACATCCCAACGATCGGGCTTGCCCCACTTTTCCACCCTGTGAATGGCGGTGAAAAGTTGTGGGACCCGATTGCTGTGAGTGATCCAACCCACACGACAGGCTCAACCAAAAGTAAGTAACAACAAGACTTTTCCCTCAAAATCGATTGATTAGTCATCCCAATTCAAAGCGGGCTAAACTCAAAAGATCATAAATTTCATCCTAAAATACTTTGAATGAGTAGATACTTTTGTTTCATATCTTCCTCCAGTTCCATGTCACTTGTCTTTCACTATGATTTTGTCAATGCCCCTTCACATAAGGTTAAGGGTGGTGTAACACCCTACACATATTGTCCACTTTAGATCCCATTGAGCCTTCATGGTCTTGTTCATCTGGGCTTTGCCTAGAAAACGCGTTTGTACAAATAAAGAACTCATAATCTTATAAGCCAGTCCAAAACTCCCTTTCTAGGTGATGTGGGACAAGAAATGCGCTCCCTCCCTATGCATGTCCAAGGATCGAGGCGTGGACGCACCGCCATCGCTACTCCTCATGCACCGCCGCCTGGGCCGTCACAGGTGACATGCCTCAATACTTGGTTTAGCTACTTTTAAGTCATTTTTTCTTCAATTTTATAGGGTCCGATAATGAATGACATTATTAGGGCTAGGAGTATACTTTTGCAACATAAATAAATAAAAAGTGTTGGGTACAACTGCTACGAAAGTCATAAAGCCAGTTGATATGCTACATCTCTGATCTCTACGTACCGCAATTTCAAAATGGAATGTCTTAATTTTGTTTACAGAATAACTTTTAAAAAAAAAATCGATGAGCATAATTAATCTAAAGGCCATGAAATTATAAAATGGACATTCGTCATGTTGTCGAGAGATGGGTGACATTATAAATTCTTAGAGAAAATTTTTGCATGACATATAGAAGATAAAAGACAAGCATAAAAGAGGAAAAATGAAGGAATGACAAACTTATTAGTATTGTCTGGCCAAAAATACTAGTCTTGATTTAAATTATTAGAACCACATCTTAATTTTAACAAACAAAAATGAAATGTCAACAAAAAATATTAAAATTAAATCTACTAAAATTGAGCAAATTTCCAAAACTCTAAAACAATAAAATATTTATTGGAACAATTAAAATCATATACCTTATTTGATAAAATAAGGACAAGGGTGGGGTTATTTCAACACTAATTTTAGTTAAAGCGCATCTTTTGACCAAATTATCTCTCTCTCTCTCTCTCTCTCTCTCTCTCTCTCTCTCTCTCTCTCTCTCTCTCTCTCTCTCTCTCTCTCTCTCTCTCATCAGCTTAAAAAAAAAGGAGAAACTCTTTGCATTGGGTTTACAGACATCTATGACAAAATTTATTAAGTTTTCTATTCTCAAGTTGCTATATATTTAGTCTTATTTACCCAAATGCGAAACTGGAGATTTTTGCTTAAAGATGACAGTTGAGTATACCGTATCTGTACATATTTTAAACTAGCATAAGCCCGCAATGCTAGTTTTGGTATTAATAGTGTTTTAACATAAATCCAAATAAAATCCCGTTGCTTCTTTTTTTTTCCTTTTCACTTGCATGGCACTCATTAAGTTGAATTGCAATCAATGAGATATTAGAAATCTGGTTCATCGAAAGCTTGGGTTCTGTAATGTGACTAGGAATAATGGCTCTCCATCAGCTTAGTTGAAGCACAAAATAATTGGATGTCATGAATCGATCTCTTCCTAGAGCTATGTTCAGTCAGATGTAGGCAATGCCGTTGGCTTTGGTGGGTGAATAAGGTAATATAGCTTTCAGGTTCAGCCTTCTAGACTGCAGCAATTCGAGGATATATATCAACGCTCGATGTGCGTAGTAGGCATTATCCTAGTATGCCTCAGTATAATCGATCTTACTTAATTTCAATCACGTAACTTGTGTGTATAGTATTTCTCTAGCAGGTACAGGTATAAATTCTTCCGCACTACTCTTTCTGAGGCTTACTACTTTCATTATTTTTGAGGAAAAACGAGCAATAATCCTAAAACATTCTGAATTTGTCCATTCAGGTCCCTAAATCTATTTTTGTGGCAATTGGGCTCTTGAATCATGTACTCTTTTTTTTTCCTTTTTTTGAGTCGATCAGTTCATTTGAAAAATAAATGAAAATGCCGACCTGGCTGTGAACTTGTTGTGAAGTGCTGCAATGGCATCCTAGGTGGCATTCCACTTGGCAGATAGCGAATAGTAAGAGAGTACAAAATAGAATGAGTGTGTTCCAAAGTTCAGAAAATAAGAAATCCAGAGAAAAGAAAAATGAGACATGTAAGGGGAGCGAGGGAGGAGAAGCTACCATGGCGGCGGCGGGGTGACATCCTAGCTCCCGCATCAAATGGCCACTTTCTTATAGATAATTCAGATTACAAACGATGGACTCAAGTCAAAAAATTGATCCACTTGAAGTCAACATCCCAACGATCGGGCTTCCCCCAGTTTTCCACCCCGTGAACAGCGGTGAAAAGTTGTGGGACCCCACTGCTGTGATTAATCCAACCTGTACGACGGGCTCAACCGAAAGGTAAATACCATCAAGACCTTTCCCTCAAAATTGATCAATTAATCATCCCAATATAAAGCGGGCTCAGCTCAAAAGATCATAAATTTCGTCCCCGGATACTTTGAATGAGGGCAAATACTTTGGTTTCATGTCTTCCTCCAGCTCTCATGTCGTTTGTCTTTCACTATGATTTTGTCATTGCCCCTTCAATAAGGAATCATGGTGTAACACTCTAGGTCTACACTGTATATATATTGTCTGCTTTGAGCCCCACTAGGCCCTTACGGTTTTCTTCGTCTGGGCTTCACCCAAAAAACACATTTGTGCAGATAGAGAACCCAAAACCTCATAAGCCAGTTCAAGACTCCCTCTCTAGGTGATGTGGGACTTTTATGCACGTTCGAGGACTAAGGGGAACGCACCGCCATCACTCCTTCTCACGCACCACCGCCTGAGCCGTCATAGGTGGGGGATGCTTCAATACTTGGTCTTGCTACTTTTAAGCCATGTTTTCTTGAATTTTGTAGGGGTCCATAATGAATGACATTATTAGGGCTAGGAGTATACTTTCACAACATAAATAAATGGAAAGTGTTGGGTACAACTGCTATGACAAGTCATAAAGCTAGTCGATATGCTACATCTCTTATCTCTGCATAACATGATTTCAAAATGGAATGTCTTAATTTCATTTACAAAATAACTTCAAAAAAAAATCAATGAGCATAATTAATCTAAAGGCCATGAAATTATAAAATGGACATTCTTCATATTGTTCGAGAGATGGGTGACATTATAAATTCCTAGAGAAAATTTTTGTGTGACTTACAGAAGATAAAAGACAAGCATAAAATGCACTTGTGTAGTTGTTGGGATTCGGTATTTTTTGTGATCCCTGTGTAGGTTTTTGCTTTGCCACTGTTTGGATTCCCTCTACTCCTGTGCAAGTGGTTTTCTTTTACCTTGGCACCCTTCCACTCACTCTGACTGTTGTCCTTGTGAGTGCAAGTTCTTGGTGCCGAGTTTTTGCTGTATAGTGTTCTTGTTGCTTTTGGCTTAAGTCAATATATATCTCTTACCTTTACCAAAAATAAAAGACAAGCATAAAAGGGGCAAAATGGAGGAATGGCAAACTTATTAGTATTGTTTGGCCAAAAAAACTAGTACTGATTTAAATTATGAGAACCACAACTTAATTTAACAAATAAAAATGAAATATGAACAAATATATTAAAATAAATCCTGCTAAAATTGAGCAAATTTCCAAAACTCAAAAATAAATATTTACCGAAACAATTAAAATCATATACCTTATTTTATAATTAACAACAAGGGCGGGGTTATTTCCACACCAATTTTAGCGCATCTTTTGACCAAATTACCCTCTCTCTCTCTCTCTCTCTCTCTCTCTCTCTCTCTCTCATCAGCTATAAAAAATTAGGGAGAAACTCTTTGCATTGGGTTTATCTAAATGTGTGACAAAATTTATTAGGTTTTCTCTTCTCAAGTTGCTATATATTTAGTCTTATTTACCCAAATGCGAAACTGGAGATTTTTGCTTAAAGATGATAGTTGATTATTATTTGTCATCTGTATCTGTACATATTTGAAACTAGCACAAGCCTGCAATGCTAGTTTTGGTGTTAATAGTATTTTAAAATACATCCAAATAAATTCTTGTTGCTTCTTCTTCTTCTTCTTCTTCTTCTTCTTCTTCTTCTTCTTCTTCTTCTTCTTCACTTACATGGTGCTCATTAAGTCGAACTGCAATCAATGAGCTATTGGAAATTTGATTCATCGAAAGCTTGGGTTCTGCAATGTGACTAGGAATAATGGCTCTTCGTCAACTTAGTTGAAGCAAAAAATAACTAGATGTCACGAATTAATCTCTTCCTAGAGCTATGTTCAGTCAGATATAGACAATGCCATTGGCTTTGGTGGGTGAATAAGGTGATATAGCTTTGGGGTTTGGCCTTCTAGAATGTAACAATTTGAGGATATGTATCGACGCTCGATGTGCGTAGTAGGTATTATCCTAGTATGTCTAATTGTGACGGCCAGGCAGTGGTGCACGAGGAGGAGGGATAGCAGTATGTCTACGCCTCGGTCCCTGGCTGTACACAGAGAGAGGGTGCGTCTCTTGTCCCACATCACCTAGGAAAGGAATTCTAAGCTGCCTTACGCATTTTCTTGGGGTAGTATAGGCTACCTTGAAAAGAACAAAAACGTAAGGATTTTGTGTCTAAAGCGAACAATATGTGTACAGTGGAGACCTAAGGCGTTATACTTGGTATGATCGGTCGGTCTTAATTTCAATCACGTAACTTGTGTGTATTGTCTTTCTCTAGCAGATGCAGGTACAAATGCTTCCACACTACTCTTTCTGAGGCTTACTACTTTCATTATTTTTTGAGGAAAAATGCACGGTAATCCCAAAACATTTTCAATTTGTGCAATGAGGTCCCTAAATCTATTTTTATGGCAATTGGGCTCTTGAATCATGTACTCTCTTTTTCTTTTTTCTAGTCGATCAGTTCATTTGAAAAATAAATGAAAATGCCGACCTGGATGTGAACTTGTTGTGAAGTGCTGCAATGGCATCTTAGGCGGCATTCGACTTGGCAAATAGCAAAAAAGTTTAAAAAGAATACAAAATAGAATGAGTGTTTTCCAAAATTCAGAAAATAAGAAATCCAAAGAAAAAGGAGATATGTAAGGGGAGCAAGGGAGGAGAAGCTACGATGGCGGCGGCGGGGTGACATCCTAGCTTCCTCATCAAATGGCTGATAATTTCAAGTATTAACAATGGACTAAAGTCAAAAAAGTGATCGACTTGAAGTCAACATCCCAACAATCAAGCTTCCCCCAGTTTTCCACCCCATGAGAAGCGGTGAAAAGTTGTGGGACCCAACTGCTGTGATTGACCCAACCCGTACGACGGGCTCAACCCAAAAGTAAATATCAACAAGGCTTTTTCACTCAAAATTGATTGATTAGTCATCCCAATTCAAAGCGGGCTCAACTCAAAAGATTAGAAATGTCATCGAATACTTTGAATGAGGGCAGATACTTTTCTTTCATGTCTTCCTACAGCTCCCAGGCTTCCCCCAGTTTTCCATCCCGTGAGAAGCGGTGAAAAGTTGTGGGACCCGACTGCTATGATTGACCCAACCCTTACGACAAGCTCAACCCAAAAGTAATTATCAACAAGACTTTTCACTCAAAATTGATTGATTAGTCATCTCAATTCAAAGCGGGCTCAGCTCAAAAGATTAGAAATGTCTTCCTCGAATACTTTGAATGAGGGCAGATACTTTTCTTTCATGTCTTCCTATAGCTCCCAGGCTTCCCCCAGTGTTCCACCCCGTGAGAAGTGGTGAAAAGTTGTGGGACCCGATTGCTGTGATTGACCCAACCCCTACGACGGGCTCAACCCAAAAGTAAGTATCAACAAGACTTTTCACTCAAAATTGATTGATTAGTCATCCCAAGTCAAAGTGGGCTCTGCTCAAAAGATTAGAAATGTCATCAAATACTTTGAATGAGGGCAAATACTTTTCTTTCATATCTTCCTACAGCTCCCAGGCTTCCCCCAGTTTTCCACCCCGTGAGAAGCGGTGAAAAGTTGTGGGACCCGACTGATGTGATTGACCCAACCCCTACGACGAGCTCAACCCAAATGTAAGTATCAACAAGACTTTTCACTCAAAATTGATTGATTAGTCATCCCAATTCAAAGCGGGCTTAGCTCAAAAGATTAGAAATGTCATCTTCAAATACTTTGAATGAGGGCAAATACTTTTCCTTCATGTCTTCCTATAGCTCCCAAGCTTCCCCCAATGTTCCACCCTGTGAGAAGTGGAGAAAAGTTGTGGGACCCGACTGCTGTGATTGACCCAACCCCTACGACGGGCTCAACCCAAAAGTAAATATCAACAAGGCTTTTCACTCAAAATTGATTGATTAGTCATCCCAATTCAAAGTGGGCTCCACTCAAAAGATTAGAAATGTCATCATCCTTGAATACTTTGAATGAGGGCAGATACTTTTCTTTCATTTCTTCCTACAGCTCCCAGGCTTCCCCCAGTTTTCCATCCCGTGAGAAGCGGTGAAAAGTTGTAGGACCCGACTGCTGTGATTGACCCAACCCATACGACAGGCTCAACCCAAAAGTAATTATCAACAAGACTTTTCACTCAAAATTGATTGATTAGTCATCTCAATTCAAAGTGGGCTCAGCTCAAAAGATTAGAAATGTCTTCCTCGAATACTTTGAATGAGGGCAAATGCTTTTCTTTCATGTCTTCCTACAGCTCCCAAGCTTCCCCCAGTGTTCCACCCCGTGAGAACTGGTGAAAAGTTGTGGGACCCGACTGCTATGATTGACCCAACCCCTACGATGGACTCAACCCAAAAGTAAGTATCAACAAGACTTTTCACTCAAAATTGATTGATTAGCCATCCCAATTCAAAGTGGGCTCAACTCAAAAGATTAGAAATGTCATCCTTGAATACTTTGAATGAGGGCAGATACTTTTCTTTCATCTCTTCCTACAGCTCCCACGTCACTTGTCTTTCACTATGATTTTGTCATTGCCGGTACATATATTGTCCGCTTTGAGCCCCATTGGGCCCCCACGGTTTTGTTCGCCAACATGTTTGTACATATAAAGAAACAAGAACCTTATAAGCTAGTCCAGAACTCCCTCCCTAGACGATGTGGAACAAGAGATACACCCCCTTCCTATGCACGTCCGAGGATCAAGGCATGGACGCACCGCCATTGCTACTCCTTGCGTGCCGCCGCCTAGGCCATCACAGGTGGCATGCCTGAATACTTGGTCTTGCTACTTTTAAGTCACGTTTTCTTGAATTTTGTAGGGTCCCATAATGAATGACATTATTAGGGGTAGGATTATACTTTCGCAACATAAATAAATGGAAAGTGTTGGATACAACTGCTACGACAAGTCTTAAAGCTATTCGATATGCCACATCTTTGATCTCTACGTAACGCAAATTCAAAATGGAATGTCTTAATTTCGTTTACAGAATGACTTCAAAAAAAAAAACAATGAGCATAATTAATCTGAAGGCCATGAAATTACAAAATGGACATTTGTCATATTGATCGATAGATGGGTGACATTATAAATACCAGAGAATTTTTGTATGACATATCGAAGATAAAAGACAAGCATAAAAGAGGCGAAATGGAGGAAAGGCAAACTTATTAGTATTGTTTGGCCAAAAATACTAGCACTGATTTAAATTATAAGAGCCACATCTTAATTTTAACAAAAAAAAAATGAAATGTCAACAAATATATTAAAATAAAGTCCTACTAAAATTGAGCAAATTTCCAAAAGTCTAAAACAATAAAATATTTATTGAAACAATTGAAATCATATGCCTTATTTTATAAAATAACAACAAGGGCGGGGTTATTTCCACACCAATTTTAGTTAAAGCGCATCTTTTGACCAAATTACCTCTCTCTCTCTCTCTCTCTCTCTCTCTCTCTCTCTCTCTCTCTCTCTCTCTCTCATCAACCGTAAAAAATTAGGAGAAAATCTTTGCATTGGGTTTACATAAATGTATGACAAAATTTATTAAGTTTTCTATGCTCAAGTTGCTATATATTTAGTCTTATTTACCCAAATGTGAAACTAGAGATTTTTGCTTAAAGATGATAGTTGATTATATTTTGTCATCCATATCTGTACATATTTTAAACTAGCATAAGCCCGCAATGCTAGTTTTGGTATTAATAGTGTTTTAACCTAAATCCAAATAAAATGCCATTGCTTCTTTTTTTCTTTTCACTTGCATGGCACTCATTAAGTCAAACTGCAATCAATGAGCTATTAGAGATCTGGTTCATCAAAAGCTTGGGTTCTGTAATGTGACTAGGAATAATGGCTCTCCGTCAGCTTAGTTGAAGCACAAAATAATTGGATGTCGCAAATTGATCTCTTCCTAGAGCTATGTTCAGTAGGCAACGCCATTGGCTTTGGTGGGTGAATAAGGTGATTTAGCTTTGGGGTTCAGCTTTCTAGAATGCAACAATTCGAGGATATGTATCAACGCTTGATGTGCATAGTAGGTATTATCCTAGTATGCCTCAATATAATCAATCTTACTTAATTTCAATCACATAACTTGTGTGCATTATATTTCTCTAGCATGTGCAAGTACAAATTCTTCCGCACTACTCTTTCCGAGGCTTGCTACTTTCATTATTTTTTTAGGAAAAACGCGCAGTATCCCAAAACATTTTGAATTTGTGCAATCAGGTCTCTAAATCTATTTTTTATGGCAATTGAGCTCTTGAATCATGTACTCTTTTTTTCTTTTTTCGAATCGATCAGTTCATTTGAAAAATAAATGAAAATGCCGACCTGGTTGTGAACTTGTTGTGAAGTGTTGCAATGGCGTCCAACGCAGCATTCCACTTGACAAATAGAGAGAAGTTTAAAAGGAATACAAAATAGAATGAGTGCATTCCAAAATTCAGAAAAGAAGAAATCTAGAGAAAAGGAAAACGAGATATGTAAGGGGAGCGAGGGTGGAGAAGCTACTATGGCGGCGGCGGAGTGACATCCTAGCTCTCGCATCAATTGGCCACTTTCTTATGGCGATAATTGAGGGTATTAACGATGGACTCAAGTCAAAAAAGTGATCGATCCCAACGATCGGGCTTCCCCCAGTTTTCCACCCCGTGAGCATCGGTGAAAAGTTGTAGGTCCCGACTGCTGTGATTGATACGACCCATACGACGGGCTCAACCCAAAAGAAACTATCAACAAGACTTTTCCCTCAAAATCAATTGATTAGTCATCCTAATTAAAAGGGGACTTCGCTCGAAAGATCAACCATATAGAGTTTTCTCTGTAGTATCTATGTATTGCCATAACAGATGGCTGAGCAAAAATCAGTGGATGGTTAGAAACACCGAAATACATAAAGGATTACCAATGGAGAACACTAGGGATGAATATATCGGAGTTTATCTCATATTAGTTGTGAAAGAAGTTGGTGGTTAGTTTATAAGTACGAAAGAAAACCTCATCTTTTAAATTAGCTTTTAGAGTAAAAGAGGTCCAAGACCCTTCAATGGTATATACATGCATCAACATCATCCAGTGCCTCTGAATGACTACCGAGTCAATTTCGTTTACTTGTGATCACCTGGAGGAAAAAGTAGTGCAACTTCTCCAAGCCTGTTTTGGCTTTGTCTGCAACATGGAAAAGGGAAAGTCAGAAAGGCCCTTCAAAATGTTCCCCATCAGACTCTACACCTCCTTATAAATCTCTTCACGGTTTGCATCAGCACTCACCACATCGCTCGTTTCCTCTTACAGTCCCTCCTTTCATATCCACCCACTTCTGCTCGAGCTATGGAGCTTGCGCAGTTCAATTTTGTGCAGTTACAGCCATGCCGTTTCCTTCTCGCTCTTGTGCTTGCATTGTGCCTTGTCCTAATCTCCCCCGCCACGAATGAAACCGACAAACTTGCACTCCTCGCATTTAAGGCTGCAATCAAAGACCCTTACGGGGTGCTTGACTCGTGGAACGACACCATTGGGTTTTGCCATTGGTATGGTGTCATGTGCAGCCCAAGGCACCAGAGGGTCACAGTCCTGGAATTGAGCTCACTAGGACTCTCGGGGTCCATCTCTCCTCACGTCGGAAACCTAAGCTTCTTGCGTGAAATTTATCTCCACAATAATAGTCTCATTGGAGAAATCCCTCCGCAGGTCGAGCGGTTGCACCGCCTACGTTTTCTAAGGCTGCAAAACAATTCATTGGCCGGAGAAATTCCCAAGAACATGTCAGCTTGCTCAAAACTCGTACGCCTCAGTATTGCACACAACCAACTAACCGGAGAAATTCCCACAAGTCTCGGTTCATTATCAAAGCTACAATTTTTGTCTTTTTTTAAAAATGCACTCTCTGGGAATGTGCCTTCCTCCTTTGGAAACTTGTCTTCACTACAGGTTCTTGAACTCGGGGAAAATATGTTGGGTGGGAGCATTCCCAACGTTCTAGGTCTCCTGACAAATTTAACTGTTATGTCTTTCTTAGCAAACAGATTGTCTGGCACAATTCCGTCCTCATTGTCCAATCTCTCTTCTCTAATTTTGTTTGCCGTTTCAGAAAACCAAATGCAAGGGACTCTTCCTACAGACTTAGGCTTGATGCTTCCAAATATTCAAGAGTTTAGCATTGCCTCAAACCAATTTGAGGGACCAATTCCTCCCTCAGTGTCCAATTGGACAAAGCTAGAGGTTATTCAAGTCCCAATGAACAAGTTTTCAAGCAAAGTGCCTTCTTTCGGAAATATGCCTAAGCTTAGGCATATTACCATCTTTGAAAACCAGCTGGGAAGTGGAAATTTTGAAGACTTAAGCTTTGTATGCTCATTGACAAACAGCACGAGATTAGAGCACTTGGATATTGGCCAAAACAAATTCATTGGGGCATTACCCAAATGCATAGGTAATTTCTCGAGCAATTTCAAGAGATTATATGGGGATGAAAACCTAATGTTTGGTGAGATTCCTAGAGAGATTGGAAATCTAGTCAACCTGGAAGTGTTAAATATGAATCTCAACAAGCTTTCACGCGAGATCCCCTCAAATATCGGGAATTTACAAAATCTAGTAAAATTGACGTTAGTTAGTAACAACTTGGCAGGGACAATCCCGACTTCTTTAGGAAATCTAACCAAGTTGATCACACTAAGTCTTAGTCAGAACCAGTTTCATGGGAAAATTCATTTACATCTATCGAAGTGTAAATCTCTCCAGTGGCTTGATCTTTCTAGTAACAATCTCAGTGGTACCATACCCCCACAGCTCATAGGTCTCTCGTCGATAACAATCATTTTAGACTTGTCTCATAACCATCTAAGTGGGGTTCTACCCACAGAAGTAGGGAACTTGAGAACTCTGACTGAGTTGGACATCTCTAACAATATGTTGGTAGGTGAAATCCCAAACAATTTAGGGGATTGCACTGGATTGACAAAACTAAGAATGGGGAGCAACTTCTTTCATGGGTCCATTCCTCAATCGATCAGATTGTTAGGAGGTATTGAAGAACTAGATCTTTCGCGCAACAATTTGTCAGGTCAAATTCCAGAATTCTTATCATTATTTCATTCCTTGAAACTTTTGAATTTGTCATACAATAACTTTGAAGGCATGCTACCAAGTGAAGGAGTCTTTAACAATGCTACCATGACTTCTATTATTGGGAATGATAAGCTCTGTGGGGGATTGCCAACGTTTCACCTCCCCAAGTGCATCTCCATAAGCTCCAAGAGAAGAAAAGTCCATATATTGATATTGTCGGCTTCTGTTATTTTTGGCATTCTTGGAATAGCTCTTACCCTGGCTTTTTTGTATCTTTGTCGGTTGAAGAAGAAAGTAAAAGAACCAATTTCAACTTCCACTGAGGATTTATGGCCAAACTTATCTTATCAAACACTCCTAAAGGCAACTGATGGTTTTTCTTCAATGAATTTGATCGGTGTTGGAAGCTTTGGTTCTGTTTACAAGGGGATACTTGAGGAGAATGGTACATCTATTGCAGTGAAGGTGCTTCATTTAGTGCATCGTGGTGCTCTAAAGAGCTTCATGGTGGAGTGCAAGGCATTAAAGAACATCAGACATCGAAACCTTCTAAAGATAATGACAGTTTGCTCAAGTGTTGATTATCAGCAAAATGATTTTAAGGCCTTAATTTATGAGTACATGGAAAATGGAAGCCTCGAAAGGTGGCTACATCGAATCCCAACACTATCTCCCAACAATGAGTCTACCCAAAAATTGAATTTCTTTCAAAGGATAAACATTGCTATTGGTGTTGCTTCCGCACTGGATTATCTTCATCACCAATGCCACATCCCCATCGTTCATTGTGATATAAAGCCAAGCAATATCCTCTTAGATGCTGAGATGGTTGCTCATGTTGGCGACTTTGGATTGGCAAAATTCCTCCTTGGATCATCAACTGATACCGTGGCTAATCAAATGAGCTCAATTGGCATAAGAGGAACAATTGGTTATGCTCCACCAGGTAATCTCTCTCTCAAACCAAGAAATTTTATCTAGGTAAAAAATGTTGATGATTCTTTCTACGGGTTTGGTAGCTACATGAGACCATGCCCATTAAACTCTGCTTTTGATCCGTACTCCAAATTTCACCTGCACTATGATCTACATTTGTGGCAGAATATGCTATGGGATGTGAGGTTTCAAGAGAAGGCGATGTCTATAGTTACGGCATTCTCTTATTGCAAATGTTCACAGGGTTGAGTCCCACTGATGACACATTCAAAGACAATTTGACTTTGCATAACTTTGTAGCTGAAGCTTTGCCTGAACAAGTGCTGAAAATTACGGATCACATTCTGCTTCAAGAAAGAGAGAATCATTTAAGCCCCAATAGTCCTCAGCATTGGCTCTTCGAAAGTGATGGCATATTTCAAGAGTGCTTGTTTACAGTATATAATATTGGAATTGCTTGCTCTGATGAAGTGCCCGGAAGACGGATGAGCATCTGGGGAGCTACAAATCAGCTGCAAAAGATTAGAGAGAAACTCTTTGCATGGGATTTACACTGACAAAAATGAACAACAAGTTTATGGCATAAATTTTATTAGAACTTTTCTCTTCTCTCGTTGTTATACATCATGTATTGTTTATGCAAACGCAAACGTATAGCTAATAGCACATAACTGAAAATCTTTCTTTGAAGATGATAGTTGTTTATCTTCCACCATTTGTATCTATGCATATTTTAAACTAGCATTTGGCCTGCAATGTCCAAGCACATTCTTGAGTATTGTCAGTTTACTAGAACTCTGTTTTGGTGCTATAGTTTATGAAAATGAATCCAAAATAAAGGGACTTGATTCTTCATCTTCTTCTTCTTCTTTACTGTTTCTTGTACAAATTGCAATCGGTTAGCTTCTGGATTTGTGATATCTTGAAATTTGACCATTCTCGAGGTATATGAAATGGTTATTTTATCAAAGCACCGTTAGTTGAATTTGCTCTGAACTAATCACTCATGAGTTAACCAATATATTGGAGTTAACCAATATATTGGGAGAGGCCATAAAGGATTAAAACATGCACGACTAGAGAATTCAATTAGGGATAGACCACTTGACCATAAATATTAACAAGAGACAATATTACACTATTGCAAGTCAATTAGTGAATAGATATAAATCGATTCGACAATAATACATAGTTGATTTGCAGGTGATTTCACATGGTCACGATACTCAATGCGAACGACAGTAAACTAATTCCCTATTGATCTTATACTCAAGGTGAGTAATTGGTTCCTCGTGATTACATGACAACGAAGGTTTTTCCATGATTTTAAAAGGCACAAATGTGAGTTGAAAATTATCAACCATGGGTCAAATGCGTGAAAACTCCTAAAAGTCACCCGATAGTTTAGGTTATACAAAAGTCGTGTTTGATAGATTTTAACCATGAATTTAAATTTGATTTCAAGTATTGAACTTTTGAGGATTTCAAGACCAACCTATTGGACATTGCCTCATTTATCTGCCAATTTATCAACAAGCATTAATTTGGACAAGGATTAGGGGGCCGGAAAAAGGGAGCTAGGCCAAGCGAAGGCCCAATAGGCCTCACACCTAGGAAGTGAGGCCAAGTGGGCCTAATAAGGCTCACCAAGCCAAGCCAAGCCCATCCAAGCTCATTTCAAGCAAACGGCTCAAGGGTAAAAGTGGAATTTTATGTAGGGATTGGTGAAATGACCAAAATGCCCTTCTTAGAAGGCTTTAGCATTGAAAAAGATGAATACAAAGGGACAATATGCTTGGATGAGAGGAAATTAGGGAGAGATAGTGAGATGAGTTGATGTGTTAAAGTAGATTTTGAAGAGAAAAATCTCAAGTCCCACTCAAATCTCTCTCTCTCTCTCTCTCTCTCTCTTCCCCCCTCACTTGTTTCGGCTAACGCTCCCTTTGCCTTCATCTCTCTCATTTTGCTCTTCTTCTCCTCCTTCTCTTCATCACCGCCACCATTGCCATTCATGGCGCTGTCCATCTGTGCCACCGGCACTGTCCATCTGTGCTGCCGCTGCTGTCCCTCATGCCGCTCATCGCCATGCTTCACCATCCGTAAGCCATTACCCCCACCAAGCAAGCCGTGCCCTTCAAGCCTTGCCAAACCGCTGCCATTGGTGCCGCCGTTTGAGCTACGAGCACCATGTTCTCGTCACCGTCGCACCACTGTTGCTGTTAGCTATTCATCACCGTTAAACGGCGAGTTAACTTCTTAATTCGTGATTAGGATATTAATTGTGTTTAGTGGTAATTTAGATTAAAGTTAATTGTAATGATGGTTTAGTGGATAAATTATCGAGATAAGCGACAAGTGAACTTGATAGGTTAACGCGACAAGTGATAAGTAGAGTTGATAGGTTATTGCGATAGGCGATAAGTAGAATTGATAGGCTATTGAAAAAAGGTTATAAGCTATCACCGAAGGGATGATAAGCTATCAGGAAAAAGGGTGATAAAGTATCACCAAAAGGGTGATAAACTATCAAAAAATAGGTAATAAACTATCATCAAAGGGATGATAAACTATCAGAAAATAGGTAATAAGTTATCACCAAAGGGATGATAAGCTATCAAATTAATGTAGATAAATTATCGCAATAGGGCGATAAGTAGTGATTATAGGTGTTTTATGCTTGAGTTATGGGGTGAATTTATACATGATTTACATTGTTTGAAGCTTGTGATGCCATGAAAAATGATTGCCCAACTTAGAAACCTCATTTGCTATTTTAAAGAAAGGTTTATGGACATATAAATGGTAATTCACGAGGTGTCGTGTTTGGATGACATGTTTTATATGTCAAATAGGGCAATGATGTTTTAAACTGAAAGTGTACAAAGTTTGGTGGGTCATTTATATGTACGTAATCACGTGTGATTATTTTACTGTAATTTTATGTGTGAAAGTTGCGATAGTTTGTTGTATGAGAACGAGCCACGTTTGTGCAGGCTAATTGATGAGAAATGAAATTGGCATAAGTGGGTGGTGTGCTCGTGTGGTTACTTAAAGGAACCTGTCACTGCGGGATGATGCCCAATTTTATCGGATGCCCGGCGGAGGTCCAGATGCCGAGTCGTGGTTAAGGCCGAACCGATGCTTCTTATGGAATGTCGTCTATGGCTAGGGTCCAAGACGATGCCATGCCCAATGAGGTGGGACAATACCCGATCACGCTGGAAGACCGCCAACTCTCGTGTTGGTTGTGATATGAATGGTCGTAATAATTGGAACACACGTAAATGCATTGTGCATGGAAAGTGTGAGGAGTGTTCAAATTATATGTTATGTTTGTGCATTACTATTGGCACATGGTAATTAATATTGTGCAGGGGTATGTCAAAGTGAGGTAAGAATGCCTGCTGGTTTAATTGATGGCTTTAATGTTTATCGTTGGGTCGAATTGCCTAATCACAATTATAATTAAGGCAAAGCGGGGGTCGCTTTGCTATTGATCTGTCGTCGATATAATGCTGAATGTATAGATTGCACCCGAGACAAGTTAGCATCCTAGACAAGGCTTAAGTTATTAACTTACTAAGATTTTATCTCACTCGTTGTTATTTATTGTTTTCAGGCCCATAGTATAAAGAACTATCATGTTCAGTTTAGGGTCCCTATGGACCAAGACGCTGTAGTGACCCTGTACCTATTCTGGGGACCGATCATGTTTACGAACTTTTTGTTACGACGGTTTGGGCAGATGACGGGTTGGCCAACTGGGTGGCCCACAGGTTCAACGAATGGTTTATACAGGTTGAAAAGGACCGATTGATTAGTGGCTTTGATGGACCACCTAACGGGGGTCCTATGGAGTAGATATGGGATCCAATGGACATCGACAACCCAGATGGTGCTGTAGAGGATCTAGAGACTAACCCTAATGAGGAGTTTAACCTTGAGACTCCACCTGGATACCGCAATGTCTAGTGATGGGCGCGAGACGCATCACTTTTTGGCCAGCCCTCACATTAGAGAAGTTGAAGCTAACCCTAACCCCTTGCTAGTTTTTGTTGGTTGATAAAAAGTTGCCGTTTTAGAGGCTTCTAAGTATTAAACTTCTTGGGGTTAACAAGTATATAAATGAAAGTAGTGTTTTTGGGAGTGTTGTCATTGTGCTACTTTACTATCATCGTTATTATGTTTGACTAGGTGTTTACAATATGCTTTCACTTGCGTTTAATCGAAAAATAAAAAGAATAGGTCGGCGACGCATCATAGGACGTCACATTTAAATGACCAAAGAGAAATAGGGGTTATCGCATGCTCGAGGGACGGTGCATGACAGGATTCATTCAAAGAAAAGCTTGGTTTTTGCAGCTTGACAGAAAAGGCTCTCCGTCACTGAATTGTTGCGCGAAATACTTAGATAACTGGAATTGCTCTCGGTTCCTCGAGATATGTTTGCTCTGGTGGATGAATTAGGATCTGTAGCTTTCAGATTCAGCCTCCTAGTATGCGGTGATCCGAGGGAATGCATCGGGGATTGGTGCGCATAGCAAGATTATCGAAGAATGCTCTAGTAGAATCAGTTTCACTCAATTCCAATAACGTTGCTCTGTATTTATTGGGTTTCTTTAGAGGTGCAACTTGCAAGTGCAAATTCTCCAGCACTGCTATTTCTGAAGCTTACTACTTTAATTATCTTGTTCTAGCATTTTAGGAAAGTTGTTATTTACGTATTTTTTGACAAGTACAAATCACGTATGGATGTAACTTATTATTGATATGTCCAAAGTCCCCTTTATGTTACTGTTTTGATGGGAGTTGCCTACGTTTAATCTTTAAAAAGAAAAATAATCTAAGTTACTTATGTCTGTCCTTCCAAGTATGAAGAAGGTGTTTCTTCACGGACATATCTAATTGAAGAGGCAAATGAAACTTGGAATGATTTGAACTCATGAGTTCGAGCTTTGATACTATGCGAGATATGGTGGAATCAACTGTTCTAACCATTCTAAAATCTTAAACTGTTGGATGATGGTGAGTTTTTATATTTAAAATGTGACATCCTGATTTTCAGTTCTGATTTCGATGGGATAAGTCGGGCCTTTCATCAATGTGGCTATAGTGTTTTTCTCTTAGATGGCCACTCATGAGATAACTGACCTATCTGGTGAAGCCGTTAAGAGATTTTAAATGCAATAAACTTAAGAATTCGACCAGAAACCGACTGCTCGACCGTGCTAGTCTACAAGGGTCATTACGGCACAATTTGAAATCGATCAAAGACCGGAGATAGGTCGATTCGACAGAGATGGTGATCAAAGTGTGGGTGATTCCACCCGATTGCAAAATTCTCATCGATCGGCACTAAACCAATTTTCTGTCGTTTTGACACCCTATGTTCGTATTTGAAACCTTGAGATTTTCATGACTACCAAGAGTCGCCAATGTATCGAAGAGGTACGTGTGGCTTGAAGAAAATCGACCACGAGTCAAATTGCACCAAAAATTCCTAAAAGCTACTCGGTAGGTAAGGTCACACTAAAAGCGCGTTCGATTGAAAATAACCATGAATTTGAATTCGATTTCAGAAATTGGAAGTCTTGTCGTGTCATGAGTCATTCTAGGAATGTCGGCTCACCTTTTGGGGAATTTCTTGCGAGTTCGGGATTTTTATGGAAAATCAAGATGGACGATTCGGAAAACGAACGGAAATTCGGATTGGCCAATTCGAAGAGATTTTTGGCATCTAGTGTGAGTGATTTGGCGAATGGAAGTTGTTTGGGCTTTTTCTGAATTCAATTTGGACCTCAACCGGATTTGTTTGTTCGGAAAATCAGATGCCGAGAAAAATGAAATAAAAGTCGGTTTCGAAGAAAATTCGTGAGATTAAAGGACCGCCTTATTCTGATCTTCATTGGGACTCCAAGTTGTGCGAATGGTGAAGAATTTGGCCCTAGAATGACCATTTATCAAGTTGTTTTGAATTGAATAAAGTATGACTTTAGTTTTGTGTTATTTCATCCTTTTCCTTGGACCCACCCTCTCCCCACGCACGCACACCTTTCGGCCTACATTCCTCCCTCCTGCAGTCTCCCATTTCATTTTCTCTTCTTTGACCCTATCCATGCTTATCCCTCTGTGCTTGTCCCTATCGTTCTCTCTCTCCTTTTTATTCTTTGCACGTGTTCTGTTCTTCTTTCGTTGGCTTGCTGACCACGAAGACGACGGCCTCTCCCTTTTTGTTGGCTGCTCAATTCCTTTCACGCTCCCCGCCCCACCGAGCTTTCTGCCCCTTCCCCTTTGTTTACTTATTTTTTTTCCCGCATGTGCTGCCCCCACAGAAACCCCACCGAGCTCTCTGTTTCCCCCACGCGTCCAGTCAAACCCGCAGAACCCAAGCTGCTCCATTCTGCCGGTTTGTTGACCCAGCAACGTCCAACGAAGCTCCAGCGGCGACGCCTGCTGCTTCTCCTTTGGATCGACGCCAGCTCGCCAACCCACCGAGGTCAACAACCCACTCCACGAAGCCCTTTCTGTTGACTCCTCTCCGTGCACCTGTTGCCGCGCGTCCATTCGTCCACCAGCAGCTCGTCTCTCTCCATCCACGCGTCTTCAAGCCATCCGCGTTTCCAGCGAAGACAGCAGCTCACGTTTTCCTCTGCCCGCACGTCCGTGTTTCCTCGGTCAGCCCACATCTCGAGCGAATCGTCTCCACCTTCAACGCCAGCGAAGCTGCTTCTCTCTCTCGTTCAGTCCACGTGATTCCAGCGAAGCCAGAAGTCCAGCCCAGCAGCAACGCACGAAGACCTTCATCCAGCCTTTGGGCCCGGTTCAGCACCTGCTTCTTTGTTCGGCCCGTTAATTCCAGCTGCAGCCCATGTGAGATTCAGCCTTTGAAGCCCGTGGACCCAGCGAATTTTTTAGGCCTGCACAGTCAAGCCCAGTTTCGAGCCCAAGCCCGCGAAGCAGGCCCAACCCAGCTGCAGCCAAAGCCCAAGATCAAGCCCGGCATTTGCTGTGGGCTTGCAAGACTTTTTGGCCTAGACCAAGCGTCTGTCGACGCCGCCGAAAATTCAGAATTCGGCCGCCTCAAGTCGACGTCATGGTGTTCCAGTCTTTGCTTTGCACAAGTGAGTTTTACTCACTAATGCTTTCTTAGTTTGCTAATTATGCTTAAGGGTTTATTAGTGTTAATTAAGTAGGATTAGGTGGTTAGATTAAAATGGATTAGTGATTATTAGATAATTGTGATGCATGTTAGGTAATTGAATTGTGCAATTAGCAAGTAGAAACGTACTACTATTTATTGAATACATCTCGGGATTTTTCCCGACCCTTATCGGGCTTCAATTAGGCATTACGGGCCTAAATTGGATTTTTAGTATTTATTTATTAATTTTTGAAATTTATTATTTATTTATTTATTTTTCGGAAATAAGGCTGGGATAGTCGACAGCCGAAATTTCGTGCCGATTGTCGTGGTGCAGTCCATTTATTTATTTGAGCTCTACGTTGCATGGAATTGAATTAATTGTGATATTTTAGGAATTTATCCTAAATTGAGTGGAATTAAATGATTGATTGGTAGATGGCCGAGTTTGGTTATTTAGCATTGATAATGGTTGATGAGTTGTAAAGTGGAGAGAATCGTGAGAGTGAATTGGGAATACTCTTGGCTGAGACCGATCAGGTATAAGGTATAGATATACGTGGTTCGGTGATAAGGAAATCACTAGTGAAAACGGCGCCTTAAAGAACGCACGAGTGCTGTCTATTGCATGCATCATTATGGACATACGTGGTTCGGTGATTAAGGATATCATTGGTAAAAACGGCACCTTAAAGAACGCACGAGTACTGTCCATTGCATACATCACCTTGGCGAAAATGGTGCCCGAAAGAGTACATGTGATTTGATGATTGGAGATGACTTAGAGATGGTCCGACTGACATGTAATCAACTAGGTCGACTGATCATTACTTTGATCTGATGTTGTGAATTGATTGATTAAATGGGAATGACAGGGGAATGGTTCGAATGACATGTAATCGACTAGGTCAATTGATCGAGATATCGATCTGTGATGTGATTGCTTGGGTGCCTATTGAACTGTGCTAATATACAAGTGAAATCTAAGGCCAAGGTAAGTTCTCTAACCTGTGCATGCATAGGCAGCCCGGTTAGCGTATTGGTTTACTAATCGAGTCTTAGGGGATAGAACTTGCTGAGACGTGGTATCAATGGTTATTGAATAACCATTTCAGGACCCTGATGAGGAGCCTGAAGAGGAGGAATAGCTAAGGAGGAGCCGATAGAAGAAGAGCCTGAAGAGGACGACGAATATGAGGAGGAGGAAAGCGAGTCAGAAGAATTAGAAGAGGATCAGGATGATCCTAAGTACGACCCAGATGAGAACTGAGATCCTATCCTCTTTTGTGAACTATGTATATGAAAAGATAGAGTGAGACTAGAAAGTTGTGAATAGTTTTGTGAATATACTTTGAGTTATGTTCTGTATAAAAGTATGGTTGTGAATTTCGATATTAAAATTATGACCTTGCTTTTCTATCCCATTGTTTTATTGTTTGGGGATTTATAATTGCTTCCGCATATGCTATTAAAAATGAAAGGGTCGGCGATACATAGTCCTGGGATATCGCATTCTAAAATCGGCCAAGTAGAAGGATGTATGCGTGCCAAGGATCAAGGCGTGACATGTGGCATCCCAAAATTCAAGTCAAGCTATAAGGTGTGTTAAAGCCTCTAATTAGGTAATGAAATTACCTATGGTTTATGCTTTAGCCATTAGTTTTCTCTTAAGGCTAAGTGATACATATATGCTTGTGTTCATGAATTTTTGAAATTAGGACTATAGGATAAATTAATGATAATAATCTATGCTTGGCCATGCACCTTATAGACTAAATTCCTATAAATAAAATGTTACAAGACTTTGGCCATGTGGAATTTAAAAATTTAAAATCTATAAAAGAAAGAATTAAAAGTGTTTAAAGGTGAAATTTAGGATTTAAATTAGGTTTGGGCCTTAGGCCCAAAAGGGGGGATTTTGGTGGGCCGAATGGCCGGCCCAATAGGAGCCCATGGAGGGGCTGTCGACCGGCCCAAGTAAGGCCCAAGAAGAGAGTGGCCGGCCCATGCATGGGCTTTGCCAAGTGGCAAGGAGGAGCTCATGCATTGGCCATTAGAAGAGGTAAGCTAATCATTGCAAATGATGAGGTTTGGGGGAAATAAAAGGAAAGAAGAGGAGAGAGAGTGGCCGGTTGTGTTGTTCGGCCAAGTGAGAGAGAGAAACCGTGCGAGAGAGAGGGAGAGTGAGGTCGAGAGGGAGGAGAGGAGGAGCCGCTCGCCGCCCGTCGCCACCCGTTTGCCGCTCGTTCGACCGCCGTGTGCCGTCGTCCTCCTTGGTTTAGAGGCAAGTTAGGGTCCTTTTGCTACTCTTGCATGTGTGTGTTGCATGTATGTTTGGAGTAGTGTCGAGTTTTGGGTGATTAGAAAGGAAAATCGAAGCTAGAATGACTTGTTCTTGAGTGATGCTTGCTGTTTTCACTTGAATCCGCTTGAGCCAGAACCTTGTGAGAGCTTGCATGCATGTTTTGAGTTCGATTTTGACTTTTATTCCTTCATGAAAGTTGTAGCCAACATCTTAAAATACAACATACTAAAATTTGGTACACAATGGTGGAGATTTAAGGGGTCAAACTCTCATCCTACGGAGACACTAGATCTGGAACGATTTCACTGCCCTTTCGGTGGATTTGAGGTTGCATGTTGATTTGTGCTAAGAATCTCTTTTCGACTTCTCCATGAAAGTTGTATGGGACATCTTAAAATACAACATACTCAAATTTGAAGTAAAATGAACAAGTATAACCTAGTAAATCGACTTACTCTTGAAGACGGTAAATCTGGAGACGTGGTACAGGACACCCGAGACTTCATGGACTCATATGATGACTATACTCTGGATATTTGACTTAGATCCCTCCATTAAATTTGTAGGGGACCTTTTGATGTAAAACATATCCAAATTTCAGAGGAAACGAAGAAGAATAAGTGGGTAAAAACTCGGTATTTCAGAGATGACTACACTGGACGTTTCGGTATGAGGACCAGAAGCTTCGGACGACTATAGAAAAATATCTAAAACGAATTTGGCTGGGAAGTCTTCATGAAAAACCTACTTTAGTGTCTTAGCTAGAACTTGGTAAAATTTCATAATTTTCGGAGGTCGTTCGGGTATTTTAATCGAATTAATCCGAAAACTGCACATTCTGTTTTATCCGAAAATTCATGCAGTATTTGTGTGAATAATATCTTTTGTGTGGAATTTTGTTGGCCATGTTTTTTTCATGAAATTAACGTCTTATTGTCTTGTCTATGTTATGTCTTAATTTCGTGATTTTTGAAAATCGTATGGATATTTAATTTAATTATTTTCGAAAATGGTACAAGCTGGAATTTAAATAAATTCAAAAGGCATGATGAAGGGACTATGCTAAATTGAATGAGTGCCCTAAATCTTATGTTTATGATTTATTGCATATTGTTGCATGCATGATGATGACTGATGATGCATGTATAGATCGAAGGATGAAAGTGATTTTGTTTGCCATGTGCCATGCTAAGTTGAGACCTAAATTGATAAGCATGAATAATAAAAGAGGAAACTGTTTGTGGCGGATGATAATGCCCTGGGAGTATCAGGATGCCCGGGATGGGGGGTGCCGGATGCCCGGAATGTATAGAGATACATGGCCGGAAGGCCCTGGGAGTATCAGGATGCTCGGAATGGTTGGGTGCCGGAAGCCTCGGAGGTCTTTGCCCGAGGGGATGCCTCGTGATGCCTGTTGGGATGGGAGATGCCCGGAATGTGGGGGTGCCGGATGCCCGGTGGCCTTAAATGGCTGAATGCCGGAGGTTTTTCTCGCGATGCCAGGATGGGGTGCGAGTGTTAAGTATGGGATGAAATTGGTGATCCGAGGAAGGGTGATGTGGTGATCGAATTGAAAGTTAAAAGTGGAAATTGAAATATATATGATATGATATGATGATGATCACCCATGGCATGAGGATATGCATGTATGATATGATATGATGATGATCACCTATGGCATGATGATATGCATGTATGATATGATATGATGATGATCACCTATGGCATGATGATGATATGCATGTATGATATGATATGATGATGATCACCTATGGCATGATGATGATATGCATGTATGATATGATGATAATCACCTATGGCATGATGATATGTATGATATGATATGATGATGATCACCCATGGCATGATGATATGCATGTATGATATGATATGATGATGATCACTTATGGCATGATGACATACATATGATTGTGATGATGATGCATGATGGTATATGCATGGTATCAAGGTAAGTACGCATGGATGCATGAATGGCATGTATGATGTTGTGATTGTATTGTATGATGCATTGAGTGGTTATTGATTCCTTTACTCCGAGTGGTTTACTCGCCCCTTTGGGGACCAACATTTCAGATTAGCAGCATGCCGCTCCCTGCTGTCACGCGGGGTGTGTTTTACGGCCTACCATCCGATGTAGAGGTCGAGTGCAAGGAGTTTGGCTGTCCCTCCGTTCCTAGATTGACGTATATTCGAGTGCGCTGTTTAGTTATGTACGATGTAGGCCTGGCTGGGGGCCCTGTTGTCCAGGAGTTCATATCCGTCCACATTCGTCGTGACGGTGTGATGCGTGGGATGCTGCCGCCGCCACCGCCCGATGCACCGGGATGGGTGTGAGGGCCCGTGCGTGACGAGTAGGAGCTGGAACTTTTTGGGATAGTTAGCCGACACTTGTGATGGGGATCGTGCACGTGAGTTGTAGTGGGTCGAGAGTCGAGAGTTTCTTTTTGGGGTTTTAGGCCCGGTATGGCTGAGTCCTGGCTTTTCCTTTTGATGTACCGACCCAAGAAAGCCCATCTTGAAAATATGTAAATAAAGTGTCATGGCTTGTCTTTTAATTATGATGATTAGTGATGTGTATTTGTATCATGGTTGATGGAGGGTGAGATGGTGATGTTTTATTTTGCTTCCGCTAATGAGTCGCGCTGGGACCGCTTTAAAAAAAAAAAGAAATGTGTCTATGAATTACGACGCTTCTTCTTCTAAGAAGAAATGTAATAAGGAGTAACGTTGGTGCCTGTGGCGTCAAAAGAGCGGTTCGGGGTGCCACATGACATCCCCTTTTTGTGGTATCAGAGCATGGTCGTTAGTTGGAGTGATAAAGTGCGATGAGTCATGGGATAGTTAATAGAAATGGTCTTTGATTCATGCTGGTGCATGTCTATGATAGCTGATTTGTAGCTTGTTTATGAGTCACTCAAATTCTAATGTGATATTGGAATTAGAAAATAGGTTTTTGTAAAGAGCCTATAGTAAGAGTGATCAGGAGCTGAGAACTCCTAATAAGAGGACGGTAGCCTCTATGACTCGGGAAAGAACGCTGACGAGGATCGGTGCCCGAGGTGGTTGTGGCAGAGCACCGACTTAGGCCAACGCAAGTGTAAAAGTACCGCCATAGGTCAGTACTAAGAGTGTAGCAGCACCGAACGATCCTAGGCCCAGCAGGATCGTTCAGGCGCAAGTTTTTCCAATGAGCTTGTTGAGCCAATAAGCTCAGGATCGAGCTGTCGTTGTTGCCATTACTGTCGTCGGTGCCGGAATCATCGTTGTTGCCACACCTGCAGAGGTTCAATATGGAGATGTGATCTGGGAGCAGGCCATTGCATCCAAGTCGAGATTCAGATTCAATAGAAATGGAAAAATCAGTTTGGGAAGTAGCCTATGACCGGAAAAATATACTCTATTCCGCCCATCAGGAAAGGCGGGATAGACAAGTCAACATCGAATCAGAACGTTGTGTGTCATGGAAGCCAACATAGATCCCCGTGTCCTATTAAGACGGGTGTTTGTTCTGACCTATGACCGACAAGGTCACTTGGCAAGAGACTGTCCTAGAAGGCCGATGGGGTAGGTTGGAAGGAGTGAGCCATAGAACGTACCGTGGAGTTTTTGGAATAGGCCTCAAGTACAAGCAATAGGGCATGCTATCACCTGACGGGAGATAGAAGATTCACCAAGTGGGTGCCAAAAGTATGAAAGAATGCATAGATGAGTCTAGCGTCTGAGTATGGCTAGAACGTGATGTGATTGTGACCAGTATAGCCATCAAGTGAGGGACTATCAGTGAGAATCCAAAGGAGCACAAATGCTACTACCGCAGTTAGGATGCCCCTAGGATGGCGAAAGGATCGGGAATGAAACCGACCCTACACCAGTCAGAGGAAGAATGTTCTTGAGGAGATTCTATTAGAGTGTCGCAACAGAGTTTTGGTGAAGTTTGGAGAACTTCAGTCTATTGAAATAAAGTGAAGGAAAGGGGAATCACTAGTTATAGTTATGCTTGACTAGTTGTTGAGGTGTAACTTTGACGCCATATGAATAGAGTGGACTCATGGCGTATCTTGTAGTGATGAATTATGGTCATGGAGTAACCCAGCTTATTCCGGGAGCATGTAGAAGTGCCAAGTTTTATTGAGAGTCGAGAAGGGTTAGATACAAAATCTAACAACCAAGTTTTAGAAAAAATAATTATAATCCACCAGAATTTTATGCAAGATATGTATCAAAACTCAATTTATCGGCCTGTATTAATAACTACTTGTCAAACATTCTTTAGGAAAGTTATAAAAGAATAAATATTATCAAGAAATATATTTTTATTGTTTGGAGCTTTTTAATTTAAGGTAAATAATATTTTTAATGCAAAACATATATTAAGATCAACTTGTGACCGTCTCCATCAAAAGAAGCCCGCTTAAGGTGATGAGTGTAGGGGTGAGTATCGGGTCTTACTCAACTCAAAAATTAAATTAGATCAGCCCGGACCGACCAATTTGAGGCCATTTTTAGGGAAAAGTAGTTTGGTTCACTGTTCTGCGGACTTAGAACTGGCTTAGGACTAATTCGGCTTCCAATTCTAAGGCAGCAACTGCCAAGTCCCTAAGCCGGTTTTAAAATCTCTATGAGAAAATATACATATTTTTGCATCTTTCAGGAATCGAACCATCATTTCAAGATGAACAAATAACAATATAACTAGTTGACCAATATTGGTTTTTGTGATGCAATGATAAACTTGAATTGATTTTTTATACAAAAACATAAAATGGGCCAATTTCAGATCCAATATTGGACTCCGGGAGTCACAAGGTCTATTTCTAGTTCTAAGCGGGAATCCATCACCCCTAAACAAGTGGACATATATGGAGTAAGGATTCCAAAAGTTAAAATTTAAATAATTTATTATAATTATAAGTTTTTGTGAATGAAAAATCATCAAAATTTAATGAAAGTCATTTTATGTTTTCTTTGATTTTTTTTATATTTCTTAATGTTTTTTAATCCAAATTGGCTAGCAACAAGTATGAACCTAATAGTCCCTCGAAGAGGGTTGTTAATGCTCAAACCTAGGCCCACTGTGCAAAGAAGAGATTGTTAAGGGTTTATCCCACATTGGCTATGGATGGGGCTGGTGATCGGTTGAGGATAGCCTAACTTTTTTTAGCTAACTTTTGAGGGAAAGAGGCTCAAGGCCACCCAACAGTACATACATGCATCAACATCATCTAGCAGCTCTGAATACCAAGTCAATATCATTTATTTGTGACAATCTAGAGGGGTAAGTACACTATCAGTGCCAAAAGTTGTGTACGGCATTCACTTTGATGCCAAAAGTTTCCGTCGGATCACTTAAGTGCCAAATCAGAGAAAAAACAATCACTTTGATGCCACCGGCGAGAGATTCCGGCCATATTGGTTACGTGGCTTTTATATTTTTAAAAAAAAAATGACGTGGCTTTTAAACGACGTCGTTTTTCATCATCCTTATGAAAACGACGTCATTTTGTCGTCATACATGGATAGCCTCACAAAAACGACACCGCACAACTCATTTGGGGATTTTTTTTTTTTTTTTGGAGATTGAAATTAGGGTTTTTTGTCCGATCCTCGCCCAACGCCGACCTAGCTCGCTCGGCCGCCGTTGCCCAGCCACCGTCGCTCAGCCTCCATTGTAGTTGCTTGACTAGGTGAGCAAGGAGAGGCTAAGGTTGTTGCTCGGACAAGAAGCAACGGGAAGAATAGGAGGCGAGGGCAGAGGAGGAGGAGGAAGAAGGGGGTCGAAGGTGGAGAGAGCGAAGACGAGGAGGGCGAGGGAAACAAGGAGGGCGCAGATGGAGATGGCGGACTGGGCTCTACTCAAGGAGCGACTGAAGTGGGTCCTTCTGAAGGGGGAAGGAGAAGGAGGAGAGGAGGAGGAGGACAAGAGCTTGGGCTTGTCAACAATGTCGGACAAACTGGAGGCGGAGTTGTGCTGGTGCGCTGCTAATAGCTGGTGCTGGTATTGTTCTTCGGGGAAGAAGACGACGGGAAGCCCATGCCATTCCTCTCTCTCTCTCTCTCTCTCTCTCTCTCTCTCTCTCTCTCTCTCTCTCTCTCCCAATTTGGAGATTTAGGGTTTTGAATTGGGGGAAAGACACCAAATGGCGTCATTTTGTTGTTTAAATGTTGACCGTACTCTCCGGCAAGCTACATCAGCTTCAAAAATTAATAAAAAAGTGTAACGTCGGATTTCCAATCAATCAAATCGACGTTGGCACCAAAATGATCATTTTTCAAATTTTTTGGCACTTAAATGATCCAAAATAAACTTTTGGCATCAATGTAAGCGTCGTACACAACTTTTGGCACTGATAATGTACTTACTCCCAATCTAGAGGAAAAAGAAGTGCAATTTCTCCAATGCGTTGAGTACTAGAGCCAAGGTCGGGTGGTTGATGGTTGATAGCTACTCATTCGCTGTTGTTTTGGATTTGTCTATGACATTGACAAAGGTAAACCAGAAAGGCCCTTTAAACTTCTCTCCATCAGACTCTTTCCATGGGTGATATCTCGAAATTTGGCCCTATTTTGAAATATATGAAATGGTTATTTCATCGACGCAATTATAGTTATTTTACTCTGAACTGATTACTCACGAGTTAACTAATCTATTAGATGATGCCATAAATGATTAAAATATGAAAGACCAGAGAATTCGATCAGGGATCGACCGCTCGACCATAAGGATCGACAAGGGTCAATACTACATTATTATAAGTCAATTAGCGAACAGATATAAATCAATTAGACAAAAGTACATAGTTGGTTCGCGGGTGATTCCGCACTATTACAATATTCGCGTCGAACGACGATAAACCAATTTTTCTATTAATCTTGTATTCAAGGTATGTAATTGAACTCTCGCGATCACATGACAACCGAGAGTCGTCCACGATTCAAAGAGACACAAACATGGATAAAAAATTATTGACCATAGGTCAACTACGCGAGAACCCCTAAAAGTCACCCGATAGTTTAAGTCATACTAAAGTCACGTTCGATCGATTTTTAACCATGAAATTTAATTCAATTTCAGGTATCGAACTTTCGAGGGTCACAAGACTAATATATTGGACATCGCCTCATTTTCTGTTGAATTATTGGCAAGTTCGAAATTTTCGGAAAAGGAATTATCGGATGGAAAATAGAAAGTTAGAAAGGAAAAAAGGACCCGGTGGCAAAGTTGCAATTTGTTGGCCAAAATTTTGGCTTTAAAGATAAAAGGAAAAAAAGAAGATATTTTGGGGACAATATGCTACGCTAGGAGGGTTTTGAGGGAAGTGGGTGTGAGAAATAATGGGATTTGGAAGGAAAATCCAGGGAAAATTCGTTCTTCTCTCTCTCTCTATCCCCCCTCCCCCTCATGTTTCCTCTGCTGCCGACCCCTTTCCCCTCCACTTTCCTTCCATTTCGCTCACGCTTTTCCCCCAGCAAGTCAGCCCCTCCTCCATTTCTTTCCTCCTCTTTCCCTCACGCCATTTCTTCTTCCTTTCCCTTGCTTGCCACCCATCTCACCCACCACCGCCCACACCTCCATCCTCACCCACCAGCTTCACCGCCGCCACCAGCACCACCGCACTTCATCTCCACCACCATCATCATCCCACACCACCATCTCACCACCACTACCTTGCCGCCGTTGAACCACCATCACTCACCGCTTGTCTGTCAAGCCATCGTGCCGTTGCTCGCTCGATGTTGCCCCTCACCATCCATCACCTCCACCGCAAGCCACTACCGAACCACCCTTGGTGGCCGTGGGCTTCAAGAGCCAAGCCACTGCCATCGAGTTCCCATTCTAACCACAAGCATCACGTTCTCAACGCTGTCGCTGCGAGCTTGCCGTCGCTGGAAAGCCTGTGAGTTAACTTCCTAATTGTGGATTAGGGTGTTAATTACGTTTAAGGGGTAGTTTAGTTATGGTTAATGACGGTTAGTGTAAGTTAATTTTAGTTTAGCCTTAATTGCAATTAAGGACAGTTTAGATTAAAGTTAATTGTGATTAGTTTACGTAATTACAATTAGATTAAATTGAGTTTCGTTTAATTAATCGTGATTTGTTTGATTAATCACAATTATTTTAATTAACAACGATTAATTTTTAATTAATTATAGTTAGGTTAATTAAGCGAGTTTATTTTAATTAATTGCAATTAGCTTAATTAATCACGCTTGGCCTATTAATCGTGATTAGCTTAATTAATTGCGATTGGTGTAATTAATGACGGATTAGCCTTTAAGTAGAATTTAATGCTCGTTTTTTTCTGGATGAGATTGTGCCTAATTCCGATCATTTGATCTTGTAATGCTATGTTATTGATTACTCAATTATATATTTTATTTATTATTTTAAAAAAAATGGTTTTATGGGCAAGAAAATAGAGAATTTTGAGGTGTCGGGTTTGGACGCCAAATTTTATGTGTTAAATAAAATAATGGGGTTTTAAAATGAAAGTGTGCAAAGTTTGACGGGTTGATTTCAAATACGTGACCATATACAAATATTTTACTGGAATTTTTAAGCGTGGAAAAAATTGCCAAAGTTTATTATTTGAAAACGAACTCTTTTGTCCTAGGCTAATCAATGTCAGTAAGAATTGGCTTGATTGTTGGTATGCTTGAGTGGTCATTTAATCAAAACCGTCACCCAACGGGAGTTTGGGGATGATGCTCGATTTTTATTGGATGCCCGGTGAGAGTCTAGATACCAAGTCACGGTTAAGGCCGGACCGATACTCCTTTAGGGAATGCTATTTAGGCAGGAGTTCTAGACCATGATGTGCCCGATTGGAGTGGGACGATGCCCAATCATGCCGGAAGAGCGCATACTCTTATGTTGGCCATGGCCCGAGGGGTCGTAATAATTTTTTTTTTGGTAAGAGAGGGGTCGTAATAATTGGAACACATGTGGTCAATTAATTCGAATGTGTTCTAATTATTATTTATGCATGTTGCACTAATATTGCCATGTGAAATGTCTAATATGCTAGGGTGTGTCAAGGCGAGGTAAGTTTGTATATTGCGCATGCTTAGGTCGCCTCCGAGACGAATTCGTGCCATAGTCGAGGCTTAGGCTGTTAACTCGCTGAGATTTTATTTCACTCCGTTGTTGTTAATTATTTTCAAGCCCGTAGCATGAAACGTCATCACGTGCAATTTGGGCCAAGACGCAAGCGTGATTGGCATTGCTTTTGGTTGGCCTCGCATTAGAGAAATCAGGTTAACCCTGACCCCAGCAAGTTTTTGAGTTGGTCAGTCAGAAGTCGTCATTTGGAATGGGCCTTCATAAGGTTAACAAGTTGATATATAAAGGTTGTGCCTTTGGAAATGTTTGCGGTGTTCACTATCCTTGTTGTTTGTTGGTTGACTAAGTGTTTATATAAACTGCTTCCGCATGCGTTTAATCGAAAGATAAAAAGAATGGGTCTGTGACAAATCCTAGGATGTCGCAACACAATCGACTGTTGTGAGATGTTCGCACGCTCGAGGTTTGGGACGTGACAAAATGTCTTCGCAATTTGCATCAGCCCTCACCCCATCTCTCGTTTTCTCTTAGGGTAACTCCTTTCATATCTACACACTTCTGCTCGAGTTGTGGAGCTTATGCACTTCAATTTTGCATAGTTTCAATTTTAGCACAATTACAGTGGCTAAATGACCTAGTGATGTCGAGGTTGAGCCTTGCCCTTGCCAACGGCCGACAGGGCTGACCTTGCTGACCTTTGCCTTTGGCCAGTTGCCAAGTTACAACAACCGGCTAGAGGATGAATATGAAGGAAAGAAAAAATTTATATTAGTGCCAGTTGGCCAAAATTAGTTGGATAGACTAAATTGATATAAATATAATATGTTTAGGACTCAAATTGACCAAAGAAAAAGTTCACGACTGAAATGGCACATTATAATAGATTTACGACTTTTTAGTAGTTCTCCCAGGGAAATTACTATTGATCAAGGTAGACTTCGATTTGTTGTACAATACTAGAATAACAAAGGACACAAAAAAAATTAATACAATGAAAGGCAAATTAGGTCGTCCAAAGAAATCTCACGAAAGGATATTTAACCAGAAAATAACTGTTGGCGAGGACAAGTTACGATAAAACGGGGTAGCATACTAAGAAAATAGGAGAAGGAAATTTGCTTATTGCTATGTCACGTGGATATTTAGGAGAAAGTAAGGAAAATCACTACTATCACTAGTGGGGAGAATTATGAACTGCAAAGGATAGTTATGATCAATACGGCACAAAGCTTGGAAAACTTAATTAAACTTACTATTATTGCAAGAACGATGCAAAGTCAATTCACAAGTGGGAATAAAAGAGGTAGTTTACTATATATGGGAGAACTTCACATGAAAGTTGCGTGGAAAGAGACCTGGTGGGAGGCAGAGAGAGAGGCGTGGCGCTTGAGGTTCGACCACGGCAATTGCACGGTGATAGAGAGGCGGCAAGCCAAAATTTGATTTGAACATGCATTATTTAGGACTAATTTGACAAAATTAAAAGATAAATTTTAAAAATATAAGTACCGAATTTGAAGTGCTAAGTAGGGAAATAAAAAGTTGGCTGATAATTGCTGAATGTTCAGCGATGGTTATAATTAACTTCTTAACAAATGGAGTCTTTGGATATTATTAGTATGTTTTAGCAACATAAATGGTAAGATTTGAACATCCATTTAAATAAATTTTTGTTTAATCACCTAAATAATGCTATCCTTACAACATTAAGTGATTTTTTCTTCAATCCAATCAACTAAGATGTGCAAATTTAAAATTTATCAAATGCATTTATCGGGTTATATGTTGAAATCTTGTATATCTATTTGTACTTTTGTGGAGTAAGTGATAACTACAGAAAAATTAGATAAGAATCCACATGGTTCGGATGTCATTCATTTGTGTTTATCTGTTGAATTTAATATGTTTTTTTCCTTTTAGAAAATACTGATATATTATTATTAAAAGGGAAAAAGAGATCAAAAACCCAAACTATATCCACTGTCATATATTTACCCTAATTTTTTCGACATAAAAAACCCTCAAACTATGTTCACTATGACACATTTACCTTAAACTTTTTATTGTGATATCAAAAACCTCAAATATGTACCTATGTATATATTTACCCTCCGTCAAGTTTCGTTAGATAATTTTTCAGCCAAAACAAAGTCATTTTTGTTTCAGTTAAGTTATATGGACGCCATGTCAATATCGTTTGCCTTTCGGCATCCATGTAGGCAGATTTTTAATAGCGAACAAAACCTTGATAGATGGTAAATGTGTACACAAATACAAGTTTTGGATTTTTGGTAGTAAATTTTGTCAATATGGGCATAGTTTGGAGTTTTTTGTAGCTTTTCCTTATTAAAATTGCTTCAATTTTTTTAAAAAAATTTAGGGACATGTAGGTACCAATTTCTAAATTGGTTCCTGTCGCAACCTCCCTGAAGTGAGCGAAACCACTTGGAAGTTTGGCTAATGGATTACTAAGCCTAGATTTAAGGTTCAAGCATTTAACATGCAAGTGATTTTTATCTAGAGTCATCATTAATCAATTTATGTTGGGTCGATTAAACAAAGTAAAGTATCAGAAAAATACCTTACTTCTACAACACTAGTTTTACTCTAACGTCCTCTTGGAACCTTTTCCCTTTTATTTTCAAGAAAAAAAATTGTAAATAGCTTGAATTGATTTTAACATATCTCTAACATGCAAGATGGTGATGCGGGTGCACATCCATTATTGAAAACTCAATAATTAAAGCAATAAATAAATTGTAAACATAAGGAAGGAAATAAACTGTAAGCATCTACAACAAATATTTATTAAAAACACATGTTCAACCTAAATATTATTTCTGATTATCACGCAATTCACTCAAATCTTTTTTTGGGTTTTCTCTTATTTAAACGATAACCAAGCTATATGTCATGCAATTTAATTAAATGGCTTAATTCTAATGATAGACAATAACTTATATGCAACTACTTACTCTACATGACGCGCGACTTTAATTAAGTACCCCTACATGACATGCAATCCAATTAAACAAACCTATGATGCAATTACTAAATGAAACGCATCTATGACTTGCATTAATTACATTACCTAAACTATACGAAATGGCAGATGACATGGATGTGATGCGATTAATCTATATGTCATGCAAATGACATTTTTTGATTTTTTATTGGAATTCAAAAGTTAACAAATTTTTTAAAATATATATATACCTAACTTGAGATATTATCTAATTTAAGTTAGAAATTGGATTCACCGAAATCCTATCTTATCTTGGATACTTATCCAAATATATTTAGAAAAAATGATATCTATCCTAGATACTATCTAAACACGCATTAATATAGGAAAAAATCTATCTAGTCCTATCATGCAATCTACATGATATGATATGCCATGCAATCTTTTTTGTATTATTTTTGTTCATTAAAACTAGCAATTACTTCTAAGCAAAATTTCAAACATAGCCACATCATTTAAGATATCGATCAAGATTTAAATAAAAGATACGATATCCAGAAAAACATTCCGTCATCCCGTGTCTTAGTTTAAGAGATATTGTAATCTTCGTAGGGCACTTACTCAAAATCAAACATAATCAAAAAATGATCCATTGTCTCACGGCTCAAATTAAAGATTATCGCAATCTTAGGCAACACAATTATCCAATAATAAGTTGAATTAATTTAAAAAATGATTCGATATCTTTACGGATAAAATTAGTAATTAAATCAACTATACCAACTGGATGTGCCTAAAATCTCAAATATCACATATCAAAGAACAATCAATCTGAATTAAGGAATGAAATTTTTCAATTGAATTGGATAAAGATTGTTATCTAATTCGAACACGCATTCTTCAGATCAAAATCGGACTAGATCATGGCTTGTGGATGACCAGCGTTTGGCTAGCAAGGCCGGGTCACGGTGGTGATCATTTTGACCATGGCCGCAACGCGGAGAAAGAGTGCTTGGTCTCGACTTGGTAGGATGTTACTCGGCCAAGGAACATGCAATGGAACTGTTAGTCATAGCAATAAAAGGGCAACGCTTGCTGGTCGGCGATGAGGCACGGTGGCAAAAGGATCAGCTGCAACGTCTTCAAGGAACATCCACCGAGAAATCCCAAAGAAAACTTTCTATGCTCTTCTTACTTTGACCAATAACAAACTTTGCTAACCCCTCAACTTTTGACTGAATTTGGGTGGTCTCATGACGATCTTCTTCAATTATCAAACTTTGACATTTCAAAGTCCACAGCCAAATTTTCCACTTGTCTATCCTCGATACTTCCGGGTGTATCGGGGAGAAAAATGGTCCGGTCGGACAGGAACGTCGGGCTGATTGCTTGATGCTGCCGGACTGGGCTGATCGGTGGGGATCGGATTGGACCAAAGCCGAAGATATTGGCGCAGTTGAGACAGCAAGGAGCAGTGGCAAGACGCGACTGAGCGCAGCAAGCGTCGAGTCAGGGACGGTGGCTCACCAGAAACCGCAGATGTCACTGGAGTTGCAAGAAAAACACCGATGCCGTTACGGGTGCAAGAAGCCCCTCGGCGAATGATCATCGCTAGAAGGACTGCTCCCTGATGACTGAACTGCGGATCCGGCTGCAAGCGTAGCTGAAGCTTTGTTGTTGGGGAGCCACAGCAAGGCTACTTCACGACTCGGTGAGAGAAAGATAGGAGCTGCGTTGTCAACTCGTGACGACAACAAACGGTGAGGATCAACATCGATGGTGGGGCACGGTTGCATGTGGGGACCAAAAGACCGACACGACGTTTCTTAAAAAAAAAAGAATTCCAACACGCTAAGACATATTAAATGTATATTTTTATATATACATAATAAATTTTTATAAATACATAATAAATTATCAATTTATTATGATTATTTTAATTAAATTAATTTGATTCAAATTCATTAATATATAAATAATGAAAAAACTATAATAAATTTATACTAAAATTATTAATCCACCATTCATTAATATCATCCATTGTTTCAATTTAACAAATTTAACTCCATTCCAATAATTTGTAAAACTTGGAGAAAAATAAGTAATTCACATTTTAGACTCGCATGTTAAACGTATCGGAAAAGAAGAAAAAACTTTGAATGCGAATTATGTATCACGAAAGTGAGTCTTAAAGAGAAGAGAATATTAGGTTTTTCCTCTTTTCTTGTATTATTATTATTATTATTATCATCATCATCATCATCATCATCATCATCATCATCATCATCATCATCATTATTATTATTATTATTATAATATACATTTTGACCCATCATTTATTGAAAATCTTTAAAATTGACCTCACAGGTCGGAAATTCACATGTTGGAATTCCAACTCGAGTGTCAGAGAGTGTTGGAATTCCGACTCAAGTGTTAAAGAGTGTCGGAAAAGTTGACCAGATGTCGGATTTCCGACACGTGTTAACCGAATGTCCGAAAGTGTCGAAGAATGTCGGACACTTCGAGTGTCGAAGAGTGTCGCACACGATAGCTCTCGGATCGAAGAGTGTCGACACGATAGCTCTCGGAGAGTGTCCGTGCTTCATAAGTGGGGATAGCCGGAACGTCATGGGAACCGGGGAAGCTTGCCAATTTGCAGCAGTGGTGATGAGCTCGCTGAATGCCGACGAGGATCTCCTGGATTTGGAAAGGCTTGGCTGCCTTTCTTTCTCATGACTTTTGTGTTGAGTCCGTAGCCTCCTTTTGTGAGTGAACGTCTGACTAAATTGTCAAATTGCACTCACGAGGAAGACTCCAAACATCAGCCGCTGCATCACCATCTTCAGTCTTCAAGAGCGCTCACGATCTCTCTCTCTGTAAATCTTGCCGTTCTCTCTCCATTCGTGGCCATGTATTCTACTTTGTGGCGTCCGCTGTGAATGTGTCTGAAGCTCCTTTTATATACGAAAGAATTGATACCCTCGAGGAAACGACAAAACTTCCTTTCCCCTCGCAAATAAAACAACCCAGCAAATCTCTCAATTTCCTTGACTCTCCTGCTTCGCTTCTTTTCTTTTCGTAAATACTCATTGACAATTCTCCTGCTTTTTTAAAAAGAATCGGCCCTCACTCTTTCTTTATATTTGTTCCTTCAAGTAATCAGATCGCGCACGATTATCTTGTGAATTTGTCGATTGCCTCAAATCAATTTTCCGTAACTTCAAGCGAATATTTTCTTGATAGACCGAATCCTGCCCGTGTCCAATCTTCTTTTAATGTCTCAATATATACCTTTGACGTGCCCAAGATCATTGACACATAAATCACTTGGCCGCAATCCTGTTCAAATCATGCACGATTGATTTCCTTTCTTTAATTTAATTACTTGCCAAGATAAACCAATCTCTCAATTAGGCAAACATCCCAACAAATTTCAGGCCATGATAATTGATGGGCTAGGCTAACTTTTCATCACCGCGGGTTCAACTCAATTAAGCTCAAAACCATTTACCCAAGTCTATCCGTCATTGGTCTAACTTAAACGCAATTATATGAGCCTATAAAAATGCTCCTAAAGTCTACATGCAATTTAACTTAATATTTTTGTTAGGGGGATCCCTAATTTTCTATACAATGAATTACTAAATGGGATGTCAAAATTTAGGTACCAACAGTTCCAAAAATCTACCGGGTAGGTTTAGGTGCCAAAGATTTGAAATTAATCCCTATGGGTTAACTTGCCAGATAGGGAAAAATCTCACCTATTATAATCTGAGTTACAAGAGATATGCTAAATTTGGCCTCTACAGATGAATTTCTTGTGACCAAAATTATAAATGGTCGCAAGAAGGTTATCTCTCGTGACCAAATTTATAGTTTGGTTGCAAGAATATGCTCCTAGCGACCAATATTGTGAGAATAACTTTTTGACTTAGTCCAAGGATGGTTCCCAAAAAAGAGAGAGAGTAAAAGAAAGTTGAAAAGTCAATGAGAAAACAGAAGGGGAGGGACGATCGGTTCTTAAAAGCTGAGGAAAAGCAAGAGAAAGGAAAGGAAAGGAAAGGAAAAGAAAAGAAAAGAGAGAAAGGAAAAGAAAGAAAGAAAAAAGAAACTCAAGTGTTTAACAGTCAAAGAGGAGAAGTGAGCTGCCTATATTTTGGACAGAGGGCTCGCACAAAGAGGGAAAAACGAGAAAAGAAAGAAGAAGAAGAATAAGGCAAAAATAGAAGGGAATGTCGTGTGCACATGCCATGGGGGGTCTCGCCAAGCTAATTCGACTTCATATCGCAACGCCCAATAAGTACTCGCACCCATTGTTCTTCCGATCGAAGTAATTTCAGACTTGGGGCTTAAAATTCAAAATTATTGGAGATTCGTGCGACGAAATCCGATTTTTAAGTCATTGAGCTATATATGTCTCTCTTAACAGATCTATAAGAAATGTATAAAAACTGTATAAGAACTAAATGAAATCTTGAGAATTAAAAATAATGTAAAAAGCAAAAGCAATATATAAAATATAAAATAAGAGTATGCATAAACAAAAACAAACCATAAAGGTGGTATGAACTTGTATTATATGAAATGAAAATTACATTATTGAAAAGTGCAGAAACTAAAGCATCAAGTCATCCACTAGGGCGGTAATCCGCACTCTAGAGAGTATTGATGTTTGTATTACAAGAAATGGTTAACCAACTATCATGTAAGTTGGTAACCCCGTATAAACTATGCTAAATGTATTTGAAGACAAACTTACTTTATAATCAGGGATACAAGGTAAGAAAGCTTGAAGCTTGAAAGGATGAGGGCTTACAAGAGGGTGAGGAGGAAGAAGAGAAGAGTGAGGCTTGAAGTTCCGATCTTTAGTATGAGCTTATTAAGAAGATCTACATCTTCCTCTAGTTCTCTATCACAAATGGACTCAGATCCAAGTCATATGCATAGAGAAGAAGTAAGGATAGAAGATTTCAACAAATCTATAGAAAATTGGGAAATTCCTAAAATACAGCTTAAGGAAATATACAAACAATCAACTTTACCAAAAAAAAAAGAAATATACAAACAATCAAAATTGAAATTTTTCAAAAAATCAGATTATGTCATAGCTACTGAAAAAAGAGATATTCCTCTTTCTAATTCTTATGAAAAAATACATTTTTTGAATCAAGAGTCGATCAAAAAGCATAAACAAAAATACAATTATATTCATATAGGACTAGTCCAAGTAGGAGTCAAACCTCTTACAAAAGAAGGTCTTAATACTTCCATTCTCTTAGTTTTACGAGATTCACGTCTCTTAAACTATGATGAATCCATCCTCGGTACTGTAGAGACAAGTCTCTGCAAATGATCAATAATTTTGACTGTTACCCCAATTTCTCTGTATCCCTTAAGGATAAGAATATTCTTAGAGCTCTCACACTCCAAATAAAACTCATAATTACAAAGTGGCAGATGAATCTATTCCTTTAGCTCTTGTCTATAGAATCCATTACAAAGCCGTGGCCTCCGCCTTTGGAGAAAATGCTTTCAAACATAGTCCAAGAGGAGAAACGCTTCTCCTCCAGACTGACATTTCTAGAGCAAATACAACAATTCCTAGGTCTATTAATTGGAATCAAGTCACTCTACCTGAACAATAGGAATTGGAAAACCAAATTCCCCAACAAGTTGTTCAAAATACAGATCCAACCAATGTTATTAAACATCTAGAAGGAATGGTCACTATTAGGTTTCCCAGAAGATCTTATGATTCAAGATCTAGTCCTTCATTTCATACATCCTATTCAAGGTCGATAGATCTAAATCTTAATCTTCCACCCATAATCACCATTCCTCCAAGTACGCATAGAGATACTTCCATACGTGATACAACACATTTACCTCCTAATACCAATAGAAATAATCATGAGACACCATCTAAACCAGAAATTAGTGGTCTAGATTATTGGTCAGGGATTTCCAGGCCAGTCTACCAACAGAACCAGCCTAAACCAGTCCTAGAAAATATAGATTCTCCTCATCATTCTCCAACTTATTCACAAATGATAGATGCAGAACTTAATATTTTAGAAAAACAATTTGGACCAAACAGGGCATTCCTTAATAAAGAATTTAATTCTGAAGACAACAAACAAATCAAAGAATGGTTCTTCAAAACCTTTACTGACAAAGCAAAAGACATCAAGCAAAAATATTACGACTACATATATGAATATGAAGTCCATATATTTTTCTTTGATTGGTTAAAAGAACAATTCCTTGAACCAAAAGAAATAGTTGTTTTAGATCATCATTATAAGTGGAAACTTGATAATGGTGAAACCATCGAATCCAATCATCCACTCCTTAGGAGAATAAAAATACAACATGGAGAAAGTGAGGTTACAGCTACTCTTTTTAGGGTTCCAGACAAAGGAGATTCCCTTTACACTTACAAAGTTATTGAACAGAACAATTATACAAATTTAAGCTAGACCATGCTCCTATACTAGACACCCCTAAATTCCAAGGACTAATTATCAACGACACTCCAGACCAACCTATTATTAGTACCTTGACCAAACCCTCTAGTGACTCCGACAATGAATCGGTCACTGAGATAAACAAACTCAATTGGAGACAACTCCAAAAACTTTATTATAGTAAAGCTACCCCACCAGACATTGCCCAAGAAAAATTATCACAAAAAATACAAAATAAATATTCCCCATATGCCATTTATGAATGGAATATAGATAGTGTAGCCGAAGCCAATATTATGAACATATTAAACAACATGGCGATGCTTGCTAATGCCTACAGAACACAACAAGATGTTTCAGATCATGCCGTTGCTAATCTTTTAGTCGCAGGATTCACTGGACAACTAAAAGGTTGGTGGGATAACTATGTAACCGATGAACAGAAAATACAAATTTAACTGCTTATAAAATAGATGACTTTGGACAACGCATGAATGATGAACAAGGACATCTCATCCAAGATGCGGTGAATACACTCATTTACTCTATTTCACAACACTTCATAGGAGACCCTTCACATATTAGAGATGGGAACCAAGATCTCCTATCCAATATGCGATGCAAATCCTTAGGGAGATTTAGAGAATACAAAGAACTTTTCCTTCAAAGGGTTCTTGTTAGACCTGACTGCAACCAACCCTTTTGGAAAGAAAAATTCTTAGCTAGTTTACCCCAAATAATAGGTGACCAAGGTAGGGATAAAATTAGAGAAGAATACAGTGGTCAAATACCTTATGATTTGCTTTCCTATGGAGAAATAGTCTCTTACGTTTACAAACAAGGAACCCAAATGTGCAATACAATCAAATTACAAAGACAACTCAAAAAAAGAACAATCTCTCACCAACATAAGTTTAGGAGACTTTTGTGCCCAATACGACCCCTCATACAATGAAAAAAAAAAACCAAAATGCAAAGGAACTTGCCCTTCTGAGAAAGAAACAAAGAAACACCACAACAAACCTCAACCTCATAGGAATAAACAAAGACATCATAATAACCAAAATAGACCTCAAACCGATAAGAAAAATTTTAAAGACATCAAATGTTACTCTTGTGGTAGAAAATGTCATATTTCAAAATATTGTAGGACTAATAAAAGATTGAATGAACTGTCTTTAGATGACAATACTTTAAACCAGTTAAACAACATCTTTGTAGAAACCGATGATACTTCTTCTGATGAACTTCTTAAGGAAGAAAGTCTTCAAATAAATGAAATAGAAACCTTTTTTGATTCAGAATATGAAGACGCCTCTCCCGACAAACCTATTCCTGAAATAAATATGTTAACAAAAGAAGAAGAATTCCTTCTTAGCACTACTGACAAAATAACCGACCCTAAAGCCAAAAAAGAATACTTATATAGATTATACTCTTCTATGAATATTACTACTAAGCCCAATACTTCCTACAATCTTAAAGACATTCTGAATAGAAACAAAAAACCCCAGTCTAGACCTATAAATATTAATGATCTCCAAAACAAAATAAAACAACAAAAATTAGAAATACAAGCCTTGAAAGAAACCCAATTAGAAATGAAACAAGAAATTTCTGTTATAAAATCTCTTGTCACAAAAGGTAAGACAAAATTAGAAGACCAAACTGAAATCACCAATACTTCTAATACTTATGACCCGGCCTTCCTTATGTTATTAATAGAAATAACATCTAGAAAATGGATAATAAATATAATGATAAAAATCAATAACGAGTATATTATTGAAACAACAGCATTCTTTAATACAGGAGCTATCTCAATTGTATCAAAGAAGGCCTTGTTCCAACAAGATACTTCGATAAAACTTCCGAATCCCTAAAATCAGCTTCAGGAGACAAATTAAATATCCAATACAAATTGCCAGAAGTCTTAATAGTAAAAAAGACCAAATGTCTTATAAAACATATTTTCTTTTAGTTAAAAATATGAGGCAACAAGTAATCCTTGGAACACATTTCATACAATTAATCCAATATTTTACAGTCACTAATGAAGGTATTGAAACTCATGCTCTAAATAGAAAAATTACCTTTAACTTTATAACAAAACCACTAAAAAGAAGCTTAAATATTTTACAAGAACACTCTATTTCGGAAATAAATTGCCTAATAAGAGACAAGGAAAACCAGCTTGAATTCTTAAAAGAAGATTTAGAATTCAAAAGAACAGTAGAAAATCTTATAAAACCAAACATCATAGAAAAGATAGCTTCCCTACAAAAACACATAGAAAAGACTATATGTTCTACTTTACCCAATGCTTTTTGGGAAAGAAAGAAACATATTGTTTTTTTTTTTTTTTTTTGTAACGTAAGTAATATATTGACTTTTAACCAAAACTATACAACACGGGAGCCTAGCACCAAAAACTTACACTCAAAAGGCAAAAAGCCACATCGAGTGGAAGGATGCCAGGAAAAAAGGAGAACAACAAAGCTACCGAAGCAGCGATATAGAAGCCAACCAGCTACAACCAACACAACCAAACGATGAGGACAAGCACACAGCAACAACAAACAGCCAAACAGCAGGGCCAACAAAAGGAGACGAGGAGCTAAGGCCATTAAAACCCTCCAACCGCACCAGAACCAACCCTCCGAAGGAGAGGCTTGAAGAACTTGCACACCATGGAGAGGACCAAACGATAGCAAAGCACCAGAGTTCCCAAGAGGCTAAGGAGCGAAAATAGCCGGGTCAAGACCCCACATACGTTGGGATCTTCTGTTTCTAGGAGTATCCGCCACCTGGCTAAAGGAGATAGCTTTGTCCCTCACTACTTTAAGGAGGTGATTCTTCACGGCGGGTATAGAGAGAGATTTGCCCCGAAACAAGATGCCGTTCCTAGTTTTCCAAATAAGATGGCAGAGAGCAACGAAGGAAAACCTAGCAATCGACTGGGAAAAGTCATCGCCCGAAAGAGAATTTAGGGCCCAACAAATGGTATCTTACCACGGTTTACAATGCCAAATTAGGTTGCATTTTGAAGCCTAAAACGCCACCAACCCCGTAGATATCCGGCACCCAAAGAAGAGATGATTTATGGAATCTGGTCTTGCACTACAAAAAACACACGAGCCATCAACAATCTTGCCAAAGGAGAGTAGAAAGACTTGAGTGGGTAGCCAGTTCCTCGTGATGAGCCACAAGTGGAATTGGTGTCGTGGGGTAATAGATTTGCTCCAAACAAAGGGGAACCAGGGAACGACATTGCACTTCAAACAGATAGCTTCCTAGGCCGAAGTAGTCGAGAAGACACCTAAGGTGCTCTCGAGCCACGTAAAGTGATCCTGGGACTGGGACAAAGTAGGTAGAGGGTGTCCCCACGCTTCAACAAGGTTCTTAGTCGCCAAGCCTGGAGCAGAAAACAATTCAGCAACCGAAGCCTGCCTAGAAAGACCAAATCGGTAAATATAGGTGTCCGGGAAGACCGAGTTAAGGGGGCCCTGTGGGAGCCAGGGATCAAACCAGAGGGAAACCGCTCGGCCATCCCCCACACTCCACAAAAAGAACCGCTAGAAATCCTTCCTCAACGCAAGGAGTTTCCTCCACACCCAAGAGCAAACCGTGAGCTTCGGCACGACCCAGAAGTTCTTCCTCTTTAGGTAGATGGAGTGAATCCACTTACACCAAAGGGACTCTCTATCAGTAAAAAGAATCCAAATATGTTTCAGCATAGCAGCTGAGTTACAATCCTGAAGAGAACAAATCCCAAGCCCTCCCTCCTTCTTAGGGAGGCAAACTTCATCCCAAGCGACTTTCACGCCCCTACTACCTAGAACCAGGCCCTTCCACAGAAATTGTCTGAAAATTTGTTCAATGCGATCCAAGACCGCTCTAGGAAGCATAAAGATACCCGCCCAAAAGACTTGGATGGAGTGGAGAACCAACCTAATAAGCTGAAGGCGGCCCGCAAACGAGAGGAAATGCTAAGTCGACAATTGAACACTAGCAGTAATAAGGTTGACCAGGACATAGCAATCAGCTTTGCGAAGCCTGGAAGAGATGATAGGAACCCCAAGATAACGAACAGGTAGCACGCCCTCTTGAAAACCGAGACCCTGGAGGATATCCAATCGCACAGCATCAGTCCCACCTACTAAAAAGACTTCGCTTTTCCTCATATTGGGACAAAGCCCGCTCCAAGAAGAGAACAAGTCCAACCCCTCCTTGAGGAGAGAGATTAAGGGCATGTTGGCTTCACAAAAAAGAGGTGTGACAGGGAGGTCGACTTGCATCTCCAGAAAAACTTAAAGCCTAGTTGCTTGGACTTGAGAAGAAGAATCCCAAAAAAAACCTCCATGGCTAGAGTGAAGAGATATGGGGACATGGGATCGCCTTGGCGAAGCCCCCTCCCACTAGAAAAGAAACCATGAAGCGCCCCATTGATTGAGACAGAGAATTTGGGGGAGCGGACACAACACAAAATGAGTCCAATTAGGTGGACAAGAAACCAAAAGCGAGCAGGGTTAATTCTAAGAAACCCCAATCGATAGTATCATAAGCCTTTTGAAAATCTACCTTAACAACACATTTCGGCAAATACGGGTCAACATGGAATCCACTAAATAACTCCTGGGCCAACAAAATATTATCACTAATCCTCAGACCCTTCACAAAAGCATTATGGGGCAAACTAATGATGGAGGGCAACACCATCGCTAGACGATTAGCAATAAGCTTCATGATGCACTTGTAGATTGTGTTGCAACAAGCGATAGGTCTAAAATCGTGACCGAAGTCACATTAGGAATTTTAGGCACCAATACCAGGATTGTGTTGTTAATCTCACGCAACAAACTTCCAGAAATAAAGAAATCTCTTACAGCCTCAATGACCAAAGGCCCCACCACATTCCAATTATGTTTGAAAAACTCAGCATTGAATCCATCCGCAGGAGCCTTCCCCCACCCCCACAAGAGAAAATAAGGTATCATGAATTTCCAAGTCGAGAGGGCGGACGAGAAAGGCTACTAACCTGGTCAGGGCCAAGGGTGTTCTCAATAACCGCTCGGAGCTCTTGCACCTCATGCCGCAAAGGAGGGTCTATCGGTGAAAAAGATCCTGGAAGTGGGAGACAAACACCCACCGCACCTCACCCGGATAAAAAACTAGAGAGCCTTGAGAATCCTCAACCAAAAGAATTCTATTAGTCATATGTCTTCTATTAACAGTGTGGTGGAAAAATTTGGTATTCCGGTCCCTCTCCTTAATCCACCTAATACGAGACTTTTGCCTAAAAAGGACTCCTCCTGGAGACAGAGATCCGAGAAGATCCTAAGGTGCTCCCTCTCTAAATCCGCAAGCTAGATATTGCCGAGGTCGTGCTGAAGAGCGTCTTGAGTGCACAATAGATCATTTCGAGCGTTGACAGTCCTGACCGAAATATCAGAGAAAGCCTCTCGATTAAGCCGCTTGAGGAGAATCTTAAGAGCCTTCAACTTGCTAGCAAGTCTGAAAAGAGGGGATCCAACAACCGGACTATCCCACACCTGTGAAACAATGTTGTGGAACTCCGGATGCTTCCTCCAATAGTTAAAGAACTTGAAAGGTTTCCTAAAAGTAGAGGCAGGCAAAACTCTAACAACCATTGGGGAGTGGTCCGAGACACCTGGAGCTAAGAAGGATGCTTCCGAGACGGAGAAATTCAAGCACCATTTAGGATTAACCAGAACCCTATCAATCTTCCTCATCTTACGGTTAGCACCCGAAGAGGCCGACCAAGTGAACCGGTAACCCATATATCTCAAATCATCTAGCTCCGCTCGAGCTAGGCATTGTCCAAACTCATCAAAAGACGGAAGCCAAGAGCCAGAGCCCCCAATACGATCTGTCGGGTCACGAATGGCATTGAAATTGCCAGCCACCAGCCAAGGACTATCCAAAAGGCTATTGCCAAGGAGAGAGAGGTCATCCCATAATGGTCAACGCAAGATGAACGAGTGTTCGGCATAAACTACGAAAGAGCTAAACTCGATCCCTGTATCCAAAGACTTGAGCTTGCCATGGATCTCCTGTGCATTAGAGGAAGACTCAAAGAAATCCACTAAGCAGGGATTCCACCCAATCCAAACTCTCCCACGATGGGAGTACTCATAGTTAGACCGCCACCTCCATCCCGAAGCAAGGCTCGAGGAGATGGAAGGGAAACGAGGTTCAAGAACTTTCGTCTCCAGAAGACCCACACAACAAATATTATTAGAACTAATAAAATTCTTAACTTTCGCTTGCTTAATGGGGTGTGTAATACCCCTAATATTCCATACCCCTATATTCATAAGAAAGAAGGGGAAGAGCATCACTATCGTTTGCTTGTCCTTTGTCGTCTAAAGACCGGCTTAGGAGGAGCAGAAGACTCAGGGACCGCAAGAGCTGAAACAGGGTCAGTATCCTTCGAAGGATTGATCTGTAGAGAGGTAGATATAGGCCCATCAAGCTTCAACTGATTCGGGGTGTCCAACAAGGCAGAGGAGCTCTTCAGCAATCGATCTTCCTCATTCAAGCTACCCGGCTCATCTTCCGGTTCATCTTCCAAGCTAGAAGAGATGGACTGGGAAGGCGAAACCAAAGGAACACCAGCTGGAGAGGAAGATGCCAAGTCAAGTGATTGTTCAAAAGGACCCTGCTCCAATTGTTCCATCACCAAGGGTACAGAAGGACTGGGATCAACACAACTGACAATCGCATACTAAGAGGGGCCAGCATCCTTAGGCTTAGATCTTTGCTTCTTCTTCTTACCCCAGGCTTGCACCCATTCTTCCTCAAAAGCAGCTCCACTCGGGACCGAAACAGGGGCAAGTTCAGGACCAGCGATCCTTGAAGATGTAAGAAGGGGCACAGCTAGGATGGGAGGGCTTTTCACATCCGGGCGTTTGTGGCCGAAGCAACCACAGGTTGGGTAGGAGATGGGTCTCCACTCATATTCAACCATCACTAAACGAGGCTCCCCATTACAATGATCTCCACAGAATCACAGCTCGGCAGCTTGGCTGAGATCTCCACACAAACACGCGCAAAGGAAATCGTTTTCCTCTATTCTATTCTCCGATCCACAGAAAGAAACATATTGTTGATTTACCTTATGAACAAGATTTTTCCGAAGTTAATCCTCTCAATGTGGCTCTTGCGGAAACAGAAAAGGAGCAGATCCAGGTATTTACGGACCTCCGCCTCCAGGAGGAATCCTTCTATCGTCAAAAATCAAGAGTGAGATGGTTGAAAGAGGTGATCTTAATACTAGATTCTTTCACCAAATGGTGAACAAGCGCCATCTTCAAAACAGAATTATGTCGATCTCCAATGGTGATGTTTCTACCTCCGATCCTCTCGGAAATTCAGCGAACTTTTGTCCATCACTTCCAATCTATCCTTGTCGCTTCGCCGACCCCCGTTCGCCCGGTTAAGGAGGAAATCAAAGCGTTGCTTAAGCATTCTCTTAATGAGGACCAGGTATGTCTTCTTCTGCCCCCGTCTCGGATGCCGAAGTGCGTGATACTCTATTCTCGCTTGCTCGGTAAAGCCCCGGGCCGGATGGGTTCAATGTGGAGTTTTTTAAGCACTCTTGGGATGTTGTTGGTGAGTCGGTCATAATGGCGATGAGACTTCTTTGTGACGGGTGAACTCTTGAAGCAAATCAATACTACCATTATTTCTACGGTGCCCAAAATCCCCAATGCCTCGATTAATGATTTCAGGCCTATTGCTTGTTGCAATACCATCTACAAGTGTATAACCAAGCTCATTGCTAATCGCTTGGCCCGGGTCTCGCCCTCTATTATTAGCCTACCCCAAAATGCATTCATCAAGGGGAGACATATTAGCGATAATATCTTACTCGCTCGGGAGCTTTTAGTGGATTTCATCATGATCCTTATCGAGCTAAATGTGTAATCAAGGTCGACTTTAAGAAGGCGTATGACACGGTTAGCCAGGGAATTTGTCGAAACATGCCTTCAAGCTTTCGGATTCCCGAGATTCTTATAGACCGAATTATGACTTGTGTTCGATCCCCCAAGTTTTCGGTATGTCTAAATGGGGAGCTCCATGGATTCTTTTCTAGTGGGAGAGGAATTCGTCAAGGCGATCCGATGTCTCCTTATTTATTCACGCTTGTGATGGAGGTACTTACGGGAATCTTGGATTCGAAGACTAGTCAGTCTGACTTCGGATTCTTCTGGAGATGCAAATCAACAAAGATGTCTCACCTATTCTTCGCTGACGATGTACTCCTCTTCTCCGAAGCCACCTTGGCTTCGGTTGGCCTTCTAAAAGCTGGAATTGAATCCTTTTCGAATTGGAGTGGTCTAATACCAAATTTAACCAAAAGTGAAGTGTACATCTCCGGTGGCTCGACTAGTCTTCGGAATGGCATTGTCAATCTTCTCGGTTTCAGGTTGGTTCTCTTCCTTTCCGCTACCTGGGGGTCCCTGTCATTTCTACAAGATTAGGGAAAGCTGACTGTGTTACGTTGGTTAATGCAATAACGGCCCGGATTCAATCGTGGACTCATAGATTCCTATCCTTTGCGGGTAGAATTTTGCTTATTAAGTCTGTGCTTCATTCCATTCAAGTGTTTTGGGCTAGCGTTTTCTTCCTGCCCTGTGCTGTGTTGGATCGAATTGAGAAGATCAGAGGGCAATTTTGTGGAAAGGGCCGGCGTTGGGTCGGGTGGGGCCAAAGTGTCGTGGCAAGACATTTGCCTCCCGAGAAGAGAGGGAGGGCTAGGGATTCGGACGCTCAGGGAGAATAATCTAGCCCTTATGCTCAAGCACATATGGAAGCTATTCTCTGATAAAGAATCTCTTTGGTGTAAATGGGTTCATGCCGTCTTCTTATCGAGGAAGAACTTCTGGATATCCCCGACCCCCACCTACTGTTCTTGGGCCTGGAAAAGGCTCCTCCGCCTTCGTGGCATGTATCAACAACATTTTAGATGGAAGATAGGCAATGGCAAAGCTGTCTCTTTCTGGTTTGATCCGTGGCACCTTAATGGCCCGCTTAACCTCCTTTTCTCCAACCGGCAAATATGGGGATCGGGATTCCTCGAACTGCTTCCGTGGCTGATGCATTTTCTTCGCCTCTTGGGTGGTATGTCATTAATATTATGGCTGATTGGTGGGATCCTCTTCCTCAACTTACCCAGCTCGAGGACTGCTTCCAATGGATTCGTCATCCCTCGGGGCGGTTCTCTTCGGCTTCTGCGTATGACCTCTTTAGACCGAAAGGAAATGTGGTGCCGTGGTCTTCTTTTGTGTGGAGTACAGCCATGCCGCCTAGGTACCAAACCCATTTGTGGCTTATTGCCCGTAATAGGCTGCCTACTCAAGTTATGCTCCTCTCTTGGGCGGCGATTCCGGCAGCCTCTTGCCCGTTTTGCTCGAGCACTGATTCCGTGGATCATCGTTCTTTGCTTGTCGTGTTCCGGGTAACCTTGCTTCCTATTGGGCTGCAAAGTTTAATGTCGATTGGCGCAATAAATCGTGGCGGGAAAATCTTGATTGGGCCTCCAATCGTTTCTCGGGTGGGGAATTCTATCAATCTCTCGGCTCGTTTTAGCTATGGTGCTCTTTGTTATATCATTTGGAAAGAACGCAACAACATGATTTTTAGAAATCAGGCCCTCTTTATCCCGGCGATGAAGATGCATCTTTGCAAGGCCGTCAAAGACAAAGCAATGACTTTCAAGCATGTGGTGGATATTCCGAAGAATAGACGGCTGCGGCGAGTTGGGACTTAAGTCCTTCTATTTTCTTGTAATAGAGGGTTGTAGGTCTTAGTTCTTCCCTTTGTTGTTCGGCCTCTCGGCTTGTTGGTTGTTTTGTTCCCTTTGGTCCCTTGGCACCCCTTCACTCTTCTTGGACTGTCTTGTAGAGTGCTTGCTTCTTGGTGCCTCGTGTCCCGTTTACTTGTATTTCTTTGCAAAATCAATATATTTCTTACCTTAACCAAAAAAAAAAGATTTTTCCGAAAACAAAATACCTACAAAAGCTTGCCCTACACAAATGAATCGAGAAGTTCTGAAATTTTGCCAAACAGATACAAGATCTCTTGAATAAAAAAACTCATAAGAAAAAGCCAATCTCCATGGAGCTGTTTTGCTTTCTATGTCAATAAAAATAATGAATTAGAAAGAGGAGTTCCCGGATTAGTTATTAATTATAAACCTCTATACACAGCCCTAAGATGGATAAGATATCCAATACCCAATAAAAAAGATTTGCTAAACAGATTATGTAAATCAAAAATATTTTCAAAATTTGACATAAAGTCAAGATTTTGGCAAATACAAATCAGTGAAAAAGATAAATACAAGACAATTTTTACTATCCCTTCTGGTCAATACGAATGGTATGTTATGCCATTTGGTCTCAAAAATGCCCCTTCAAAATTCCAGAGAATCATGAATGAAATCTTTAATCCTTATTCAGAATACATTATAGTCTATATAGATGATGTTCTAATTTTCTCCTCTAATATAGAACAACATTTCAAACATCTTTCTACTTTCATAAAAATAATCATACAAAATGGTTTATTAGTTTCTCCTACTAAAATTGCACTCTTCCAGACTAGGATTAGATTTCTAGGTCATTACATCCATTTGGGCACCATAACTCCCATAAAAAGATCAATATCTTTTACCGACAAATTTCCATATGAGATTAAAGATAAAACTCAATTACAAAGGTTTTTAGATAGCCTCAATTATATTATAGATTTCTTTCCCAATATAAATATTCTTTGCAAACCTTTACACCAAAGGTTATGAAAGGATCCTCCACCATGGACGTCGGTCCATACAGACATCGTCAAACAAATAAAGATTCATGTGAAAGAAATATCATACTTACACCTAACTGACCCATTTGCTTTCAAAATAGTAGAAACAGATGCTTCAGAATTAGGATGTGGTGGCATTCTCAAACAAATCAATAATAACAAAGAACAAGTTGTTCGGTTTATCTCAAAACATTGGAATTCCACCTAACAAAATTATTTGACAATCAAAAAAGAAATAATTGCTATAGTTTTGTCTATATCAAAATTCCAAGGAATTTATTGAATCAAAAATTTCTCTTGAGAATTGATTGCAAATCAGCTAAGAACATTTTACATAAAGAAGTATTAAACATTACATCAAAATAAATTTTTGCCAGATGGCAAGCCATACTTTCAGTATTTGACTTTGATATTGAATTTATAAATGGTTCTTTAAATTCATTACATGATTTTCTCACAAGAGAATTTTTACAGGGGATATCATCATACTAAGACCCAAAAAAGACAAAGGCAAAGCCATTGCCGAAACCTCCAATACACCGCCAAAGCCAACAGGCTTGACACCTATCAAGTCATGGCTCCAAATGGCAGAAAACAATAAATCATTCTTACAACAACATCCAATACCAAATACACCTTCAAAAGAAGAACCCATTCTAGCCGTAGCCCAGCTAGCTGCCATACTACCCAAAGAAACACTAGAGCTACTTGCTCAATCTTTACAAAAAAACAATAAAAAAAGAGTCATCTAGTGCCATTGAGGTAAGCAACAATCCTTCCCCGCTTGCTGCACAAAAACAAGCAGAATACAAAAGAATTTCGAATGAGGTGATCACTAGGCCATAGGCAACCCCTCATTCTCAAAAATCAAAGTTTTTCCCCAAAACATCTTTTCAAAAAATACTAACTGGGAAGATGGATTCTTCGATGAAAATCCAATCAAATTCACAAAAAACATTTTTTCAAAAAATTGACTTTTCAAATCACACAATACAAATAAAACTATTGCTTATTATGAGCAAATTATAATGGAGACAGAATCAGCAAGGTTCACTCACTTTGCTAACAAAAACAATATAGAAAACATCCTATATTCCACTATATCCATCAGTAAAGTCATACACCCCTCACATTAGGGAGCGTCACCTCATATATCCAGAAAAATCCAAACCAGACTTACCCAAAGCCTACCATACTCCTCCTCGTATACATACTGGGACTACCAACAAGCTTGGTAGAATGTCTTCTTCAGACAAAATACAAATTTCCAACACACTTGGCTGGTATTCTTCAAAGACAACTTCCCAAGACAAAACCTACCAAACTGGTTTGATTTCTGGTGAGATCTCTTTGGTCCTTTGGACATAATACTACACCCCACAATCAAACAAGGATACCAAATATTTCGTGAATACTTTTTACCAACACCACATGATACAAGGTTCCCATGCCTTATGCATTTTTTCATAATATTCAAAATTTCATGGGCAACAGCTTGGGAATTCGAATACAATACATCTACCAAACCTAATGTACCCATACTTGTCCAAAAATACAAAACAAAATAGTGGGATGGATTCAAATACCATGAACAAGGGTCCGAAGCTGCAGTTAAAACTTGGCTAAATAGCTAGAATTTCCAGATAACTACAGTTCCATCAAATACATCATTTTTACAGGAAATATCCATAGCAAATGCAGCACTTGCCGCAGTTCAGAGCAGGAAGGAATACTACAATGTCCTCAAAACAATGCTCTCAGCAGCGGAAGAATCACAATGTAGATCTTCTAAATCACAAGATAGTTAAGATGGATCCTCACAGTCACATTACAATAGAAACACCAATAAAGGCGACTGCTACAGGATCAGCCTAGACAGAAATTAAAGACAGAATATCACATGTCGATATTGTTGCAGCGGCACAAAAGTTATACACTATAGCAAGATAGGCATATATTGTTCACTATTCACTCAGTACTGTTCACTCAGTACTATTTACTTTATATTGTTCAGCACTATAGCACCTCCTATAAATACACTCTCTCAAATACAGAAGAAGGGACTCAAAATTTTTCAAATCTCACTCTTCTCTTCTTCCTCCTTACCCTCTTGTAAACCCTCATCCTTTCAAGCCTCAAGCTTTCTTACCTTTACCCCTGGTTACAAAGTAAGTTTGTTTTGGAATACATTTAGCATAGTTTATACAAGGTTACCAACTTACATGGTAGTTGATTAACCATTTCTTGTAATACAAACATCAATACTCCCTAGAGTGCGGATTACCGCTCTAGTGGATGACTTGATGCTTTAGTTTCTGCACTTTTCAATACATGTAATTTTCATTTCATATAATACAAGTTCATACCACCTTCGTGGTTGATTTTTGTTTATGCATACTCTTACTTTATATTTTATATAGTGCTTTTGCTCTTTACATTATTTTTAATTCTTAAGATTTTATTTAGTTCTTATACAGTTCTTATACATTTCTTATAAATCTGTTAATCTCTTATACTTGTTCTCTCATATAGTACTCCGATCCTAACCCCTTTAGTATGAGCTTATATATATGTATGATAGTTTAGGATGTTGTGAAGTCATAAGATTTTACAAAACTAGATTTAAGCTTGTGGTTTGTCCGAAACAAAATTTCAAAATTTCCTACATGTGATGAACATTGTGCGTCCAGCCACTTAGGGGTTGTGTTTTGTCAGTTTTCAGCTTGATATTGGAACGGTCAAGTTGGGTTCCTTGTAGTGTGTTGAAAGAGCTTTCTATTGACTATAAGGACATTTGAAACGGGGTTTGGTGGAGAGAGTTATGATGTGATCAAACTTCGCATTCAAGCTCCGTGTTGCAAATAGCTTGAATAATCAATTTGGATATACGATTTGTTGGCACATACAATTATTTTGTTAGCATTTAAACTTATTTTAGCCGAGTCATAGTTAAGATAGCGTTTTACTTGGTTTTTATGAAATTTCTCACTTATATGATAAGAATGCGAGTTTGTTGATTCGAGTGAGCCTGGTTGTTTGGTTTGGGGCTTATCCAGGTGAATGGTACTATCTCTTCTAAGAATTTATAAACATATGTTTTCAAAATGACAAAGATTTGATATGTTGTGTGTGACATCCTCAATTCAAACCCCTATCTCGGGAGCGAGGAATGGACTAAAGATTGGTATGCTAATAATGAGAATAAGTTATGAGTGGATCCTGGGGATTATTCACAAGCCAACTAGCTAATTCGAGGCGACGCAACTCAAGATCAGGATTACATTGAACTAGAGTGTACAATCATAGAAAGACTGCTCGACCATAAGGATCGATGTGGACGATCATGTGCCATCACAAGTCAATTAGACCCTAATCCAATTTTGTGTGACTATGAACCAAGGCAAGTCAATCAATCATACATGATTAGATGACAACTTAGGGTCATCATGGATCGACCAGGCTCAAACATGGGTTGGTTCCGAACCAACCATGGGTCACGTGTGGAACCCTAGACAAGCACCGACTTAAATTCGAGTCTCGCCACCCGAGCACCACCGAATCCACTCAATTTGTGTAGGCCATGTTAGGGCCACTTTCGATCAAAACTTAGCCACAAACGTCGGTCAGATTACTGGTGTTGATCATGAGTGATCTCAAGATATTCCTGTCCGGTTAAGACAATATTTAGCTAATCCTCACAATTATCCTTTGTCCTCTTAAATTTGGATCAATTAAAAGTGAAAAATTATTGGAAGCCAATGAAGCCCCCCCCCAATAATTATCTTGATAATTAATATAATCACAATTTCAAGTCGAATTTCATGAGTATTGAAAATGGAACGTAAAATCAATCTACAAATTTCTGAGATTGTCATGTTTAAACAACACTTTGATACCAAATATAGTAAGATAGAAACACGTAACAAGATAGGCTCAGAATGGCAGAAACGTAAGGAAAAAAAAACATATAGCAAGAAAGGGGAAGAATGTAGAGAAAGCCGTAAGGAAAAAGAGACACCAAATCCAATGAGAAAGAAGAAACGCTAGATAGGCAATATTCAGTAATCAAATCGATCAAGCAAACTCACAAAAAAGTTCTTGCCTTGGGCCATATAGTTTAGGCAAGATCTTATAAGACTCCTAGCAGAGAAAATTACCTAGTAATGAAGAACGAAGAAACTAAATAAAAAATGTATCCTAAATCCAAGAAAATGTCAAATAACTAGTTTAAATAAGGCGGTTGAGGAAATCTTGCCCTGGGTCAATTGGCTGAGCTCTTTTCTAGAAAAGATGTGAAGCAAACCGAATGTTCCGAGGGCAATTATCCTGATTATCCAACCGAGACACTAGGGAATTAGACCAGCAATCAAACTAGCATAAGCTCTCAGTTTGGGGTAAGGAGTCATGGGAATCCTCTTGTCAAGCCAAAATACCGTTACTAACCTGAGGCAGTACAACAAATAGAAATTATTGCAAATCAAGTCACGACCAATCAAAGAAACTTGCCATCCACATGAATCTATAGTCCTTAGACAGCCAGACTACATGTCCTTCTGAAAGCAGCACTTTATAGGAAGTTAAAGGTACCCAAAGAGAAGGATTTTTGCAAATTCACCAAGTTTAGCAAGCAATAGTTCATAAGTTAAGAAAACCAAAGAGGGGAATTGTAAATTTAACAAGTTAGAGAGTAGAAAAAAGGTGATAGTGCTCACCTATCATATCAATACTGAAAAATATGGAACTTTCATTTTTAAAATCAGTTCTGAAGAAGAGCCCCGATCCAATCGCTTTGTCATTTATGATGAAATGAAAAAACTATGAGGAATGGCGGAGCTCTTTAAATAACAAACAAGGAATATTTTCATCAGAGATCTCCTAACTTGCATGCTGCAATAGAATCCAAAAGCCATGAGTTGCTTGCCACTTTTGCTCCTGTTGATCTAGCGAGGGCCTCTGCACCAGACAACCTGCGCTTGATGATCATATCCCTGCTCAGACCACACTTGTCTGGCAACTCAAGGCTGTATATTATGAAGGTTGAAGCGATGGATGGAGGTAAGGGGGCTAGCTCATCGCAAGGAATGGGCTTTCTGTGAAGCACAGTGCCGCCGGCAGCAACTACAAGATCTTGTAGGTACCCTTTGTATGAAGGATCAAAATCTCCCATGAAATAGAACTTAAGCCCATCAAATAGTTTGGGTTGCTGCATAGGAGGAAACCAACCAAAATGAGATGCAAGTCCACAATCCACATGCATGAACGATAAGACACTATATTTGAATTCCATAGCATACCATGAGCATGCATAAAATGAGCACATTAAGAGTGAAAGTTTACGCGGGAACTGAATTGTTCAAGTCATTTAGACTACTAGGTTAGATAATCAAATCCGATGACAGGACTTTCAAGCCAAATGACTTTTCAGTTAAATGCTCACTACAAGACAAACGTGTGAAGCCCTTCGATACTGTGGTATTTGCTTGAAGCGCAGTTATGCTGCCATGACAGTCTACAGTGGCAACTACTTCAGTCAGATTGCAATACGACACATGCAAGTCCTCTTACTATAGAATGCCAGATTTCAACACAGAAGTGCTCAAATATAGTTGAGGGGCACATCAATGGAAGAGCCAACAGAAATTTTATAATTTAATGTCTGAGAATATTAGATAACTAAAAATAGTCAAACAGATTATGCGGTTGAGTGAAATAGATGCCCACCATGTTAATGACTCTTTGTCTTCCAAGTCGAGGACCGTTCCTCATTCCATGAATGTCAACATTAATTTCATATCTCTCCTCATTTATATGTTCCATTGCTTCCATGCAAGCTTTTATCCCTGGACACATGAACACAGAATACACTAGCCTTAGCAACATAAACACACCACGGACCGATATACTAGGAATTGAATACTATATTTAATGTTTACAGTTCCATACTGACATTCAACACTCAGTATCCACTTGCCCTCCAGGATACCCATCAAGACTTTGAACGTCCTTTTGCAAGCGCCATTTTCATCTGTTGATGCAATCACATGGGTCACAGTTGGATTCCATTTTTGCACCACTGTTGCTCTGGATGCCCTCCCAAATTGAGAAACCGCTTCCTGAAGTTAATGAATCAATGACTTTCAATAATCCTAAATAATATCAAATATCAAAAGCCTCAAATCCATCAATAATTTATTACCCTCTCAGCTTTTGTTAAAGCTGAACAACACAGAACTATTTTGTCGTGAGATCCACAATAGATCCGCTTTGAGTCTGCGCCGTGCTGATGCTTCTTGTCATTTTCATCATGAACGAGTTGTGATCGCCTGTCAAAGTTATGTGTAACCCATCTCATCAGGCTCATAATTTACTCAAAAATAGGTCATTTAATCAAACTTGTTAAGGATGTTAGCATACTCTTCTTTTGAAGAACTCTTCATCTCTTGATGTCTGGGAATTTCAATAGGTAATCTAGAAGAAAAGTGAAGCGGGCACAATAGAACAAAATTAACCTGTTTCAATGGGAGTTTCAGCAAAAGAAAAACATATATAAGTTGTCCCCAACCAAATGTTGTATACAAATTACGAGTGCATCTGTGAAACTTACAGTATCCCATCTACATTGGGGATATTCATGGCACAAGTGACATGAAAACTCTTGCGACAACTTTTCTCATAGCATCCAAGAGCTGCCCCTTTGATTCCACAGCAGCAACATTTTATTCTTCGGCTCCTGAGTACTTCAGCTTCAAGATTAATAGCTTTACCATCCACAAAGTAGACGTTAGGAGCCCTGCACATGTATAGTTCCTCCTCTTTAAGCTCAGCCACATCAAAACTAATAGCCGCCTTTGATACAAGACAGTCACAATTTTGAAGCTTGAAGCTTCTGCAACCGCTGTTTTAAAATAATTTAAAGATGGAAGGATGCAGAAACATATGATATGACCACCATCAAGACATTCCTCTGACATCCATTAACCAAATTTTTTTTAGCTCGTTATATAAATGTAAACAGGAAGGTGGTTGTATTTTTGTCATATTTCAAGTGTTTCTTACCATTCAGTGCAATTCTTGTGTGAATGTATGATCCTACATCCTCCATTGTAATCTGCAGGAACAGGCTCCCCATTACTGTAGTGGACCATCTCTCCTGAAGCCTGCCATTGTACATTGCATATGTAGCATTTTGAGCTTCTGAGTCTAAGGCATTACATTCCAGATCAAAAATAAAAGTTGCATGAAAATAAAGCAAATGGACCTCTGAGCATTCTGATGACTGGCAGAAAGCACACTGGACATCCCGGGGAATGGTCCCACATTTTCGCAAAACCATTTCATCTGAATCTTGTAGTTTCTCAGCTATTGGAAGTTCACTTGCAGCTCTCATGTCATGATTTGTTTGAGCTTCCTCAACTTGGGCATTATCACCAACCTCTGGACTCCCATCATCCACCCCAGCATCTGAGATTACCAAAGAATTACATTTCTGACTCTCCTTTAGTCTCAATCCTCGATCGTCTGTTAGCAACTTTCCAGACTTCATTCCCTCGCTGTTGTCATCCTTATTTCTCACTGTAGACGACTCTGTGAGATTAACCAACGGAAAAGTTGAAAGGGATGAGTTGTGGACCAAGTTTTCGTTGGTTAGGTCTTGGATGGCAGGCCCTTCAAAATCGATTCTCTCTTCTGCAGATATCGGCTTTATTTCATTCAACATTGTAAGATGATCTTTCTGGAATGGAAGGTCAAGGTTGTGGTTATTTCCAGTCTTGAAAGAGCTAGTATTGTCATCATTGTCCTGTTTTGAAGCTGGAGTTTCAGCTACTTCAGTGACACTGCTGCCCTTGCCTGGAATCTCACCAGAAACATCTGCATCTGTTGTCTTAATTTGACGGATAACAGAAACCGATTTCTTACTCTTTTTCAATTTGTTTTTTTCGGTCAAAATATTTTCATCACTATGCCATGATGGCTGTTCATGACAGGTTTCAAATGTTTCATTTGAACTAAGACGAGCCACAGGACCGCGCTTGGCATTGCCAGTCATAGAGTTCATCTGGGACTTTCGACTCCTATTTCTGCTTCTCTTTTTGGATGCAAATTTCCTCATATGATTATTCTGAGTCATTGACGTAGAAGGGAAATCCAGGGATGGCACATCATCAATATCAATTCGATTATCCAAATTTCTAATTGTTTGAACAACAATTTTTTGTTGTGAGGCTTCCTTGAAATCTTTCTTACTACCAGTTACCTGCACCGCACCAAAAATGTCACAATCTACAAAACAAACACAAAAAGAAATCATAAATATTATTAGCACACAAAACATGGCCTGATCGATACCTGAACTTTAATGGGACTTGAACAAAGTTCAGGGGAGCAAGGTCTTTGCGTCCATTCAAACATCTCACTGTCGTAAATTTCCCTGGCCTCAGGATTACCATTATTGTTTCCCTGCAAAATTTGTGTTTAAGGGTGAGGTAATTGAGAAAGTCTTAAGTCCAATAATCTATTGTTCAACTGATATTAACTCTGGAATCGAGGCAACTGCGCCTACTGCAAGAATGAGTTTGAGTTGTTAAACATAGAGGTTGGAGTAAAATCAGAAGGTGATATTACTAGTAGTTTTCGAAAACTAGTGAAGTTCATGCAAGATGTTGAGATATAAGTTTATTTGCAGTTGGCAACTTAAAAGATGATTACACAAACACTTTAATTATGATCAAGAACCACATTCACCAAATGTCCTGCTACTATGAGATATAACGTTTGACAAGTTAGATGGACTTTAATAGAGATTAATGGAAACTAACCTCAGTAGTCAACTTAAAGGGCGACTCATCATCTGAGTCCTTCATATCACTGAAAGAAGGAACATCAGGAGGTGATATGCCTGTGAGCTGTTCATTGTCGGAAGATTGAGTCAGCTTCTCAGCATCTTCTTCCTCCCTCAACCAGAAAAAGGGCAAAAATGACGGCTCTCCCTTTTCATTCAGTGCTAGTTTCTGCTTCGCTGAAGCCAAAGTGTTCTTCTCATTGTCTTTAGTTTCACATAATCCAGCTTTTGGATTTGGAGGACATAGCGAAGATTCAGCAGAAGGATATTGCGGCACCTGGACCCTCTTCTTTTTCGGAAAGGAAGGTTTTACACAATTAGGACTGGATATTATTGTGTTGGACTCTTCTTTTGTTTTTCTTGGTACTTTCTTTTTGGATGTCCTTTTTCCCTCTGATACTTCATGACCAGACACTTCAACATCTCCATTACTCCTAACATCACAATGCTCTAGTTGGTCCTCCCCATCTGTAGTTTGACATGAGTGGAAAAAATAATAAATCAGGAGAACAAGCATGATACAAAAAGTATCAACAAAAGAATGTAACCTTTGTCTATAAGATGTCATAAATTTACTCTACAGCAGCCTCCAAAAGAAGCTGATAAGAAATGCTATTTATGTCAGACATGCATTAAACTCTTTTGAGTTGTCCAAGATTATACAGTTTAATCATTTGTGTCAAGAATGAATCACCAAAAAGAAACATCACCTGATAATTTATCGGGCGCCACATTTTGGCTGACAAAAATGTTTATTCCTGAAGCCACTTCAATGTTCTTGTATATGCTTACCAAGCTGTCCATGTGTGGAGCTGGGCGAACCTCTGTTTACCCAGACAAATTTAGCATAAGAGAACGTCAAATGCAACTCTAGAATGTAGACAGCCTATGCATCATGTATTTCCAGACCAAGAGGCAGATGCAACTTAACCCAAAGGTTTGCACACAATTGGTAATCTGTGCGCAAATAAATCAAAAACCCTAAAGAGAAAAACTTGTTGGACCAAAAGCATAGAGATTCCATTGCCACGTAGTGTGAACAATAAATCCTTTACTAACAGAATACGTGTGTGCGAGATATAGAATAGATCTTGTTATGGGTCCAACCTCTAAGCATTCATCAATGTAAGAAATGCCAGAACTCATAGTGGGGAAGAGAAGTCCCTCATAAAATGCTCCAATTTTATCATATAAATGACTTAATCCCCGACTCCACAAACTGCAACCTAAAGAGCATCAACATCATGTGCATTTTATTTCTGCAATTTCTCGCCAGAGTTATTGTGTGTATCTAGAAACTGGGGGAAAAAAAAAAAAGGCCCTGACAGGAAAAATTCTGATGTCATATGATTCAGGAAAACATTAAAACATACCTCTCTGACGATAGGGCACCTTACAAACCGGACAATTAGAGCCAGATTTCATTGATTTCATAATGCATGAGCTGGACAAGAGCAATGAGAGATGGTTGACATTTCATCCAAGGAACCAATGATGAAAAACAAGGCACAGTCGGCTTACTTGCAGAACACGTGATTACATAGGAGCGAAACCGCAGAATTCAACAGGCTCAAGCTGCAAGAGATTGACAGCACCGCAATCAGCACTCCCAATAGGCAAACCCAATCACCGAACAGCAAGAAGTAAAGGGTTCATCAGACTCCATTTTTTCTTAAACATATCAACGAGTACATCCAGCACCGATTCAAATTCAAATGCGACAAGCTCGCCAAACAAATGCGAACGAACCCAAAAAAAAAAAAAAAAAAAGATTAAGAAACGAATCCCTCTCGAGTCGATCGATCCACTCGATTTTGAATCAAACGGCCAGAACAGGACAATTAGAAGCTGCTATCGAGCAGAAACAGAGACAAGTTCTCTTCTTTTCATGTGGGTATGGAAGTTTCGCCAGAAACGAATATTCACCGAACAGCAATGAGTAAAGGGTTCGCACTTCAATTTTTCTTTTTAACATTTCAACGGGTCCATCCAGCAGCGGCTCAAATTCAAATGCGACAGGCTCGCCAAACAAATGCGAACGAACCCAAAAAGAAAAATAAAGAAATTAATCCGTCTCGAGATCCTATCGATTTCGAATCAAACGAACAGAACAGGACCATCAGAAGCTGCTATTGGGCAAAAACGGAGACAAGTTCTCTTCTTTTTCATCTGGGTATGGAAGGCTCACCAGATGGGACACTTGAGCTCCCTGCCCATCATTTCCAGCTGACTCGGGATCGGGTCCGCCATACCCGCCTCGGAAAGTACGAGCTGCGAGCGAGCGAGCGAGCGAGCGAGAGGGACAGGGACAGGGAGAGGGAGAGGGAGAGGGAGATGGTTTAGCGGGTGAAAACTGCGAGAGCGGATGAGAATGAGATTCTGGACTGGGAATTTTCAGTGAATTTCAGTGTGTTAGGGAAGCCAAGATTCACGAATTCCTTTTGAATTTTCTGCCGCCAAAAGGAGAAAACCGCGACCCCGCCTCTCTCTCCGAGTGGCGGGCTCGAAAAAGCTGTAGCGCCTACGGATACCCGAGCGTGTCACGTGTCCTGCACGTGAGAAATTGTCTCCCGCATCCCACGGGCTTTAACGTAGTGTAAAAACGCATGACATGAATGATCTATAAACTTTGGTCTAATATGTGATGTGATCTATGAAATTCTAATTTATTTAATGTAATCCATGAATTTTAACCTAGTATTCAATATGACTCCTAAATTTTTTATACATATATATAGTGTAGTTCTTCTATCAATTTAATATTAAGGGATAATATTAAATATTTCCATATAGTCCGTGAACTAAAATTACATTGAATAAATTAAAAATTTATGTATCACATTAAACGAATTAAAAGTTCTAAGACCAGATCAAACGTCAAGTCAAAATTTTGAAACTATTTGTGTCATTTTGTCCATTTTGATTGCCTATCATAATTTGAAAGGTCACAACTTTCGTATACTACTCTAATAAATGTCACTCTGACAAGACAAAATACCAACATATTGATCGCACGTGAGTTGATTTCAAGCATTGTGTCTCTCAATTATTACATCTGTATATACAGGCGAGGATAAAATAGGAAATTTAAAAAGAGATGAAAATATCTCTACACTCTTTTAGTTTCTAGATTTTTTTCAAAAAAAAAAGGAAGTCATCATCTTTTTTAAGCCTATATTGATTTTTTTTGTCTAAACTAGTCAAATATTCAAGTTGAATATTTTTTTCCATGCAAACATGTATTTTTATAGCATACTCCTATTATATGCCTCTCTCAATCATTAGTTGAGAACAAATCTTCACAGAAATATATGTGTATAATAATGTTATAGTGCTTTTATTTTGGAAAAGCGAGAGTAATTTACGAATTGTATTTATTTGATTCATAGGAAATTTATTTGTTTTTTTTTTTTTGTCAGTCTTACTATAATCCTACTTTCTAGCATCGTTCGGACTTTTGCCTCTTCGGGCGTGGGAGTCGAAACCCACTCCTGAAATGAAATCGTCCCCACCCCAAACTCTCCTGAAAAGGTAAAAATTTGAACCTCCACCCTCCCCCTTCCAAGTTGCAAGGGTAGCCACTGGGGCGATAAGAAGATAACTTCCTATCATCATGGTTTTTCCAAATATATAGATATATATATATATATATATATATATATATATAGATATATATATATATTCATATCTATGTATGTATATATGATCATATAAATAAAATTAAGCACAACTAATAACTCAACATTAGTTTCTTTTATAGTCTATTCTCTCGCTTTCTTCAAAATAGAGTACACAAACTTATAAAAGATATACAAATATGCAAATTGTATTTTCTTTTTTTCATCATAATAAGCTGTATATTTCATATGTTGCTTCTTTAATCTGTTTATATCCTATATGGTTTGACCTTGAACAATGGCATAAACAATTTACTACTTTTTTTCCAAAATTTTCATTTTCCCATATGTTCATTTGCCATATGATTTGAAATAATACGGAGCATAATGGCATAATAAATTTGTCAAATTTTTATCCAGAATTTTTAAACTAAAAAAGTTGAGCTTGAAAAACTTAAAAAAATGAATTTACATTGGCATTATTTTTATGTTTTGAAAGATTTCAAATGTGATTGCTTATTAAATCTGGTTTTAATAAGAAATGCAAATAGAAGGGAAAAGATCTAAGCAAATTATACGAAACATAGTTTACTAATTCATGCACATAGGCCACGACTTAATTCTTTTTACTGTTAAGTAAGGGAAACCGTAATTATTATTATTTTGAAAAAAAATGTGAATCATACAAATAAAATTGTTTAGCATCTCACGTGACTATCCACTCAAAAATAAAAACACATTATTTGAATGGGATGGTCATATTATACTTCGAAAGGACACACTCTTATATAAATAGACATATATTTCGCTAATAAATATCGCTCTAACAAGATAAAATACCAACATTTTGACCAGCATGAATTAATTTCAAGCATCATATTTCTTGATTATTGTATCTATACACAGGTGAGTAGAAATTAGGAAATGTTAAGAGAGATGAGAGCACCTCAAGCTCTTTGAATTTTGAGATTTGGAAAAAAATTAATCTCGCCTATATTACAATGCTATATATATATTATGGAGCAACGAATATAATTTCTGTATTCTTTTCATTTTTTGAGCAGGAAATTTCTTTGTTTGACGCTCCTTTTTGCTATCTTGCACATATGGTTTTCTCCTAAGTGTAAGCTTGTATATATAGGTTGCGCATGATAAAATTTACGTTTTCTTGATTTTCTGTTTAACTTTTGTTAAAGAACGGGTTTGGAGCAATCAGTTTGATATGATTTGATTTATCTATTTAAAAGATTTCATTTAAATAGATTTGAAGAAGAAATCGGAAAATTTAAAATTTTTAGGCGGTTTGAAATAGAAATTGAAATCGATTTGAGAAATCGATTTTGTTTCGTAAATTTTGTAAATGCGCGCCATACACATGCACTGCGTGTACATGGGTAAATTAAATTGTTTGAAATAAACATATCCGATAATATTATTTTATTTTGTAGTCCACTCTATTGCTTTCTTTTGAGAATTGTATACAAAATGTAAATTGGGTTACTTCTATGTTACTCTTCCTATATGTTCAATATCCTATATAATATGAGATAGTATGGAGTAGAATGGCGTTAACTATATATTATCGTTTTCCAATTTTCAAATTAAAATAAAAATTAAGTTTTAAAAACTTAAAGATGAATTTATATGCCATTATTTTGTTTTGTTTTCCAACGTTTTAAACGTGATTGTTTATCAAATTTAAATTTTAATAAGAAATGTGAAAAGAAGGGAAAAAATCCAAGTAGATACTAGAAACGTAGTTCGCTAATTCATGCACGCAACACAACTTAGTTTTTTTAATATCATATAAGGGACACCGTAATTGTTCCTATACTGAAGAACTAAACATATGAACCTCAATTAGTAAGAATAAAGCTAATGCAGAAACATCTAATTAATAGTTTCGCTAAATAAAAAGAATCAATAGAAAGTTTGCCGAGAAAAATGAATAGATTTTTAATTTTAGTTCAATCGAGAAAGAAAAGTAAAATGATAATTTAAAAAAAAGATTTAATTTATACACATAGGCTGAAAATGTTGAACCTTCTATTAAAATTATTCGATTATTATACGAGCTTGAATCGAGTGGACATCTCTAACCAAAAAATAAAAATAAAAAAATAAAAATTTGAAGGCAGGTGTGACACCTATCCAAATCTAATTAGAACCTTTAAAAAATTGTAAATTTGTATATTATTTCTCAATATTTGTCACTATTGCCATGTATCTGGTGAATTATTAAAAAACGTGACAAGTACGTCATATAGCATTAGCATTATTACATACGAATTACGTCATTCAACATTCTCAATCCCTTCTTCGCCAAGCACAAGAAACACTGAGGCTGCTTGAACTTTCTCATAGAAACCGCTAACTCAAGCTACAGATGAACATCAAATGGCATATACAAGCAAAATAGCCCTCAATACCCATAAATTATCTCTGTTCCTAATATCCATCAAAGACTGTAAGAATAATACCCATTAAGGATTGTAATAACTCACGGAGTTTATCATAAGAAAAACAGAATCCTGTCATGGCAGATCCCGCGATTTCAAGGTAAAACTGCGGTTTAACTGGGTTTCTATTTGTCAATCTTGTTTTAAACTGTGTCATCTCTCATAAGCGAACCGAAAAAATCCCACTATCTTCTGCGCTTGTGCTCTTTCCTCATCTCCATGAAGTAGCTATCCAAGTTCGACTTGTTCCATAGACGTCTTTTGATCAGATCTTCTTTGGTCAATTCATCTGGACAGCATGCACCATCATCGAGTCAATATGGAAATTTTTAGCATGAGATTCTTATGATTTCAGCAAAACATCAGTATTGACCATGTAAAGCGTTCACTTTATGATTATGTTCCATTAGACCACCCATCCCCCAATAAAGGGAAGGAAAAAAACTTGCCGAATAAGCCTATCAACCGATGTCCGATCTGAACATTCATGAAGTAATTCTTACCAGACATTTTAGACCATGCATTTAACATCGCCAATCTATCATTTAGTCCAACTTTGGTAAAATATTTAACTAATGATCTGCCACCCTTTATTTTTTAAGCAAGCATCCTTGCACCTTCTAAGGGCTTCTTTTGGCAAAAAAAGAGAAAAAAGGGTCATGAAATATATACCTGTATTGCTCCAGGCATCAACGGGAATGCTAAGTGCTCTCTGTGTGAGGTAAGCAGCATCTTCCCAAGAATAGGGAGCCTGTTTCACCGTGTATCTCCAAAACCAACATCCATACCACACTAATAGCTGAGGAAAAGAACCAAATTAGTCTATTCAATTGCACATGCTAAAAACCAAGAGTCACGAGAAGGATAAGTTGTGAACCATTATAGCAGCATATTAGATGTATCATTAGCAGATCAAATAGAAGTCTTTACCTTGACCAATGTGTAGGTAGGAGAATGAAACGCACTCCGACAAGGTTCCATAAAGAGGGTTTCTCAGTTCCCTTTATTTCCAATTCAAGTTCTTTGCTAAGTTCTTCCTCCACTTTTCTGCAATAACACATGACACTCCTTTACCTCAATCACAACAGAAGAACCATGACTTAATAATAAGAACCTGCAGTTAACTCCAAAAGATAGGTACTGAAAAGCAATTTAACATTTTCCAGATGATTGCTGCATCAAATGCTTATGACTGTATTGCAGAGAATTATGAGTTATAAATCCCACTAATTGAAGAGCTATACTGTTGCAAAACACCTAAGTCACCAACAGATGCATCAGAAACTCAATATTGACGAGAAAATAATGCTAATTTTTTTTTTTTTGGGTAAAAATTAAACAGAGGGTAAATTATAAACAAAAAAAAAGGTTAAAAAAGGGAGGGGAAAAAAAAAGTCACTGCTTTGTCCTGAAGTCTGTCATTCATGTAAATTAGGAGTGATTCCCGTGTTCAATTTACCCTGTTTCAGTCAACAATTGTCATCTAATCACTGAATTCTGGTCCACAAGCAAAAGTTAACTAACAAGTAACCAATTAAGAAGCATGAGACTGCATACGTGTCCATTTGTTTCTGATTCTTTTTCTTATTTGTCACTCCTCCACTACGTTCCAGTTCCAAAGCTCGAAGTCTGTTTTTGTACGCTGGAGTCTTTTTTACCATGGCTACAGCCTGCAGCATAAAAAAGATGTGATTTATTGCTAAGTGTCATTTCAGGCATAAGGATTATCAATTATACCAGAAAATACAAACTTGAAATCCATCCAAATTAGTGTTCACATAAATCATGCCCGTTTCGATTTGAGAGTACAATAAAGAACGTAAACTATTTAGTAAACTCTCAACTATAGTGCATATGGACACTGGGAGCAGGAAAACATCATTAATATTCACAGCAAGCATCATTATTTAATATGATACTGAGTACAACAGGGACTTAACATATGAGAGTACCTGGTTGTACCTTGTACACTGGTTAAAATATTGAAATCCTGAAAGAATAAGAAGGAGGCCAACAAGCACAGCACGGGGATCCTGACAAGTGAACCATCAGTTGTTAAAATGATTAAAAAGAAAGAAAAAGCCAGAGAAAGAAAGTTTGACAAGAGGAGCAATGTGCCATTGAAAGATTGCAAGGTCTTACTGTCTTATGACCATAATATGCCTGATAATATCTTGCTGCATTGTAGAATACCTGAATGGTGTAACGATAGTAAGTACTCATCACAATGACAAATGATTGAACATATGCTTCTCATTAACAGAGGACTTTAGTTGGTGCCCTTCACTTTCAGTAAAAGTGATAAGACATTGCAGCCTTGCAGGCCATATTCCTCCTACTCTAAGAGAATGGAGAAGAGAGAAGACCCAATTCGCATAGCAGCATGACGCATAAGTTTTGAACATACATAGGTTACACCAACTAGATATGCAACAGATCATAAATGATTTTGAGAAACAAAATACGCATTGATGACACAGTAATCAAAGCATTTTGCTCCATCATAATCCTAGCGCTCCATGCTTCTACCATCGCACTTCCAATGAATCAAATCAGCAATTCGCTGAGCCACATTATATTCCAAACAAGAATCTAGGGTGCTGCCTATGTCAAACACTCAATACACAATGTATTCGGCTATAGAATGCGCATCGAGATTATCTACTGCTGGATAGCAAGTCAAATGCCCGCCTGATTTGAAAGCAATCGACAGGATCGAAGGAAACCAACCCATCTGACACATTTTGAGTTGCCCAAAAAAAGGATAAGAGTACCTCCTCTGGATGCGCAATAGCATAATCATATTGCTCACGAGTCGCTTCATCTTTCAAAATCTGCAATTTCAGAATCATAGTTAAGCTACACACCAAAACCCACCAAAGTAGGAGTAGAAACCACACTACTTGGCCGATGCCCCGTGGCATACAATTCACAGAGCAGTCGAAATCTCGAAACTCAGATCACTCAAGCATGATTCGCACAAGCTTTGCCGCATCAAAATCACATCACACTTCCCAACTTGCGAATTCAAATGAATTGATTCAAACCAAGCTGCATTGTCCATTCAAGATGGAAACCTACCTCGTAGGCATTGGCTATCTTCACGAACAGCTTCTTCGACTCCGGATCCGGGTTCTTATCAGGATGGCTGGGCATTCACGGGCGGCAGCATCGGATCAGAAAAACGAAGTACCGCAACAAAAAACCCAAAAGGAAATCAAAACCCAAGAAACGCGCGGACGGGCAGGGAACGTACTGTTTCAAGGAGAGTCTGTAGTACGCCCTCTTGATCTCGGAAGAGTTCGCGCTCTGCGAAACCCTAGACAGATTAACACAAAGCAACGATGAATCAGCAAGGTGCTCCGATAAGGTAGCGAGGGAGAGAGAGAGAGCGGAGCTGACCCTAGGAGATCGTAGCAGTCGTCCTCGTCGCAGTAGATGGCCGCCGACCGGGCGGCGAGGAGGGAGAACGCGAGGAGCGCCGCCGCCGCACGCCACCGGGTGGCCGCCGCCGCCGACGGGGTTGGCGCCATCTTCCGCTTTCCGGTGGGGGCCCTTCACGCCGTCGGATCTCGCTTCCCTCCCGAGGATGGGTTTCGTCACGGCTCAGAACAGATTTTTAGCTCCGAAAGTCAACGGGTTCATCTCGTTGACTACCTTGTAGATATGGATCGAGCCCAAGCCCAAGATCAAGCCCAAGACCGAGATTCAAGCCCGAGCCCGAGCCCCGACCTGAATCTCTCTCTTATCGCCATCTCTACGCTATAATTGGACATAAAAAAGGTGGACAAATGACTTATTCTACTTGCAATATCATTAGACATAACAACAAGGGATGACTATTGAAAAATATATTTCTTCATGTTGATACTGAGTTTATTATCTTAATATGCTGTCAATTAATACTTGTCATGTGCTTCTCAGGCCAATACTCAAGTCAATATATGTACAAGGGTGTGCCTAGTCCGGATGAGCGGTTCCAGGCTTAGAATCGGAAACCGTCCGCTAAGGACCAATTCCAAAAAATTGGAACTGAGAACCACCCGTTAGTTGTATAAATCCACCTGAGAATCGGACCATAGGTCCGATCCGGTTCCCGGGTGGATCCATGGAACCGGTCTAACCAATAATAATATCGTTTTCTAAATCCCGCCGTGAGTACTCTTCATATCAAGTAATATTTTTCTTTAAATCAAACTAACTTAATTAACGGTACAATTTTTCTTTATTTGTTGGAAAACACTACCAAATAAGAGAAATAGATTTTTTTCCTTTTTTAAATCATTTTAGTTGAAATCTAAAATATTCTTTAAGTTCAAAATTCTGAATGATTGTCATAAGTAGATCGCTTTTTCTTTATTTGCTAACAGTGCTCAATCTCTTACAACATTTGCTTTACTAAATCATTTCTGTAGAAACAGTTCCACCGGTCTTACACATATTCTTGAACAAAATGTCTTATATGAATCCCAAAAGTATCATTTGAATGAGCCATTTGTTGAATTTGTTGAATTGCTAAAATGCAACTTACACACTTTACTAAATTCTTAAAAACAAACCTTGAGAGGAGATGGAGCTCTCAAATTTAGGTTTGCTAATTAGTAATTTTGAAATTTATTTTAATATTAAAAATTAATATATTATTATAATATAATCGGTTCGGTTCGGGTGGGCAAATCCGCCCATGGAACTGGGAATCGGATCGGTATCCACCAGTTCCTCAAGAACCGCCGGTTTCGGGTGGTTCCAGTCCGGTTCCAGGCAGTGCGGGCGGGTTCCGGTTCTTTTGCACACCCCTAATATGTACATTGAGTGCCAATGCTAATAAATTTGGATTTGCAAATAAAATAAAACAAGTCTTGATATGCAATATATGAATACGTCAATGGTACATTTAATGATAATGAACATAACATTAGGCCAAAGCTAAAGCGACACCAGGTACAAGTGAAGGAGGATCTAAAGGTTAGGGTATTACTTTTGCGGAGGCAAGTGCAGAATGTAGTGGGCAAGCCAATGCTTCATCTCAAGTTTGTAGCAGGGCCAATGCTTTTGCTGAAGTCACTATTGATCAAAGACAATGAGTTTATTATGCTCAAACAAGTGTAATAGTGCATGATAGACTTCAAAAAATTACAGTGAGTAATACCTCAATCCCCATGCATTTATGTGTTGTTATTTATTCTTATGTCAAATGTTTTTGTTCAACTTAAGAGACATGCAACTGAAAAGGCAAAGATGCAAGGGCAATCACAACCAAAGAAGAAGAAAATTGTAGAATTTGGTGTTTAGACAAACCTTAGGGCAAACCTTCAAATTCTCAATGTGAGTGGCGTTTTAACATTTTATAATAACAAGTCACTGTCTCATTAAGCTAAAATATGTCAATTATAATATAGCCCGGTACACTTGGTGCAAGATATTGAGTGTACCAGACAAATGGGTAATTGCAAGAGCCTCAAATACAAATGCACCATCATAATCCCAAGTCAGCGCATAACCTCAATTATTAACAATTTTTTCTTGAGAGCATGTTATTACAGAGGCGAAGGCGGTATTACAGTCTCAAGCCACTTCCCAACTTGAATCATTAACAAATTTTCCTCAAGAGCGTGTTGCTACTAAAACAAAGGTGCCATCACAGTCTCAAGCCACTTCCCAATCTCAATTATTAACAAATTTTCCTCGAAAGCATGTCGCTACAAAGGTGAAGGTGCCATCACAGCTTTAATCATTAAGAAATTCTTTTAAAAAACATGCTACTATAATGGCAAAGGGCCATCATAGCCTCAAGCTAGTTCCAAATCTCAGTCATTAACAACTTTTTCTCATAAAAGTGTTGTTACAAAGGCAAATGCACCGTATATAAGGAAAAGCTTTAAACTTTTGAATCAAGTGAAGGCCAAACCTGCAAGACCATCAGAGTTCATAGACTTGGATTAATATATTTTTTGCATTTTTTGTTAAGCAAATTTGTTTTTGGTGAATTTTTTGTTTCTATCGATTCCCCAATTATGTTGATGTAAGTATGGGATTCGGTTTCCCAATAAAATGATGGAGGAATGATCATTTTGATATCTAAGTAAATCGCAGTTTAGTTGCTTTATTTTAATGCCTCAATCCCCATGCATTGTAGTAGCTTTTAAGTCATGATACACTTGATACTCACTGGTTGTATTTGTTGGCTAGATGCACCATAGATAGATCACTAATATAAATATTATGCTAAATATTGATTATTTATGTATCTTTAAGTTATCATGTATTTAAAGTACTCTTTTAAATAGGTTAGTTTCAGACCTCAAGCTTTATAGAAAAACAATTGATATGTAAACTTGTAGAATAAGTTCTTTTACGTAAGAACATATATGCAAGTCCCAGTGGATTCTTTACAAAGTTGTGCAGAATAAGTTCTTCCAAACATGAAGCAACTTAATGGAAACATGATAGGGAGCACCATTAATCTAAATAAAACACATTCATCTCATTAATCCACAACCAAACCTACAAACTTAGAAACACGGTACTAAGGAAGATTAAAAAGCTTTCCACCAAGTCTCATGTTACACATAACCAACATAAAGATACAACACATGCACAAAACAAATACTATTTGATATAGCATCTTTTCTTTCTTCACTTGTGTGAGATCCTTTTTAAACATCTATACTTCGCCTTTTGAGTCTTAATTTTAGCTAACAATGATCTCACTTTGACCTCATCATGCCTCGATTGACTTGATTCACATAATGCTTGAGTCCTTTTGAGGAGGTCGACTATCATGTCCCTTACTTGATCTAATATTTTCGAATCAACCCACATGAATAAATTGCAGCAATCTGGACCATTGAACTTAGCACATCCATGGAACATTCTTCTTGCACTTTTCCTTGTCTTTGCTATGAGAATTTGTGATTTAAGACCACAATACCAAGTTAGCTTTGACTCAACCTCCTTAGAATTTACCCCACTTGATTTAGATGTTGTTGGCCTCAATCTTCTAGTCGCCATTCTTTGATTTAGCAATTGAAGAGTTTGACAAACTAACCACACTAAATCAAAAGAATAGACATAAGTTGACTAATTGAATAGTATCATTAAAAACAAATCTTGTGAAACAGTAGAGACCTAGACTCACGCTTCAACAATCTTTTCATTTGTGTATGCAACAAAGGGATTGCCCAAATTGGAGAAAGCAAATCAAGTTTCTAAGAATATTAAAGACTATACCTGTATGATTGAAACAAAGTATTCAAATTAATATCAAGTAAAGAATGCTTCAATCCCCAACATGATGGTCAATTAATTAATAAATTTTATCTAAAAGTAACCAACATTTCCTACCGATTCAAGCATTTTACACCATAACAATGTTCTCTAGCCGTGTGCATTCTGTTAAATAAATAAAGAGAAAGTGTCGAATGGATTCTAAGTAGCTATCTCTTTTTGGCAACAATATTTTGGATTCAAATCATGGACAACCTTAAAAAAAAAATGCTATAAGGAAAAAGTTGCATTTCCATATAGCGACAATGACGAATTATATATCTATGACAGATTCTTACAAGAATGCTAGTTCTTTCACACAACCATTACCATCTAGAAGTATTCGGTGACTGGTCAATTTTAATCCTCTACTGACCAATGTTTGACAAAGATATTCGCTAATTTCTTACCTGCAATTTCCAAAAAAACAGAGAAGCAATAATGAGAAGGGATTTGACACCACAAAATGAGAATGGACAACTTGCACAAATTTGCTCTAGCAATAAGACTTGCTCTAGTCATGTTGCTCTCTCCATCTCTCATCGTCTACACATTATCATGCTTAAGCTCCAACTCTCCCACTTTTCTTTTCCTAGTTGACTCTACTTGAAACATTTTCAAGGCCTTTTACAAGCGAAATCTAGCTATATGACACAATTTCTTTCGTAAATAAAGCTAGTCATAGAAAAATAATATGCAAACTTGATCAACAACAGAAGGAGAGACTTGAGCGCAATATTAATGTGCTTATGCTTGTTCAGTGGATGCATGTAAGTTGGAATAGTGTAGAGTCATTCTAGAAAATGGCATGGATGCATGAGATTGAACACGGACCTTTGATTTGGCACCACCACACAACGAAATGATATTTTATGGTTTGCACAAGTCACGATTTGCACGGACTCCCTTTTGCGGGATGACTTGCATGCAACAAGAAGAGGTTTGATGCGAGCCTTCGATTTGCCATCACGACACCACGAGGAGATATGACTCACAAGGACCATCGATCGACAACAAAGATATCTCAAACTATCAATTTTAGGCTTGCACGAACTCGCGATCAACGAAGAAGGTAACTCATAGCTTCGATTTGGGGCTCTCATGAACTCGCTTGGGACTTATGGCTCAAAACTTGGATTTGGGAAAAAGAAGAGGGAAAAGGATGAAGAGAGAACGAGGGCTTGGGGCAAGAGGAGAATGATGATGATTTAGATCAGTAAATGGTCCAAAACACTCTTGTTTTGCACACATGGAATTTGGGCTTTAATTATTTGCCACGTAAGAGAGAAAAATTGTTAAAATAAACCAACTCAACATTTTCCTTTAGTGTAATTGGACGAAACTAACGGAGAGACTTGATTGAATTTTCCCGACAAGTTTTAGGACTTAATTGCATTTTTTGCAAGTTTTAGTACTCAATAGCACTTTTGTGACAAGTTTTATGACTTTTGGTGCATTTATCCCATAAATATAACTTGATAAAATCTAAACACGCAATCCTAATCAAGTTAAAAAAAAAAAGCATCTTACCCATTGCGCCAAATTTTTGATATTTTCAAAAATATTTAACAATCAACTAATACGTCTAAATTTAGAATATTCATCAAAATTTCCAACGAGGAATTAAGATAATTGAAAAATAATCTGTTGCCTCACGAATTAGATTAACAATAATCTTTAACCCTAAAAACATTATTGATATGTATGGAAATCAATAATATAAAGAAAAAGTAAACCGAGTCTCCGATGTTTGCACGGCAATAATGGGAGGCGAACAACGTTATTCCTAATTGCTAGCCACCGAAAGAATTACTATTGGTTCAATGGATGTGCTTCTTAGTCGTGGTAGTACAAAGAAACGGCAATGACAGGTTTGCTCTTCGTCACAGTGGAGCAAAGCAACTAACAACAACGGTTTTGGTGTTAGGAGACTAAAAAAGCATTGGCGTGGTTGAATCGAGTGAGGAACTCAACAGCGTTGTCGAGTGTCGTTCATGGCAGCTGGTGGTGTCGAGTAGTGAGCAACGGTGTCGAGTGGGTAGAGTCGGGTGGCGGCAAGGTGCAACAGCTAGTAGTAGCTGGTTTGCGACGAGCAATGATTGGTTTAAGCTTGGTCACAGTGACGAGTGATGGTGAGCAATGGCAGGCAATGGTCTCGGCGCAGGCGGCGTCGAGCGGCGGCTAATTTGGGCCTCTCTTGGTCGCTATGGTGGCGAGGTTGAGCAGCGTAGCTAGTCTAGGCTCGGTCACAGCAGCGCAAGTGAGCGGCAACGATTCGAGCGTGAAGTACCCTTGGCAGTAGCATAAATCCTAGAGAAAGGTATGCATGCCTAAGGAAGAAGAAAGTTTCCCTCTCCTCCTTTTGTGCCCCTTTGTCTTCTTGTGCAAAAAGTGTTTCCCTCTTTTGACAATACATTAGAAAGAAAGAGAGAGGACAAACCTAGCTCTAAACACTATGACCTAAACTTTCTTTCACTCAATTTTTATACCTCACCCCCTATCTAGCTCCCTTAGGGCCTCTATTTATAAGGATAGCTCACCCTTATTAATAAGAACTTTAGAGATAAAATTTTATTCTATTCAATCTTCAATCTATCACACAATCGGATTTTTCGTTTGAAGCTCAAAAATGGCTTAAATGCTAATATTTCTTATCTCTAAAAGTCTTCACCCTCCATATTTTTCCTACATTTATTTTATTTGGAAATTATTCAATCATAATCTATCTCTTGAAGATTAAATAATTGACATGAATTGATAATTGTCAATAATCACCGAAGATCGAATTTATCAACAGGGAATTGAGTGCAATTTTTAAACTAGCCACGTTGATTATATCTTGAAGAAGTTCCTTCAATCACACTTACGATGTTATCAAATTTGACTTTACAAAGTTTTCAATTTTTTGTGAATACAAATTATTTGAATCAAAAGGGTAGTTGTATCATCATGCATTGAAAGTGTTGATTGAAAACATATCGGTTATAAGCATTCCATCTACCTATATTTTGAAAATATATATTAAGGGGGCCAAATAAGGGATTATGAATGATGAATCTCATCAAATATCTTCCAATCCATGTAAATTTCATCAATTTTTCATGTTAATGCAACAAACTTTTGAATTGATGAGTTTGGGTACCAAAGATGTAAATATTTTGAGAATAGTGACAAAGAACATGGAAAATGCAAAGGCTGAATTATCATCATACAAATCAAGTGTGGTTATGGCTGATGATGACAATGAGGCTTTTTTGTGTGAGGTTTCACTATTGGACCCCCTTCGAAGGAAAGGGAGGGGAACTACTCACGAAAGGCATAAAAAGTCAAATGAGAAAAAGAACAAAAATTTAAACAAGGAACACCCCCAATACAAATAGAAGTTGAGATGAGCGACATATTATTCTAACTAATATGATTGGGTAAATTTTTTTGCTTATATTAATTAGGTGTGTTGCTCTTAATCCTCCATTTGTGTTTACATATTATTAATTTGGTTAATTTTTATATAGATGTGGCATCCACCATACATCATGTCGTTAAGGATTATGAGTAGATTTTCTCAATTCCTTAGTCAGATAATTAATAATTTGGTATATTAATGTAGTTATAATGGACAAACTCATTCTTCTCAAAAGTTACAATCAATAGAAGTCATTTAGTTCCACAAGTAGTCATCTTTATTTTTCAAAGGGAACAAACAAAATCACAAGGCCACCAAAAAAAAAAAAAAATGAACATCAAACTATAAATGCCTTGACAATAGATAACTAAATCGCTTTGTTAACCTAGACAAAAATTACATTCCCTATCAAGTATCTACTCATCATCATCCTCTTGCAATTAGTGAAGAAACATCAAATCATGTAAGGTTGGAAAGAGTTGACTATTACATCTTGTGCCTTCGAAAAAACACTGTGAATGTTATTAGTGACCAACTAAAATGCTAGAACATTATCAAAGATTCTCTTCTGATTGTGGTATACCAAATCAATTCGACTGTGAAAGCAAGTGTGCGTACATCTGTCTAAAGGCAAATAGACTTACCTAAGCTAGCAAAATTACAAGTTCCAACATCTACTTTCTTTGGACAAGTAGTCATAATAAAATAACAACTAATAGACAAACAAAAAGTGGCAATACTTTTAAATAATGCACATTATGCCTCAAGCTATTCAACTTTTGATTAGTGTTCTCGAGTTCATCTCTCAAATGCTCTACCAAATACTTAATATTTCTCATATTATCTTCAAGTATTGCAGGTGGAGCCTTTGTGATAGAATAAGGCACATCGCTTGTAGGCAAACACCGAAAAAAAGAAGTCACATATTTTATCCTCATATTTATAGAAGAGCTTGTGTTTGTTTCTTGTAGATTCCAATATTCTCACCGTAGTACACTTACCACACTTACGCATTTTATTTTGAAAAGTTAATATATTCTAGATATCCTCGTTCACATTGGATGAAGACATTATACATATGAAATATAGCAATTTTATTTCTCATTCAATTGTTAAGATGAAAATATAAGTGCAAATACAAGTAGGACTATGGAATCTTTCAATCAAAAAAGTAATGCTTACCAAGAAATAAGTCTAGTCACAATACTCCAGTACCATATCTCATAATCAAGATCCCATAAGAAAATGCTATTATCATCAAACTAACCTAAAAACGCTTTTCATTCCAAATAAATTTGCCTCTCATTCAGCCGTATGATAAATTTATACGTGCAAATTTGCACCAAAATTGTATCGAGTTAGGATGAAAATGACATTAAAACAGTTCCGACTAGCAAGCTTGAAAGATAAGTCTAGTAAGTTTAACTTCAGTAATGACCAAAACAACAATCTACCTAATTACATAAACAACATAAAGTAGATTAAATGCATCTTTAGAGTTTTACTTCAAGTCCTCCATAAAAATCATGAAATTACATAAAATAAAAAAAAGACAAGAGTGCGCAACTTAGCGAGGTAGTTCTATAAGATGACATCTAAATCCATGCTTCAAAATAAAACCCTAAAATTACAAATGGAATGCAAAAATTATACAATTTTGGAATGAATCTAAGAAAATCTGTATCTTTTGAAGCAGAGGCAATGGTGGTGTGGTTCCTTGACGACTAAGAGGGTGAGAACAGAGCAAGTTGAAAGAGAGAGGAAAAAATAGAGCGAGTCAAGATAAAGATAGTGTCGCTCAGTGTCGCTCATTGAATAGTGTCGGTTGTCAGTTGAAAGGACCGTTTGAATGGGGGCGAAAGATCAGGGTATGAAAGAGAGAGAGGGGGAGTGAAGTGGAGAGAGGGAAATATCATCCGTTTGAAATTGAAATTAGGAGGGCTTTTGATACGATGGGCACACGTCCATTTGAAATTGAAATTAGGAGAGCTCTTGATAGGTGTGCATGGGCGACACGTGTCGCCCGTTAAATGGATTCAAATTTTGACACGGTGGCATCATAGCGGTATCTAATAGTTTCTCCAAAAAAAGCCATAAGAAGACGGAAAAGACAACAGAATCATCTACCATTGATTCGGGTCGAGCCCAAGCCCAAAACCGAGCTCGAGCCCGAGCCCAAGCCCGAGCCCGGCAGTTACGGCCCAAACGGGATCGTCTTCTTCCCTCTCTGCCCTAATGCTCAGGGACTCAACCGGGAAGAAGAAGGAGAGGGTTTTGGCGGTGTCTGCAGAAGCGGAAATGGCCGAAGAAGCAATCCTAGGGTTCTTGCAGACCCACGAGGAGATCGCCGATTCCGGCGAGTTCGCGGCGGCGCATGGGCTCGACCACAGCGAGGTGGTCAACGTCATCAAGAGCCTCCACGGCTTCAGATACATCGACGCTCAGGTCAAGCCTCACCTCTCCTCTCTCTCCTCAGTACATTCTCGCTGCCCAGAGCCCGCCCGCCGGCTGCTTTTGTTCCGGTTGTCGTGCGCGCATTTCCGTCGACTTGGTGTTGTTTCCTGTGATGCCACATCTTGAAAATGGGGTTGGACGTGGGCGGAATTGGTGTTGATATGGGGACGTTGGAGCGTGGACGCCGATGATCCCGGTGAACCTACAGTTTGTCTTGGCGAATGGGTCATCCGCCGGGTTGCGGATTTTCGTCGCATGTTTGTGTTTTGGCTTCTTTGTTACACGGATGTTAACGTTGTGGGCTGGACGTGCAGGACATCAAGAGGGAAACGTGGGTGCTTACGGGGGAGGGGAAGACGTATGCGGACGCCGGATCACCTGAAGTGCAGCTGTTTTTGGCAGTACCGCCAGAGGGTATCTCTCGTGAAGAACTTCAGGTTAGCATCACCACTTCCGACCTGATTGGGTTTGCGATGCTGTCTAATGCTGTGCCTGGCGAGTGAGTCTTTCTTAGCAAGTTTGCTTTCTAGGGGGTAAATTTGGATTTCATCCTGCGGTTGTGTGTATAGCTTCTCAAGTTGTTTTCTAAGAGATTTTCCTTTTCAAGTTCTATTTAAGAATATCTAAGAATGGATGAATTATCACCGAGGTATTACGTGAATGCAGAAAAGGCTTGACCCTCAGTTTTCAAAATAGGTAGTGCACAAGCAGGGAAGAATAAATGGGTCGAGATGGGCAAACATATATCTAGAAAGGTAAGCAGCTATGCTATTTTGTTGATGAATTTTCTGGTTTTGTATCTTCTGTTCAAAAGCTTTTTTCCTTGCTTATTTAGGTTAACTCATGGTGTAATACTTATGGAATTGATTAGATCCTCTGATCTGTATTCCTCCAGTTTGTAAGTTTAAGAGTGATACTTATGGTGTGATAGTTATGGTTTTGTATCTTCTGTTCATAAGTTTAAGAGTGAAGTCAACTGTTTAATGCGATTGTGGAGAGCTTGAGTGGCTGCATTTGAATTTTAGTTAATGTATTAGTTTCAGATACATTTATTATTGGTTTTGAGGTTTTTTTTTTAAGGGAAAAAAAGGAAACCTACTTGTTCTTGGCTCTAAGTTTTGCATGCGCCCATTTAGTATTCTGTGTTTTTTATGTTTAACAAATGAAATGGAAAACTTCTTTAGGTTCAACACGTGGATGACAAAGTCAAAGATATGCTTACCCGGATAAAAGATGGGCAGGTGAATGAATTGCTTGTGAATTCTTTCTTTCCACTTCATGTTTTCCCCTTTTCCTTTGTAATCATTCATACATTATTATTATTATTATTTTTTTTTGTCATTGTAAGACTTACTTTCCATGTAATAAGTACCGTCTAGTATGTAATGAGAGATCTCTTTGATGTATGAACATATAACGGTAAGATCTTCAATGTAGGGGGTTTCTTTAAAAGACTTATACGAATAATACCAAACGCTCGAGAAAAATCATTGTTTAATTGGTCCATGTCATGCATTGTATGGTAAGGAGTCATAAACGTCATTAAACCATTTGTGGCAAATGGTCTGAGTTTTTGGCTGGAGATACTACAGAAATTCCTGTGGTTGGTAGACATGCGATTGTTTGAGTTGCAATGGGTGCTGTAGGTTATCGAGGTTCAGAGTGTGGGCTTATCCATCAAGGAGAAGTATTTTTTGTGTTGGGTCACACAGCAGATCTAGTGTGATTGACCAATCACTTTTCTTGCTATGCATTTCATCCTATTTGGTGTTTAAATGCTAAATCACTCAATTTTAATTGGCTTGTCACACCACGAGTTATTGGGAAATGCTGTACTTCTCACATGGAATACCTTCTGTTCCCCCAAAGTCACCTTAAGTAATGCATAATAGGGTGTGGATATTTGGTAGGCTTTTTGTAAGTATCTGGTGCGTGTGCATGATGCGAGCTTAAGGATGTGTAGCATGGGGTTTACTACAATAAAATCGACACATTAGTAAATTGGGGACTTGTCCCTCTCTTGTTCTTCTCTGTTTGATCCAGATGTATATTTTAGTAGTTTATACAGACTATTTTGTCCTTTTTTCCTTCCCGCTTACTTAATGTTTGAACGGTCTCCTTGCCTAATATCTGTTTTTCTCAGGGTATTGATGCAGACAGCATCAAAGCTCTCAAAGCAAGAAAGCTTATTACTCCACAGTAAATACATCTCAAGTTTTGGTTTACTAATTACTTGGTTTGTCCAGAAGTTGTGAACTTTCTTGGGTTTCTTGTTTTAATGCTCACATCCATGTAAAACCTGTTTTCTTTAAGGACATGGAAGGGTTACTCAGTGAAGAGAGGTCCTAATTATGCCCCTAAAAGGAAGAAGGCTGCTACAGATTTGACTCGGGAAAATCTCCAGAGGTAGTAGTTTTACGTTTTAGTTAATTCATTGACAAAGTTGTGCATTGACATTGCTAAATTAGTTGGCTTATGAGGGAAATCTTTTGACATGTGAAAGTTCTGTTTACTCAATGTCCCCCATCTTACAGCTGCATATCCCTAATGATGTGAAGTTCCATTAAATCAGGAAAATTAGAGGAGTCTGCTGTTGTATGAAAGTCTTCAGATTTATCATTAGAGAAAAAAGAAATATATATTTAGCTTTTGAGTGGATTTCAAATGCTTCTCACTTTCCTTATCGACAGAGGAATGGGAATTTGACCCTTAATGGCGATTCATTTGAAAGCTGATTTTGGCCTTCCAGACATAACCTTTAAGTTCTTGTGTTTAGTTTCTGCATTTTCCTTTGCTAATTTATTTGCTTATTTGAATTTCTTGCTGCAGCCAAGCAATTCTCACATTGTTATAATCTATAAACAATATTACTTATTAACTTTCAACTCTCCATTTTTGTAATAGATGGGTTGTTTCTGCTATTATGGGTTGTCTTTGTTTGTTTACATGTAACTTTTCCTATTTTAAATTGAGGAAATCACACAAGGCTGATTGGTTGATGGATGTAGGCCCTGAAAATTGGTAGCTCATACTGTTTTAGATGCGATATGATGTGCTTGTGTCTGGTTCACTCTTGTTAACTGATGAAGCATGCACTTTTATTGCAGGGGCGACTGGAGGGATTTAGAGTTCAAAGAGTATAACTTCAGCGCCAAGGGTCCACCTTCTGAAGGTGGCCATGTTCATCCACTTCTTAAGGCAAGGATTCTATTCTTTAAATGTTTTTATTGAGCATATTAATATTGGGTTTGGCCGGTTCCAGACCCAAGATAAGTGGACATAGGGTCTAAGGAGAATTATCAATTAATCATATCCTTAGCTTTGACCGCTGCTGAAAGGTCCCTACTTGGTGTTCAAATCAGCACAGAGGACCAACTATTTCAGAACCTTGGTCACTTTTGGTGACAGAAGTAGAACCGTGAGTCACCATGGCTACATTTAGTCTCTTAGAAAGTTAAAGGTGCCTAGTGTAAAGGAAACTCTGTGTTCCCCCGGGCTTGAACGGAGATTTGATGTTATGTTCAATTCAACTGGTTGTTGCATGTATCATTTATTAATCATGGTACTGCTTCTGAATCGAGCTTTGGAAGTATATCTGTCACATGACATTTTGTGGAAAACCTTAGCCAATCATAAGGATGAATTTTACATCAATTGCATAAAGAAATACAGAGCTAGGTACTTGGTCCTGCAAAAATTATAAAGAGCACATTTAGTCAGACTGTTACTTTCATAGGAACCATCTGGACCAGTAAATTGCCATCTATTGAAGAAAAATGGGAGATGAAATCTGCATAAAAACCTATGATTTGCTTTACCCTGAAAAATTAAGTTATGGAAAATCTATTTTGTCTGCGATACCATGAATATCGCTCAAGGGTCTTGGTCTCATATTGTTGACAACACTCCATAAGGTCTGAAAAGTTTCAATTTTTAATTGAACACACTTTACAAAGTGTGCATCCTATCAAAAAGTGAGGACATTATCTGGAGGCAAGTTCCATGACTTGCGAAGGATGAGTCTTGAACTTCTTGATTACTTCTCAAAGCTTTTAGATTTCTGTCAAAAGTATTTAATTGATTTTTGGAAGTTTAAAATCAAGTATAACAATCCAGAAAGAAAGTCCATGTAATTCATGGTTCCTATCATCTTGCTTTTTCTGATTCTTGTGGCAACTAAAAGCTGCTCCATTTGCAACGTTCATTTGAAATCTTTCATAAACACGGTGAAACTTCCATATGACAGTGAGCTCTTTGCAGTATCATTCTCAAGTTCATGTTATTGCCACTGATATTTTCTCATATGTCCATCATTTAAAGATTTTGCAAATTCAACATATGCAATTTAAGCTTAATTTGTTAAATTGAAACTTGGACTAATTTACTCCCCATCACTTTTCTTAGCTTTGCTTATGAATATGTTTTTTTCCTCATTTTCAGGTGAGGCAGCAGTTGAAGAATATTTTTCTTTATATGGGGTAAGACGTGGCAATATCTTTTGCTAGTGAAAGTATGACAGTTTATTTATCCTTTTGTTCCTTGGTTCTATAGTTGCTTACGGTGGCTCTTTCGTTGGTTGCAGTTTCGAGGAAATGCCTACAAACAACTATGTGGAAAGCAGGTATAGGTTCTCATCTCTCTGCTTTGCAGTTATATACATGCTTCATTTCATGGTTGGTGCTCTGTGATATGTTAAGCACTTATTACTATGATCACAAAACTTATGCCAATTGGTCTTATCTATAATACATCTTTTTTTAAGGTAATACTATATTCTAGACATTTGGTAGAAACTGATTATCATGGTAAAATTAGTTGGTAATCTGCCAAATGACATCATGGTCCAATTCCTGGTTTTTGCAAGCTGTCCAGTCCGAGAGATTGAAATGAGAATGAATATATTTATGCATGCAGTGCACCATCTTTCCTCAATTGAAATGTCATCTCAAATTGTCCATGAATTCTATCTGTTTGTGCTGAAAATGAGAGCTTTTATGCTTACATTCTTCAACTTTTTGTAACTGATGACGCATCTGATGTATTGAGGGCTAAGCAGATGCATGTGAGCATACAGCTAAGTAACTAAATATGAGTGTAGTCATCTATTGTCTACCATGCATGAGGTGCTTTTGCCTTGTATTGCTGTTGTCCAGCTTTATTGTAGATTACCAGTCTATGGGGTTTTACCAATTTCTGGTTAATGTGCAGTTTCTGGAACTTTGATGCTCTGTTCCAGCCTCAGCAACACCCTGCTCGTGATTCACATGATACTTTCTTTCTAAAAGGTCTGTCCTATCTGATTGCATAATTGGTAGTTCCACTTTATGTGGTGTTGTTCTCATAATTATTTGGCTTTTGATGCATATAGCTCCTTCCACCACGAGAGAACTTCCTGAAGATTATGTTGAACGTGTGAAGAGAGTTCATGAATTGGGTGGTTACCAGTCTCGAGGGTATCATGTTTGTTTGTTTCATGTTTTTATCAAGTCGTGTTCATTTTTAACTGCATTCCTGTATTTATCTCTCCAATTGGTGTGAGAATTGCCTTACATTTCTGTTGCTTATGGACTTTTTTTTTTGGGTGCACAGATATGGATATGAATGGAAAAGAGATGAAGCAAATAAGAACCTTTTACGAACTCACACGACTGCTGTTTCCACGCGGATGCTTTACTTGTTGGCACAGGTTTGGTAGTGCTTGATGTTTCCCGACAAAAAGCTTACTCTGCAATTGTTTGGCCAATCCTAGAATATGCATTTAATTTTGTTTATTGTCTTGTTGCATAGTATTTTAATGGATCACTTAATTTAGAATAACATGCATCATTGCCAACAAGACCTAGAACAATTCATGAGCCTTTTATTTTTGCTCCATTGTTGTACCACCTCATAGACAACTATAATTTGTTGAACATAATGAATGTTGGTTTATGTTGAACATAATGAATGTTGGTTTAGACACTTGGTAAATATTGTCGACATATTTTCTGCAGTTCTTCATGTTCCTATAGAACTGTGTCATACCCACCCGTTTCAACTTTCTCTCTCCAAAACCCAAAAAAATAGATTATGAAAATAAGCACGTGGTTGCAATTTTACAAATGAATATAACTCTCCATAGTTTTTAAGAATCAGGGTGTTCAACATTAGATAAAAGTACAATATCAGTTGCTAAACAGTAAAAACTAGAAAAGTGAAGTAAAAGTTGATTTACACACTAAATGACTTTGTGATGTAATCGTGCAAGTTGTCCTAGTGTGTTCTGCTTTGAGCTGGAAGCATTATTGGGGCATCGTGGGAAGCAAAAGAACAACTTACTATTTCTATCTAAGATTCAGTCTTAGAAGATTTAAAATGAAAAAAAAAATGAATCGTTTTTAATTAATGAAAAACTACTAAACGTCAATGTTTAGATATTTTTGAAAGGTTTTGGGAGTTCTGAATTAAATAAGCCTAAAATGTGAGTCGCAAATAAAAGAGGAAGTCAATTCAAATGGACCATTTATTGGTTGATTTCCTGACATTACTTGCAGAAGAAACCTTTTGAACCCAAGAAGTACTTCTCAATTGATCGTGTTTTCAGAAATGAAGCGGTGGATCGAACCCATCTCGCAGAGTTCCACCAGATTGAAGGTAATTATTTGATTATCCTTGCATATTGAGACTTAAGAGAATATATCAAGAATATATCTGGATTTTGTGGGATGTTCAGTTATGCTGTTTCTCAAATAAGCAGAATAAATACTTCATTGGAATTTACGTCTGTTCTCTGTCCCTACTTTTCCAATCGTCTCTACAATAAATAAAATCTGTTAGATCAGTGGGATTAGGAGTCAAGTGGTGTCCAAGTTACAGGTATACTGTCTCTAGATAGAAATGTTCTCTAGTGAAAGTGAGTAGAAACAAATTTGGGTATTCTGGTAGAAATCACATGGGTTCTTGTATTGATGACCTTTCTGAATCTTGACTCTGGTTTCAGGTCTCGTATGTGATCGAGGACTTACTCTTGGAGATTTGATTGGAGTCCTGCATGATTTTTTCTCTCGTATAGGTAGAGAGTATTTCTATAATATCAGCCAACAAAAAGACCTTGGGAACCCCTCAGATGATGATGGGCAGGTTTAAGGTAGTCTTGGTAAATATGTATATTTGACGTAGCCCAATTCCTTATCCAGGCATGTCAAAGCTCCGTTTCAAGCCTGCTTACAATCCGTATACTGAACCTAGCATGGAGATTTTCAGGTGTAGTAGCTTTATATAGCTTTTTTAGTGTGAATTAAGGATCAATCTAACCCAAGAGGACTTCCGTTCAATTCTACATTCCTCTACATATTACTTCCCTTCCCATCCCTATACTTGTCTAAGGAATATGTTTTACATTTTGGCCAGTTACCATGAGGGCCTTGGGAAATGGGTGGAGATAGGGAACTCTGGCATGTTCAGACCTGAAATGTTGCTTCCTATGGACTCCCTGAGGATGTTCGTGTTATTGCCTGGGGACTTTCTCTCGAAAGGTAAATAGTGTCTTTCATATTTTTATTTGTGGCTTGATTGGACGGTGAAGCTGCAGGGCTATTATCACATTGGGCTTGTTTTGTTGTTAGGATAAATGCAAATTTAATTGATTTCCGAAGTCGGTGCAATTTTTCCATTTTCTTTTGCTACTGAAGGCTTAGGCTGTTTGGCTTATTCATTGCTTGATTCCTTTCATGTTTTGTGGTTTTTGGACCAGACCCACGATGATACTTTATGGAATTGATAACATCCGGGATCTATTTGGACACAAGGTACGATCTCACTCTGTTCTTTCCTTTCTCCGAGATCTACCTGGTGCACTTCCACTACTATAATCCATGCACTTTTGTCTTATGCAGGTTGATCTCGGTCTTATTAAGAAGAACCCGATATGTCGTCTGGGAATTGATTAAATTTTGGGGAACTCAATTTTTGGGTACATTTCAATTCTTTACCTGTTTTTACCTTTTAGAACGACAATTAAGCAGAAATACTTACACAGGTCAAAAAGACCATTTCTTCTGTAGATCTGAACGTGCTGTAGAAGCACCATACTTAAAACTTTAGTGGGTTGCTAATAGAACCGTGTTTCAAATCCTCTGCGCAAGTTACTTTCTTTTTTCCTTTTCCCAGACGGATTCACTCCGCTGAATCAGGTTTTACTTGCATCTCTACAGAATTCATGTGAAGCTGCTGCAAAGATTTTGTATCCTCTTATGTGCCAAATCTCATTGACGTTAACGCTCAGAAGGCTGTCTAGATGCCATAACCGCACCAATGGATGTTTCAATGTAATCGCAAGTTGCAACTGCATTTCTTGAACATTTTTTAACGACAACAAAACGGAAGTTCATCGGATGATATGCAAATGATAGCTGAGGGATGTGGTTCTCGTCGTGCCTTTGGAAGTGAACAGAGTAAAAAGTAAAAAAAATGACTCGTCTGGAGTACGAAAGTCGTATTAAGAAATTGGTTTACAATGCATCTTGTAGCCTTGTTGAGTAATTGAAGTTGGAATATTAGTATGTAAATTGACTTCTCAAGAAAAAAGAAAACGCACGTATAATAATACCTTTGCTTATATATTGCTGTCGGAGTAATCGCACAATCTGCCCTAAATCCATTCTACCGGAAAATTTTGAGTCCTAAACCTTGTAGTGAAATCATTATAATATAAATCTTTGAGTGAAAATGCAATTAAGTTCTCTAGACGAAGTCTTGCTTGATTTTTGTAACATGATAATCCAATCATTGTTGTCGTCTTGCATAGCATGGCAGCGGCATGATATGAGCTATATTAAACAAAGACTATGCATCATTGCTTAGTTAAATGGCGTTGTTTCTTCGTCTGAAATGATGCACACAAATCAGCCAACTTTTCAAGAAAAAAAATGCACATATAATGATCCTTTATCTTATATTGTTTTCGGAATGATTGCATAATCAGCCCTAAACCCATTGTATCATAACATATCAAGTTTTAAACCTTGTAGTAAAACTGATGTAATCTAAATTTTTAAGGGGAGATGCAATCTAGTTCTCTCGACAAAGTCTAGCTTGATTTTTTCTAACATGCTAGTTCAATCATTGTTGGCTATCTTGCATATCGTGGTGGCGGCGTAATGTGAGTTATTTTCAACAAGATGAAAAATGATACACATAAATCAGCCAAAATCTAAAATATCCAATCCAGAAAGAACCCTAGTTTTACTTCAGGAGAACAAAATTCATGAAGAGATCAGCAAACCATCAACGTATCATATCCGTGGAAACCAATGCAAACAACACAAATTGATTACAAAAAGACAACACACTCTTGGAAGGACCACACTCTAACTGGTCAAATCTCTTCCTTTTTTCTCCTGTTTTGTAAAAGGTTGAAGGCGGTGGACTTCAATGTAAACCTAACACGATCAATCTTTATTAACTATTGCAGAATCGCGAGGTCATCTTCATCTTTGCTCCATTTGATCAAGCTATCATTCCTATGGTTGTTAGCACAACTTAATCGTCACAATGGCAATAATTCCTTCCACGTCGTACTTTTGGTTGGCATTAATCAATGCACCAACTTCAATTCACTGGAATTAGCTACCGAGGTATTTGATGGGAAAATTCTAAAAAATTCGAGAACTTGGTTAGGTAAATTACAAATTTGTAGATCAAATTGAAAAAGAACAATGTGGTTGCCTTTTTTCCTATGCTAAAGGAATCTTCGTACCCTTTGCCACCAGAAAAGAGGGAAGCACTCTGTTGCTACCAGATGATTTTTAGCAATGACCCCACGGCGGAATGCTTGTGTGGTTGTGTGGCTTCGATTCTTGCTTTAGTGTTCAGTTCAAATCCACCCTCGATCATCCTGTCGGCCTAGGCGTGGTTGCAATTAAAATGAAGGCAATTTTGGGATATAAATATTTATGGTGCCTTTTCCCCGCCCTTACGGACCAACTGTCATTTTTTTATTCATTGGATTAGGCATGAAATGATGCTTTATTTTAGGATTGAGTAGTTGCGTTCGCTTCCTTGGAAGTGAATTCTTCTTTTGCCATCAAGAAACTCGAATTAAGTTGTAGTTGATTAATTGGTATAATTACTTATATTATTGACTCAGAATTCATGTATCATAGACTCAAGACCTAAATGATATGGATTTATTTATTGAATGAATCTATAGAGCTCTAATTCGTTGTTCATATCTATCGATCCATGATGGAATCTCTATATGATGTAGTCCACCCCGCTTTTCATTTTTTTTTTTTTTGTGCTAGAAATTCAGAGACAATTAAATACCCTAACGATTTTCAGATGTTGTTAGATAGTATGATGGCTTAAAGGTAACATTGCAAACAACAAATCATTGGTGGTGAGATGTACACAACATGCGGTTACCTTTGTCCGTGTTAAAGTTAATTGTGATTGCATCATAGGTGTGCCGAAGTTAAACCTAAGGAAACATTTGATAATCATTTTGTTTTGGGGAACAATTTTTGATCAGAAATTATTCTTTTTATTTTGTTCACAAGAACAATTTCTAAGCATTTTAAAGGCGTTTAATAATTATCCAAAATTTATATTTCCAGAATAAATTTTATGTGGTTCCGTTCTCAAACTTTCCAATCCAAATCATTTTCTTTTAATATTTTAATAATTTTATTACTTTTTTTTTTTCTTTCTCTTCTTCTTCAAGCTATGGTCGGTCGCCAGTTTGGGGATGATCGGCAACTTGACTGACGACCGACCAAATGAGGGTTGGTGACCTCGCCAAAGTGTTGCCAACTCCCTACAAGGCTGCGCCTTGTTGGTTGAGCCTTGGTTGGGCAAGGAACCTCACCAAATCTGGGCGAGGTCGAGTTTTGCCCGGCCAAGTGAGGCTTGTCGGTGGTCAGGAGAGGCTTGGGTGAGGCCCACTTGGCCACTAGCGAGCTCTCCAAACCTTGCCTAACTAGTTGTTAGCGACCGGTGGTGGTGGGTGGTGGATGGTGGCGATGACAGTGGCTAATGGTGATGGCGGTGGAAGAGGAAAAGAGAAAGAAAAGAAAAGAGAAAAAAAATGGATTAATTTGGTTTTTGAATTATTTTCGAGAACAAAGAATCAACTTTATTGTACTATTTGATTCTACTCCTAATCTATTTCCAAGAACAAATTTGTTTTTGCGAACAAAAAATTTATCAAACGAATTTCTGGGAATAAAAGAATAGAATGAAACACTATTTAATAAGTTGCCAAATGTGTCCTAAATGTATCACGACACACTCATAATGATTTTACAAGAAACATGTAGAACGAGAACCCAGCATCTGATGACGTATCAGCAATTCCTCGAGGGCGAAAATTGAATAATCGTCCACAAAAGTTGGTTCTAAAAGAAACCAAACGCTCGAGAGGAAAAGTAATAAAAAAGATTTTGCGACGACCAACCAAACATGGTCCCATGGTCTAGTGGTCAGGACATTGGACTCTGAATCCAGTAACCCGAGTTCAAATCTCGGTGGGACCTTCTCTCTTTTTATTTTTTGTGCTCTCTTGAATCTTTTTTTCCCCCGATGTTTTCATCCTTAAATCAGATGCAGAGGGAGAGTTGCATAAACTATTTTCCCATGATACATTGCATAAACCATTTTTCCCTGAAATGGATCCATTAATCCATTTTTTTGTTCGTATTTGTCGAATTGAGTATCAAATGTGTCGCTCCAATTTATGAACGGGTCGATATGAGGTATAAGAAACAAAACCCAACTAGATCTTGGTTTAAATGGTTTGCCTTGATCAATTTCTAACTCGTATAAATCGAAAAAAAAAAAAAATACAATGAATTTTGGAGCTTGAACTCACGTCCTCATTCTTGTTGAGGTCACCTCTCTCTTCATGTATTGTTCCCCACCCCCATCCAAAAAAAAAAAAAAAAAAAAGCTCTTCATTTTATTTCCAACCTCTATTTTCTTCTTCTCCTTCTTCCATGGTCACCACCGTCGCCGTTGTCATCACTATAAGCGAAAAGAATCGGTGAAAACAAGTGAAATTTCACTAGGCAAAATGATGGAATTCGCATGCAGAAAATGATAATGCTTTATAATCCAATGCACCTACGACTTTAAGAATCTTGAACAGTTGCCACATGCTCTTGCACTAGGAGTTGTTCCTCCTCCTTCTCCTTATTTATTTATTATTTATTTATTAAGAAAATTATCCAAAAATCCTATGTTTATTGTATTTTTACCAATTCGGTAATAAATCTTTCAATTTTGTCAATTAAGTAATAACTTTTCACATTTTTTCAATGGAATCAACTCGGCCAATTTTGCCAAAAATCGCTCATGTAAGCGTTGACCTTCTTCTTCTTCTTCTTCTTTTAATATTCTCTTTTCTTCTTTCTTTTTCCTTTTTTTCCTCCACCGGGCAAATGCTGGTCCTCCTCAATGGCCGTTGGAGGTCGTCGGCCTCAAGTGAGGAGGTGGCCCTGGCCTAAGGTTGATGACTTTCGCAACCATTGATGACACTTGGTAGTGGCTGGCGAAGGGAAAAAAATTGAAAATTAGAAAAAGAGAAGAAAATAAATAAAAAGTAAATAAAAAAATTCAAAAATATTAAAATAATTAAAAATTGTTCATGTCAGTGCCAGTCGATTGTGCAACGTAGGATAGCCGATGTCCATGTCCGTGATTTTTTTTTTTATCAAAATTAGTTGGATAGATTCAATTGATAAAATATCAAAATGTAGAATTTAATTGACAAGATTCCCGTGAAGAGCTTAAAAGTCTTTTCTCTCTCCTCTCTCTCTTTTCTCATTGTCTTCTTCCACCATCAATCATAGGAGGGTTTGACCTATATTGACATTTAAATTTTGGCGACCCGATCATTCATTATTTGCAAAGAAAATTAGATATTGCTATTTAAACCCTAAACAAAAATATTAAAATTTAATTGCATAGAATATAATTTTAGAGTATTTATTTTTTATTATTGCATTTACAGTGGACTGATGACGGATGGGTCTAATCTAATGAGTTGGACTCAACTCATGGAGAGAGGGAATTGGCCCAAGTCTGTTACTCCCGATACCAAAAGCTAATTTATGAAGAATAGTGATTTGATATTTTTGGAAAAGATTTCATATTATTCTTTCCATATTCGTTGAATTTTTTATATATTCATATATATATATATATATGTATATATATTGGATGATATATTTTGTAGTAGATAGAAAGATTTCGGATGAATTATCAAAATAATAAGAGGTAATATCACGCATGGAAGCACAGTTGATCTTGAGCAATATATTTTGCATATCGTATATTTGGTAGCGCAAGGACAAGAAATTGCCCATTCTTTGACCAATCCGTGAAGAAAGAATTGAGTGTTGTGCCCCTGATTGTCGGTGGACATGAACAGAACAGGAAGTCAGCATCGTTTTGTGATATTTCGGTTCCTACTTTTGTTGCGTTTGAAAAAAAAAAAAAAAAACAGGAAAAAGAGAAGGGACGATCCTTTCTTACTGGTTCTGAGATGCAAAAGGGGCACTATAAAAGCACAAGAAGACAGAGTAAATGGGGGGCTTCACAATTTGAGAGACACGATCATACGAGAGAGAGCATGCTTTTTACGAGAACTCTCCATGGCGCTGTCACCGTAGTCGTGCCGTCACCGTTCACGATATTAGAATATTTAAATAATAAATCACGTTTTCATCTAATAGCTTAAGTTTTTAGAACAGTTGGCAATGATCCCACAAAATCTCACATGATATAAAAGTTAAGAGATCCTGAATTCGAATCTTCCAAATCCCTATTTGCCTTCTCAATTAAATTTCCATGCTTAGTACTAGGCAAAAGACCAGATTAAAGCTTCCCACAAAATCTCACACACGACGCCGTTCCTTTTGCTGTCCGGTTCGACAAGGATAACTTGCTGTAGTTCCTTCCATCGCACAGCCCGGACCAGCCACACTGGCGTGACCTGCAAAGATCCCACACTTGCCGATTTGAGTTAGCAGCGTTCTTCCACTTTGGTTCAACATCTGCACTAGTAGACCCACGTGGTCTTTCGGTCAACCTTTTGCAGTCAAGCGTTCCCGACCCTCATACTAGAAGATCCAGCGAATTTTCGGCAGCCCTGGTGTCTTGTTCGAAGCCGCTGCTATCCATATCCGTTACCTAACACGTGCTCAATATTCTCAGTGTCCAGCAGCTTCTAGTTTATTATTATTATTATTATATATTTTATTTATTTATTTCTTTTTGGTGCTCAGGCAAATCCAAGATCGTTACTGATCCCAAATCGTGGCCAGCATCACTTTAGCCGCGAAGTCGCTCGAAATTTCAACCGCTGTCTCAAGCTAACGTGAGCCGTGGCGCCTTGCTGCCGTGCCAATTCGCCATCGCAAGTTTGACGTCCTTGCTATTTGAGCTCGCTATCCTCCTTCGCTGTTGTTCACTGTTGTTCACCGTCAAGCACCGGGAACCATCCCTGGTCACTATTTGTGATCCATTGTCCTACACTCGAATTTGAAAAGTTATTGTCACAATTAGGTAATATTCCTTACTCGATTTTATTGAATATTTTATGACCTGCTTTGATTATTTAATATTCGATGCTCATACTTGAGTGATAGGCATATCCCCGAATTAGGATTTATTTCTTAATTCGCAACCGCATATAATCTTTGATTCCATCTAAGCTGTAGATGAAATTATCAATTCTACAAGAACATATAAAATTGATGTTTTGATTTTTAAAGTTTAAGATCAACTCATTGTTTTTATTCGGGAAATTGCATGTCAATTGGATATTATTTCTTTATTTGCATTGATTGGATGATTTATGATCTTGAGTAATTTGGTGCTTATCTTGCTTTAATTGCTTTATTTATGCTGAAAATACAAAAAAATAAAAAATAAAATTGCATATTGTGTAGTTTAGAATTGATTTCTTAGATAGAATTGCATAATAGAATAGTTTAGGTACAAATGCATCTTTAGATAATATCTAGATTAAATAGCATATTTTAATTGATTTGCTTGTTGAGATAAGTTTCTAGGTTAAGATAGGATTTAGGTTAGTCTATTTCCCAACTTGAAATATACTATACCTCACTTTAGGTGGATTTTTATTTTAAGCAATTTCAATTATGAATTTTAATAGAAATAAAAAATAAAAATGTCATGTGCATGTCATATAGATTAGTTCAATCATTGCATGTCATTTAGTAAATTACATGTTTAGGTAGTGCATGACATATTAGAATAGTTGCATTAATCTTTGTCCGTCATTAGAATTAGGCCATTTAGTTAAATTGCATGACGTATAGCTTAGTTTTCATTTAAATAAAATAAAACAATTTTTTTTTGAGTGAAACTGAGTGTTAATTAGATATTATATTTAGGTTGTTAATGTGATTTTCTAACTAACATTGCAGATGCTTTCGTTACTTTAAGGTAAGTAAATCTCCAATTTTCTCACAATTTATTTAATGCTTTGATTATTAAGTTTTAAACAATGGTTACGCAATCATTTGATCACTTCATATGTTAGCAATACTTTGAAATCAATGCTAACCGCCTACAAAACATTTTTCAAATAAAAGAGAAGATATAGAAAAATCTAGCATAATCAAGTTTTCGTTCCGATAGTCTCTTGTTCATAAGAGTAAATCCTCATGTTACTTAATTTAAGTTTCTAATTGATCCACCAAAAATAAATTAGTGACGAATCCTAATTAAAAAATCATTTGCATGTTAAGAATTTGAACTTAAGTCGCGTATTGGTATGTTCTTAGGAGAGTCCGAGCTAAGTTTAGGCTTAGTAATTTATTAGCCAAATTCTAACTGGTTCACTTGGGTTAGGTCGCGACAGCTTGGCGACTTTGCTGGGGGATGAGTTAAAACTTTTAGTGGACTTAAGCCAATTTTCTCTTTTCAAAAAATATTTTTATTTGATAATGAGTATATTACTTATGTCCTTGATATCAAGTGTTAAATATTCTTATAGATGGGAGGTATAAATGGAGTAGTCTTTGCTAATCTATATTTTGTAGGGGGTGTTAGAATGAATGATTTATATTCCCTGTTTGGAAGTGTTGCTTGTATTTAAATTGTTTTACATGTTTTATTGCTTTAGCACTACACAATTGCACATACAATCATCCCGCTGGACCTGAGTTGCGATAGGATATTTCGGGAGGGTGTTGAGAAGAAAACTTTCTTAAAAGCGAGACTGCTATGTAGAGATTGACCTTCTTTTCCCCGAAAGTTCTTCATGGTGTCGTCTATGTTTGTCTTTGTTCGCGAAACTACAGGACAATCAATCCTTAGGACATTCCTTTTGACTAAGCTAAAGTTAAGAGGACTTGATTTAGTATGCGAGACCGTGACTAGTCATCCCACTCTTTTAACTCCACTTTGCTTAGCCTTCTTAGTTAGAAATTGAGCCCTACATTTCATGTGATTATCTATGTGGTTGCCACTAATTTTCTTTGGTGAAGTAAGTCTTCTATGCTTTTACTATGCAATTTACTTATTTTGCCGTACTTTTGATTGGTCCATGATAATCGTTAGCTCAGATATCATTTGTTGAGAGAATAGAAGTTTAATATCTTTTGCCTAGGGAGATTGCCAATAGTAAATCCAAATTTGAGTCTGTTATTATATCCGGTTGAATTCACATTCACTCAAAAGTTTAAGCCAATGAGTTATGAGTCAATTATGATATATTGACTATTCTACACTACATTAATTCTTTGATGTGGAACTTCGCTAATATAACTCACTCATACATGCATCCTAACGTAAATATGTAGGAAAGAGGAATCCTATATTTGTCGAGATCGATCAAATTATTCCCATGGGTTGGCCGCTTTCTCGCTACGGTCATGGGCTTTATTTTGGCGCTCGATACTTTCAGCATGTCAAGTATCTGGGCACATTTCTGCACTTTCTTTCTCTGTAAAAACAACCATGGAGAATCGTGTACTCTTCAATCCAATTCTAGTACTAATATGTAAGGCATGCATTTCGGAAGATGGATGTCGACGTTCGTTGAAAGAGACGAGATTAGATGAAAACCACGCTCCCCAACACCCGCGACACATTTATTACCGTTTTCACTTTGCATATATCTTGAACAAACTCCTAGAGCCTAGTTTTCAATTTTCAATTGTTTCGGATCGACAATCAACCAACGAGTCATGAGGTAGGAACCTCGTTAACTCTAGAAACACGGCTCAAATCATCATCTCAAATTTATATGATGTGAATTGTGAACCAAATATATCAATAAGCCACGTATGGGCGGTCAACACAAGGACGTCGGTCTCGAAACTATACGCGGCTTGTAAGGATGGACTAAATCGGGACATGAGAAAGAGAGGGGAGTGGCGCGCACCTGCAAGCAAGGAAGTACGGACACGTTCAAAAGGCCTCCGTGTCGTGTCGGACACCCCGACACGTGTCTGACACGGTCGGACACGTGCGTCGGAGCGTGTTCGAAGGTTTGGGGGCGGATCTGCAGGTGCGAAGCGAAGAAGGTGATGGAGGGTGGAGGCAAGGGTGAGGGAGCCGAGGAGACGCTACGAGCGATGGCGAGGGAGGGCTGCGACCGCCGACTGCAACATCAAGATGGAAAACTGCAACCCTGTGATGGAGGGCTGGACGCAAGGCTACAACGGCAAAAGAGAGAATGGAGGCGATGCAGCAGTGAGAGAAGTGGAGACCGAGCAAAGGGAGAGGAGAAAGAAGGTGATTGCTAGGGTTTTTGCCCTTTGGGCTGTTTTTAGAAAGAAGAGAAAAGAGAGAGACGAGGCGTCGACGGCTTCTGGGGAAAGGAAAGAAAGCCTCCTGCAGGGGAGGTGACAGGCGCCCCGGGGGGAGGGGGGAGAAAACACGTGCTGTAAAAAGAAATATTGAACATTAAATAACTTTATTAATACATGATAAGGCTAAAAATAAATAAATAGATGAGTTAAAAAGTTATTTCGAAAAATAAAAGCACTAGATATTAAATAATGATAAATTTTGATCATCATAGAAAAATATAAATTTATTTTGACTATAATCTTTCATTAGTTATTTATTTCATCGATAACTTTTGTTAAAGTAAAAAATGTCTTTCTAATTTTTTATGAATAAATTTATTAATGTTATTAGTATAGATTTATTATAGGCTCTTTTTTATTATTTATTTATTTATGAATTTGAATAAATTAATTTAAATATAATAATTAATCATGTATATATAAAAATATTTATTTAATATTTAATGTGTTTTAACGCGTGTTAATTCTCTACTTTTTAAGAAATGACATGTCGCGTGTCGTGTCGCATGTCGCACGTCACGTGTCGGTGCTACCTAGCCTGTAAGTTCTTGAGAGGAGCAGCCTCGCTCTCAATGGAGATGCCGTCGAGCTTGATGGCTTGTCTCATTGGCATCTCTATCAGCGTCGTGATTTGAAATTCTAGGACCTTATTTTCCATGGGGATTGCCTTCTCTATGGCGGAGATCTTGTCACGTTGCGGACAGCTGCATCATTCTCTTCAACTTACGTAGCAGAAACCAACTGAAATAAAGTAGGAATCATATAGAACCTCATGGTCCAAATTTATACTCGTTTAGAGAGAGAGAGAGAGAGAGAGAGAGAGAGAGAGTTATGAAAAGGACCAAGTAGATCGCACCGCGTCTAAATTCCGTAACTGGATCTAATTGGTCTGGACGGCTAGATAATAATCCTCAAAAGGGAGTCACTTGATTAAGCACCGCCCACCACATTAAAGAAAGACACTCAAAGCGGATCATCCCAATATGCCCGATGAACCCACAGACATTGCAAGGTGTGGTGGTGGACCTATGTTGAGCTGCTCAATCTATGATAAGTAGAGATGGCAAAATGGGTCTTAGATTCATATATGACCTATTTAAATCTTAAATAGGTCATATATGAATCACTTGTTTTTTGACAAAAAATAGTTAAAATGGGTTTAACAATTAAAGACTTTGATAGGTAGGTCTTTTAAGTGGGTCTTAAATGAGTTGGATTTAGAATCCATTTTCACCCAAAACCTCACAATCTCTCTTCTTTCTTTAACTTCACAAAAATATTTTTTATAAAAAGCTAAGTTATAATTTTTTTTAAAATTTTTCTTTCCCTTTTATTTTTCTTTCTTCTTCCTCCGGTAATCCGCACGGCAATCGGCCGGGCAAGCCTCGAGCTTGCCGGTGTTGGGTGAGCTTGAGCTCGTCGATCCGGCAAGGCGGAGGCCTCATCGACGCCCGACGAGGCTCGAGCCTCGCCAGATTCGGTGAGAGGCGAGCCCAATGCCGGCAAGCCTCGAGCTCTCCGGATTTGGCGAGGCGGAGGCCTCGCCGACGTTCGGTAAGGCTTGAGCCTTGCTAGATCCGGCGAGGGGTGAACTCGAGCTCTTCGGCATTGGCGAGCCAAGCAAGCTTGAGGCTTGCCTATGGCCAGCCGCCGACCATCGTTGTGGCCGGTGGCCGGCCAAAGAAGAAGAAGAACAAAAATTAAAAATTAAAAAATTAAAAATTTTATTTTAAAAATAAAAATAATTAAAATTTGATTTTTTAAAATAATTATTTTAAAAATTATAAAAATTGTCTATTAAATTTGTATTGTATAAAACTATTTTAGCAATATCATTTTATATATATAAGAAATAAGCTTTTTTAAGTTTAGTTAAATGAATTGGGTATGGGTAAAAGATTTTTCGCGATAAATAAAAATATAATTGGTTAAACGAAGTCGATTTGGGTGGGCCACCCGACCCGACCCGACCCGACCCGACCCACCCATTTAATGGGTTTAATGATCAGCATACGTCATGCGCCGTCTCGTTTCCCTCTCAGTTAAGGGTCGAGGGGATTCGTAAGTGACGGCTCGACGAAGCAGCAAGGAGTTGTTGAAAGTCCTTGCCATTACATTTCATTATTTAAATTAAATGAGAAAAACGAGGCATCCAACTTCACGGTCCCATGGTCTAGTGGTCAGGACATTGGACTCTGAATCCAGTAACCCGAGTTCAAATCTCGGTGGGACCTTCTCTCTTTTTATTTAATTTGGTGTCCTCCTCACGAATCTTTTTTTCTTTTTCTTCCCACCGTTTTCATCCTTGAATGAAGAAATCAGATATAGAGGGGAATATAATATTGAATAAACAATCTGCCTAAACTCTTTTCTCCGTGATACATCTCGCATCTTTCGTTATTGAACACAACAGAATGGATCATTTACCCCATTTTTCTATTCATCGAAGTGGGTCGCTCCTATATTATGAATTGGTCAAAATGAGGCATAAGAAACAAGACCCGACTAGATAGTGGTTTAAGTTGGCTTTGACTCGGGTAGTTTCTAACTTGTTTTAATGATAATAATAAAAAATACCATGAATTTTGGAGCCTTGAACCCATCTCTTTGTTCGTATTGAAGCAACCCCTCTCCTTGCCTTGCCCAAAATATTTAAAAAAAAAAAAAAAGGCTCTCGGGTTTTCTTTTCAACCTCTATCTTCTTCTTCCATCCTTGCCAGCGTCGCCATTGTCATCTTCACCATACACGAAAAGAAACGACGAAAAAAATAAAAGAAATTTCACTAGACGAAACAATAGACTTCTTTCAAAGAAAGTGATAACGCTTTTAAATTCAATGCATCTATGGGTTTAACGCTCTTAAATAGTCGCCACATGGCTATTGCACTATAAGTAGTTTGTTAAGAGCAGGTGTATGCCATACGTGAATATCCCCCTCCTCCTCATTCTTCTTTCCCTTTGCGTTTTTCATTTGTTTCTTGTGCCTCTGCAATTGAAACGTGCATGGATTGCGAAAACTATATTACATGAAAATGGACCGATCTAATTGAACATGCAACATACATACATCTTAGCATTCATAACTCACTACTTATATGACAAAATTTATAACGCCCATATGATAACCGACCCTTATTGGCAAAAGACCGTGGAGGGAAAGCTCTAGGTTTTCTTTTGTCAAACCACAAGCATGCAGCTCGCTTAGGTCTATCTCCACCCAATTTACACAACAAAAATCAAGGAAAGAAATGTAGAAAAGAGGAATGTCGAGATCAGTCAAAAAATTCCCACGGGTTGGTGGCGTTCGCCGCCGGCGCCGGCGCCGGTGGTGGATGATCAAATGTCTCCCACTTTGTCGTGACGATCACGGGCTTTATTCTGGCATTCGACACTTTCAGCATGTCGAGAGTCTCGACGCATTTCTGTACTCTCTTTCCCTGTAAAAACAACCATGGAGAATCATGTAATCTTCAATCCAATTCTAGCGCTAGTCCATAAGGCATGCATTTTGGAAGATTGACGTCCATGTCGGTCGACACCCGCGACACATTTATTCCCGTTTTCACTTGCTAATATCTTGAGCAAACTCCTAGAGCCTAGTTATCAATTTTCGGTTGTTTCGGATCGAGACCAAGTCAGGAGGTAGAAACCTCGTTAACTCGAGAAACATGCCTCGAGTCATCATCCTAAATCCACATTTTGTGAACCGTGAATCCAACATATCGATAAGCCACCTACAGATAGTCAGCATGAAGATATAGGTCGATCTCGAAACTATACGCGGCTTCTAAGCATCAAATTAGATAGGAACACGAGGAAGAGAGGAGATTTAAACGGGTCGTCATGGCGCGTACCTGCAAATTCTTGAGAGGAGCAGCTTCACCCTCGGCGGAGATGCTATCGAGCTTGACGGCTTGCCTCATCAGCATCTCTATCAGCGTCGTGATCTGAACTTCCGGCACCTTATTTCCCTTGGCGATCGATTTCTCCATGGCAGAGACCTGGTCACATTACGGACAATCGCATCATTTTTCTTAAAATTTACACAGCAGAAACCATTTGAAATAGTAGGCATCATATGAAACCCTATGCATGGTCCACATTTTAATACTTGATTAGAGAGAGAGAGAGAGACGAAAAGGACCGGACAGATTGCCCCGCGTCTAAAATCCGTGACCGGATTGGACACGGTCTGGACGACAAGATAATAGTCCTCAAAAGGAGTCGATTGCTTAAGCACTACCCACCATGTCGAAGGAGGATATTCGAAGCAGACCATCCCGACCCACCCGACAGACATTGCCAAGTGTGTGTGGCCCACATCGGGCTGCTCGTTTTATGATCAGGTATACACCATCCACTGCCTCGTTTCCTTCTCGGCCAAGGGCAATTACATGCCACTCGGAAATTGCAATTGCCAACACATGACTCCACTTTAAAAACAAACTTTTTTTGGGTCAAAATACGACTTCGATTTCACAAAAATTGAATATTGCATGCATCCATGGACCATTATATGTGAGCTCGCTCTATATGAACTATCGGATTATATGAATCTCACATGGAGCCCATAGTATCGAAACACCGAGATGAAGTGGTTTCGCATGCTTTCGATGCATATGGAAAAAATGTTCTTAATTGATATTGATGGAGCAGAAAAGCCAACCTATGTGGTTGCTTCCATTGTCACTGGCCCCCACAACAAAACAAGTTTGCCAGCTATTGCTTGATCATGACGATGCAACTGTTTTCCACCCACCCTTGTCCCTTTCCATCATCTCCCAATTCTAGAGATTTATGTATCTTTTATTTATTAAAAAATAAGAAGAAGACAGAGCAATCGGTGCATGAACTCCGAGCTACATCGCCCAAGAGCCTCGCAATTGCTATGGAATATTTATTTTGAGCTATAACTATTCAGATTATAGATAAGTATTTTTTTTTTTAATATACTTCGACATGGTATTAAAGCATATCAGAAATATAGAGCGTTATAGATTTTGAACATGTCGGTCCATGACTGCATCCCTTTCCAAGTAAGGCCAAGCGGTACTGAGTCCAGGCTTTCGTCCCGTGAAGGGTTCCGACTCGCCCTTTGATGGTGATTTCGGCTCTCCCATGGTGGTGCTGAGCTCCTAGAATGGACCCGTGTGGGTCTCAAATTTTACCTCAATTTGCCCAACCACTAGGATCGCTTTGGATTGATGGATTTTGTCCAATTTGGGAGGCCCCAAGAGGGAGGATAGATATCACTACAGCTCCATCATATCAAGTCAAAAGTTTCCATAGGACTTCCTTTTTCCAATGTTGCCCCCAGACCCCTAATTTTTTCCTTTCTGGTAAGAAAGGTGAACTAATTTTGTTTGACAAAAAATAGTAAATTGCTGCTCATAGAAGCTTACATTGAACAATCCACGTTTTGCCCACATTTCAATTTCACTTTGCAAATTTACCCGTGCAATGAAAACGCGAAATTTTTTAAGGAAGAGATCTCTTGAAAATAACACCGATCCTCCTATTAAACACTTGCCTCACACTATCACTTCTAAATCAATCGATCACTTAAATACTATTAAAAAAATGCTTGAACGTGTGACATGCAAAATGAATGGATTTTCTAAATCACAGGATCAATACCACCCTTTAAAGCGAACGATTAAAACCGGCATCGACCAAGATCGAACTACCCATGACACCTATTGTTGTAATGCATGACCTTAAAGAGCAATGGCAAAATGAAAGTGTGACATGCAAAATGAATGGATTTTCTAAGTCATAGGATCAATACCACCCTTTAAAGCAAAGGTTTAAAACCGGCATCGACCAAGATCGAACTACCCATGACACCTATTGTTGTAATGCATGACCTTAAAGAGCAATGGCAAAACCGTAAAACCAGTTACAAAAGTGCATGCATGACAAAGATTTAAATTGTCTGATTATTCGATGGCTTTTTAGTTCCTTAGTAATTAGTATTGCGTAATTATTAACATACAAAAGGCAAAATGATATATCTTCTTCCCAAAATATTTAATTTCCGGCGGTCTTTTTCCCCTAAAAAAGTCAGAATCGCCGGTGGAGAGACCGGCATCGATGGTTAAAGAATTTTACCTGGTCGGCGAGGTTGTCGACCTCGGCGGCGACGTCGGCGACGGCGCGGTGGACGGTCTGGATCCTGGCGTTGCGGCGCATCTCGACGAGCCGCCGCTCGATGCTGATGGGGTCCTGGACGAGGGTGAGCTTGGACCGGTCCTGACCCCGCACTTGTCCAGGTACTCGCCGTCGTCCCTCTCCTTGCCGCGGAACGCCAGCCGCTGCTCCGCCGCCTGCAGCCCCGTCTCCGCCGTCAGCAGCTTCTTCAGCTCCCCTGTGCCCGGCGCGCAGGCAGGAATGCGGGTCGATTCAGCATCGCGAAGAAAAAAAAGGAGAACCGAAGAACGGAGCGATTCGAATGAAAAAAAAACGCATCTTTTCAAGACCGTACCGAACGTGGCCTGGGAATTCACGGAGATCTCGTACCGGATCTTGCCGTAGGCGACCCGGACCCGGACGTTCGGGGCGGCGGGGAGATCCGGGTTCTCGTCCCGCTTCTGCACCAGCATGCCTCCCGGCCGCCTCTCCCACTCAACCCCTTCGTGCCCGCCTGCGGCGGCGCTCGAGGACGACGTCGCCGCCGCCGCCGCCGCCGCCGCGGCGGAGGAGCTCTCGCTCACCCTCCCGTACACGTTCGACCCCCTCTTCATCATCTCTTCTGCCCCCCTTCCCACGTCGTCTCCTCGTCGTTGCTTTCCGAATTGGGTCGAGGCAGTTTTCTCGGGAAAGCGAGAGAGAAAATGCTGGGGACGACTTCTGTGAGACTGACTCTCTCTCTCTCTCTCTCTCTCTCTCGCTCTAAGGCATTGAATGAAACGGGGTTTGCTCTACCGACACAAAGGATTGCGTGCGTAGCGTGTGGAGCGGGGGTAGTGGTCTCTGTTTTCCTGGTCAAGTACAGGCATGTGACGGTGCGAGAGAGATGGAGAGAAAAAGAGAGAGAGAGAGAGAGAGAGAGATGTAGGGAGAGAGAGACCATGGAAATGGAAGTATATTTTCTAGAAGTGTAGTGTGCCGTGTCTTTCTTTGGCCGCGGGTGGACCAATGGGAGGCGTGCCACGTGTGTTGACTTGTCTGCTGAGCTTGTGCTGACAGCTAAGCACAGAGAAGAGAGAGAGAGAGAGAGAGGTTGCCGACGGTCCAAGGAAGGAAGCAACCCGGGGCGGAGCAGACACGCTTCCGGCGTACACTTGGGGGCCGGGCCGACGTCCGGTGTGCGCGGTCTCGTCGGTGTAGTCCCGACCCTATTGCTCGAAATCATGCTCCCCGAGATCATACACCGGCTATATATTGGCCTCGCGAGTTATGTCGAAGGCCACTTTGTCTTTTTTATCCCGAGCATTCCAGTGGGTCATTGGCTTAGAGCTAGCCAACCCGCTACATCGCGATTGTGAGAACTCTCTTTGAGCGGATCGACCCGGGCGGGATCGGCTCACTTGCACATCACCTCGACCGATGGAGTCTGTATATATGTACGTGATAAAGCAAGGCGAGAGCTGTACTTTTCATTCGAGTGAATAAAAGAATGAAGACAAAAGGATGAAGACAAAAGGGCAAATTCGATCCCGAGATAAGTATTTCAAAGAGTACAAGAAAGTACCGGTGGTAATTGTAACCCTTCGTTCCGACCCTATAAAACTTATATTTGATTTATATATTCAAGAAAAAATTTATCTTTGACTCAAATTTGACATATTCAGTACGAATCCAGTGCTTTTGAAAAGAGGTATGGAACTCTCGTACATTAGTGCACCGACTAGTCCCAACTTCACCATTTTTCAACCAATTCCTTTACCCGAACAATGGAATTTCAAGGTTCTATGATTACCCTTCAATTTTTTGAGTATGATAATTTTTAGAGTGGGTGGAAACAATGCACAATTTAATAGTATGGAAATAATGTTACATATATTGATATTGATATAATAAATGATGTAGCCAAATTTTTTAAGTGTTGGATATGACTCTCTCTTATAATATAAATTTACAATCTGAAGTATTGCTCAATATAAGTATCAATTCGTTATGTCAGTTTTAGAGTTCTTCGCATTACTCATGATGCAAACCAAAATCTTTATAAGAGGAATATGCATTTACATCTACTAGTAATGTACAGGTATAGTATTTTGTAGTACGAGATACCTTTGTCATTCCATAAAAGTACATGAAAAAATTCAATATTTGTATAATGGAATCTAGGATAATGTGACCATGAGTTTAAATTAATTGTATTATAAATATAAAATGTTTTTACGTAATGATGGGACCATTTGAATTGATAGATGACACAAATATATTATACGAATTTCCATCACACCCTATCTCCATCTGGGAGGAAATCAAAACAATGTCGTACTTATTGACGACATTATAAAATCATTTTAACATAAAAGAAACTTAACAAGTTAAACCTTTAATTAATGATGAAACTAGGAGTATTTTTACCCGAGAATGCACGCATTGTAATTTACATAAAAAAGAAAAAAAAAAGAAAGTACTCTTCTGGAAATTCAGCTAACGCTTGGGAAATTCTTGTACTAAAATTACTGAAATAACGTGTATTTTGCGTAGTAGAAGTACGAGTTGTAGTGACAGAAATGCTTGTTGCACAACAGAAGCAACGCCATAATGCTTTGCGCTTCCGTTGCTGACGTTGTATTTACACGTGGAAGAATCTGATTGGTCAGATCAACCGAAGGGGAGCGCCGATTGATGTGAGCGTGGCCCTGTTGGGTTTCTGGTGTACGGTGGGCGTGATGGTTGATGGGCCCATCGGTGTAGGCCTGATGGGCTTAGATTGAAATATCCGATTTTTAACACTTCTTCCTCCTTTTGTCCTTTTTGTTGCCTTTACTTTTATTTATTTATGGATGGGTGGCATTTAAGTACATCGATTTCATTGGAAGATAAGGGGGGAGGGTGAATAAAGAATTTTCACACGCAAAGTTATGTTGTGGGGCCCAAGAATTTGACCTAAATTTAGGTGAGTATTTGGAATATACATAAATTGCGTTCGAAGAATTGAATTCTAATCTGGCATTTTTCAAATTTACTACAATATTATTTATTTATTTATTTATTTATTTATTTTTGTTATCGATCCATTCAACATGTTGGTGTATATATAGTTTGAGAGCGTACAATGATTGAGGGAGGGGTCAAGAGGAGCAAGATTTGGAGTTGGGCGATGAGGGGTTGGTGGTGTGTATCAAATCCATCACTTGGGTCCATCGCTGTTACAGTTAAATTAGTATGATTCAAGCAATTTAAGATTAAGAAACTTCTGTAGCCAAACTTAAACATCTCAACAGACTCAAAAGAGTTGGTGGTGATGTGGAAATTGAATTGAGCCTAGGAACCGTCAAATTTGAACCTCAACTTGTCCCAACTTCTCCAAACCCTTAAGTTAAGTTTCCTCGCTTGAACTCTTTTGACGAATATGATAAAGTTAGATAAGATATAAAGTAACGATGAGACTAGCGATATCTTATATGATGCCCGGTAAATGTTAAGAGGTAACATGGAATATGATCGATTGGCCGGTGAGGGTGATCGGTTGGCTAACAATGACGATTAGTAGTGGTTGGAGGTAACAATGATTAGCTGTCGAAACGGTGGTCCTCACCTAATGGTTCATTATATATCATAGATACGAGAAATCTTATCCATCATTACTCCACCCCTATATGAGAATCCAGATTATATCCTTTTTTACATCCGAGCTTATTCGGTTTTGCATGGCAACTGAACAATAAATATTATAAGATTTATTATACCCTAACTCTTATTCTATGCGCCAAGCGTGGCCCCACCATTCCATGTTCCCTATGACTTAATCACATAAAGTTATCATTAACTTAGGATCGTGAAGGTGGAGAGGTCCACCTAAAACAATCCGTACCAATCAAAAAACCATAAACACCAACCTTACCACCAAACCAATCTCTCCCCACCCCACTCTCCCCTCTTTATCGCCGGCGACACCGCCGCCACGCCCCTCCATCGTCATCTACAACGTCGGCATAGTCGTCCTGGCCATTGCTTCCCCATTGCCCATCACGCTACCATCACGGCCGCATATCCTCCACCGTCTCTCTTCTGCTTCTCCATGACCTCGACTCCTCCGGCTATAGGTAGACCTGAGGCTGAAGGTGGCGGTCGACCTTATAAGTACTTCTCATCTTCTGAATCTAGAGAGGTCATGGTGCTTGAAAATCCACGAGAGGTGATTGGGATATTGCATATGCCAATCCCCGTTCAGCTAGGCACAAATAGATCTAGTGGAGTGGAAGAGGGGAAATTACAAAAAAAAAAAATCTTAAATTTTTTGCATTTATGTTAATTTAGTTATTAATCTTTCAATTATATCATTTTAGTCTTAAATCTTTTGATGATTTGTCAAATGAGTCTCAAATCTTTCAATAATTTAATCCTAAATATTTTGACAAAATGCTAATGTTGTCACTTTTTTTTTTTTTTTTTCACGATTTGTCAATTTAGTCATTTCAATCAATTTTAACTAGAAAATATTGACGTGACGATTTAGTGAGTGTTGATTATTTTATGTGTTATGGCCGGTGCTAATATGGGCCTTTTTTTTTTTTTTTTTTTTTTTTTGCATTTTTTATTTGTTCTTTTTTCTTTTCCTTTTTTTTTTCCAACTCTTGGCCGGTGAGGGTACGGAGATGACAATCAAAAGTCAAATGACTTTGCCAGCCAAGAGTTAATTAGAAATAAAGGAAAAGAAGGAAAAATTAAAGTAAAAGGATAAAATAATCCTAAAAAAGGTTTTAAAAATACAAAGAAATTGTCCACGTTAGCACCAATTAAATCACGTGGGACAATCAACTTGACTAGACCGTCGATTCAGTGTTTATGGGCCAAAATTGGCTTGAATGTTTAAATTGACGAATTGTCAAAATATTTAAGGCACAATTGACATGTTTAGGACTTAATAAGAGAGGTTTAGAATTCGATTCGCTAAATTAAAAAATTTAGGACTAAATTGATACAAATGCAATAAATTTAAAACTTTTTCTTTAAAAAAAAAATTTCCCAATGGAAGAAGAAGAGAGAAAGGAAAGAAAACATTAGGATTGTTCCTTGAACATTTCAAGAGATGACAAAAACTAATTTGCGTTTATTCATTTTTGTTGTCAGTACAAGCAATCAATTTTACACAAATATCTTTCAAATTAGTAATTTTCTATGAAACAAACGGAACCTTAATCCCATTACTCAATTCACATCACTTAATTCATTCTTAATATGGAAGGACCTGTGCTACTAGACTTGAGGAGTATGGAATGTGTCTGTGTATATATATATTATAGAAAACGAAGCATTTCATTTAGTAAACATTATAAGGAAAACATGGATTATGGGTTTCTGAATGTAAGAGATTCCATACAGGTCAAGGCGGCGTTAGTATCCAATTTTAGGGAAGGGCCTTCATTTTATGGGCTTTGACAATCCAGCTGCGACCTGGTCGAGACTCCGTGTACAGTGGGGCCGCACAATAGAATTGGACTGGCCGAGCTTACCTTTGCAATGAGTACGGCATTCGCTTCTCAAATTTTGTTGCTCTTCCCGATTCTTTTCTAGAAGATGACGATGTATACTTTTCAAAGCCTTGAAGTGCTGGTTCTTTTTTTCCTCTCTATGTAAGGGACGCACACATCGCTAGTATTTGAATTTTTTTTGCTTGTATAAGAGCTTTCTCATTCAAATAAACACCCTAACTTTCAAAATGTGGATCGATGTGTTGCCTATGTCAGCAATATTTGTTGATGTGGGTATCAATGCTTGTTAAGTTGTTGTCATGATAAATATCGACGTCTTTCTCTCTCTCTCTCTCTCTCAAGGTGGAGTCTCAAATCAAAAGTTGCAATTCGAATTAAAGTTATCACGGCATTTTATCCAAGGTCATTTGATCTTAAATTAGCGATAATTGGAAACTAGAGACCGATATCTATTTGGTTTGGTTCAATGGAACCGGTTATTATTTTTTTTTTAACGTTTTCGTTTGAATATTTTATTATCCAAAGTATGATTAGAAACAAATTTAGAGCTAGAGATAAATTCTATGCCTCCATCCATATATTTTATTGTCTAATTACAAGCTTTTATTTTCTTAAAAACAATAGATGAAACCCACTATTTGTTTGAAGAAATGAAAATAATAAAAAAAATATATGTAGTCAGTTTGGTCGATCCAATTTCCTTTTGGAATCGGAAATTAAATCAAATACCAATTCTACTTTTAAGAATTAGGAACTAGACATCCTAGTTTGGGCAGTTCGTTTTGCACATTCCTATATTGAATTGGAGGCTCAACCTCAAAACCAAAATAGGAAGACCATCGCATGAATAGTTAGGTTTATTCACTAAAAAAATAACTCATGTTAAATTGAGATGTTCCTACATTTCAACCGATTTTGACGTTGGATTGATGCCTCCATTTTTCTAGATTAATAACATCAGATATTAAAGTGATATTAATTCAGAATTTCTCGCAAATAAATAGCCCACGTCTCAAATAAATATTTTTAAAAATTATATTACTTAACATTCATTTATTTCACTAAAAGAAATAATTTTATAAATATAATTTTATAAACGATGATTTTTAAGGAAATATTTTTTAAATTATTTATTTTGTGGTGAAAAAATTTCATACAGCAGTAAACCACCGCTTTTATGGCGACTTCAGGCGGCGAGTGTCATATTGTTTTTTCGCCTAGAATCGGAATCAGCACCTCTTCGGAGTTCCTCGTCCAAAACCCTAAATTCCTTGCAAAACCCTGACATAATCCTCCCTTTCTGGGCGCAATGCGCCGTTGCTGATGGCGTGGGAGCGAGACCTGGCACTCTCTTCTTCAAGTTAGGTACAAAGTTCGCGACTTTTTTGCTTCTTTCTTGGGTGATTCTTGATGATGTATCGAGTTGATTTCGGAATGACGCTTGATGTTGTACGTTTTGCTCGATCTCTGGAGTGTTTAATTTGCTGGGTCTGTATCAAATTTTGCACCCGTTTGGTGTTTGGGTAAATTACTTTGAAGCAAGTATCATTTTTGGTCCAAGTCCTGAATGGAGGAGATGGGTTTCTAAAGAATCTGCCTGTTCATGATGGGTACCTGTTGGGAGTGCAAAGAATTGAATGTGAAAAGTTTGGTGTAAGTATCGCCATTGGATGCTAGCATTTATCCGTTGTTTGTGTCTTGGAAACTTTTATGGGTTCATTTTACCATCAATCCTCAATGACCATTTGCCTCCTTCCCAAAAATGCTTCCTGTTTTGACTTAGTGCGCTGAAACGCTTGCCAATACGGCCACAAATCACCTGTGACCTTCCTGTGAGTGGCTGGCTTGTTTTAGCAGTCCAATTTTGTGGGAACGAGTGGCATTACTCAGCATATAGTATCGGGGCTCTTAGAACCACTTAGAACCGTTCACCGTTGTTGGTGCTTTCCTTCAAATTGTATTTAAGGAGATCATGATTGAGTTTGCCATTGTATGTTTGTCATCCGCAAATAGTGAGCACAATAGATGTTGTAATGATCTATATAAGTGTCTTTTTGGCTCCATCTTGACAATAAGTAATTTGACAGTTTCTATGATGACTCCGGTAAAATTTGGTTTTCAAGATTAAGTATCTGGAATCTCTATATAATCATTGGCAAGAATTCTTTATCTTCTTCTCTCTTTCCAATGGAACTTTTGGACTTTCTCATTGCAGAGACTGCTGGCCAGTAGACCCTACATTGATAAAATGATGGATCGCAAGGTGGATAGAAGGTTTGGAAGTGGTGAGTTACATTTATCTAGTGCTGATATGACTTTCTAGTTCCTACAATGGGAGATTGCTACTTTTCTTAACTTATGTTCTTACTAATGTTGGTTACTAGTACCTCTTTATGAGAAATCATTTCACAATGCTGTCTTTCTGTTGGGGTGTGTTTTCTTTTCCTTTGGTTTTTACATCAAATTACATAGCATAGGCATTGCTATTACATTATGCCAAGAAAATCAAATTCCAGATTTGTGAGGGATGATATGAACATGGGGAATTAAAAAGAAGAAGAAGAAGAAGAAGGAAACATTGAAGTGTGCTTACTTATGATGTAGGGCATATTTTATGAGCAACAGCCTTGTATTTGTTCAACTTTCATGTTTACATTCCCTCTAGCAGTAAATGGTAGATCTCCTAGCTCCCATCATTTTTTTATTTTTCTTCCACATTCACTGTTTACTGGAGCTTCACGTTTTGAAGAATTTTGCGTGAAGTTTAAACGCAGTGGAATAACAATTCGAGGATATATGCCCCTTCTGGACAGGAATAGGTAGGTTGGGGTAGTTCTACGAAAGGTACGCCTCAAACACAAAAGATGCGTTGCGAAGAGGTTTTCTGTTCAGAAAACTGAAAGATATTTGAGAGCCATATTTTGTACAACAATTTGGCAATTTATAACAAAGTCAATTTGGTTTATCTTTAGGGTTATCACAAAGTACTCAGCATCCTTTAGCCAGTCATAGTAAAAGGCCCTTTGGTGGTCCGCCTCCTTTACTTGTGATACAACCGGTCTTTTTGTACTTACAGTATGTCAGTTTGAAGACGATTGAATCTATTTTATGCTCCAGTCTTGATTTTTGTATTCATGAAAATTTTTTCTCAGAGAAAATTCTTATCACTATTGTCTCATCATTTTGGTTTGTGAAAACTGATGTAGTCAGGAAAGTCTGTGTCTTAAACAGAGAAGGTTCGGATAAAAAGGACTACAACCAAGAGCTGTTCACTCTACATTCTCCAGCAATCCTTAATGCTAGTTTGGGGAATGCGGGATAATGGGAGGAATGAAAATTTGAGTGGAAAACTTTGAAGAATTAAAAATTTTCGTTAGAATGAGAGGGAAAAATCTAAAATTGTGGGTGTTTTCTCTCCATTTTCTTCCCCTAGGGTGCTTCCAAATATAGTGTAAATCTTGAACTAGCTGATGAGGGTCAGCATTTTCAAATTTTGCTGTTTCATCGTAGAACAGTGTTTCACTGATTAAAGAATGCTATCACTTCTCCTCATTGTTCTGTGGATTATATCTGGAGAAGGAGACTGCCTGGTGATACTGCATGTTTTTCTTTATGTGCATTAATGGGTACTACCCTCAAGAGTCATGCTGCAGATTCATTTTTTTTTTTCTTTTTTTAAAACTTTATATATGTGAAACAGGCAAGGTCAAAGTCACAGGAATAAACATGGATGCAAAAGGTTATGTCTTGATGTTCATGAATGTTATGTATGATCAGCAATATGCAAACAAAATTAATGTCTTATTTCCAAAAGTAGGATCTTACCAATTTATCTAGGTTGTTCTAAATTGTGGTGGATTGTGCTTTGACTGTGGAACTTTTCTGTGGTTTTTTCTCTCAATGGTGGGGGCTGAGGACTAGGGAATGTGGGTGGGCGGGAGGTGGACTGGCTGGTGGTCTTTGAAATATATATGATGAAATCATTGATTTACTTCGAAAGGTTAATAAATAGTTACGCAATTAGAATGTTCAGTTGCTGCTCACACAGTAAATCTACTTAGTATGCTCTTTTTCTAATTTTTCTAGCTTAAGAATCCTATCAATAGAAATCATTGGAATTGATCAACTTGATTACTCTAAGTTAATATGGAGTTTGCCCCCTTTAAGAAAAGTCTCCAGGCATATCCCTGATGTCAGTTGTTTTCCTCCTTTGTTTAATGTACTATAGCATTTGATTTTAATTTTTCAGCAGTCCTTTACATTTCATTCTTTTTGTTTTCTTAGTTGTTGCTATAAGGTGGTGTTATGGGATGTTTTCTTTCTTTTTGAATAATATGTTTCAATTTCAGGTCCTAAGGAGCTTTGTGGTGCTGTCGATCTTATAAGCAGGTTCAGGCTTCAACCTTACCATGAATTCTTTTGCAAGAAACCACTTCCTATATCAGTTTCAGATACAAATTATCTCAAAAGTTTGGTGGGAGATAGAGAAATTAGGAAAGGAGAAAGGCTAAATTCGGATCAGCTATCTCTAACCCCGCCTCATGTAAAGAAAGGAGGCTCACAAATCCATGCTTTTGACATGAAAGTTCTCTGGGAAGCTTTTGAGATTAGACAAGCACCGTCTTTATGCCTATTTCCTGTAAGATGCCTTTTATGTTTTCTCTATACCTTTTCCCTTTTGAAGCATGAGAATGTTGTGCGTGCATTGGTATGTCTCATGAATCACACTATTGCTTTTGAATTTCTTATGTAAATTGAGTTTTGAATGTTGTGATATTGACAGGGAGTGGAGAGGGCCAACACTGCAGTTGCTAAGTATGGACACAAGGGCAAGAGGAAGCACAAAAGCCACAAGACGAAGAGAAAAGACAACAAGAGAAGCAAACATCATCACCATCATGATAAAAAGGATGGGATCAAGAAGTAAATGGGCTGGATAGGTCTCTATCTACACTTAGTAGTAATATGCTTTGGAAAAGGTAGACCAACTATGCGCAAATTTCACTTGTCTCTAAAGGTAGAGTGGACAAACCAGTAAAAAGTTACTTCTCACCGTTTATTGGTTCTCACTACAGTCAACCTGTGCTCCACTGTATGATGTGGTCACTATATGCCAGTCCTGAGAATGTTCAGGCCGAGTTTTTGATAGACATTAGAGTATTATCTTGTTTGGTATGCTTCTATCATGCTATGTTCCGTCTCCTTACTTTTGAGAGTTTGCTACTTGGCCCTTCTTGTACATTAGATAAGCAAGTGCGTGGGTGCTCCTTCTGAACATTCTTTTCTGTTTCGCTTATAAAACTTATCGTCATTGATGAAGCATGTTGTAATAGTCCAAAATTTGGTGATGGTTCCTTTCTTGTAGTGCATTCTCAACTAAATTTATCTTCCTGCCTGTTGTAGCTTTACCATCCCGTGAGAATTGGTGGCTCAGAGCTTGCTTTCCAATAAATGAAGAGAGGGAAGAAAGAAGGCAACCTGATTACCTCAACGGAGTTCTCTCATTCTCTTTTTCTTGGTTTAAATAGATTATTCAGATCCGATGATATACCCTGTGGTCCAGGATTCCACTTCTTTCTCACCTCGTGCCTTTTCTGCTTGGCTTTTTTGTTCCTGTTTTGAAGAACTTGAGTCGAAATATGTTGTAATGTGGCATGATTTTTTTGACAGAGAATGGTAATTTCTGTTCACTTCTTTCTTGCCTCAACTCCTGCTACTGAATGCTGATGCCTGTATTTCTGTGCATAACTTCTGTTATTCGAGAGAAAGATTCTTGATTCTCAGCTGAAGGTTTGTGCTTTTAGTTTTAGCACGCTTTGCTCACTGTGCTAGCAAATCACATGCTGTTTCCTTTTCTAAGCCAGATTTTGTAGATTCTGTGGTGTGACATTGCCATGTCAAGGCCTGTCCACCTAGACATTTCTTTTGGGAAAATTACCGAAAAAGTCCTAAACATATTGTAATTGTGTCGATTCAGTTTTAAACTTATTTTTTTGGCCAATTGAGTCTTAAATTTTTTGTAATTGTATCAATTTAGTTCATCCGGCCAGATTGGGTTGGCTGGTGTTGACGTGACGCCAATGGCCAATCTTTTAATTTTAATTTTTTTTTCAATTTTTTTATTAAATTTTTTTTTTTTTTCTCTCTTATTTTCTTCTTCTCCTCCCTCCTTTCGGTGACTGGCTAGAGGGTAGGGCTAGTTGTCAAACTAAGGTGGTTGGCCATGCCGAACTGAGGGCAAGGTTGTCACGCTGTTGTTGGGTGAGGGATACTAGCCTCACTAGTGGATTGGCGAGCTCACCCTCAATTTGATTTGTCGAGGGCTCACCTTGTCATTGCCAAGTGAGGGTTGCATAGCTATTGGATAGGCAACTCCTTGTCGTTGTTGGGCGAGGGTCGCCTAGCCACGCTAAATTTGGCAATGGGGTTTGCCTCGTCGGATTTGGGTGAAGGCTTGCCTCGTTCGTGGCTAGTTGGCCCTTGCTTGGCAACGATGGGGCAAGCTCACCCTTAGTCCAGCCTGACTGGCCACCTCAGTTTGGCGATCCCCTTTGGTTGGTTGTTGTAAGGAGAGAGGAGAGAAAAAAAGAAAAAAGAAAGAAAAAAGGAAAAATGAGAGAATAAAAAGAAAAAAAGAGAGAAAATATTAAAAATTAATAAAATAATATTAAAAATCGTCCACTGGTGCCCATCTTAGTGTCAGCTAGCTAAATTTGGCCGAATGGATTGACTTTGCATAATTGCAAAAGATTTAGGACTCAATCACCAAAAATAAGTTTAAGATCGAATTAATACACCGTAATAAAGGTGGACTTTTTTAGTAATTTTCCACATTTATTCATTAGGTATTATTTTCCAAGTTGAATAATGTTCAATAGCGGAATTGAATTATAACATCTTGTGCATCATAATTGATATTGAATGACAAGGTTTAGTTAAAGGTTTCGTCTTGTGTATTCTTCTAATACGCTTACCATATTCGTAATTACTAGTTCTTGCGATCGAATTCATGATGCAGAAAAAGTCCTTAAAAGCGCTGACTCGGCGTCTAGGCTTTTGGAAACTGTATCCATTTGGGGAAGGGAATGAATAGCTGATTGTTGCTTTGGCTTAGCAAAATGTGCAGATTATTAATTCAACCAAGAAGGGAAGAAGGAAATACAAGTAAGCTCGGGCCTGTGACATTTACACGTTACAAATTTCGAAAACGTTGAGAAGATTACCATATCCACAGGGACGAGATCCATTCCGAGGTAAAGCACGATACAAACTATATCCTCCAAAAGAATTCAACAACGAATTAAAATTCCTGTTCAATGGTAAGGTAAAGCCAAACCATATCTGACACAAAGAATTCACCGATGGAATAGGAACCCTTTTTCTTGGACTCTATTTCAAAGACCGAAATGAAAAATGCCCGAGAGCTCACCCCGGCAAAATCACCTACTCAAGACAATCAGTGTGCACAATGCTACTTTGTACAATTATTCTCCAATCAATCGACTACCATCTCCCTAGTTCAAACACTTTGGTACCAGATGTTTAGTCCTTGCAAAGAAAACAATCCTCAACCTTGGAAGTATTACAATACAGGAGTCTCTTTAGCTCCACTCTACTTAAGTACATTCAGTTTCTGGAGAACCCTATACAAGCATTTGCAGATTAATGAGCTAACCCTTCGTTTTTTCTCGTAGGTAATCTTATGTTGAAAGCATATACTCTCTACGATTTACACTCTGAAAAGAGCGTCGATAATCATCAAGCTATTGGAGCCTAAAAAATGAAATCCTCAGTTGAATTGCGGTTTTTCTTCAGAAGTTCTTTAAGAGCTTTGAATAATCTCTTACTGGAAACATGAACTTCTGCTGTAGCCATAAGTATTTAAGGGAAGAACCAAACAATTATAGTAACAGAAATTTGATAACCAAAGAGGAGACAGATGAAAGATAAAAATTCGCATATAGAAGCTCAAATGAGAATCTAGGACTCTGGTTCAAACATGATTCGTGCCCTCTACCGTGGGTCATCGCCATAAAAAAGATAAGGAAAAGAAAGAAAATCCAAACGGTTATATTCTAGTTCTCATCTATCATGTTTGCAGTATCTAATGCTTAGGGGAATTTTCATCAATATTCTGCCAAAACCTAGAAAGAGGAACAACTCAGTGCCTCCTTGACTTCGATTCACTCTTTAAAAGCACTGACCCCGAAATCTTGTTCACTTCATAGAGCAGAGCAGCTGAGAACAAGAAGCTGCAATAAAGCACAACACGTCAGCACCTTCTTCTGGGCTAGAAAGTCTGCATGCAGTTAAATTTTCATACTTAGTATCACAAATGCTGAAATAATTCTATACATATTTAACTGATTCTCTCAGTGGTTTCCTCTTTCCTTAGCACAAAGGATATTGGAATGAATTATAATTGCAGTTTCCAACAAGGCATTTTTCCTGGCAGGAATGCCAAGAAACCTGAAGCTCCTCGGGTGGGTTAGGGGACTGCGCATTTGCTTGCCTTTTTGGCTCAATACCTTGTCCAACTAATGATATAACACCATGCTGGCCATGAAACACTAAAGGAAATCAAAGCAACCGGCTGGAACATAAACTTTGCAAATTCAATGAACAGAGATTACGTGGTCCAATGGATAGCGAAGGTGATGGTAGCATGAGGAATACTTTACCTACACTGGCTCTCTGGAGAACTAACCAAGTTTTAAAGCAAATAAGCACAGAGGTACATATACTCTGGTCATTGAACCATATGGGGATTACTTGTCAATGAAGTGTTACAGTTCCAAACTCAGATCAATGTATACTTTTGAAGCATTCTTTTGGGGTCATTTACTGATTCTTCTTCCGAAAAAATTAAAATGTAAAATGTGTATGGAAAGATAAATGTTGAACCTAAATCAACTTGGATCTCGTAAGGGTTAGACCATTACTTCGCCACTCACTACATTTGAATATGATAAACTTGAGACGGTAGTTTTCTATTTGAAAAATCACAATTAGAAGAGTAAAATACACTGTAATACTAAGCATTACTCAGAATTTTTTTTTTTTTCCATAGATAGCAGAAACCCAAAATTTATGTTTTAGAGCTAGCACAATTATATATATATAGGCCTTTACTAATTATGCAGGTCAGGTGTAACCACATCATGGTTTGCAAAAAGGTAGCAATCCAGAAGCACTTTAACAAGCATCTGAAGGAGCAAGTTTAAATCCTAAAAGTAAAGAAGACCATCAGAGGTGTGATCCATCAAAACCAGCATTGCATGGGGAATAAGGAATAACATCTATGCTAAGAGCTTCTGATTAAAGGAGTGCAATCTTAACAATGACAGTAAAATTACCATGTTGTGATGCAAACTCGGTGAACAGTGCCAGCAGCTATGAGAGCCACTACTTCAGCCAATATAACTGCAAATAGTAGAGAGGAAATATAGACTTGAATGAATACACTTGTTGCACTTCCATGTGAACTATGTAATGCCGCATCATGTGGAAAATATGCGTAATTTCTAGCAGGTGAGCTTTAAGAGCAGTAACAATCAATGAGGAAAGCATCATTCTCACATGCCAATTACAACATGGAAAACACACAAACTGTAGAGATAGTCAGAACTAATGTTCAGGCAAAGAAAACAACATGGAACCCACACAGAGCACGTCAAGAAGCATTACTTCCAGTAAGAAAGGTGCGTTACTTACTTCATACAGAATTTACAATTCAATTGTCTAACAATCACTGAGTGTGCGCAAGTGGACAATCTGTGGCTGGGGTGTAAAACAGGTCCATACATCCTCCTCTTAAGTATAGAAATATACATGGGCAAGAACTGTTCAGCATGATAAGTTTTAAACTCCTATACCACATCACTTCAAAGGCCACCAACCATGTCACGTTTGTCAATGCATTTCAGCAATGTAAAGTGTCCTGATGCTGATGCCCAAAAATTAATGTTAGAATGTGCCCTTAAACAGCCAATAGACAGAAAAAATTTAATTGGCCAAGTGACTTCAGACACTCATGCTATTCAAAGTTCATTTACAGCACAAGAGGGATGCTAGGTGATGAAATGCAACAGCATGTGCATTCCTCCATATCTAATCTGCCAATTCTCTAGTTGATATCTTGACAAAAGTAATAAGCAAAAACAGCAAATGAGAAAAAAAAACCACGGTCCACTCACCAGCACCCCAACCAGTTCTTGTGCCACACGATTCCTGGAAGTTGCCAATGAACTGCAAGAGCATCATTTCATGAGCACCAAAAAGAGAGATTTGATATAAAACTATAAATTCATGATTGCACTATGTGCAATCACAGTCATGGAGGGACTACAAGGCACATTATTTATCAACCATCCATACATTCCCGCAGCAGGAACACGTTCCAATAATGGCTGAAATAGTATATTAGGACTCACCGTAAGCAGGACAAGGAATAGGATAGAACTAGTGAACCCTCCGAGTATAGTGAACAACTCCGATGACGCCAACTTCCCTCTGTACATTTCTTGAAGGGAAAGAACAACGGTAAACAGAAGGAAGGAGTATACCATGGAACTCCCTGACCCTGCCATTGGACTAAACATACCAACAAACAGAAAAAAACCCGGCAACCCATCAGCAGAGAGTGTTATGGTACGAAAGAAGCAGCAAACACAGTCAATATCACCCGAAAACTTGCAGTTAAAACGACACAATCAATCTTAAAACCAAGAAACCCAGAACAAAGTAAAAGAAAAATCTTTTCAAGAACCCACAAATATTTCACAGTCGTTCATTTATTCGAGGAGCTGTTCAACTCCGATCTCGACAAAACCACAATAAATCAGACTCCGCAAGAAGCAAAACAACCCAAGATCAGATTTAACCCAGAGTGCATCCATCAAAGTATTAGCCCACGAATCGAATACAAAAGATGACAACGCTAAACCAGCTGGATCCGGAAACTAGCAAGAGAAACTCGAACCACGAAGTCGAATCCCTGAAAATACAGTAGAATTCTTGATTACCCAATTCTCAAGAACGGCGACCCAAATCAGGAGGCCCGGTTTTGATTTGTTGGGTGAGATCCAATTCCACTGGGAATGTAAACTCGTGTGATTGGGAGTTGAAGAGATTCGTTTACCTGACTGCCACCGGAGTCGGAGCTAGCGGAGCGGAGCGGCGACGACGGCTGTGACTGGAGACGCAGTGCGATCGAGGGAGATGGAGCGACACAAGATGCACGGGGACTTCCAAGGTACACCCACAAGTCTATGGGGGAAATATTTTGGATTTCCAAAAAAATTAATGACAAAAAAAAAAATTCCCAAATTTATATATTTGTAATAAATTTACCTAAAATAATACATTTATGATAATTATCCTACATTAATCTTGGTTAAATCAGAATGATTCCACAAAACACTGTAAACTGGTAGTGGAACATTGATACACTAATTAACTCAGTAATATAACGGTAAAATTTAATAGAAATCAATATAGGATAAATTTATCATTGATATATTAATTTAGGGTGTTTGGTGATTTAAAATTTGGTTTAGAATAAATTTATTACATGTGTAGTGATCTAAAGTTTTTTTTTCGTGATATTAACCTAATTCAAAATGAATTGTACAATCACATTTGAGGAAAATGATATAGATGATCTATGAATTTTGACTCAATACGTAATATGATTTTTGAATTTTAATCTGATATGTAATGTTGTTTATGAATTTTTTATTCATTTAATGTGATTTCCGAACTTTTGTTATATGCTCAATTTAATCCCCGAATTATATGAAAAAGATTGAATATTGTTTAAAATATTATAAATCGAGTTAAAGTTAAGAGAATTTATTGAATAAATTAAAATTTCTGGAATTATGTGCATTAGGCTAAAGCGTAAAAAGTGTTCGTGTTATTATCCTTTTACAAAAAAAAAAAAAATTATAGTAGTGCATCGTGAAATGACGATTTTTCGAATAGTTAAGACAATACATCGCTATGAAGAGCAAAACGTCCTAAGATTTTATATATATGGTTCACAAAGGTTGACAAGCCAAAAGTAAGACCAAAGTGTTGTCAGGACATTTTCTCTTTCCTGACAAAGCATTGAAAAAAAGACGTCACCGTCTCTTGTAGTAACCAATAACAAAATATTGCAGACTTGGATTTTATTTTTCCCTATAATTACAAAGGTCCGCGACCTTGGTCCTCGCGAAGGGCAAGAGCCTGTGAAAAATCGAATATTTTTTTGTTGCGACGATTGACAAATTTTAAACAATACTTTGTCACAAGCAGCGAAAGGCCGCAACATTTTATTTTCAGATTAATTCTACAAAATACTCTAAGTTAGTACATTTATGAAAAATTTATCCCAACATAAGGACATTGAAAATGTCAAAGGTTTCCTATGGCATTCGCTTTAGTATAAATTCGGATTATTTAAGTGTTAATTCCGATTTGGATTGTCGGAAATCCAATGTGGCCATATATCATTAGTTTCTTTGTTTGAGGTGGCTCACCTACATGTCCAATAGGCACATATGCCCTAAAACAACAACGTTTACATGTTTTGTCTCAAATGCAAATCCTAAATCAAAACTTTTCCCCCAAATTTGAAGCACCAATTCAAATCTAGAATATCATAGTCACAAAATAGTATGTTTAGATTACTAGTTGATGCTTAATTGGAATTGATTTTCACTCAAACCTCAACCACAACTGTTGGACCGAAGCTCATTAAAATAGAGCAAGGAGGCGTTGGCCTTGAATTGGTGTTCGAGCTAGAGAACAAGGATCCTGAAAAGTGTAAGGACTGAGCGAGGTTGAAGCACTTCAAGTTTCTCGATTGAGAAACGGAGCAAAACAACGGGATTTGCGGCCAGCTTGCAAGGCCTCCTCTTCCTCCTCTAAGCTCAAAGAAAGGGTCCCTTCTTCTCCCATGCTATATATTTCATTACCTGAGTAGTGGTGAACAAGAATTGAAGTGTCACAAAGGCGAATCCCTGGCTAAGACAGAGCTACATTTCACGAATTGAAAACAGAGCTTCGTTCCTTCAGCTATGAAGAAAGAGAGAGAGAGAGAGAGAGAGAGAGAGAGAGAGAGAGAGAGAGAGAGAGAGAGAGAGAGGGAGGGAGGGAGTTTTCCCTGAATATAGAAACTACATCGTTTTGTTTAGTTTATTAGGGTGCACAAAAAAAAAAAAATTCCATGATGGACTTCAATGTCTTTTTAAAAAGCCATGTTAGAGAAAATTTTTATTTTAAAAGCCACGTTCATGATAATGCCATGAATGTTCACGAGGATTCCTTTATGTTGTAGCACGGTAGATTGGGACATATTTCAATCAATAGAATTAAGCAATTTGTAAATGATAAAACATTTAGTATTCTAGATTTTATTGATTATGACACCTGTGTTGACGACATTAAAGGAAAGTAGACCAACAAGTCAAAGAAAGGTGCAAAGAAGAGTACAAAAATATTAAAAATCATATATATAAATATTTATAGTCTAATTCAAATAGTCAAGCTTGAGTCAAAAATTGACTTTTTACATAAAAATGTTCCTTTTAGCCTTAATATCACTTTGGCCACATTAGTTTTCAAAATTTTCAAAGATTTGATCATAAAATCAACGTGTTAAAAAAGTCAACTAAAATGTTGAATTTTGGTCAAACTTGTTTTAGCTTCAATTTGATTTTAGTATCGAAAATTTGTGAAAATCGATTAAGAACCTCATTTTCAAAATTTTTTGGTTTTAGGTTCAAAATTGACCAAAAAAAAAAAATTGCTTTTATTTTGTTCATATTTTAGCTTAGTTCATTTCATGATATTTGATCTAGATATTATTACCCATTCATTCTTGTACTTAATTTTGAGATTTGACATGTATGATTGCAAATTGCTCTTTTTAGTCCTAATCAGGGGTTCAAATCAATTCTACATGATTTGTGACACTTCTGTCCTACTCATTTTCTCGAGTTAAATTTAAATCTAGGGTCAATTTTGGCAAATTCACTTAGGGACTCACTAATTTGATGAATTTAGCTAAATTGAATTTAAGAAATCCAAGTTGATGAACTCCAATTAGTGCAATTCAAGTTGACCCATTATAGGATGAGGTTTAATTTGATAGATTGAGATCCAATTTTGACATTAATCATTGATTTATTTTTGATGTAAAGGTCGTACCCTTGTTATGATATCAATTTGAAAGCGATAGGCCATCTCAAATATGGGCAATTGAACCGATTAATATCTTGTCATTTTAACCAATTTGCATTTCGAGATGAGCAATGTGAAATTTGCCCATTTAGACCTTTAATTGAGCAAAGATTCTATACCATGACTAAATTGCATAAAAGAATAGAAAATAGATCACTGATCAAACTAGTCAAACGGTTTGAATGCGTTCCGATTTGACCGGTCATTGGCGGAAATGGCCGGTTTGGCCATTTTCTAATCGGCCCACGATGGTCGGCAGCCACCACGAGGTGGCTTGCCTGGTGGCCAATGCATATGTACCTTCATCTTTCAAAATTATGCAATTGTCCTCCGGATTTGCGAACTTAGGAAAATACCCTCAATTAAGCTGTAATTTCAAATTTAGCCTGAAAATTAATTATTACCATTCATTGAAGATGCATTGTGACCATTCAAATTAACATGTGGATAATTGGGGGGTTAATCAAGTTTGTTAGGCTAAGAAGATCAATCAATCCAAGGGCTACGATTGCATCTTACAATTAGCTTATATAACAAACTTTCCCTCCAAAATGAAGAAAGGATGCCATTTTGCAGAAAATTCTCTCTTCCCCTTGAATCTTACCCCCCCCCCCGGCGGCGCCAACACCCTCTCGGCCGCCAATATTCGCTGCGCCCCTCATCACTCGCCGGTGCCTCCTTCAATGATGCACCACTATCCCTGAGCACCGTCGCTCCCTCTCAATCCCCATCGCGAGGTGTTGGTTGCATGTTATCTATTGGTTCCTCCTCTCCTCTCCTTGAGTTATGTTTTGGTTCAACTTTGCTTGTAATGCATCTTTCGTGAGTTGCATGTTGAATTTGTGGCTAGTATACTTGCAAAGACTTAGCAAGGAAACTGTGGTATGCTGTTTTGCTTAGTAGAAGGCTAGGTGTGTTGTGAAAGTAGGCTTGCATGTCAATCTATGGAAGTTGATGGCTTGCATATGGATTCTTGTGTTTGCTCGAGTTTAGGATGGACTTTTTGTGGTCGGTGCTCATGTAGATGCCTTGCATGTGTGCTTTGAGGCTCGAAATAGACTTGCATGTGAGTTATGTATGTAGCAAGTGCTAAGTTTGCAAGTATGTCATGGTTAATCATCATTTTTCCAAAATCAAGTTTTACCAAGTTCTCTGGCTTGACAATTTTGTGTTGTTTAATATGTTGAGAATTAGGTCACATTGTCTTCATGAAAGTTGCTCTAGAGACCTTATACTACAACATATATTTTTCGTGGAATTTCCTAGATTAGTATATATTGCTGTTTGTTTTAATAAATAATAACACATGCACAGGTAAACTAAGATCAAAGTCTAATCGCAGCAGAAGTAAAAATACCCATACATGTATTTCCAAAGCATTGCTCATGCATTTTAATAAAAGCACATACAATAAATAAATGGGCTAATCATATTAACATTGTACCATGCTCCAAAATTTATTTACGATGTTCTTTGGATTTTGAGCATGAATGTATAATATTCTCACAGCAGTGGTTATGACGTTCTTCAAATTTTGACTACAAATGTTTGATCTTTTGGTAAAACCGGTTCTAATGTTCTTGAAATTTTGACCATAAACGATTGATCTTCTGATAATACTGGTTCTGACGTTCTTGGAATTTTGACGATGAACGTTTGATGTCTTCTGGTAATTCTAGTTTTGATGTTCAACATATGCACAACGTTTGATCTCTTCGTAACGTAGGTTCTGATGTTTTTTAGATTGAGCCCCACAAGTGTTAGGTCTCAAATTCAGACACACCACCAATCTAATGTTGAACAGAAGAGAGAAATTGAAAGATCTTACTACTACAATTGTACTAGCAATTGTTCTCGTGTGTGACACTATCAACATTCTTAATTGTCAATTGTTGATCATCTTGTGATATGCTCTCTCATGGCTTTTTTAGATCACATTTAAATCAGCTCATTAACTCTAAAACCATTTCAGAATTAATTCTGCCGTTACATTTGACGGACATAAGTTCTTATATCATTTCATACACTAATTTAGGCATTAGCTTTATAACTGTTAAAAAGCATCATTCTAGGCATTAATGTGTAATCGATACAAGCCTTTATTCTAGGTATTAATTTTGTAACTATTACAAATATTTAATTTACATCTAAAAGCGTTTCAGAATATTAATTAGTCATTTGAATCTGAAACCGCTTTAGATCATTAATGTAGCCGTTAAGTCTGAAATCGATCGGAATATTAATATGGTCATTTAAATCTAAAACCGTTTCAAATCTTTAATTTAGCCATTAAATTTGAAATGGTTTCAGATCATTAATTTGATTATTAATTCTGAACTCACTTTAATGATACCATTGATTCTGAACTTTCTTCAAATCATTAATGTAACTATTAATTTTGAACTCACTTTAGGTTATTAATTCAATCATTGAATCTGAATGCACTTCATATTTTTGATTCGGTCGTAAAATCTGAAACCCGCTTCCAACTTTGTAAAGTCCGAAGCGCTTGTTAGATCTATTTTTAGCTTGATCAATTTGATTAGCTCAACTACAAACACATTTGCAATAGTATCTCTTTCGTTCAAATATCATTCTAATTGGTTATAGTGTATGACATTCCTAGGTTCATCACTAAGCTAGCAATAAGACTTGTGCTAACACATTAGCACAACCAAGAGAACTGATTGTCCAAATCAATCTCTTGTTTCTACAAACCATAAGTGACATCTAATAATATATCATGACTACCCAAACAATGCGAAATGTTTCACGAATATAATGAACTTGTTAGCTTTAGTGATCGTGTAATTTGATCATTTTGTCTCGCCATATTCCGATCGAACAAATGCCATGAAATTGTTGGTTAAGTCACTAATTTGATTATATGCCCAAATCTAATTGACATGTATTTCTTCGAAACATCGACCATTCACTCTCAATTATAACTCAACCAAAAATTTCAATACAATGTCACAATTAGATCTCATAGGACATCAATCTTGAGAATCTATATATAAAAAGAAGACATATTCTATGTTGTGTACGCACGCGTCTTCATATGTGAACAAACTATGACTATCAAATACATAGATAGTTCAACGAAGCGTCAATATACGTACTTGTGAACCACAGCCATGCTAAAAGCTTCTATGTTGCTAATCATTATATGCATGTCATGTTCAGTGAACTTATGCGAGAGAAACATCTGTGTTTTAGCTCAGATATCACAATATTCAATGATTTGTGACTCATTATCCCTTCAGTATCCAATATTGAATGGTGAAGCATGAGAACACACAAGTTTCAATAGGATCATCAATATCCTTTCAATGATCTATCAACCGGGAACTGTTATAAGATTCAGCTCCAATATCCTTTTAATATCCATCGATTAGGAACTGTTTAAATATTCAGTACAATTGTAAACCTATCACACATATTATAAACACCTTAAGAATAGGATCAACCATAACTGATCTTTTGGACTTATTCATATAAATAGGACGATGAATGAATATTTATTTGCTATTAAATTATCCCTGACGTGTAACTATTATATGGTTGCTTTAGGGCATATAGCTAACAATATAAGTAGTGAAAATATGCTTTCTCTTTGTGGTGATGTTCTACCGAGATGTTCAACAAGGGGACATCAATGTATTATTTAATATTTCTATAACTTTAGGGATAGATTCAGGTCATGCTCTCTTCATGAAATCATAGAGTATATCCTCACATATAACATACTAAAATTTGGTAGCAATTGGCTGAGTTTTGAGTGTTGAAATGCATTTTCTTCAGTGTGTAATGGTTTTGGAAAATTTTACAGGTTCATATGTTGAGTCCATGATTTGTTGCTCTCTGTACAATGAGAAATAGGTCTAGTGTCCTTCACCCAAAAAAAATGTTTATTAATGTCCTCTATAACATACTAAAAAATTATAATTTTTCAAGGTGATTTATTATGGTTTTGGTTATGATATTTCCAATTATGCAATTATGTCCATTTTCTACCTTGGTTTGATTTTGTGAATACTAAAGGGAAATTAATTGACTCTTTTTGCGACCTTTCAATGATCATGCGGGCAATTTATAAATTGATCTTTGGTACATCTTTTTTGATGTGATGTGTGTTGCTTGACTAAGGTAAGTTTAATGCCCACACAAGTACTTTGTGTGCTGAATGGATTTGCACTAAGAAGTTACTTGTGCAATTGCATGAGGATTGATATTGATTTCTAGCATGATCAAGAGATATTTGAATGATGAGTATGCTGATGTTATGTGATTAATCCAAGGTGTGAATGTGTGAATTGTGCGAAATAAATTAAGTATAAGAGATTTCCATCAGCTTTATGATACTGATGATGCTTCGTGGAGTGAGATGCTCATGCTGTGTGATCATGGATGCCTAGTGTGGCACCCTCGAAACGTCCCCCGATCCGTTAGGGTCGCCACAGTTACATTCTCTTTTAGCATACTACTTTGAGACCAAAGAAATTTTAACATAACTTATAATACCTGGGGGTTTTCATTTATTTTCTTTACCGGTCCCTGCGCAAATAATATGGCGGAAGCATAATTCAACTACCCTTCATCAAAATATAAAGTGATGCACACCATACTAAAACTTTCATAATTTAGGCCAAACACTTTTATTTATATAAGGAATGGACTATGATAGTTGGTACAACAAAATGCCGAGGTCTTTTTGTGCCTCGCGATTACCCAAAAGAAAACCAACTTCTATCCTTGGATATCATCTGCATCCGTCCATCACCCATGTGTCGGCATCCCAAAAATGCATCTCCCGCTACCCTCGACTCTAGGTCATATCCGGTCAGTCCGTTAGCCGGTGGTGGTGGTAGCACCCTCAGAAGGCGGCCATCCATATGGACAAGAACTGATATGTACTCCTGGTGAATAGGCCCGACAGAGAGGCCTACCTCAAAAGTCAGCAAAATCCTTACGCGCTCGAATACCAACCCGTGCACCCCAGGATGACGGTGCTCGGACCACTCCCATTGTAAGTCAATCGGGAGTTCGTAAAACATACCAGGAGTCACAGGCAGCAGCGGCATTTTCGTTTAGTCTGAAATGTTAGTCCCCAAGAGGGGTGAGTACAACCACTCAGCAATAAAAGATCCATTACACTATATTATGTAGAAACTCTAACCATCCAGATGCATGCAAAACACACTTATCATTTATATATATATGCATGCCATCAAGGGTCTATTTTACCTGCACCACATTCATAAAAACAATTCAATGCCATAACAAACGCATTCTCAGTACCGGATGAAGCCAACTCAATTTCATAGACAAATTCTCTAATCATGCCATATGCACACACATGCACTCTTTTAGTGTACCGAGTTTTTAGCATTCAAAGAAAGGTTTCATTCCCCGGGGACTAGTGTTTGCATCCCTTCGGGCTTTCGCACCCAACTTGGCATTGCGAGACCCTCCGGCACAAACCTTCGGGCATCCAGAGCGTGTTCCGTCACACCCCTGGGCATCTCGTACCCCACCTGGCATCACGAGGTATATCCAGGGCTCGCCATGAAAATGGTTGCCCCTTCCCTCCGGATTTACATACAATCCCTACAACCGGGCATCCCGAAACTCCCGAGGACCCTCCGGGCATCCAACGGCGTCGACTCACTCGACCCTTGGGCATCCCGACACTCGTCGAGGCATCGTCGGCTCGCACCTCCGACGGTAACATCCACATCATAATATACATCTCATTACAAAAATACATTTTGATGCAATGACGTCAAGGATTCCATGGATCTACAACACTTTATCAAATTTTCCAATGTCATGTGATATCTTTTGAATGTCACTCCATCTATCAAGTGAATAACAACTCGAGATACAATGACTCTTAGAACAAAATGAACAGTTTCATAGCAAAACAGTGTAAAGACCAATTTGCACGCCTTCAGTAGAGACTTCGAAATAACCAGCAAATGACCATGAAAAATTCTGAAATTTTAACACGTTATAATTGAGATCTAAAGGAAATTCATTAAGGACACTAAGCCAGATTTGTTATGTATAATGAGTGGTAGTTCACACAACTCAGTTCAGGATTCTTTTATCACATAATAAAATTCAACAGAAAGCATTGCATATTAAAAGAGCTTTAAGACATCGTATTGATTCCGAGAAGTTCTGATAAAAATATATACTCTAGCTCACGCAATTCCTCACAACTTCCGTGAAGAAATCAGGATCAAATTCATATCAGAACTCTTCATAAAATTTCACAAAGTTACAGGGTTACACTGAAATTGCACTGGATTAAGCGAATCCCATAAAATTCCACTTCCACCGTAACTATCTTACTTCCACAAGTCTACTAAAAGTCGGTCTTTCATCAATAAATCAACAGGATCAAAATGTACACAAAACCAAAGTAATTCCTCAATCTCATGGTCCCGCTCTACTTCGATTACTCACAATTTAACATTCTACTTTCAGAACTCAATTGTTTCCAAGTATATTGCACCATACTGGACAATAACAGCATCACATTATATAGATTCATGGACTTTCACTTGCCTCGATGTCCTACGATTCGACGGCGTGTAGTGAGATGGTGAGGAGTGCGCGGCTCGACGACGGCGGTAACGCGCACACACGGCAGGGACTAATTTCCTTCCTTCCCTTGCCGACTTACTCTCTCGCTGCTCACTCGCTACCTTCTCGTTCACTCTCTCTCGATTACTCCAGTTTCGCTCAACCTCTCAATTTCCCACTTTTACGAGCACAAGACCACTGGTTTTGCTAAAACCAGTTAAACAAAAGAGATGCATGTTTCGGTGGTTGCAAGGGGAACGGACAGCTGGGATGGATGTGTCTTCAGCATGCCTCCCCTTGCATTTTGCTAGCTATCCATACACCAGCAACGTGGCATCATCCAGTCAAGTTTCAGTCAACATCTCTTCCAATTAGTTGACTTAAATGTCGACTATTAAGGGGTCTTCAGATTGTATTGGGCTAGTAGGTTAGTGGACGTGCAGTCCTTCAATAACAAGGCCCAAATAAATAAATAAAAATTGATCCTTAAACTTGCACAAATATGGAGCATTCTCGGTCCATGGTCTTGGTGTTTCAATTTCTTTTCTTATCTCATGTGCACTCAAGTGGTATAATTGTGTCGAGTCATAAAAAGGAACATATATATATGGTTAGCGAAGTTGATAGTCTATTCAATGATCGGACCTTTAATAAACATGAAATATTGGTCCGTCGATGGAATCAAACAATGCTCATGCTAAATACTAATGATGCCATTCGGCGATACTTTTATTGATTAGTCACTGCCGTCGTACATCACGGTTTATGAAATTCTCGGGTGCCACACCTAGGCTTTGTGATACCAAGATGCCTCAAAGTGGGATGCCCCTTCTATGTGACTAGGATGCCTCGACTTTGTGATATCGAGATGCCTCTAAGTGAGATGCCCTTGATGTGTGATAGGGATGCCTCGGCTTTATGATACCGAGATGTCTCGGAGTGAGATGCCCATGGTGATGACTTTATGAGAGTTCGATTGGTGATCCAGAAGTGACTTGAGCAGACTGATTGGTGACTTGGTGTAAATCCAACTTAATGGTGGATATTGTGAACACACGATAAATTAAATATATCAAGTGTGTGAGTTTACGTGTACTTTGCATGTTGTTTGGCCTGGATGTTTGAATGGGAACCATGTGCATGAAATTGAGTTATGTATTTTGCCTTGCTTGAATGTGTATGAAGATGGTAAGTTGTGGCGAATGAATGTGCTATGTATTGATCTATTCTTGTCCATGTGAGCTGTTTATTGTTGGATCATGCATTTCCCCTAGTGATGAATGGATCATGCGTTTTTTTCAAACCAATAGCATGGATGTTCCTCCACTAGTGTGATATAGGGTCACTGCATACGTTGAAACCTCATACCATGACATGCCTAACCCTAATTTCGGCCTGAACTACACCCGTTATGAGGCTACCATGTGGATGGATGATGAGCCTTAATTGGATACTAATGTGTTTTGTTGCATGGTTTATTATCCACGATGGAGAGTTAGTTGGACCACTTCATTTCAAGGATGATGGAACCAGCGATGGTGCAACTGGTGTTTAGGATAGTCGAAACACATGGCAAATAATTTTGTATTGGTATGTGTTAGTTGGCTAGGTAGATAAGTTAGGCTCCTTTTTGACCCTCTTCCCAAACTTATTATTACATACACATTTTGGAACATGACTTGTAGATATGTCATATGTGTGCATATGATGATATAAGCTCTCATGTGAGTGAAGTAAGCATGGAAATGAAATGCAAGTTGTAGGTCCAACGCCCACTTCTTATTGGTTGTGCATGCTTACAAAATTATACTAGGGGAATACATGTAATGACTGTGCATTAGAGAGTTCCATTTCCTAAAATATTCATGTTATACATGCTTACTAAAAGGGGTGAACTACCTTGCATGTCACGACTATTTTCATGAACCCCTGCTAGCATCATTAGTAATAGTCTTCCGTTTGCGATTTAGTAAGGGACGCTACTAGGACGTCATAGCTCTGGTTCTTCTTTCCGGTATCAGAGAAATATGACTAATGCACTAGGATATTGATTATATGTTTTTTGTTGCAATTTTTGATGAAACCAATAGTTTATGTTACTTAGAGGGTATTGGTGACAATTGTTATTAATGAGCATTAGTAATGATTGTTACTTATTAGATGCATAGGGTTGTTTGGTCAACTAATGATTAGTGACCAACTTGCAAAAATTAGAAGCTGCAAGAATGAAAGGAACTAGAGGAGGAACGACTTCAGGCGCTTCTTCCTCAAGGATGAACCCTTGTGTGGAAGGAATTTTACAAGCACTTACTAAAGTGGGAGCTCTGTTGGAAAGGTAAGCCCGACGATAGGCACGTGGTGAATGCAAAATATAAGGATTGATGGAACAATTTCTTTAGTTGAAGCCATCAAAATTTGCTAGACTGGAAAATCTTGTAGAAGTGAAGCTATATATAGATGAAATGAGAAGATATTCACATTGTTGAATTGCACGGATGTGGAAAAGGTATCTCTGGCAGAGTACCAGCTTCAAGAAAATGCCAATCATTGGTGGAGAGCAACGAAAGAATGATATTTTTGAAAGGTATGGAGGTGACCTGGATTGGATTTGTTAAGGCCTTCTTTGGAAAACACTTTTCAAACTGTGCTTGGGACAATAAGATGATGGAATTCATGTAGTTGAATTAGAATAACATGACGGTGGACCAATATGGGGCAAAGTTTGTCCAACTCTTTAGATTTACCCCTAGGTTAGTTGAAAATTGGGAAGACAAGGTTAAGAGGTTCTTAAATGGACTAAGGTCGGATATTAAAGGACAGTTGGTGCCCTTAAACTTGAAAGGCTACAATGAATTGTATAAGCGAGCGCAATTAATGGAATGAGATTTGATAATAAGGGGACAAACATAAGCATGTCAAACTAGACCACCACCTGGAATTGCTCCACGCAATTTCCATGATGACAAAAGGCCTCACCAAGTTAAGAGATGATTATTTGTGCAAAATAAGATAAACAAAGCCCTGGAAGGATGAGGAATAATCGAGCGATAGGATGGCCGCAATACCAAAGTAATGAATGTTGTAGATGTGGTCAATCGCATGGGAATGGACTGTGCTAATTAGCGAAAGCTTGTTACGATTGTAAACAGCTAGGATACTTCATTAGGTAATGTCCTTAGAAGAGGACACTACAGCCACAACCGCAACAAGCAATGGGTGGAGCTATGCAATAAGGAAATAGCCAAAGACCACTAGCTCAAGGAAGTATGTGATTACACAAGATGAGGTAGAAGATTCTAAACTTGTTATTATAAGTATCGTCTCCTTATCTAATCCAAATGCTTACGCTTTGTTTGATATGGGAGTGACCCATTCCTTTGTGTCTGCCTAGTTTGTACAATAGACTAAGATGGAACCTAGGTCGCTGGAAGTACCCTTTAGTGTCTCCACACCATTAAGAGATGTAGTTTTATCTACCTTGGTGTGCAAAGACAGTAGAATTATTATAGGATGACAAAATCTAGTTGCAAATTTGATGGTATTAGTTATGTATGATTTTGACATAATCCTGGGAGTGGATTGGCTCCATAGGTAGTGAACCAATGTGGATTGTTATAAGAAGATAATCTGGTTCAACCCACTAGATAGCCCGAGTTTTGAATTTTACGAGGGCAAGACGACCCCTTTTGTACCCCAAAGCGAGAAGTTGAGTTCATCATTGAACTGGCTCTTAGTATGGAATCCATATCGAAAGCCCCATATCCGATGGCATTAACTAAGTTAAAGAAGCTAAAGTTGTAGCTACAAGAGTTGCTTGATAAGAGATTCATTAGACCAAGTGCGTCACCATGAGGTGCACCAATGTTATTCATAAGAAAGAAAGATGGTTCATTACGCTTCTCCATCTATTATAGGCAACTAAACTAAGTGATAGTTAAGAATAAGTACCCGTTGCCAAGAATCGATGATTTATTCAATCAGTTGCAGGGAGCGTTAGTGTTCTCCAAGATTGACTTAAGGGCGAGATACCACCAATTACAAATAAAGGAGGAGGATATCCCTAAGATGGCCTTTCAAACTCGATATGGACATTACGAGTTCTTAATCATACCGTTTGGACTAACTAATGCACCAACAACTTTTACGAACCTAATGAATAGAGTGTTCAAACCATTCTTAGACAAATTCATGATATTTTTCATAGATGACATCTTAGTATATTCAAAAGGATGGGATGATCATGAAGAGCACTTGAGAATTATGCTGTAGACACTGAGGGAACATCAATTATATGCCAAATTCAGCAATTGTGAATTTTGGTTGGACATAGTGATTTTTTTGGGTCATGTAGTGATGGGTGAAGGAATATCGGTGAATCTAGTTAAAGTTGAGGCGGGAATTCACTAACGTGGACGCTGGCTATCCCACGTTGTATGGTTGGTGTTGACGTTGACAAATTTTTTTTTTTAATTTTTTTTTTATTCTCTTTTTTTTTTTTTTTTTTCCTTTTCTTCCTCCGGCTGGTCGCCTAGTCTCTAGCGACTTGCCAAAGGCCATGACTAGCAACAGTCAGCCTCGCGAGCCTCAGGTGAGGTTGCCCTCGCCGTTCTCGAGCGAGGCTTGGCCTCGCAGGCCTTAGGCAAGGTCACCTTCCCTGAGATCTGGCGAGGGGCGACCTTGTTGGCCTTGGGCTTGGGCAAGGTTGCCCTTGCCCAAGGCCGGCGAGGCCGACCCTCGCTGGTTGTGGCCTTTGGCCGGAGAGAGAGAGAGAGAGAGAGAGAGAGAGAGAGAGAGAGAGAGAGAGTAGATTCCTCGCCAAAATTAGTTTGATGAACTCAACTGGTAAAAAGTAAAAAGGTTTATGAGTCAATTAATAAAGTTAAAAGGTTTAGGACCGAATTGATAAAAATGTAATAGATTTAGGACTCTTTGGACGACACTGATAGACAAAAGGTAAGTAAGACTAGGGAAAGTGACATAAATAGTTCTTGAACTTTAGCCAAATATGCAATGCAATTTATGATCTTATAATTTACTTAATGTGGTCCCTGAATTGTGAGGTAATGCATAATGAGGTACCTAAAATTTTAATTTGTTTAATGTTGTTTCTAAACTTTTGATATATATTTAATTTTCCCTCTAATCTATATGAAAATAATAAATATTATCCCTGAACTTGAATTAATGGAATGACAATATTGAACATTTTCATATAATTCATGGACTAAGTTGAACATATATCAAAAGTCTAGGGATCCATTGAACAAATTAAAACTTCAAAAATCACATTACACGTTGGACTAAAATTTAAGAACCACGCCAAACCAATTAAAAGCTCGAAACCATTTGTATCATTACCTCGTAAGAATATTACCCCTCATCCGTATGAATTTAAAGTCCACCTGGTCAAGCCCATCTCAGCCATTTACAGTGAAGGTTTCACACAAAATCAACTTGGCAGGTGAAGTCTAACTCATCAGGACTCGATCTACTCAAAATAGAAAGAGTCTTGGTTTTGAGCGGTTCAAACTTGTAAAGGACAAATGACCGAGCTGCAGTTAAAACGTGATGAACACACCCACGAAAATCCGTCGTTTTAAATAGCGTCAAACACGACATGTCAGGAAGTGCGATAATGACCGATGGTCGCACGAGTGCGATAAGAACCTAATGAAACGATAGGCATTAGCATGAAACCTTCAACCTCCTCTTCTGTCACAGGAAAGCGGCACTTACCCTCAACCCTAAATGGAAAAAAAAAGTTCTCTCTCCACTTCTGTACCAAACTCCCTTTTCATCTCTCTCTTCCTCTTCCTCTCTCTCTCTCTCTCCCCCTTCATATTCAGCTTCATTTGCAGACGATCAGAGCGCAGAGAGGAGAGAAGGCCACAACAGGATTTCACACAAGAAAGGAGAATACTGACCATAGAATTAATCAGAGAGATGGGAAGAGGGAAGATAGAGATCAGGAGGATAGAGAACACGAACAACAGGCAAATCACATACTCAAAGAGAAGGAATGGGATCATCAAGAAGGCCAAGGAGATCTCTGTTCTCTGCGGTGCTCAAGTCGCCGTCGTCATCTTCGGCTCCTCCGGGAAGATGCATGAATACTGCAGCCCCAAAGCTTCGTACGGATCTTCTTCTCTCTCTCTCTACCCCCCTTCTTTTTTTCTTGGGCAGTACAGATGCTTTGATTGTTTGTAATTTGTTTATGTCTTTCCTTTCCTTGGGTTATAAGGTTGGTTGATATATTGGACCAGTATCACACACAGTGTGGAAAGAGGCTTTGGGATGCGAAGCATGAGGTGGGTAATTTGTTGTGAGTTTTAGATTTTAATGTTTGCCAACCCTAGCTAATATTTACCGATTTTCCAGGCAAAAATGGTTTTTTTATTTATTTTATTTTTCAAAAATACAAAATATCCAAGAGGAAAGGACACATTTTTCCAATAGAAGGATGCTAAGGGAAAAAAAGAAGAAAGTATTTTGAGAGAAAATCTGTGATTTGGATTTTGACGGCCTCTTCTATTTCTTCCTTTAAATCGAATTATTTCATAATTTTAGTTCAAAAGAAAAAAAGGAAAAAAAAACAAAACAAAACCTAGTACTGTTGATCTGGCACCAAATATGTTTATGTTGCATGCAAAAGTCTGTTTACTTATTTATTTATTGCGTTAGCTATAGTTTCTTTGAGAAGATCTTTATTGTTGTTGGCAAAGTCATGTTGGTTTCCCTAGATTTTGATCGATCTTCTTTTCATGACAAGCCATCAATCTCAAATGAGAGGCACTCTAAATTATTTATTTAGTGTCTTGAGGAAATGTAGCTCCTTCATAGTTTTCTTTTTTTAATTTAATTTACTGGAAACAATCCTAAGAGTGTTAGAATTTTCTTGTAATAATGTGAAATTTTTCAGAATTTGAGCAATGAGATTGATAGGATAAAAAAGGCGAACGATAACTTGCAGATGCAGCTCAGGTTTGTCTCTCTCTCTCAAATTTACTACTTATTTTTAGTAAGTAAAACAATACTGATTTGCAAATAATGCAGTTATATTAATTTTTAAATAGGCACCTAAAAGGAGAAGACGTAACATCACTGAATTATAAAGAGTTGATGGTCCTAGAAGATGTTCTCGAAAATGGCCTCGCATGTGTTCGAGACCAAAAGGTAAGCCTCTCCAAAGTCTCCAAGAAACTGTTTCTTTCTTATTGTTTAATTATATTTCACAAGAAGATATATATATATATAATTGCTATTTCCGACATTTTTCCTAACTCTTCCGTTTGTGTGTATCGCAGGACGAGGCTGTCATGACGCAAAGGAGAAATGTTTGTTTCAAATCCTAAATTTTGTTTTATTTGACTCTTACATTTTGGGAGATAAAAGAAACTATTTTCTTTTACTTCTTTTTTATTTTTCTATTATTATTGAATTTACTTTTACAGCTGAAGCAGAAGGAGGAGGTAACTAAGGAGCTCTATCTCTATGGGGTAATTTCTTCGACCTTCAACTTGATGACGCGTGTGCATATTCATTTATAAGTAATTAACAAGAAGAGAGAGAGAGAGAGAGAGAGAGAGAGAGAGAGAGAGAGAGAAAAAAGAAACAAAAAGGGTAAATGGCCAATAACTAATTAATAATTCGGTACCAACTCTAATTAACTTGATATATAGATTAGGGTTTAGGATGGAGCTGAGTTTGGTGATAGTAAGATCGTTATCAATTGGGCTAGATGGCCTGAACCTCATTTCATGGTCCCCCAGAAGATTATTTAGAGTTTGGTGATGAATTTTGTCTCATTCTTATGTAGGTGGTCCAATTCCTTTTTTTTTTTTTCTACATTTTCTTATGCTAACTCTAATTAATATCTTTTTCTTCTGTAATCGATTAAAAGACATAACAAAGAGACAAAAACTAGTTTGTGGGTGAAGAGAAACTATATATATATTCTATAGATGAATGAAGTGAGATGTTTTAACAATTTGCTGTAAAGATCTCTTTCATGCTAAAGATAATATAAATGTTAATAACATCGTGCATACGATCGGAATCCTCAAGAATAAAGAGTTTCGTACCCATTTTGAAAAATAGAAATTACAAATTTTGCAAGTATTTTCTAGAGGCACTTTGTATACATATCTTAGGGAACTTTTTGAATTCTACTAATTTATCTAGAAATTGACATTTTAGCTGTTCAAGTTGCGAAATCAATGCAAATTTACCAGTCAAAGAAGGGCATGTGTTAGGTTCTGTTTAAAACTATATTATGGAAAATTGCTAGGCCGCATAGCTAGGGAAGATAATGCATAAGAAAACTGGATAGAGCAAACCATCAAACAAGATTCACTTTCATATCTATCGGAAAACTGGTTCTTGTTTTATCACTAGAAGCCCAACACTTGCACAATTATGTGTGACTATTTTTTTTTTTTTTACATTTTAGTCCAACATTAATGATAAAATTGGCTACGACATTATTGCTTTTTTATTTGGAACTTCTCTTCCAAAATAAATTATATATAACCAAAGCTTTGAGAAAATGAAATTGACATTTTTTTTTTATAATTAGAAAAGCCTAAGAAGTAGATAATTCTTGTTGCATGTTTATCCTTATTTCTTCCAAAGTCCAAGGATATTCTGAAAACATATTTCGAGGCTGCGAATAGAGTAAAGCAGATCCTTAAAAATAGGAGAAACTTATACATGACTTTCTAAAAAAAAAAAAAAACCTTATTTTACTCATTATCCCCAATAATCTAATAGATTTAAGAAATCCTGCTAATAAGGGCCGAAATGGACAGAAAAATTATCCCTCAAATGGGAATGTCTTTTCCAATTATAGAATAGATAGATAGATCGATAGAGGGCATCAACGTTAAATTAGAGATATGATTTTTGTATTATTTATCGATATGAACACATTAGGTTCACATGTATATCAATCACAAAAACTTGAAATTCCACACCTTAATTTAGGTGCGTCCGGACACTAATTTAACATGGACTGAAGATCTTGATATTCTATTTGCGGGAACCTTTGGAAGGGAGTATATTAACGAGTAATTAATCACTGAAATTTACATGCAGTTGCATAGAAAATCTCGAAATAATGTCTTTGAGCACTCATATCTATATATTGATTTCATGGGAGGAAAGAGAGCATAGATACGCCGGTCCTCATCCACAAAGCTAAATCTAGCTTCTTATTCAAGATGCAGATTTCCATATGGCACAAACATCAGCGCCTGCATTACACCATATGACATTCTCATTCCATTTCCTTTTCCTTCTTTGTTGGGTTCACTTACAGCAACATACGGAGATGATGATGGCTGAAAATGGCAGAGGCGGGGATAATACATGCCGTCAAAGAGTCGACTCTTACGTGCCGTTCGCCTTCTGTGGTCAGCCGGTTCAGCCAAAATCGCAAGAAAGAATCTGAAACTTCTCCTGTGGTGGTGATTGACGACTCAACAGTCAAGTGGCCTTTGTTCGCTACTTTATGAAGTCTCTTATATATGCATGTTTCCAGGGTGATTTGTTAGCAGATGTCGAATGGTACGTAGATATTATATGTACAAGGTGTAATTGAAGAGCCTTGGCTTGGCTTCGGACCAGCTTGTCTTTTGTTCTTTAGTTCATCTGAAACCCTAGCGATTCACTTTGAAGTCCAAGAAATTATGTGCATTTTTTTTTTGTGCAGTTTATTTCATATCGTTCATCGGGTGTTTCTCTACGCGCATTTGGATCTGCACTCCAAAATCCAACTCCTCTTCTATTTTCTCCACCCCTAGATTGTGATGAGTGTCCGTATTACCGTGGGTCTCACTTTCAATCGATTCCCACTAAACCCACTCGAAGACCGCTCTAGTTTCTCCCTTCGCCTTTCTCGTCGGCCATTGTGTCCAAGGGTCGTTGCATCCCTCGTCACTGGCAAAGGATGTCGTTTCCAATTGCCACCACCGCCTCTTATGTTGCCTCTGTGTCCGTTAGCATTGTCCCCCACTTTGGCTCTAATCTAGGCTGACTCTCTTGCGGCCATCGAGGTGGCAAAGCTTGACGCCGGGTACCCTTGGAGCTCCTCCGTGGCCATACTTGGGGCTATGATGGCAATAGAATCACTTCGTTGAGGTGGTGTGGCACCTAGAAGTGGCTCAGAGGTGGTGGTGATGGTGTTAATTAGACCTCATCATGTGCCTAGCGATTGACATGCATGATGTGTTTGGGGGCAAGCGGTAGAAGCCTGATATATTCATTTGTGGAAATTACTTAGAGAGAGCTCAAGTTTGAATTTGTTGACATATCCAATTAGATTCACATTTACTCAAAAAATTAAACCAATGAATTTGGATCAACTTTGATATATTAGTTACTCTGTACCACACTAATTCTCCAATGTAAGACTATTCTAACACAACTCACATATGTATCTCAATAATCCCCCATCGTGTGAACTCAATGTAAAATTTACTCTCCCTTAATTTATGTGTACTTCAGTATCAACATGTCTCAATTCAAATCTCTATTTTGTTTCGTTGTGAGGGCTGTACTAATAACAATACTCATATTCAGCCCTAGTCTCTTTCTCCAGACTAAATCATTATGGTTGTCATCAAGACTGCGTTACTGCACCATAAGCCACCTTCACCCGTGCCTCTTTTGCTAGACCAAACCATAAACGCTGCTAGAAAATGTAGGTCATGAGATTTATTCCTTAAAATATATTCACAAAACACTAATATACACGAGAGTGGACTATTAATCAATCATCGATTTTGATACCATTTGTTGAGAGCATAGTAGAAGACTGATATCTTTAGTTGGGAAGATTACCATGAGAGATGAGTCCAAGTCCAGCCTCGTTAACATATACAGTTCGATCTACCTTAAAAAAAATAAAATCTTAAACTAATGAGTTATGAGCCAACTTAGATATATTAATTACTCCACATCACGTCAATTCTCTAATGTGAGACTTGTGAATGTGACTTGACATAACAACCCATGGGCTCAAATGATACTTTTGGGTATTGGACAATGCTATCTAGTTGTCAAATCTAACTTGGCTCTATTCGACATGTGCAGCTCGTCCTAGCCCCAAAATTTTATACAATGCGTCTAGTGTGACTTTTACTTTTCAATGTGATAAAACCAATTTGCTTGCGTGCTTTAGTAATTTCAAAAACCCTAATGCGCTATGCTAAGTCAAAGAGTATATGCTTGGAATAGTTCATTTTATACTTGCAGTGTTAATGTGGACGTGTACTTTAGCAACCGATTTCCATATGATGTCTTCTTTATAGTGTTAAACTATCTAACATTGTTTGTCCACGAGACTCATGGAGGCGATGCATGTAGTCTCCCTAAACTAAATAGTCTAAGTTATTAAATAGAATATCAGGCATGGTATTATAGCCATTATTTGTCTTGGATTCATTTTGCATATGAGCCTCCTCATATGCCAACTCCACATGTCATCCTCAATCATATTTGCACATAAGAAGAGGTTAAAGTATCCAACATCGTATATCTCCATATGATATATTTTCTATACATGCATGCATCTCCCTAAACATCGGCCTCGTCACTGCCTTCATTAGGTGGAACAACTCTCGAGCCTCGTAACCACAGCTCAGGTGTTCCTCCAACAACCCATCTGTTATCGCGATGAACCAGAAACCCAGATATCACTCGAAACGGGATTGGATGTCGGAAAACCGGACCAAGTGGCTCTGGATGTAGTCGGAGTTGAGGAAGGTGATGTCTGGATCAGCGAGGCAGAGAAGCTTGGCGAGCATAAGCATGTCGTTCATGTGGCATTGCACCAGGAATGGAAAGACAGAGTACATGCGAGCGGGAGGGTGTCGTTCTTCATTGCACAAATTATGGTTGCAAGGATATATGTTGTTCTTTACCTTAGGATGTTTCTAGTCATGAATAATTGCACTGATTTCACTTCAATAGCAAGTCTTTTTATACTTATGTTGTGTGAAGAAAAATGGAATGAACAAAGAAGAAGAACGATGATGAATTGAGAGAGTTTTTGATTCCCTGTATTCTGTATTCAAATGATCAGTTGAAGGAATCATTCATCTGAGAGCTCACCCTACCTTTTCCCTTCTTCTCTCCTTTTATATTACATGATCTATCAGTAAAGAAGAATGAAAACAGAACTAACATAAATAATAAACCGTTGCTTATTCTGTTTTGTTCTGTAAAACAGAATAACTGTTCTTTAGTAATAACACTCCATTCGTATTCGCACATGTAGAGCTCTGAGTCATGCCACTGACTCTTAGCTGTGAGCTGACACCATTGACTCCATTATTCTTAGTTGAACTAGTGACTTCATGTGCATTTGTGGCTAATACAGCTATCAACTTACTGCTTACTCCCTTTCTTGTAGCAGACTTTACTTCCACGAGCTCTATTTCCTCATGATCTTTAACATGTTGGTGATGTTTTGTAGTGAATTAGAAAAGACAAAAAACATTTAAGTATCTCATGGAATTATCAGAGAAATTTAGAAAATAAACTCAACATCACATGACAACTTGGCCGTGTTTAGAAGTATTAAAGGACAGTAAATGTGTCAAGTATGTAACAATTTAAGGTTTTTTGTGACCCAAAAAATTAATTTGAGCTAAATTTTTATTAGTTTATAATTTTTTATGGTATTAGCACTGTGAATTTCTAGGTGGACTTCCACATTAACAAATTTAACAGTAAAATTTGACGAAAGAGTAAATTTGTTATAGGTGTATTGGTGTTTTTAATAACAAAAAATTAATTTTGCGTAAATTTGTCATCACTAATTTGAGATTTTCGTGATATCAATCCAATAAAGAAATAACTTTGGATAGCCCAAAAAAAAAGGATAAAGAAATTCATATTAATTAAAAAGAAAAGAAAGAAAGAAAAAAAGGAGATCTCTAGACCGGTCCGGCTCAGTTCAAACCAACCAGAGGAGGTCGCAACTCGGAATCAGATCGCACTCCTTGCTTCTCTTGGGCGCATCGTCGTCTTCCTCTTCGTTCTGCAAATTCGAGGTACGAGGAGGCGAGCCGACCATGGCCGACGACGAAGGGCCGGCGCTCTACGAGATTCGCCGCCACGCATCGGGGCCTTGCGTTTCCAATTACCCTCCTCAGCAGGTCCCATTCGCTGATCCTCGCATCCCCCATTCCTCGCGAATTCTACGCCTTTCTTTTTCCGGGTTCCTGATCTTCTTCCTCTTGTTCTTCCTCGTTTGCTTCTGAATTTCTAGGTGAACGAGGCCCGGGCGGGAGCTTGCTCTCCTTAATCTCGGGTACGTCTTCGTTTTCCGTCCGGAAGCCCGATTCGGTCGCTTTCGTTAGCTGTCGTGAGTGAGCGATGATGGTTGTGTGGCGAGATTTCTTTGATGCATTGCGATGCTTTTCGAGTTAATGGGTTGGCTCTGTTTTGGATTTTGCAAAGGGTTTAATGGGCGTTCCTGTTTTTACGTGTCCGTGAAGGCGTGAGCCGACTGAAACAGAGATGGAACGAGTACAGGGAGCCGAGGAAGCCGAAGAGGCTGATTTCGCTGTTCGTCTCGCCGAGTGGGGAGCACGTGGCAGTGGCCGTCGGGAACCGCATAACCATCCTGCGCAGGAAGGATGATTATCGGGAACCTTGCGGAATCTATATCAGTAAGATGCCTCTCATTGAAAAAGCATTTGTTGAGGGATTATGATGTTTAGGAGACATGCTTTGTCTTGTGTCAAAAGTTCTTGATTTGGAGGGCAGGTTATTCTGTCATTTGGAGCACAGATAGAAGGACCAATGCTTGTTACTGCAGCATTTTCCATGTCACATCCGCTAAATTCTGTCTCATCAAGAAGAGGGAACAAACCACATCTTATGAACTCAACCTTATGAAGCAGGACATCCTCTAAGATTTGTTATTTCTTGATGAAACTGGTTTACTGTTGGCAGTAGATGATGTTTTTCTGAGCTTGATTAGATTTTACTTGATAGGGCCAGTCTTTATGTTCCTAATAAATCTTTTCCGTGGCTATTTTAATGTGGTTTTGTTGCTCAAGCGCCTGATCAGCAAAATTATACAGTCTGTCTTCCTACTATACAGCCAATTTAACATGATTATTGAGTTGGTTTGAAGCTTGACCAGTACTTTAGCAATGTAATGAATGAAAAACCTTTTTCCCTAACTTCTGCTCCATGCATCAGATAGAAGCTTCTGTACCTTTACTGCTGGAGCCTGGTCAGATTATCATGATGTTCTTGGAGTTGCTGATGACTCTGAGACACTATACTTTATCAAATCAAACGGTGATGAAATAGGGAGAATTATGAGAAGAAACCTGAGAGTCCCTCTACCAATAATTAGCTTGATTGCGCCCAATGATCACGATATGCAGAAATCTTCCTTGTAAGTACTTCCTTGTTGTTCAACAGCTCTACTGAAGTTTGACATCACAGGTTTAACAGATAATTTTTCCAGGTGCGGCTTTACAGTTGTTACATGTGATGGTTCCCTTCAGCATATTGAGATTTGTCAAGATTCAACTGCCTCTGTTTCTTCCACACAATACTCAAATAATAGTTCAACACTAAAGGGGCAATTGCATGATATCATCTGTCTCGACTACCATCCTAAACTTTTTTGCTCGCCGTGGTGGGTAGAGATGTTGGGGGCTTGTCTCTGTCCAAGGGTAACTCTGGTATAATTTCTACGACCATTATTTTTCTTCAATATCTACTAGTCATACTTGATTTTTTTTGCACATGTTATTCACACCTAAAATCCAAAAGAGAAGGCAAGAAGGAAAGACATGATTTATAAATCAGGATCAGCCATCTGTTCTGACAACTGCAAATGCTTTGCATTTCATGCCAATGATGGTGGTCTTAAACCCTGCAAACCTGACTCTTGTCTTGACTTTTTCACTAGAATGGTTGGTAGGTCTCAATAGAGGTATAGATCAGCACTTAAAAATATCTAAAATAAGGTTTGGGTTCAAAGTATAGCTTTCTCCTTGCTTAATGAAGTTGTGGAGCTCTGAATCATGGAGCAGATTACCAGTCACTCCCAGACAGCTTGCTTTAGAGTGCAATCTGATCGTATCATGCGAAGTCTCTTTAGTAACTCGGAAACACTAAAATTGCAGGTAGCTATTTGCTCTCTTTCTGGCATAGGAATGCCACATCGGATCTGGAACATCTATACTCTACTGAGTTTAAGGGTGTCTATTCGTTACCAAAAGGTTACCAATATCACCAATCATATCCAAAGGTGTTGATTTCACCGCGAGGCACATTAGCTGCTGCTTTGGATGTGACAGGAGAGATGCACATTTTTAGGCGGGATACTCAAGGGCTTTCTTTGGTGAATAGCTCACTAGGCGGAAGAAGTGAAGTACAGGAACTCCTTAGTGGTATACTGGATTTTACTTGGTGGTCTGATCACATTCTTACTCTTGCAAAAAGGGGTGGAGTGACCACTATGATTGATGTGAAAAATGGTTTAAGAGTAAAGGATAGTGATCCTGCATATAGTATCTCAGTCTTACAAAGAGTGCAGGAGGTTGAAGGACATTTATTTCTTATAGAGATGACACCATCTGACAATTCAGCTATTAATAGGGAGAAAAATGGCTCATACATCGTAGAGCAGATTACTGAATGTAATTTTGATCAATTCGATCCATCTAGGCTCCAATGGAGCTTGATATCATTTTCAGAGAAATCTATCCAGGAGATGTATAGAATCTTAATTTTCAATAAGAAGTATGAGGCTGCCATGGAGTTTGCACATCATCATGGGTTGGATAGGGATGAGGTTATGAAGTCACAGTGGTTGCACTCTGACCAAGGAAAGCATGCAATACAAAATTTCTTGATTATGATCACAGATCAAGACTTTGTACTCTCTCAATGTGTTGAGAAAGTTGGTTCAACAGAAGATGCTGCGAAGGCCTTGCTCGAGCATGGTCTGCGCCTCACTGACCAATATGTTTTCTCAAAGTCAGAGGATGGAAATCGTGCCATTTGGGATCGCCGTATGACCAGACTTCAGTTATTGCAATACATGGACAGGTTGGAGACATTTATGGGGATCAACATGGGCAGGTAACATGTTCTTTTAAAAGCCTAAAGTTGCTTTATGTAAGAAGTAGGGATAATGTAACCTATGACCTCCTTTTTCTCCCATGAAGTATTCTGTTTATTTTATGCTACAATATTAACAATTCAAGGGAAATGTGACTGTTAGAGCGACTTGAGCTTTCAAATGTTATGACGCCAGTATGCATTGCATGGTCAAGAGTATTGTTACTGTCAAAAGTGGGAGCCCTATCTTATGGATATATATGTCTACCACTCCTTAGATCTTGGCTATTTTGGGAAGCAAGTGTGGAGTCCTTTTGTCTGAGCATGCTTTAGCTGGCACTTCCTCTGTATGTAAGAGCTGGAGTTAGGAATTTGAATGAGTATGTTTGATGTTGCATTTCATGCTGTGGTGCCAAATTTTTCTTATTCTAATGGTTCAAAAATTTCAATTTTCTCCCACCAGAAAAAAATGTGAACATGAAGACATGTGTCCCTCACACTTCAGGGGCTCATGTGTTTGGCTTTTATCAGTGCCTAGCTAACACAGAGTAATCTATTTGGAAACAGTAACTCTAGTGTGGTTATTGTAGATAGATGATGGAGGCCTAGCCAGGAATTTCTACTTATCCTTTTAGCCCCCAGTGAAGGCATTATCTAGTTATTGTGTGTTTATGTTGGAAGATCCAGGATTTCTTTTGCTTGGTTGTCTATTCAAATGTTTTGAGTCATACAGCACTGTTTCATGGGCTGTTATTTCTATTCCAGTTGTATTGATTGCTAGAATAAGAAAAAATTCTTTAGATTGTAGATGTGTCAGCTTTAATTGAGATCTTGTACCTATTTGCTCTTTACAAACCACAGTCACATGCATGTGGGCCTGTCTTCTGTATGAACCCTAGCACATGCATGATAGGGTACATTTTGCTGATCCCACTAAGTGGGAATTATCCAATATGTGGGATGCTCTCCTTCTTTCGTGTGGTTGTGATACAAACTTAGAAGTTTCCCATTCACTAAAAACTTTATTTTGTGACCGGAATTTTGTTTGGATGCCTGTATCTGGTGGCCACTATCATGTAGTTGTCATCTTTATAACACAATACTATTTAGACCATTTTTGTGATGGTTTCTACTGACTTCCAATGACATAGTCTTCCGCAGGTTTTTCTGTGCAGGAGTATGTTAAATTCCGTGACATGCCTCTGAATGATGCAGCTGTTAAACTAGCTGAAAGTGGGAAAATTGGTGCCCTCAACCTATTGTTCAAGCGTCATCCTTATTCTTTAATTCCTTTCATGTTGGAAATTCTATCTGCAATTCCTGAAACAGTTCCAGTGCAGACATATAAGCAGCTTCTTCCAGGGAGTCGGCCTCCTGCTAATATTTTTTTGAGGGAAGAAGATTGGGTTGAATGTGAGGAGATGGTAAATTTCATTCAGAAATTGCCAATGGATGATGAGACTGCTGTCAAGTTTAAAACTGAACATATTGTCAAGCAATGCCTAGCATATGGTTGGCTGCCAGCTGATGAAATCTTAAGCTGGTATAAGAAGAGGGCTATAGATATTGATAGTTTCAGTGGGCAGCTTGACAGCTGCCTCTGCTTAGTTGATGTCGGTCGGAGCACAGGCATCAATGCATTGCAGCACTTTTATGAGGATATTTCATACTTGAATCAGCTCATTTACACAGATGATGGTGACTTGAATCTTAGTCTGAGTCTTGTTGCATGGGAGGACTTGTCTGATTATGAGAAGTTCAAAATGATGCTCAGAGGGGTCAAGGTGGAAACTGTGATTGAGAGGTTACACAACAAAGCGATGCCCTTTATGCAAAATAGGTTACATGGAGCAGCTTTGTTTTCTGAAGATAAGGTTGAGTCATTTTTGGTTAGATGGCTAAGGAGATAGCTTCGGAAAATAAGTTAGATCTTTGCTTGGTGGTAATTGATGAAGGATGCAGAGATTTTGGACATAATTGCTTTTTCAAGGATGAGGTTGAAGCTGTGGATAGCGCTCTGCAATGCATATATCGATGCTCTAGTACCGATCAGTGGAGTAACATGGCTACCATATTGTCAAAGCTTCCACAGTTGCAAGGTGAGTTTTTGTCTTTTCATATAGATGATTTGTGAGAAACAAAAGTTGATCATTCTAATGGCTAGGTGAGTTTTGTCTCCCCGTAAAAGGTATTTGTAACATTTCAATAAATGAATGTTACTAACTGGTAGATGAGCTAATGGAAAAAAAGAGAAGGGAGGGGGAGGGGGGTGGTTGGGGGTGGCATATAATCTCCTTTTTGGTTCTTTGTGCTTGTTACCTTTATGAGGGGAACAAGAAGGATGTGACTAACAGCTTTGGAAACCGCTTGAGATGCAGTACAACATGTTGTAATGGGGCTTCTGTAGATTTAGACTCCCATGGAGTATGGTATCTAAAACTTAGAGGGATATGGTAGATCTAAACTGAATTATGATGTTGCAACGACATGAGTAAATTACGTAGAGCTAAATGTAGCCAATTCAATTTTAGAATAATAACTTTGTTCTCTTTGAGTAAATTAATCTATCAAACTGTGTATTTTGAATAATGCATGTAACATCACCTGTTGTACTTACAATTTTCTGTTTTTAGGATGATGTTTTCTGGATTTTGTTATTGGTTAGTGGAAACACAGAATAAGCAGATGTTATTATGATTGCTCAATTGGTTTCATTGGGGTTTGCAGTAGGCTAGTGGGATTATATTGCGGGCTTTTGTGAGCTAGATACTTGAACTTGAATTTAGTGGCAAGCTTTGTTTTAACTGCAGAGGCGAGCTCACCCTGAGACTCGTTTAGAAAAGTTAGGAGTACATGTTCTTCATATCTTTGTGTTATCGGATGTTCTGAATAAATTTTTAACCAGCCTTTTTTCACTCAAACCAATTAGAGAGATTTTACATATTACATATATCTTAACTATTATTTTTCTTAGTTGGATATATAAGACAAGATGTACAGAGCAAACAAAGCTTCTCTGGAGGGTTTTATTGTTCGTTGTGATGGACCAACAAAATATATAAACCAGCAGGATTGATCTAATTGTTTATGGAATTTACTGTTGTTTGTGAAAGTATTGCGATCCTCCCTTTTATTCCATGTATTATTCTGATTTACCTTTGTTTTGACAAAAATTATATGAAGCATAGAATAAGATTAGATAGAATTTTTATTCATGGTAGTGGTGGATAACAAAAGTATCTCTCTGTATGTGAATTTGATGAATACTTATACGAATGACTTCATGTATTTGTAAAATATCTCTGGCCCTTTCGTACAAGGATCTTCAGGCATTTAGCTAGCGGATATCCCATAATTATCTAACACCCCACCCCCCCCCTTCCCCCTCCTCCTCCTCCTCCTCCTCCTCCTCCTCTCATCCTTGCCATCTTCCCGGCGAAATGGATTCATGCACCATCCATCCTGTGCTTGGTTGATGGGATCAATCAAAGGCTGGAATATCTCATTTGATCTAGCTAGTTCCTTTGTGCTCAAAGCGCAAGCCAGATCTTGAAGCTTGGATGCATCAGCACTAGAACTTAAGATTAACAGAGCCCATGGGAAACACTTGTTTTATGAATGAAAATGGCTCATTAGGCCTTATGCCAGTGCTTTTGCTGTCAACTAGAATAGCCTAGAAGACATATAGAAAGATAAATGTGGACCTTAGGCCAGGGCTAACAAAGGTACTTCTAGCTGATGGTAAAATCTTGGTCTATGCCAATTGTTGGGATGTGTGATTGATGAGGTGAGTGGAGGTCTCTGCCCCTAAGGACCCACCATGAAGTAAAAAAAGCATCTGTCAAATTTTACTCAGTTGACTTTCATATTGTATAGCTTTATGGTGGATGACTAGTATTCAAGGAATGTGGATTGATTTGGTGGTAAAGCGGCTCATTCTTATGCTATATTCTTGACATTGGACCAGGCTGTCGGTATATAGTACTCATGATGCATGAGTAGCTGAATTTGCTTGCAAAGGTACTATAACCTTCTAGCTGATGGTAAAATCTTGGTCTTTGCATATTGTTGGGACAGGCAATTGCTTAGGTGAGCAGAGGCCTCAGCCCAGGGATCCACTGTGAAGTAAAGAAATTTTTTTTTTTTAAAATTTTATTCAGTTGACTTACATATTGTATAGCTTTAGGGTTGACAACTAAAATTCAGTGCGGATTAATATTGGGGTAAAGCGGCCAAATTTTTATAGATTCTTGACATTGGACCCGGCTGTTGGTATATTGGATCAATGAATGTGCATTTTGAGTAGCCAATTGCTTGCAAAGGTACCATAACTTTCTAGCTGATGGTAAAATCTTGGTCTTAGCCTGTTGTTGGGATGTGTGACTGATGCAGAGTGGAGCCATTCACCCCAAGGACCCACTGTGAACTAAAGAAAATATTTGTCAAATTTTTCCATGCAGTAATGGTTCTCATATTGTAAAGCTTTTAGGGTCGATGACTAATATTCAGTGAATGCAGATTAAAATGGTGGTAAAATGACTCATTCTTATAACTATGTTCTTGACATCGGACTAGGCTGTTGGTATATCGTACTGATGAGTGTGCATTTTGAGTAGCCGGATTTGCTTGCTCTTACTAATGTAGGGTAGTAAGGTCATAGCAGGCCTTCTAATATCCATAATAAACTGATTTTAGGTTAATGAAATAGGTAATGCTGATCTTGAGGGAAGACTCAAGCTGGCAGAAGCCCACATAGAAGCGGGGAGAATATTGGCATTTTACCAGGTTGGTGTACCTCAGTCTTTACCAATGCATTAGCCTTATGGCTCTTAGGTTTTCATTGATCATTCTATTGTGCTGAGATTATCTGGAAAGTTCTTTGGAGGGTAACTTGCATGATTGGTTTATTCTAGTTGTGTTTAGACATTTGGGTTTACTCCATGCAGCATATACATCTTTCGTCCTTGAGTAATGAGCTCATTTATGAAATTGTTGATGAACATCTCATGTTCATCAACAATTTTTACTGCCTGTATAGACAAATTTTAGGGCCATGTGTTTCTTCATCCCTAATTAGAGAAAAATTGCACCAACCAGTCTCCTAATTGGTGGTTACAAATATGGACTTCACTCATATTTACACTTGAGTGAGTTTGCATGTGGATAATATATATAACTTGTAACCCATCAATGAGAGGCATGGTCAGAGGAAAATATAGCCCTACTGTTAGTTAATGTTGTGGTTTTCTCATCAAAGAGGAAATCTTAGTAATGTGTGCATCATTCTAAAACTTTTAGGCCTATATGACCAAAATTGTTCATTTTCTCTATCTTATATGCAAGTCTAAATGAGTGTCCTTTTTCTTTTTAAGCATAAATTTTGTCATGATGATGGATAATCCTGACAAAATAAAACAGTTGAAGCCTCAGTAGCATATGATATGTTGATGTTATAGTTATTGTCATCAGGTTCCAAAGCCGATAAGCTTTTTTCTGGAGGCACATTCAGATGAAAAAGTTGTGAAGCAGATATTCCGCCTCATACTGTCCAAATTTGTTCGCCGCCAAGCTGGCCAGTCAGATAATGATTGGGCAAGTATGTGGCGTGATATGCAGTCATTGCGTGAGAAGGCATTTACTTTTCTTGATGCAGAGTATATGTTGATTGAATTTTGCAAAGGACTGCTGAAGGCTGGCAAGTTCTCTCTTGCTAGAAATTACTTGAAGGGTACAAGTACAGTTGCATTGGCACCAGAAAAAGCTGAGAACCTCGTCATTCAAGCAGCCAGAGAGTACTTTTTCTCTGCATCCACTCTTGCTTCCTCAGAAGTAAGCACGTAGTTCAATTATTTATGGAAAAGTCAATGAGGCTATTTTGGTTGAATTGTTATAATTTTTCAGTTACTGGTTAATTTTCGAGAAAAATGAAGGCAATTTTTCAAACAACCTACTGTTTTTTTTTTTCCTTGGTTAGCAACAAACATTGTACCTTAAGATGAATTTGGGAGGTTGGCATACATGCAACGGAGGAATTTGCTGTGCACTGTATGCCCTTGCGATGGTCTAACCTCCAGAAAAACTTGCCATTTCATTTATTCTGTATGATTATGTTTCCACTTTTCATCTGCATGTGATGAATTTCGCAACAAGACGAAGTCATGGATATGCATCCATGTCTATTATTTTATGTTCCTTCGGCAAACATATGCAAATGAGCCTCTTGTTTGCAAGTTTTTAGGACATCTTATACCTCAGTGAGGATTGATTCTCAATTACTTTTCTATTTTTGGACCCAATATTTAAGAGTGAAATGGAGAGCTCATGCCATGTAGATGTTCTAAGGCAATTTTTGCTACATGTCTATATTCTATCCCATCTAAATTATTATTTTGTGAAACTTTTCTTAGATCTGGAAGGCCAAGGAGTGTTTGAATCTGTTTCCTGGCAGCAGCGCAGTTAAAGCAGAGAATGATATAATCGATGCACTTACAACCAAGCTTCCAAGGTTTGGTGTGTCTCTTCTACCTTTGCAATTCAGGCAAATAAAAGATCCGATGGAGATTATTAAAATGGTGATAACAAGTCAGCCTGGAGCCTATCTGGATGTAGATGAAATAATTGAGGTTTCCAAGCTTCTTGGACTAAGGTCTAAGGATGACATATCAGCTGTTGAGGAAGCTATTGCTAGAGAAGCTGCAGTTGCTGGTGATCTGCAATTGGCATTTGATCTATGCCTTATTTTGGTTAAGAAAGGACATGGTCTCGTATGGGATCTATGTGCTGCTATAGCTAGAGGTCCTGGCCTTGAAAACATGGATGTTAATTCCCGAAAATTGCTGTTAGGTTTCGCTCTGAGCAACTGTGATGAGGAGTCAATTGGTGAGCTGCTCCATGCATGGAAAGACCTAGATATGCAAGGCCAGTGTGAAACCTTGATGACTTTGACAGGGACTGGTCCTAATTTTTCAGTTAAAAGTGCCCTGGTAAACTCAGACTCAGTAGAACAGACTGAAGAAGTTTCTAGTTCGACTGCTGGCGTAGTTCCTATCAATGGAAGTACAACAGATGATCAAGTAGGTCATCGTAGTACTACTGAAAATATAGTTCTTAGCATTGCTAGAGACTTGCCCCTTGAGACTGGGAGTATGTGGGACTCTCTTCTTCTGGAGAATGAGAGGGTATCATCTTTTGCTGCTTCAGAACTTCCCTGGTTGATTCAATTAAGTAGGACAGTGGGATCCACTAAAAAATTGAATTGTGGTTTAATTTTTGGAGAAAATTATGTAAATGTTAGAGCATATGCTGTGGTCACCATACTGTCATGGCTAGCAAAAATGGTTTTGCTCCCAGAGATGATCTGATCGTCTCTCTTGCAAAGTCAGTCATAGAATCTCAGGCCACTGAGTGGGAAGATATCTTGGGATGCTCAGTCCTGTTGAACCTTGTGGATGCCTTTAATGGTGTAGAAGTTATTGAGGAAGAGCTGAGAAGAAGGCGGAATTACCAAGAAATATGTAGCATTATGAATGTGGGGATGAAATATGGTTTATTGCACAACTCTGGAGTGGAGTGTGAGGATTTCAATCGGAGGAGGGAGCTGCTACTGAGGTTTTTCAAGGAGAGGCACATGCCAGTTAGCTCAGGTAATCGACTTTATATCTTCATAAGATCAGTATGCAGAAAATATGCGTAGAATACTGTGTTCTCTTTCCCTGTTTCGCACACTAATGTTATCGTTGACTTCTTTGCAGATGAAATGGAAAAATTTGGAAATGTACAGTCAACATTCTGGAGGGAATGGAAACTGAAATTGGAAGAAAGAAAGCATGTAGCCGATCATTCTAGAGTGCTGGAACAAATTATTCCTGGTGTTGATACTGCACGGTTTTTGTCTGGTGATACTGACTACATTGAAAGTGTTGTTTTTAACTTGATTGAAAGTGTGAAAATGGAGAGGAAGCACATCTTGAAGGACTTGTTGAAATTAGCAAACACATATAGCTTGAATCGGTCTGAGGTAGTCAGAGCTCATTCATATTATTAGAGATGATGAAATGCATGTTTTTGTCAGTGACTGATATTTGTTTCTCGATTTTCTTTTCTTTTTTCCCCCCACAGGTGCTTTTAAGGTTCCTTAGTTGTGTTCTTGTTTCTGACATATGGACCAATGAAGACATCACAGCTGAGATAGCTGGAGTTAGGGGAGAAATTTTTAGCTATGGTCAGAAAACTGTTGAAACTATTTCAATGATGGTCTATCCTGCTATTGATGGGCACAAAAAACACCGGCTTGCTTACCTATATAGTCTGATCTCAGACTGCTGCATGCAGTTGACGAAAAGAAAGAGTCATTGCCACTGATCCACCCAGATCAAGCAATCATAGCTTCCTCTGGGTTGGCAAGGTTCTACAAGGTAATTGAGCAAGAATGCAGAAATGTTTCTTTTGTGAAAGATCTGAACTTCAAAAACATTGTCGGATTAGGTGGGTTGAATTTAGAGTGTTTCCGGGATGAAGTCTATCGGAATATAGATGAACATAGTGTGGAAGCCTTAGCTAACATGGTACGAGCTCTTGTCACTTTGTATGCTGGCATTACACCTGAGGGACTTATATCATGGCAGGACGTCTACAGACATTACATCCTCATCTTGTTGAAGCCATTGGTGGGTAATGAGAGAACTAATTTCACTGTCGAAATACCTGAAACATATCAGGGATTTATTGGTCGGGTTGAGCACAAATATGAGATGTGCAGAAAGTACATAAAGCTCTTGACAGATTCTGATATTTATGATATAATGAAGCAGTTCTTTATCATCCTTGTACCTAATATTGTAACTCCTGGAAGTTTACTGGATACATCAGCTTCGCAAGAATGTCTAATCCTCCTCATGAACTTCTTTATCAGATTGACTGAAGATATAGAGGAAGTTTTATGCCTCATGAGATCAAGAGAGATTCTTAGGTTCAACCCAACATGTTTCATGAAGTGTCTTAAAAGTTTTACGAGGCTAGTGATTGAGGATAGTGTTTCCCCAAGTCAGGGATGGGGTACTATCCTTGGTTGCATCAACTCTGATTTTATGGGGGTGTTGCTGCCGAATCATCAATTTTTTGCCGAGCTATGATTTTTTTCAGGTTGTGGGTTTGGAGTGATTTCAGAAGTATTTTCTGAAGCAGCATCGCAGTGCTCATCTAGTCTGGAAGCTGAGCAAGAAATGCAAGGTCTTCCTGCTTTATATTTAAGTATATTGGAACCAATTCTACAGGGCCTAGCTAGTGAAGTCCCCGAATATCAGAATTTGTGCAATTTGTTGTCGTCTTTGAGTAAGCTGGAAGGTGAAATGGAGAACCAGAAAAGGGTCAGACGTGTGGTTTGGGAAAGAATGGCTAACTACTCAAATGATTTGCAGTTACCTGGCCGTGTTCGAGTCTATGCTCTTGAACTTATGCAGTCAATTGTTGGTAGACCTATTAGGAGCACCTTTACGGAGCAACAGTTAAACGTTCTACCATGGGAGGGATGGGATGAGTTGCATGATACAGGTGAAAGGAGAGTAACTAGCGCAAGTCGAGGGGTTTCTGATTATTCTGATTCTGCAAATAGGTTTACAAGCACTTTGGTTGCCCTTAGATCATCACAGATAATGGCATCCGTCTGCCCCAGCCTAGAGATAACTCCAGACGATCTCTTGGACATTGGCACAGCGGTTTCTTGCTTCTCAAAATTATGCGGAGCAGCTGATACAGGCTCTCATCTTAAAGCTCTGGTCACTGTTTTGGGAGAGTGGGAAGGGCTTTTTGTGGTTGGAAAAGATGACAAGAATTCCACAGAAGTGACTGATGCAGGAAATGACTGGGACAATGACGATTGGAATGAAGGCTGGGAAAGCTTTCAGGAAGTAGAGCCACTCAACACAGAAAGCAAAGGAAGTTCTTTCTCTCTCCATCCCTTGCACGATTGCTGGTCTGAGCTAATCCAAAGACATGTAGCTCTGTCCCTTTATGGGGACGTACTACAATACTTGGATCTGTCTCTGTCAAAACCAAATGGCACATTAGTCGACGAAGATAATGCTCGGAGCTTGTGTGAGATGGTGCTGGGAAGGGACTTTCTATGGGCTTTCAAGGTGATGATGTTGCTTCCTTATGGAGATTTGCAATTGAATTGTCTGAAAGCATTTGAAGAAAAACTGAAACAAGAAGGCATGACAGACGGAGTAGGCACGGATCTTGATGTCCTGATTCTTGTGCTCTATTCAGGGTCATCTCTAAGATAATTTCCGGGTCCTTATATGACAATTCTTTCTCTTATATCTGCTATTTGGTTGGATACTTCTCTCGTCAGTGCCAAGAAGCATGTTTGTTGAGGCTTGCACATAAAGAAACAAATTCAAGTGAAGATGAGAGGCCATCCTTAATTGTTTTCGAAAGAATCCTCTTCCCTGTCTTTATATGTGAACTTGTAAAGGCAGATCAGAAGATGCTTGCAGGATTTATTATCACCAAATACATGCACACTAATGCATCTCTTAGTCTCATCAATATTGCAGAGGCTGGTCTTTGGAGATTTCTTGAAGGTCAGCTGAACGAACTGCGTCGCGAAGACCTTGATCTTGAGACAATGTTCCCTGGTCTAGTATTGAAACATGCTGTTTCAAGTTTGTTGGGTAGGTTGGTTGATCTGATCCCTTCCGCATTATCTTTGCTGTCTGCAAGATGATAGAAGACCATCTAGGTGGCCTTTTATGTTTAGGTTTGTTGTAGAGTTCGAGAGTGAAGTTCTTTCACATGCCTCTCCTCGACCCAAATTTTTGTACTTTTTCTTGACCCCTCAGTTAGCTTTCTCTGTTAAAAGAGGGGTTTCATAGAAAACAGATGCATGGGATATGCACAATGAAAATGATAAGATACTGTCCGACATGAAGTATGAGTGCTCCTGCACGATTTCTCATCTTGGTCTAGCCAGTCTCTGATGAACGCGTGTTGAACGTCGGGTTAGTATCCAACCTCATTGCTCAAGGGTATTTGGATTTGGACCATTTCAGTTCTCCATGGGAGAGCTTCAATCTACCTTATACTGGATACAGCTCTTAATATCCAATAAGATCAGCAATACAAACGCCACTGCAACGAGCTTGTTTTTGCTTTCCATCTTGTTGGGGCAAAATCACTCAGAATAGCCTGAGTTAAGCATCAAACCGTATCGAAGCTGGTACCTACTTTAAACAGGGGGATAAAAAAGCAGAAACCCCAAAAGATAAATGGTTGTTAGTCTTCTCTTGGTGTCCACTGGTCTAACTGCATCAATCCTTTCTAGAGGGGATAATCGTCAAGAGCCGCGTCTTTCACATTTTACCACGAGAGTTCGATCGCATGGTGAGACTAAGTCAACCTAGAATGGTTACAAGCTAATCGCATATAAAGGGTTCGTAACATGAATTTAGGGCTCCATGAATAACACAATCTCTCATATAAATAAGGTATTGCAATTCAGTGTCCTTTGCATTATGGATGAAGAAATCAAACGCTACATAAGGAACGGACGAACATAATTCAAGATAGTGCTAGAAACTTTAGCCAAAAAGTAGTACTTCTAGTACCGATGGGAATCAATGTAAGAGTAATCTTTCATCGGGAGATACTTGTTTGGATCTAGGTCACCTGGATCGGGTTAATGACAGTCACTGGTCTTATGATCTTACAGAGGACCCATTTGTGGGACTCAAATGATCAATGAACTAGTGGACCTAGATTTGGGTAAGGCTTCTTCTAACCAGGATAACAAGAAGTGGACATAAGCTTCATTTTACTGTAATTTTATAACTTCATTACACTTTTTGAGAGCTTTGAGTTTTGATTGCTCTTTCATGAGAAGATTTAGAAGTTCAGGTGCATTTATCCAAATTTTTATGGTAAATAAGGCAAAGTTTTATATTTATTCTTGGATGTTCAAATTCTAGTAGTATATAAATTTTCTTTAAAATTTGCTAATTCTCGAACTTATGTACCATAAAACAATCTCAACAGATATTATGGTACTTCTCTTTTCTTAAATCGAATTGAATGTCGTAAATTTGCTGAATGTGGTCCGATTGTTCGTATGGCCCCATTAATTATGTGCCACCAGGGCTTTATAATTGTTCGGACACGACACTACAGTGAAAATTTGGTCCAAAAAGCTGTGGTTGACATTAATTGGCCAGGCACTCATCATCCAGGATTCTTGCTGGGCAAGCTTAATAAGATCGAAGAGGACGTTGCTGCGATCACCATGAGTTAAAAGCCAAGCAAGCATAAAGAGATCGAGAAGGCAAAGGCAGAAACAAAGCTTCAACTCGCTGGATGTCCCTGTCAAGGATGGGACGGTGCACTTGCAGGAAAGACTCTAGAACAACGCAGGGCTCAGCAGCAAAATTGACTCTTCCTTTAAGTCCACTTCAATTAACTGCATTTCATATGGGGACAAACAATTGTCCTTGTGGCTGTAGTATAATATACTAAGTATACTAAAATAATTACGACTTGATCCACTCTACGTCTGTCAAACCCTCAAAAGGATATTCTCGTGACTATACAAGGTGGTGGACATATGATGAGGGTGGGGGGGGGTGCTTAGTAATGAATTACTCAACAAGGTCTTACCTATTTGATGTCACATGCCCCATCACTTAAGCTAATGTTCTCATCAGCGCTGGCTTGTATTGTCAAGTAAAACTTCCCCTAGTCGTCCCATACATTCTTAAGCCTCCTTTTAGAAGGCTGCTACCGAGCTTCTTTGCCCAATTGATCACTCGTTGCTGTCATTGGAGCTGACACGGGCACAATCCGTCCACAACATAAATCTACTAGAGGGCAACCTAAATAGTACCATCTTTAACATCTTGGCCCATTTCATGTAAGTCAAGGCTCAAATGGCACATAAAGTGATCACCATTTAGGATTGATTTTTACTTTTGAGTCACTCAACGAGGCTTCTTCGATTTGACGTAGGACTTTAAGACAAAAAAAAAAAAGGATTCTTAATACGGTACACTAAATAGTGTGATGGACTACAAGTAAACTTTTAGATAGGTAATTCATAGCTAATGCTAAACCAAAGACCGTCATTTTATTTCGTACACCAATTTTTCATAATACTATTGGCATACCTAGTATTGTGATTGTGTTTTCAATGTGACACCCCTCAAGAGTCATGACTCCTCAGTATTACTGAACCAATTAGTTATCAAGCCAGTGGCAAGACGATTAATTTATTCAAATTGACTTTCAATCTAGTTTTTGATCTATTGATGCTTGATTCTGCCTCCAATGTGAAGAGTCACATATTAGTATTTCTGAATCATCATTAAAAAAGAGACTGATTTCTTGATGATCCGATGTTGTAATGAACAAATACAAAACTTCCTTAATCTCTATTTCATTTAAAGACTACAAGTGTACAAGTCCTTCATGGCCTTCTTGGGTCTCCTCAATGGTAAGGTTGTGCTTGTGTGCTCCAATTGGAGAAGGTATGTCTTCGGGGTCTCTGCTACGCTTGACCCATCTTCCATACTCATTACGCACGAGACCCTTGTTACCCAATTGGTACCAAGAGTGAGGAACTCTCAGCTCATCCACCAACATGTCACATGCCTTGTTAACTAAAGCCACATCCCTCTTGGCGTCTACCCTAAAATTGGACCTTGTGCTTAGAAACCCATCCACCAGATGGAGATAAGTCTCCATCATGTGAAACCCTTGGAAGTTCAACCCATGTTTCAAGTAAGGTGACGATTGGACATCCAGCTTCAGTTCAGCCCCAACATGAGTGTACACCCACTCCAATGCCCCAGTTATGTGCTCATCCAACCTCTCCAATCCTTCATTGAAGACAAGCCCCGGCATTTTTGGGACCACGTCTTGCTTCACTACTACTCTTAGGGTTTTGACCCCCTTTTGGTGTAGCTCATCTCTAAATGCACCATTCCCAACTCTTGGTGCACCAAAGGATATGACACTTATGGGGAGGTTTGGGATGGTGGATGAAGCTTCATGAGCATTGAGGAGAGCCAATGCACCTCCTAAGCTATGGCCGGTTATGGTTAGGCTCACTTCCTCTCCTCTGTCTCTATAGAGACTCACGAGCTTGCGTATCTCACTCATCACTTGCTCCAACGCGCTCGACTTGTCGTACCTCGTTGACTTGCTCTTGGAAGTGTAGATGCTTAGGAACCCATGCTCTACCCTAGCATGATGATCATCTCCGTGGCCAATGGGCTCTAACTTCCTTCGGAAGTCCTCGAACCACCCCGACGGAGCCGCTGTGCCCCGCCATGCCATCAAGATGTCCCGGCACCCGATCCGGCACGTCTTGTCGTCGTTGCTACATGCTACGTAGCCGATCCAATTGGAATCCTTGCTCCACGTGTCCACCACCCGAGACCTCTCATGGAGATCATAGATATACAGAACATACATAGAAGTATGTTGAGGGTTGAAATGGTTCGAGTCTTGACTCAACGTACGCCAGTCTTCGTAGAGTTTTTGGTATTTTTTTCAAAGCTTGTTGGGCCCGGTCAAGGTGACCAAAATCGAAGCTTGTCAAACAAGAAATGGCGATTTCCTAGATCTGACCTTTTCAAGATGAAGATACCATTACTTTCTTTCTCCCATCCATCTTTTGAAAATGGATTGTGGCCCCAAAATAAAATAAAATAAAAGCAAGGAATTAAAAGGACTTGTAATACGTTAGTTCAAATTATATGTTTTATTTGTGAGCCGGATATGCATGTATCGCTAACATAAGGTATCCTGCATTAAATAAATTAATGGGGAATGAATGTCTTATTAGCTCAAAACTTAATAGCTCGAACTTTTCTAAGGAAAATGAGCCCAACTAAATTGGCTAATTTAATTAAATAAAGGGTTTGAACTGTAAAAATTGCATTTTATTGAGAAAAATCATTTATAGTGCATCTGTTGTACGGAAAATGAATGATTTGAAAAATGTTTACTTAAAAATAATCATTTATATCGATTACAAAAAATATATCAATGAAAAATATTTTCGTTGTTTACGAAAATGTTTAGATATATATTATTGTCAATAATGAAAATATTTTTTGTTAACTAATTATTCGAGTTAATCATTGTTAAGAAAGTATTTTTGATATCATTCATCATACGTGAAAATAGACGGAGGCTACACTAAATTGCCAGCTTTTTGGCTCGATAACTTGGGCAAAATTTGTTTGGCCTGTGGCATGAGTGATGATGAACTGCATAATTGCTTTTGTATGCAAACATAAAATTTGCTCCTTTGTCTTAAAGACAAGAAAACGGAAAAACAATATTTTTTCTTGATAGGTTTTAAAGTGAAGTGACGAGGGGCATCTCCGGTACTTCGGACGACGTCTGACTACCTAATCCTCTCGGGTTGAGTTAGCGTGGAGAGGGGAACTTCGACCTTCTCCTCGTTGACTTTCAACGCGTCCACTTGTTTATACTAATATATACATACCCAGTTATACTTGGTCTAGATCCTTCTTTTATATTTGAAATTCAATTTCATAGAAATTATAGGGCTGCCGAAATATTTGTAGCAAACCATCATTTACGAATAATATCTTATTTTTTCCCAAACACACATCTTTGACAACCCATGTGTAGAAGCTATAATATATCTCATATTTCAGAAATAAAGTTCCGATCACAATTGAAATGTCATTTGCGAAAATCCTTTTTATCCATTTACGGCGTGCCTCATGAAGTTTTTTCTCATTGTTTTCATTGAAATGGTAGCCTCATATTTGCATTATTTGCCCTTTTTTTTTTTCTCTATATAGGAAGGACAAGACAAAGTTGGGGAAAACCGCGTACATGCGTTGGCCCAGCTCACTATAAATTAAGCACTTTTCTTTTTTGGTGATAAATAAGAACTGCCCAACCCAATCAACGTTGCGGGTTGGCTAATTATGTGCGTAAGGCCAAGCCCCTAACGGATATAAAAGAAAATCATCATAGCCACCGATGTAACCAGCCACATAGCTTGAAGAACACAATCTAGGTAATAAAACAATGTCACAAAAATAATGCATGCCCCTGATCGAACCACATGGATCAGCTCAGTAAGTTAGTTAATATGGTTCTCACGAATAGAGCTAACAATTCGTGTTCACAGATAGGGATGGGGCAGGGAATCTGTATCCCGCAGGGCACCGCCTCGAAACTATGCAGGTTTACTAGGACTTTATAGGAAGAATTTCCACTCTACCTTGAGAAAAGAGGAAGATGGTAGGCTTAAGAGATACTTCTTTAGAAGAACCTTTATTGGAAGGTGTAGGATGGTTAAGTCTAGGACTTGATGCAACCGAAACAGAATCAGCTTGTCACTCGTGGCAGATCAAAGCTTCAACTCGATTAGGTGTCCCAGTCAATCATGGGATGGTGTTCTTTCAGGAAAGAATCCTAGAAAGATGCGAGGCTCCGCAGCAAAAGTGCATCTTCCTTCCAATTTCATTTTAATTGATTGCATTTCATATGGGGACAAACAATTGTCCTTGTGGTTGTAGTATAATATACTAGGTATGCTAAAATAACTATGACTTGCCCCGCTCCACATAGATCAAACCCTCAAAAGGATATTTTAGTGACTAAACAAGGTGGTGGCCATCACTTAAACTATTGTCCTTGTCAGTGCTGGCTTGTTTTGTTAAGTGAAGCTTCTCCTGGTTGTCCCATACATTCCTACACCTCCTTTTAAAAGGCTGTTGGGAATCACACCTTCCCCGAGCACTTTTGCCCAATTGATCACTTGTTGCTTTCATTGAAGCTGACATGGGCACAATCCGTCCACAACAAAAATCTACTAGAGAGCATCCTCCGTAGTATCACCTTTAACAACTTGGCCCATTTCATGTAAGCCAAGCCTCAAAAGGAGTACTTTGATGACCATATAAAGTGGTGACCATTTGAGATCGGTGTTTACTTTTAAATCACTCAACGAGGCTTCTTCAATCTAAAGTGAGACTTTAAGATAGAAAAGAAATGAAAACGATTCTTAAATCAGTACACTAAGTAGTGTGACGGATGACAAGTAGACTTTTAGGTGAGTGGGTTCATAGCTAATGCCAGACCATAGACCATCATTTTATTTTGTACACCAATTTTTCATAATGGTACTTGCATATCTAGTTGTATGACTGTGTTAACTTTCCAGTGTGACACTTCTCGAGAGTCATGACTCCTCAGTATTGCTGAACTAGTTAATTATCTAGCTGGTGGCAAGACAATTTTTAATTTTTTCAAATTGATTTTCAATCTAATTTTTGATCTAATGATGCCTGATTCTGCCTCCAATTTAAGAGTCATATGTTAGTATTTCTGAACTAGCATCTAAAAGAGACTGATTTCTTGATGATCTGATGTTATAATGAACAAACACAAAACTTACATTAAAAGAATCTCTACATCATTTAAAGACTCTGCAAGTGTACAAGTCTTTCACGGCCTTTTTGGGCCTCCTCTATATTAAGGTTGTGCTTTTGTGCTCCTTCAATGGGAGAAGGTATGTCTTCAGGGTCTCTTCTAGGCTTGACCCATCTTCCATACTCATTACACACAAGACCCTTGTTGGCCAATTGGTACCAAGAGTGAGGAACTCTCAGCTCATCCACCAACATGTCACATGCCTTGTTAACTAAAGCCACATCCCTCTTGGCATCTACCCTAAAATTGGACCTTGTGCTTAGAAACCCATCCACCAGATGGAGATAAGTCTCCACCATGTGAAACCCTAGGAAGTTCAACCCATGTTTCAAGTAAGGCGACGATTGGACATCCAGCTTCAGTTCAGCCCCAACATGAGTGTACACCCACTCCAATGCCCCAGTTATGTGCTCATCGAACCTCTCCAATCCTTCATTGAAAACAAGCCCTGGCATTTTTGGGACCATGTCTTGCTTCACTACTACTCTTAGGGTTTTGACCCCCTTTTGGTGTAGCTCATCTCTAAATGCACCATTCCCAACTCTTGGTGCACCAAAGGATATGACACTTATGGGGAGGTTTGGGATGGTGGATGAAGCTTCATGAGCATTGAGGAGAGCCAATGCACCTCCTAAGCTATGGCCGGTTATGGTGAGGCTCACTTCCTCTCCTCTGTCTCTATAGAGATTCACGAGCTTGCGTATCTCACTCATCACTTGCTCCGACGCGCTCGACTTGTTGTACCTTGTTGACTTGCTCTTGGAAGTGTAGATGCTTAGGAACCCATGCTCTACCTTAGCATGATGATCATCTCCATGGCCAATTGGCTCTAACTTCCTTTGGAAGTCCTCGTACCACTCAGACGGAGCCACCGTGCCCCGCCATGCCACCAAGATGTCCCGGCGCCCGATCCGGCACGTCTCCTCGTCATCACTACATGCTACATAGCCGATCCAATTGGAATCCTTGCTCCACGTGTCCACCAGCCGGGACCTCTCCAGCCATCTTGGGATCTCCATGTGCGACATCGCATAAATGTACTGGGTGACTTTGTAACCGTTTTGTTTCAAGCCCAACTCGTCGAAGAGCTTATGCTTATTGTACCTACAACTGCCACAGTACTCCGAGGAGGAGTCGAAGTCGAATGCGTCATAGGTTGCCTGAGCCAACTCCCCATACTTGATTATCTCCCTCCGGAGCCAAGGGTGGAGGGGGTCGAGGAGGTCCTTCCAATCCGACGAACCGTGCATTTCACGCCACTTGCTGGATATCACCTCCTTGGGAGACTTCGTCGGGGAAGAGTATTTCTCTTCGATATCGTGCGAAGTAACCCACTTGGAGAATTGGAGATCCGCAGTTTGTGGAGGCGCTTCGACATGAAGATGGAGAAGATTTGATACCGACACGGCGAGAGAAGTGGCTTGGCTCGATGAGCTCGTGCGTGGTGGATCGAGAACTGCCTCTTTTTGGGCGCGAGCGATGGATAGTGATCTCTTCTTGGTGGATCGAGTGATGGGAAGTGGGTTATAAAGCATGGATGAAGTTGCCATGCTTGGGGGATGATGACTGAGATTGGCGAGCAGATCGTTCAACTCGGCAATAGATTTCGTTTTTTCAGAGAGATTTTGAGTTGAAGAGAGATGGAGAGGGATGGAGAATAAAGATATATAGAAGAATGTTGGGGGTCGAAATGGTTCGAGTCTTGATTCAACGAACGCGAGTCTTCGTAGGGTTGTTGGTATTTTTTCAAAGCTTGTCGTGCCCGGTCAAGGTGACCAAAATCGAAGCTGGTCAAACAAGAAATGGCGATTTCCTAGGTCTGACCTTTTCAAGATGAAGATACCTTTGCTTTCTTTCTGCCATCCATTTTTTGAAGATGGATTGTGGTCCCAAAATAAAATAATGAAATAAAAACGAAGAAATAAAAGGATTTGCGATATGTTAGTTCAAAGTGTGTGTTTAATTTGTGAATTGAGTTTGCGCACGTCGTTACATTAGGTATCTCACGTCAAATAACCAATGAGGTCACATGCTCCATTGCTTGATGTCCACGTTAATGCTGGCTTGTATTGTCAAGTGAAACTTCCCCTAGTTGTCCAATATGAGCACAGTCCATCCCCAAATACAAATTTACCAGAGAGTATCTTACACGGTATTATATCTAACAACTTGACCCATTTCATGTAAGCCAAACCTCAAAAGAAATACTCTAATGACAACATAAAGTGGTTAATCATTTGGGATTGGTGTTTACTTTTGAGTCACTCAACAGGGCCTCTTCGATCCGACGTTAGACTTCAAGACATTTAAAAAAAATGACTCTTAAATTGGTACACTAAATAATGTGACGGACTGTAAGAGGACATTTGGATAAGTGATTCATAGCTAATGCTAGACCAAAGACTGTCACTTTATTTCGTATGCCAAATTTTCAGAATAGAGAGATGGAGATGGATGGAGATTGGAAATGTAGATGTACGTTGGAGGTTGAAATGGTCCGAGTCTTTACTCAACGTTCGCGAGTCTGCGTAGGGTTTTTAGTAATTATTCTAAAGCTTGTTGTGCCCGGTCAAGGTGACCAAAATCGAAGCTGTTCACACAAGAAACGGCAATTTCCCAGATCTTGACCGTTTCAAGATGAAGATGCATGTGCTTTGTTTCTCGCTTGCGTCTTTTGAAAATGGAATAATAACTCAAATCGTCTCTAAACTTTAACTTAATATGTAATTTAATTCATGAAACTTTAATCTGTTCAATATGATCCGTAAATTTTAGTCAAACATGTAATATAGTCCTTAAGTTTTTAATTTATTTAATGTGATCCTTGAAGTTTTGGTAAATGTCTAACTTAGTCCCGATACTAGGTGAAGATGTTCAATGATGTCCTTCCATTAATTCAAGTCCATGGACAATAATGAATATCTTCACATAATTCAATGACTAAGTTGAACATTTGAACAAATTAAAAATTCAAGGACTATATTCCACATTGAGAAAAAGTTTAGGAATCACATCGAACAAATTAAAAATCTATAGACCATATTGCATATTGGGAAAAAATTCAAATATTATTTGCATCATTTTCCCTTTAAAAATGAATCGTGGCCCCAAAATAAATAAAAAATAAAAACAAAGAAATCATAGGACTTGTAATATTTTAGTTCAAATTATGTGTTTAATTTGTGAGGCGGGTATGCGTGTATCGTTAACATAAGGTGTTTTGCGTCAAATAATTGATGAGGAATCAATATCTTGTTAGCCCAAAACTTAATGGCTCGAACTTTTCTACGGAAAATGAGCCCTAGACTGGCTATTTTAATAAAATAATGGGTTTGAATTGCAAAACTGCATTTTATCTAGGATAATGTAAGGAAAATATGTATAATTTATGGTACGCTTGTTTCGCGAAAAATAAATAATTTGTAAAATATTTACTTAAAAATTATTCGTTGTATCCATTACAAAAATGAATCAATGAAATATATTTTCATCGTCCACGAAAATATTTAGATATGTATTATTATCGATAATGATTTTTTTATTAATTAATTATCTCAAGCGACATAAACAAATTTCAGAAAAATATTTTTGAGATTATTCATCTTTCACGAAAACACATGTAGCCCTTAAATTGCCGGCTCTTTTTTGGCTCGATAACTTGTGCCAAATTTGTTTGGCCTGTTGCATGAGTGATGATGAACTAGATAATAGTTTTTGCATGCAAACATAATATTTGCTTCTTTCTCTTAAAGAAAAGAAAAGGGACAAACAATAGTTTTTCTTGATAGGATTAAATTGAAGTGACGAGGGGCATTTGCGTGTACTTCGGACGACGTCTGACTACCTAACCCATTTTTATTTTTTGGGTCAGAAACCTAACCCTCATTAATTGGCGTGGTGGGAACTTTGACCTTCTCCTTGTTGACTTTCAACGTGGTCTACCTCGCGTTCCCACGACCACTTGTTCACACACGCACACACACACATATGCCCATTCATACTCGGTCTAAACCCTTTTTTTTATTGAAATTCAATTTCGTAGAAATTATGGGACTGCGGAAATACTTGTACCAAACCATCAATTATCAATAATATCTCAATCTTTCACATACACACATCTTGACATCATGTGTGTTATATATTGTATTTCATAAATAAGTAGGCACGTTTCGCGACTGTAATGTTACTTGCTAAAATCTTTTTTTCACTTACAGTGCACCCATATGAAATTATTTCTTATTATTTTCATCGAAATATTTGTATCACATCTTGTTATTATATGCCTTTTTTTTTTCTCTATACACAATGGACAAGACAAAGTTGGGGAAAACCATGTATATGCGTTGGTCCAGCTCACCATATATTGAGCAAAATTATTATTATTATTATTATTATTTGTGATAAATAAGAATTGTGCAACCCAGTCAACTTTTCGGGTTGGCTAATTATGTATATAAGGTTTTGACCCCAAAAAAAAAAATGTATATAAGGCCAAGCCCCTAATGGATATAAAAGAAAATTCATCATAGCTACCGATGGCTTGAAGAACACAATCTAAGTAATAAAACAATGCCACAAAAATAATGCATGCCCCAAATCGAACGACATGGATCAACTCAGTTGGTTAATTCATATGGTCCTCATGAGCAAAGCTGACGATTTGTATTCACATGTAGGGATGTGCATGCAAGGCAAAGAATCTGTATCCCGCAGGGCACCGCCGCGAATCTATGCAGGCTTGCTAGAAGGACTTTAGAGGAGGAATTTCCATTCTACCTTGAGAAAAAAGAGGAAGAACGTAGGTTTGAGAGATACTTCTTTGGAAGAATTCTTTATTGGAAAGCGCAGGATGGTTACGCCCAGGACTTGATGCGACCCTAACAGAAATCTGCACGTCGCTTGTGGAAGCAGGATTTTCAGGCGCGATCGAAATCGATAGAGGAGATCCACGCCTGATCGGTCAACTTCCAATCCATCGGCAAAAACGTGCATTGAGCTGGTTAGGAAATGATCCAAGGTATGCTATGGCAATTATTTAGTAGCGCGAGGATGGATCGGAATCATGGACGACATATGCTACTTCCTTGTCAATATTGGGAAATCCATCCTGTCGAAGGACAGTGCCCTGTAGAATCAAATAAAACTAAAAGAAACATATAAGCGGAAAAATTGTTAATAAAGCCACTAAAATTTGAGTACTTTAGGGCTGTCTCATAGCATATAATTGGTAATGGGCAAAGTTATAGTTTTGGATTAATACCACCAAGAACTAATACACCCGTGACAAATTTGCTTAAAATTAATTTTTTAACCATTGAAACCTCAAAATAGTATATGTATGATAAATCTATCCAAAATTAATTTTTTGACCATCAAAACCTCTAAACTAATACATTTATGACAAATTTAGCCTCCGTAATTTCCATCGAATTGAATTAATATAGCAAAAAATCACAAATTGGTACACCTGTGACAGACGGATGATAAAATTCTAAATTGATATACCCGCAAACTATTGTGTATTATCAAATTAAGTAATTTGACAGTTTAATTTAATGAAAACTAACATAAGTAAATTTGTCACTGAAGTATCGATATTGAGTTTTTCGTGATTTTAGCCATATAATTTATCAAGCTAAAAGGTTTTGTATTTTCCTAAACGGTTTTCTCAAAATTCTAACCAATGCACCCCAAGATACCGAGGAGACGGCTGGGGAGAGGCTAGGGGATCCACTCACAAAGTTCTGGGATAGAGAATAGAGATTAGATTTCAAGCCCGATGTTTCTGCAGCCTGAAAAAGGGTTGCTGGAGCCCAAGACCAGCCTCTTGAACAAAGGAAGGCCCCAAGAAAGTCTAGCCAAACCTGAAGAGGAAGCCCTAGGCCTAACATTCTGATGAAGTGACCGATGCACTCCCAGGACGTCAGCATGATACATGAAGAATCTCTTTTTTCTCGAAAAAGCAAGCATGAGTTGATTTTATAATAAGATGTACCGTTCGCTTTGGTGAAATTAGATACAATCAGCGGTAGGGTTGCTGATTTATTTGGTATTTTAGTTCAAACTGGCGAACGGATTATGGATCCCAGCTCTCGTATCAAAGAGCTAGCACCCAAAGTATTAGACTTAATTGAAAATAAAGGATAGCTTCCTTTTTTCTTTTTAGGACACGAAAAATCTCAAGCTGATACAACAGTGATATATTTATATCAAATTAATTATTTGACAATCAAAAGTCTCAAACTGGTACATACATGATATATTTACTCTCTAATAGCTTTTGTCAAATATTACCATTATATTGACGACTTGGATACCCTAAGGAACAATTAACGGTTGATACCACAAAGAACCTCAAATTATTCCTCATTAATTTTTTTGGTTCCCATAAATTTTAAATCGGTACACACGTGACACATTTACCATTTGTTAGTTTCTATCAAATTTTACTGTTAAATTATGATCTCTATTAGCTTCTATCAATTGGTAAATTTATGGTCACACCTGCATTATCAAATGCCTCGAAGCAAGTTTATGCTAAATGTTTGGTTAAAATTATGTCACTGCGCGTTGTTCGAGGACCATCATTTTATGTTTTGGGGCACTTGTATATTTTTGTAAAATTATGTCACTATGCAATATTCGAGGACCATAGTTTGGGCTTCAAAGTAAAGCATAGGAATTGTGTTTGGCACATTTACACTAATTGTTCATAAAATTATAAATGCAAATGAATGTGTTGAACAAGTAAGTAATATAATAAAGAGAAGGATATCGCCTCATAGAGATTTATGATTAATAAACCAATCAAATATTAAAAATGGATTAATTTTGGAATTTATCTAACAGATTTGAGAATAAATCAAAATTGACAATTTTAGAATCAAAATTGACAATTTTAGAAGTAAAATTTCAGAACCAAATGCAGTTAGTTAATCAAATAAAAATGTTAAACATCTGATTTCATTATAACCACTAGATATGAATTTCAAATTATTATGCGTACACAAACGATATCTAGGGGTGATTAGTTCCTAGTTTGAGAGAACCTATTCCCAAAATTGAGAACCGATGACTGATCCAATCCGATTCGATGGAACCGATCTTTTTTTTTTTTTTTTTTTTTTTTTCGCCTACTCGATGCCTTCTATTATAAACAAATATTTTTTTAAAACAAAAGCTAGTCACTTTTATTTTTTGAAGAAATTAAAAAATATATATATGTAGTATGTCCATCTCGTTTCCCTTTGGAACAAAAAACTGGATTGTCCGGATACCGATTCCAATTTTAGGAATTGGGTTTCAAACTGAACTGACTAGTTTGTCCAATTCAAGTGGTTCCTGGTTTGAGCAGTCCATTTTGCACACCCCTAACAATATCTCTAGGTATAACGAACTTACTTAGTTTATTAATCTGACATATCTCTATATGAATTTAAATAAATATAAGTGCATTAAAATCTGTGAATATCCCCAATATACAATGAATCTTTTAAACCACCTTATCATCGGAAGTCACACAAATAATTTGATATACCTCTATTGATAATTAATTAATAGTTATATATTATAAGGAGTAATTCCATATTGTCAGTTCTCAATCTCAAACATGCATATAAGATCATTCAAATAATGACTAGTCACTTAAAAGCATAAAGGACAATAATATATAATTCACATGAATGAAATCTTTTACAAAACATAAAAGGTTATGAGAAAATTAGAATATAATAGAAGAAGAAATAAAAATTAAAAACCCGACATCTTAAATTAAAGAATAAGAATTTAATCACCAATTTTTGTCTCATCTTCAAAATAATTGAAAAAGTCTCAGATAAATGAAAAACAATTTAAAAATAAAAACCTAATTGTACACTTCAACCTCTCAATGATATATAGTAGATAAGATACATCCAAGACTTCAGCACAAGGCAATTGCTTATTTTTTGAATAAAATTAGGGAATACATCACAGAATTCCTGATTCCTTCCAACACTTTTTTTGCATAAAATTAGGGAATAAATCACCGAATTCCTAATTCCTTCCAATGCTTTTGTGGGTGGCATCTTCCTTTTCTTTCTTTTTGCCATTTTTCATAATTTTCTCCATGTCTCATTATGCTGCATAAATAAGGAAATTTTGAGTGAATAGAAGGAAATTTAAATATTTTCTCACAAATATTGCATTGTTTGTTACCTAAAATAGGTAAAATAACTCTATTTCTATAGAGTCATCACTAACCTGGAAAAAAAAAAAAAACTATACTAGGGAGAAACATTTAGAAATTACTTTTGGAGAGTTGAATATTCGAAAAACTGTGACAAGTAAATTAGTTTGGGATTTTACCTCGAACTATACAAGTACCTCGAATAATCATATGGAGAAATTATGGTCTCCGTAGCTCTTGTTAAATTATCGCACATAAAATTTTTACCCTTCATTAGCTTCTGTCAAATTTTACCTAGATTTATTAAGAAAAGGTGTCACCTCAAATGCTCAATACCCTCTTTTGAACGAGGTTTGGGATTCTAACAATTTCTACATAACACCTATGAAAACAACACCACTTATGCTCACCTTGAAGAGGAAGTATCAACAGAAGGTCAAGTAAAACTTGCAAGCGCTTAATCCAAAATATTCTAGTGCCTCAAAGTATACAATTATGGTCATCAAATAATGTGCAGTGACTTAATCTTACCCAAACATTCAGCATAAAACTTGCTTTGAGGCACTTGATTATGCGGGTGAGACAATAAATGTACCTATGACAATTTGATAGAAGAAGCTAATGGAGGCCATAATCCAATAGTAAAATTTGACGGAAGCTAATCAAAGGCACATGTGTATGCGTATATCGGTTTAAGGTTTTTGGTGACTCAAAAATTAGTTTTTCGTATCGAAGATGTACCGTTTTGGAGTAAATATGTCACAGATGCATTAACTTGAGATTTTTCATGATATTAACCCATTATTTGATCCATGTGGATTTGCCAATCTGCAATTTAACGGCAATATTTAACTAAAGCTAACAGAGCGTAAATATATTATGCGCGAACAGGTTTAGATTTTTTGTGATACAAAAATTAGTTTAGAATAAATTTATTATTAATGTACTAATTTATGATTTTTGTGATATTAACCATACTAGTTCATAATCCTTATTGCTCAACAAATGGAGGACAAAGATTTTCGGGTAATTTGACCTACAAGTCTGGTCTCTACGAGAGATAAAGGTTGGGAAAGCTTCCTAGGAAACATTGCGAGACGATTGTATCCCAAGTACGTCATCTTCACTTTGTCCTCCGTTGATTGGTATGTGATGGTCGAAACTTTCCCAACTCTCCAAAAATTCACAAGTGAGACTAATCCTTCCCAACAAATTAAGGCTACTTTGTCTGTACCTTAGCTTGCGGCGGCCACATTCACCCCGGCCTCGCCCCACCACGGGGCGTAGGTGGCGAGGCAAAACTTCACTCGTGCCTGTCCTCAAACTATATCCATATCAGACATATTATAACGGCATATTTAAATGACATGAGATTCTATCTATATTACCCCCATCGCACGTAAGCTGACCTCTTGAACGTGATACATCTTGCCTCGACTGTTACAAAATAGACACGACTCTTATCATGCACGTAAATTGTTGAGCTCACCAAAAGAAATGAGTCTGGGAAGGGATTCCCATAATCTAAACACTTAACATTTATCATGTTAGAATGTCCAATCCAAAACTTAATTTTTTTTATTAATTAAAACTTAAGTTATTTGAAGAGAGAAGATCGTACGTACATAATTACTTAATTATCTGATGTGACTCTTTGTCCTCACCCATTATGGTTAAAACACACCCTTTAATAATTAAAAGGTCTAAAATACCATCAAACCAGTACAAATGTGGCAGATTTACTCCAAATTAATTATTGGGTCACCAAAAATCTTAAACTGGCATACTTACGACAAATTTACCTCAAACTCAATTTTGGATAACAAAAGATCTTAAATTAATACACATGTGACAATTTTATCCAAAATTGATATTAATTTTCATGCAAACTTGTCATATCAATTGAATAATTGGCATGTGTCATATAGCTTAGTAATTTCACTATAAAATTTCACAGAAACTAACGGAGGGTAAATATGTCATAGTATATTGGTTTGAAGTTTTTGGCAACTTAAAATTTTAATTTAGAATATATTTTTCATGGATATACCAATTTAGGATTTTTCATGGTATTAACCCATCTTTTATATTTTAAACTCATTTCGTTCCTTAAATTGTTGTTCAAAGATCCATCGCCTAAGTCCATCCTTTCGAAGAACTCCCTTTTCTTAACATCTAACATAAAAAAATAACAAATGGATCCAGATCCAAAATACTTTTCTTTGCTGATTTTTTTTTTTTTTTTTAAATTTGCCTCATGTGCAAACAGAAACATGACCATTTCGAAGAAAAAAATATCACACATGCCATAACTTCCATACGACACTCACTTTGTGCCGTGGCATTTCAATCGGTTGCATTATGTCTACTTTAGTACCATAGCTTTTCAAGTAATAACCTAAGTATTTGACGTGACATTAACACTCATGGCTTTGTGGTGGACATTTTTTTAAAATTTATGGCATTAAATCATCAAAGTGAACGTTGTATGTGTTGGAAAAATATTATTATATATAAAAAAATAATAAATGTTAATACATTGCAAATGATTAGAAAATAAAGAAACAAATGTCCGATGCGTGCAAGCACTGTTTTTAAGGATAATTCCGTCCCTTGGAATATGAAACTCAATGCGTAAGGCTTTAGTAACTATTCTTCCAAGATACAAACAGACTCTATACTCCACACCTGAATATTAGAAGGAAACAGAACAACTTATGTGTATAACTCAGCGAAAAGAAAAGGAAAGATATGAAAACATATCGCATCTACAAAGATTGTGATTTGAAGTTTAATTTATATTCAAATAAGAGAAATAGAGAGCCGTTAGGAATTTGTCATAAATCAATGGGAAAAAGCCACGAAAAATCCTGAAGTGCCCAAAGTGATACATTTACCCCAAACTTTTTTGTGACGTGAAAAATCATGAACTTTGCCAATCATGACACATTTACCCCAAACTTTTTTGTGACACAAAAACTCTGAACTTTTGTTATGTGACACATTTACCCCAAAATTATAGGGCATTTTGGTCTTTTCATTTTTTAAAATGTTTTTCTTTTTATTCTTTTTTTTTCTTCTCTTCCCTCCGCCGCGGCCGGCGTTTGGCCAAGGCTGTCCTCACCGGCATTGGGTGAGGGCGGCCCTCGCCGCATCCGGCAAGGGCGGGGACACCTCGCCTAGCGCAGGCAAGGGCCGCCCTCGCCGGCGGCGGGCGAGGGCGGGGACACCCTCGCTCGCGTCCGGCGAGGACGACCCTCGCCCGATCCGGCGAGGGGTACCCTCGCTGCGTCGGGCGAGGGTCGTCCTCGCCTAACGCCGGTGAGGACAACCCGCCCGTGTTTGGCGAGGACGACCCTCACCCGACGCCGGCGAGGGCGACCCTCACCGAACGCCAGCTTCCCTCTGCCATGGCCGGGGAGGGCGACCCTCACCGGACGCCAACTTCCCTCCGCCATGGCCGGCGGAGGGAAGAAGAAGAAAAAAAGAAAAAAAAAAAGAAAAAGGAAAAAACAGAATAAAAAGACAAAAATGCCCTTAATGGAGTAAATGTGTCACGGTTTAAAAAGTTTTGGGTTTTTCACGTCACAAAAAAAAGTTTGAGGTAAATGTGTCACTTTGGGCAAAGTTCAGGGTTTCTCGGGGCTTTTTCCCTAAATCAATTGGTAATTAAAATGATGATAGTTACAAAATAATGAAGAGTTTATGAAGTAATAAATTAAAAATTATAAAATCGATAAATGGCCGTTATATGACCGTTAGAAAGCCATTATATGACAATTAGAAAGCTGTTACAAAAATGATGACTTTAATAATGGTCATAATTTCTAATAAATATTTCAAAACTGTCAAAATATCCAATAGTATGAAAGTTATAACACTTTTTATCCCTCATCTTCGTCTTACACTAGATGGAGAAATCATAAACGGTGAAATTGTCCAATTAGTCCTAAACATATTGTATGAATGTTAATTTCGTCTTAAACTTTTTAAGTTTGTCAATTTAGTTCTAAATATCAATGTTGTCACACCTCGATCCTCGAGCGCGTGCCCATCCTTTGGTGGTCGATAAATTTGCGACGTCCTATAACGCGTCGCCGAATCATTCATTTTAATGCACATACGAAAGTGAAACAATTCCCCTAACAACAACCAATACGGGATAGAAAAGCAGGAAACACATTCACAATCAAAACACTTTTATAAACACCCCGGTTTATATATAGCACTAGACTAAAGACAAAAGTCTACAAAAGACCGGCTCTCAAAACGAAACTGTCCTATGACTAGCTAGCCGAACACATTCGCCGATTTTTCGGTCTCCACAGGCTTCGAGGACATCGGGTCCTCCATAGCACTATCAGGAGGGTCAATTGCACTCACGTAGAGTGGCATCGACTACCACAGCAAGAATTTCAAAACCCTGGAGGGGACCCACACGGATCCATTGAAACCGTAGCGAAACCATGCTCTGAACTAATAAGGTACCCCTTGAGGTAAGCCCCCATCGACCCAAACGGTGGTCACCACAAGTTCATATATCCATTGACCCCCTGGGGCATGATAATAAAAAATCTGCTCAATAATCCTCATCGGCTGACCAAAACGTTCCAGAGAAACCGCCATCTAAGGGCCTGAAAAGATTGAGCTCACGACGGGGTGAGACAATGTCTCAACAAGTTCATCCCCTAAACTCCAACTAGGAAGGAAATACGCCTAAAGGCAGACTTACCTTGCCTCAGTTCCCTCATGCACATCAATACAATTCAATATCTCAACCAATCAAATTAGTCCAATCGATTCAATACCATCGATTCCATCTATCAATTCATCAATACGATTATTGCTCACACAAGCTAAAATAAATTATAGCTCTCACAAGCTGAATATAGATAGATGGTAGCTCGCACAAGCTGAAATATAGATAGATGGTAGCTCGCACAAGCTAATATATATATTGTTGCTCTCACAAGCTGATAAATAATCATTGCTCACACAAGCTGATAATAGATCGTTGCTCTCACAAGTTGATAAACGATCATTGCTCACACAAGCTGGCGATTCAATAATGCTCACACAAGCTGATACACGATAAATCAAACCCGACCAAAGACCTTGTGCTTTGCACACCAATTCCTCAATTAAAATAATGAACTTAGCCTAATTTCATCATGTTAAAAATACCTGATAAAAATAATCGTTTGGGTACATGGTCGATCTAAGCCAAAATGTTATATCTTTTTTTTTTTTTTCAAAAATCCCACTATTTAATGTAGTACCTAAAAGCATTTTTGGTATTAAAAACCAACGCCCTAGTATTTTTTGATTAAATACCGAAATTACACAATTTTGGGATAAATACCCAAAATTACAATCACCACTCAATTTGCACAAATTAACACTCAATTATAGAAACTAAGCACACCATTGCAATTAGCACGAAATTCCAATCACCGGCTAACCCAAAGTATAATTTCCAGAAAATATTAAATAATTAAATAAATACATAAAATAATTAAATAAATACAATTAATTACCAAAAATGCAAACTTAGGCCGGAAATGCTTAATTAATAGCCCGAACGGGCCGGGAAAATTTCCGATAGATAAATAGTACAACTTATCTAGTCCATAATCTATCTGTTCTAACCACCTAACATGCATAAATGGATAATTAAATCGATAATCCATTCTAACTAACCACATAATCCATACTCAACCTAAACTAATCACCCCTCATAAACAGAGTTTAACAAGTAAACTCACCGGTTTAGCGATTCAGTGAGTCCACGACGATGGCGACCGGAGATGGGCAACAAACCTCCTAGCGGCGACACCAAACGGAGACAGGATAGGCTTGAAAACGGACCTTACGAACCCTTGTTGGCTTCGGTTCGGTTCTTTGGGCCAAGAGAGCCGGCGTGGGCTCGGCTTGGGCTAGAACGAGCAAGGCGATAGACCGGGGCTGCAGTGAGCGATGACGGGCGACGATGGTTGCAAGACGGTAATGGTGGAGCTCCAGCTAAGCTCTTACGGTGACCAGGGGCTCAGGGGGATGGCGAGGTGGCTCGAGACAAGCGGAACGACGCGCGTGGGGGACGCTCGATGCGAGCTGCTGGCGAGTGGCGGTCTGGTGGCTCGGCAGGCATGCGACGGCAAGGAGGAGGGCTGCCGATCTCTCTCGGTTTCTAAGCTTCAAGAATGGTCTGAAAATGGAGAAAGCAAGCCTGTTGAAGAAGAAGAAGACGGCTGAAGACTTGGAGGGTCCCAATAGCCACAAATATCCTTTAGTTGATCATTGCTTGGCCCCCACTTGTCTTGGCTGTCATCCAAGCCAATTTGCAGCCCACAAACTTCCCTTAGAAGCTTCATTGATGCCTCAAATGTTGCACACCAAGGGACCTACGAATTTTGGACCAATTCCCCCAAATCCACTTCAATTCCTCTTCAATTCTTTTCCAATTGGATTCAATTTGACGTCTATAAATCCAACCAAGGTGCCATCATCCCATTCGACATTTTTCCTCATGAATTGAACCAGCTTGAATTCCAAAACGCGATAAAAAACGATCATCGGAGTTTTCCGATCCAAAATACCCTACTTTGAAATTTTGCCGAAAATCTCGATTTGCCGAAAAATCTTCAGAGGATGAGTTGACGTTCCTAAAATGACTTGTGACATGAAAAAACTTTCAATTTCTGAAATCAGGTTTAAATTCGTGGTTAATTTCAATCTGGCGCGATTTAAACGTGACATAATTTACCGAGTAGCTTTTAGGAATTTTTAATGCAATTGACCCGTGGTCGATTATTTTTTAGCTACATTGTACATCTTCGACACATTAGCGACTCTCGGCTGTCGTGAAAATCTCGAGATTTTAAATACGGACACAAGGTACCAAAACGACAAAAAAATCAATCTAGTGCTGATCGACAAGAATTTCTTAATTAGGTAGAATCACCCACACTTAATCACATGGCTCGTCGAGTCAACATATCTCCGGTTTCTAATCGGTTTTTAACTATGCCGCAATGTCCCTTGCGGACTAGCATGGTCGAGCGTCGAATTCTCAAATCTATTGCGTTAAAATCCCTTAACGGTTTCACCCGATAGACTAGTTATCCCGTGAGTGATCAATTCTAGGAAAAGAACTATAGGCGCATTGATAAAAAGCCCGGTTCATTCAATTGAAAACAGAATTGGAAATTCAGGTCACAAATGTAGTCATTCCGACTAATTTTCATCTAAAACCGCTGATGTGGCAATGCACAGCGTACGATGGCATACAATGACTAGACCACCAAGTTATCGCTTTCTAGTATGATTTGGCTAGAATAACTACATTCAAATTTTGCACAATAATTTAAGACTAAATTAACAAAATTGAAAGGTTAAGAATTGAATTGACATGTTTAGAACGGGAAAAGTACCAAAATAGTCCTAAACCTTTTGTATTAATATCAATTCAGTCCTAAACTTTCAATTGGACCAATTTAGTCCTAAACCTTTTTACATTGGTACTAATTCAGTCCATTCAGCTAATTTAAGCCGGAAATTGCTGACGTGGCCGCCGGCAGTCTTATGTGACGTCACGTGGACAAATTTTATAATTTATTTATATTTTTCAGATTTTGTAAATTACTTTTTCCTTTTTTTCCTTTTTTTCTCTTTTTTTTTCCTTCTTTTTCCTTTCTCCTTACCCTTTGGCCGGCGAGGTTGCTTTGGCCGACCATTGCTGGCCATAGGCTGGTTGGGGCAAGGGCCGCCGCCCCCTCCTCATTGGCCATAAGCGAGGGCGTCAACCCCCCACCGGATCTAAGCGAGGGTTGAAACCCTCACCCGTTGGCCGGCGAGGTTCTCTCGTGCCGTCGTCGGTCGCAAGCGAGGGTGCGGCGGTCCTCGCGGCCAAGGGCGAGGGCCTCTGCATCCTCGTCGGCCACGGATGAGGGTGCAAAGGCCCACGCTTGTGGCGGACGAGAGCCGCGACACCACAAGCAAGGCCGTCATGGCCCTCGCTTGGATCTGGGCGAGGGCCACCGCACCCTTGCCTGTGGCTGACGAGGGCACAGAGGCCCTCACCAGCCAACAGGGGAGGTTTTCAGCCCTCACCTGGATCTAGGCGAGGGCTAACGCCTCACCGGCCAACGGGCAAGGGTTTCAACCCTCACGGATCTGGGCCGAGGCCGACGCCCTCGCTTGTGGCCGACGAGGGCACGACGACCCTCGCCAATGGCCGACGAGGGCGTAGGGGCCCTTGCCCTGACCAACCGTTGGCTAGCGATGGTCAACCGGCGAGGGGTAAGAAGAAAGGAAAAGGCAAAAAAAAAAAAAAAAGGAAAAAAATAATTTAAAAAATCTGAAAAAATATAAAAAAATTTATCCATGTGGTGCCATATAAGACCACCGACAGCCACGTCAGCAATTTCCAGTTTAAATTAGTCGGATAGACTAATTTGGTACCAATATAAAAAGTTTAGGACTAAATTAGTTCAATTGAAAAATTTATGACTGAATTAGTACCAATACAAAAAATTTAGGACTTTTTTGATACTTTTCCCTGTTTAGAACCGTTTGAGTAATTTTCCTAATTACAATGCCATTCTAGTAGAAAAATATGCTAAAAGGGCACTTGTTAAGGAGCATTAAGGATGATTTAGAAAAGTGTATCTTTGAAATTTAGAAGAGGCTGTTTCCAAGTGGTGTCCCCGATGTCAATTCTTTAAGTATCTAGATAAATTGTTTTTCTTTTTTCGATTTTTCCCCTTATTCCGTTGTTAACAAACGTCATTTTAGTTAAATTATATAGTGTAATATTTTTACGACAGTTTCTTTCTATTGTAGCCACACACAAGAGTTTACCACTTAACACCGATGATTAAATTATATGGTGTGATACACTTGACACCCATGATTAAATGTGATTAGTTGGAGTAATTAAGCAGAGAAAGAAGACCTAATCAAAAGCACTCTTATCTTTTCCTGAACAAATAACACGTCTACAAAAGGTGCACAAAATTACACTAAAAACTACATAGATGAAACAGAATCAGAAACAGAAACACTTCCTATGACATACTGTAACAATTCTAGTGTAACTTCCTACGAGTTTGCCTGCTTTGATAGACACAAGAAAGAAACATTCCACCGGGGAGGAAATATACTGATATTTACATCAAGCAAACGAACCCGCCCTCGAAACATGAGACAGAGCATCCTCAAAGCGGTTGTCTTCGACCTTCTCTGAGCACAAGCTGGGAGGGATGTAAGTTCGGAAGATGGGCTCCATGTGCGGCGTCTCTCTCGGCTCGTGAGAGGCGACTTCCAACGCCGGGCAGCGGAAGAAGCAATAGAACTTCTTGTTACACACGTAGGCAAAGATAAGGCTCGAGATGATCAGCGGAACCAGGAAAGGATCGTAGTAGAATTTCTTCGCCCCAAAGTAGGCAAACATAGTGAGCTGGTAAAGGACAACAGCAGCCAGGATTCGCAAATGCATGTGCGGCCACATTCTTCCCTGACTCTCATAGGATGGAACATAAACCTTGAGTGCCTGTCGACCAAAACGATCATATGAAAGTTAAGGAATGCTCTAGACGAGACAAAGATGTACAAAAGTTAAGACTCAAAACTAAGTAAAACACGAAGTTAGGCCAGAAAACTTTTACACAACCTGATTTCGAAGAATAAGCCATCCTAAGACAAAGTATACAACACCAAATGGGATGATCAGAGGAGCAATGACAGAATAGCAGAGGGTAATCGTGAAGATGAGCATGTCTCCGGGAACTCTAGTTGCATACCCTACATCTCCGGGATACCATGCTTCTTTGACTTCAGCTTCAGTCTTGCAAAGGTATTTCCTCTTCAAATGAAACATAATCAGAGGAACAATCCGAGAAAGCTCGAGACCATAGCCAACAAAGAACCTGACAGCCATTTCCCCAAATTCAGACTTTAGCACCGTCACTGTACCAAGAAAGCAGAGGAAAAAGTCCATGCAAGACATATGAAGTGAAAGGTAATCATACTATCGATTACATGATGGCCATATGAAACTAAAATCCATTTTAAGGAACATAGAAAAGTACAAATTATGAGAATAACAAACTGCCCTAATGAGCACATAAGCAAATCCAATTTATTTTATTTTTCTTTTTGTTCCCTTTCACATCAAAAAAGAATCAGAATCTGTCACTCAGCGAGTTAGAAATTAATGGAAGACTGAGGAGGAACAAAAACTTCTTACTTCAAAGCAACAAAAGTGAGGAAAAATGTTGCATTTCCAGGAAGACTGGTCGCCAGTATTGTGAGAAGAGAGTTGGGATATTTCTCAATAGTCTTGAATGTAGCGAAGAATGTTCCACCCACACTAACGCCAATAAACACGTTCAAGACTGTGAAGTAGAAGTATTTTCCAGAGGCAGCACGTTCTATATGGCTCTGGGAAGGAATCCCCTCTACCTTTGACAGAAACAACAGCAACTTGGGCAACAAAACCAGAAACAAAATGAGCGCAATCTGAGGTTGATAAGCTTCCAAGACAGTTCTGATCGCTGGAATATTCACAATCGGCTTTAAAAACGGGAGATATTTCTTAAGATTTTCCAGAGTTGTAAAGGCGGAAACAAACGTAATGGGAATCATGTAGAAGAAAATGGTCAGAGCCATTATAATGTAGATAATGTACTGCCGTATTTGTCGCTGGAAGAGCTTAATAGCAAGATTGGTCCATATGACTTCACGAGGTTCGGGTGCATGCATCACATTCCATTTGTCAAGCATTGTGGCATGCAGGCTCTGCGCTGCAAAGGCCGCAGTTAACCTGCTAGTAAAGAAGACCAGAGCTGCTGCTTGCTGCTTATCTCTCAAGGTGGCTTTCTGCTCAGCTTCAAGCTTTGGAGTCAGTTCACTGATCCTCTCACTATAGTATTCTATACTGTCCACCTTTTCCCCAGTAAGACCTAGGAAGCCGGTTTTGTTTGTGGGTCTTACTCCTTCCGGTTTGCCAGTTGTCATTGATTCTGCATAAATTGCTTCAGCACGTGCAAGCTTTTTCTTGTACCCTTCCAACTCTTCGTAGATTTTGTTAACCTACATGAGAACATATAACAAGGAAAGGTCTCTCAATGGATGAAATCAAAAGATGAAAGAACAAGTTGTTCTACTATGCCTACATTCTCTGTCACGATATATGACCAAAACTTTCACAAGAGGAACTTTAAGTATACAACAGATCTTTATCCCTCCAAGTATTTCTGGACATGGATGAGATAATGCCTCTATGAACAATACGGGTTTGTGGCAGTGGCACAGTAAAGAAGTCCATAAACCATGATTTTTTTTATTTATTTTTTAAGGTGAACTGGGAAGTAAACTACGGTTTATTGAATACTGCATTCACAACCGCTCTCTTGGTACTGAAAAACACCTATTATGTCCTTTAATAAATCAGAGAGCACCCATACAGTGGGGTAAGGTTCAACCATGATTGTTTTCAATACACATACAATGAAGTCATGACCTCAACTATTTGTGTTAAGTAGGACTATCTCTCTACGTGGTCTTATTTTGGTTCATTAATAGTAGTGCGGCTACTTCTGCCATATGACAAACCACATAAATGCACTTCCTTGTTTTGTGACTTCATATCACACTCCCACTTAAAACTGCCCGACAAACTGCTATCTCCCTTTTGCTTCGGTCTTTCCTTGAGAACCTCTACATAACAAAAGGGCTCAATACTCATCCAGCCCCACAATAATACATAATTACTCATCAAGCCCCACAGTAATTTATAATCCTCCTCAACTAGAATTAATTATGAAAATAGTCCAAAGCCAGGTCAGCAGTTCCTAACCAGTACCATGATAAATAGCACTAGCTGCACCGCCACTGTGGTGGAGAAATCATTAAAAAACTAACCATCAGGAACCACAGAGTCTTTTTTATGATATTCTCACCTCTGTGTATTCTAGCCAGCTACCAGATACTTTAAATAGTTGCAATATATACTCACATGCATGTCAATATAGTTATGAAAAGGACAAAGTTTGCAGAACTTATAGCAAGACTTAGCATAGCAACAACTGAGGAACAAATAGAGTATTCTAGAAAGAAACATTATAAAAGTGTACCTCTTTATTATTAGTCACTATCATCGACCTGTAAAATGCATCGGGATAAATAGACTTGAAATATGAATCAACGTGTTCCTTCATAATTTGACCTTCTTGGGCAGGAGGTATGTCTCTCACAAGGACAGCAAAGTGCTCTGCTCTCACTTCGGGAGATATTAAAGCAGCTGCTCTCAAAGCTAAAACGTGTTTGTATGCCTTCCACAACAGGTAGTATGCAACAATTGAGACCCAGTAAGTAGCTATCAGGAATGCCCACAACCTTGAACTTTTCTCCTGTACATACAAAAGAATGTGACTTAGAAAACAAGCACCGATTTTCTCTACTCAACAACATTGTCCACCAATTCCTTCCCCACCAAGTATGATATGATGAATACCTCCATAGTTTCCAAAATCTACTTCGATCAATGTCCTAAAATTATGGTAGAAATAGGAAATGCAACATTTCTCTCTACCCCTGACAAGACAAGAAGAAAGAAAATCCTTGTACAAGAGTTCTAAAACTCACTGCCACATTTCCCATTGACAACTTGTCAAGATCACTGAATGTCCCATTGCTGGTTGTGTCTGATGATGTGTTTGGAGTTTTTTCTGTGGCAGCAACAGGTAGAAGAACCGGTAGTAGCACAATGCCGGATAATATTAATATTCCCGATGCTGTCATGGAGTAAAAAGGGGAGGATCAGAATTCTCACTTCTACAGATGGCGGAGTGTTTCAAATATACAAGCACAAGAGTTCATCGAAAACAATACAAGAAAAACTACAGTGAAAGCTTCCACGATTATGGAATCTAAAACATGCAAAATAGAGTTCTAACCATCCAGGGGAGCTTGATACCAATATGTATGCCATAAATCGAGTGATTGTAAAGAATACGCAAACGGGAAGCAAAGGGTAATAGAAAAATGGCAACTTTAGGCTTCCTTATAAATCCCACCTCATTTGTATCGAGAATTCCAATCGCCTTTAATTATTGATAGCTGACAACAGATATTATTAGATTGCCTGCTAGTATGTGGAACTGTTATGTAACTAAGAATGCCAAAAGTAATTTAAATACACGACTATTACTTTCCAATATATAGGATTACACAGGTAAAATTCTCAGGAAAATAGAAAATCTACTTCTCTTTTCTCCTTAAAATGAAGAAATCCATCCCCCTCCCCCTCCCCCTGATTATCCCGCAACAATAGAATGCAAGTATGGTGAGTGCCTCGCTATCAACTCTTCCGGTCAGGTACAACTGTTAGTCCAAGCGGTATGTATCACCAGCCCCACAGTATGTGTTAAAATAAACGGTTGGGTTCACCAACCACGACACGAAAAGTAGCGATGACAATCAGTTAGACAATGCAGCAGCACAAATTGCAGGTGCTGAAGGCTTTATGCAGGAGTGAAAGGATAAATATTTGGCCCTAGAAACTCAAAATCCACTCACAATCACGAAAAAAGACCTATTTTCGGATTGCGGTCAAGGTGAGTCTAACTTCTTACTGCACAACTTGTGCACTTAATCAAGTGATGAAGGATTGGATTCCGGTAATGGCATGAAAGTGAAAATGCCGCTAGAAGTGTTAATGTAGCCCTTGAAATAGACTGCCCTAAAGACATGAATTAACAACACCGAATCAACCTCTAAAATCCATGAAACAGACTGAAAATCATACCATAAACGAGCCAAACCAAACCAACACCCATGAAGGAAACGTCAACGAACAAAAAAGTGAGGCGATCTATTCACCTGAGAACCACCAGAAAACACAAAAAGAAGCAATCATATTCACAAAGAACGGTCCACAAGTCCCACTCGAATTGCAAAAAGACGCATCCAAGCGCCGAGTTCAAACCAACCCATAAACAACGACGGACCCAGCCGCCTCCGGCAGCCGGTACTCCCCCAGAAGAACCACCAACGTCTCATTACAAGCACCCAAACAAAGCAAGAAAGGATCAGACAACTGAAAAAGAGAGAGAGAGAGAGAGAGAGGCACGGCACACACCGGTACTGAGGAAGACGAAGTAGACGGCGGTGTCGACGCCGGACACGGCGATGACTTCCTGCTCGGAGGAGGAGAGGGCCTCGCGGATCCAGGCGAAGGGGTTGCGGGAGGCGTAGTTGCCGCCGTCGAAGGGGTCCATGCCCTTGAGGAGGCGGTTGGGGTAGTAGACCACCTTGTTCCCGGGCCGGCTGGACAGCCACGCGAAGAGGACCATGAGGACGACGAAGATCACGAATGCCGTGATCAGCGACGTCAGGAATGAGCTGAAATCCATCCAGGTCTTTCTGCTATTGCCTCCTATTCCTCGTCACTAAACTCTGTCAACAGTGTCAGGGAGAGCGAGGGGGGGCGGCCTTGGTAGTGGTGGAGTTACTATAACTCAAAGATGTGAACGGGAGAAAGAGAGGGGGCAAAGACGGACAAAGCTGTCGAGCTTAATGATAGAAAAATTTGCTTTTGCTTGCTCTCTCTGTGTGGGAGTTATCTTTCTCCATTTTCTCTGGATATGTCGTGGATTGAGTCACGTCATTCTTTTAGTACAGAGAGAGAGAGAGAGAGAGAGAGAGATGAGGAATCCTACTTTCCAAAAGTATTCGCTCCTATCTAACTGGATGCAACACTTAAGTATCTCCTCCTCGATGAGTCCAAACGTTAACAGTCGCGAGAAGATGTGTAATTATCAATCCAATGTACTACGAAAAGGAGCTCTCTAGCTCCATATCATGGATCTTCTGTTGTTCTTCAACTGCGGATCCTCTCGTGAAAGGAATCTTTAGCTGTTCCCCGTGAAAGAAGTTAGCCAAGCGATACTCTCTTCAGAGAAACAAAACCACAAAACACTTTTTGCACTCGTCCTAGCCATTGCATCGGCAAGAACCTTCGGCACTTCCATCCGCTTTTCATGCAAAAAACCATCGTTAAATTTCGCAATGTCACCTGAAAAGCGCACCCATGCAAGTGCACAAAGTTTTGCTTTTGGAGTGTCCCACAAGAAATCATAGAATTAGTGATATTTCTTCGTGCCGTTTTTTCATTCTCCTCACTGACCCTAAGAGATCGGAGATTATAACCATCGCCACTAACAGGTACAAAGTTTTGTGGCCAACTTTTTAGCAATTTTAAGGGACGATATGTTCTTTCTTCACTTATCATGCTACTAATAATATGGAAGCGGGCCCAGAACAAAACAAAACAAAACAAAAATCGATGGCACTTGTAATCGCCACCAGTATATTGTCGCCAAAGCCAAGTTCGTCGGTGCCCTTAAACCTGGAGCGAACATCTCCCGTGAGTTGTTCCATCAGATTGGTTGAACTCGGAATAATTAGTTTGATAAATTTCGAATGATAGTTGCGTAATTTATCTTTCTCACAGGTTTTGAAAAAGGAACGCGAATTGGAACCTTACCTCGCTAGCTCTCTGTGATGATTGATGGTGGGCAAGCCTTAGCGCTGTGGGTTTATATATATAGTGAACTTCGTTCCTATCTAGGTGGTCGGATCAAATGATGCCGTTTCTTGTCTTCCACCACCCCCATCTTCCAT